>OU744320.1:0-675205 GCA_916610145.1 Eristalis arbustorum
AGTTGGAAGACGAGCGTTGAAATCCATCAGAAATGCCTTACTAACCACTGCTTGCATTTTGGGGTCAAAATCTCAACGTTGTCGGATGCCTCCATAACTCTCAGGATCTGTAAATACACTCACCAGAACATGCGAAATGTTGTACATAGCATAAGTACAAACATATATTTATATGTGCGTATAATATTATACATACATGTATATATGTGTGTATGTTTAATTTTAAGGTAGTTTTAATTTATCAGCACCGAGCACACCAGGTCATAGGTAGCCCTGGAAGAGCCGCTGTGGCAGTTGGAAGATGGGCCGTGAAATCCATCAGAAATGCCTTACTAACCACTGCTTGGATTTTGGGGTCAAAATCTCAATGTTGCCGGAGGGACTCCAAACTCTCAGGATCGATAAATACACACACCAGGACATGCATAAAATTGTCCGCAAGTCGCCGGTAACCCGCACTGCTGTGGCAGTTGGAAGATGAGCGTTGAAATCCATCAGAATGCCTTACTAACCACTGCTTGGATTTTTGGGGTCAAAATCTCAATGTTGCCGGAGGGACTCCAAACTCTCACGATCGATTAAAACACACACCAGGACATGCAGAAAATTGTCCGCAAGTCGCCGGTAACCCCAAAAAGGCTGGTGTGGCAGTTGGAAGCTGAGCGTTGAAATCCATCAGAAATGCCTTACTAACCACTGCTTGGATTTTGGGGTCAAAATCTCAATGTTGCCGGAGGGACTCCAAACTCTCAGGATCGATTAATACACACACCAGGACATGCAGAAAATTGTCCGCAAGTCGCCGGTAACCCCAAAAGGGCTGGTGTGGCAGTTGGAAGATGAGCGTTGAAATCCATCAGAAATGCCTTACTAACCACTGCTTGGATTTTGGGGTCAAAAATCTCAATGTTGCCGGAGGGACTCCAAACTCTCACGATCGATTAATACACACACCAGGACATGCGAAACAGTGTGCGCAAGTTACCGGTAGCCCCAATAGGACGCTGTAGCAGTTGGAAGACGAGCGTTGAAATCCATCAGAATGCCTTACTAACCACTGCTTGGATTTTGAGGACAAAATCTCAATGTTGTCGGACGCCCCCCAAACGCTCAGGATCTGTAAATACACTCACCAGATCATGAAAAAAATGTGCGCAAGTCATAGGTAGCCCTAGAAGAGCCGCTGTGGCAGTTGGAAGATGGGCCGTGAAATCCATCAGAAATGCCTTACTAACCACTGCTTGCATTTTGGGGTCAAAATCTCAACGTTGTCGGATGCCTCCATAACTCTCAGGATCTGTAAATACACTCACCAGAACATGCGAAATGTTGTACATAGCATAAGTACAAACATATATATAATTGTGCGTATAATATTATACATACATGTATATATGTGTGTATGTTTAATTTTAAGGTAGTTTTAATTTATCAGCACAGAGCACACCAGGTCATAGGTAGACCTGGAAGAGCCGCTGTGGCAGTTGGAAGATGGGCCGTGAAATCCATCAGAAATGCCTTACTAACCACTGCTTGCATTTTGGGGTCAAAATCTCAACGTTGTCGGATGCCTCCATAACTCTCAGGATCTGTAAATACACACACCAGGACATACGAAACAGTGTGCGCAAGTTACCGGTAGGCCCAATAGGACGCTGTAGCAGTTGGAAGACGAGCGTTGAAATCCATCAGAATGCCTTACTAACCACTGCTTGGATTTTGAGGACAAAATCTCAATGTTGTCGGACGCCCCCCAAACGCTCAGGATCTGTAAATACACTCACCAGATCATGAAAAAAAATGGGCGCAAGTCATAGGTAGCCCTAGAAGAGCCGCTGTGGCAGTTGGAAGATGGGCCGTGAAATCCCTCAGAAATGCCTTACTAACCACTGCTTGCATTTTGGGGTCAAAATCTCAACGTTGTCGGATGCCTCCATAACTCTCAGGATCTGTAAATACACTCACCAGAACATGCGAAATGTTGTACATAGCATTAGTACAAACATATATATATTTGTGCGTATAATATTATACATACATGTATTTATGTGTGTATGTTTAATTTTAAGGTAGTTTTAATTTATCAGCACAGAGCACACCAGGTCATAGGTAGCCCTGAAATAGCCGCTGTGGCAGTTGGAAGATGGGCCGTGAAATCCATCAGAAATGCCTTACTAACCACTGCTTGGATTTTGGGGTCAAATTCTCAATGTTGCCGGAGGTACTCCAAACTCTCAGGATCGATAAATACACACACCAGGACATGCATAAAATTGTCCGCAAGTCGCCGGTAACCCGGGCTGCTGTGGCAGTTGGAAGATGAGCGTTGAAATCCATCAGAAATGCCTTACTAAGCACTGCTTGGATTTTGGGGTCAAAATCTCAATGTTGCCGGAGGGACTCCAAACTCTCAGGATCGATAAATACACACACCAGGACATGCATAAAATTGTCCGCAAGTCGCCGGTAACCCCAAAAGGGCTGGTGTGGCAGTTGGAAGATGAGCGTTGAAATCCATCAGAAATGCCTTACTAACCACTGCTTGGATTTTGGGGTCAAAATCTCAATGTTGCCGGAGGGACTCCAAACTCTTACGATCGATTAATACACACACCAGGACATGCAGAAAATTGTCCGCAAGTCGCCGGTAACCCCAAGAGGGCTGGTGTGGCAGTTGGAAGATGAGCGTTGAAATCCATCAGAAATGCCTTACTAACCACTGCTTGGATTTTGGGGTCAAAATCTCAATGTTGCCGGAGGGACTCCAAACTCTCACGATCGATTAATACACAAACCAGGACATGCGAAACAGTGTGCGCAAGTTACCGGTAGCCCCAATAGGACGCTGTAGCAGTTGGAAGACGAGCGTTGAAATCCATCAGAAATGCCTTACTAACCACTGCTTGCATTTTGGGGTCAAAATCTCAACGTTGTCGGATGCCTCCATAACTCTCAGGATCTGTAAATACACTCACCAGAACATGCGAAATGTTGTACATAGCATAAGTACAAACATATATATATATGTGCGTATAATATTATACATACATGTATATATGTGTGTATGTTTAATTTTAAGGTAGTTTTAATTTATCAGCACCGAGCACACCAGGTCATAGGTAGCCCTGGAAGAGCCGCTGTGGCAGTTGGAAGATGGGCCGTGAAATCCATCAGAAATGCCTTACTAACCACTGCTTGGATTTTGGGGTCAAAATCTCAATGTTTCCGGAGGGACTCCAAACTCTCAGGATCGATAAATACACACACCAGGCCATGCATAAAATTGTCCGCAAGTCGCCGGTAACCCGGGCTGCTGTGGCAGTTGGAAGATGAGCGTTGAAATCCATCAGAATGCCTTACTAACCACTGCTTGGATTTTGGGGGTCAAAATCTCAATGTTGCCGGAGGGGGCTCCAAACTCTCAGGATCGATTAATACACACACCAGGACATGCAGAAAATTGTCCGCAAGTCGCCGGTAACCCCAAAAGGGCTGGTGTGGCAGTTGGAAGATGAGCGTTGAAATCCATCAGAAATGCCTTACTAACCACTGCTTGGATTTTGGGATCAAAATCTCAATGTTGCCGGAGGGACTCCAAACTCTCACGATCGATTAATACACACACCAGGACATGCAGAAAATTGTCCGCAAGTCGCCGGTAACCCCAAAAGGGCTGGTGTGGCAGTTGGAAGATGAGCGTTGGAATCCATCAGAAATGCCTTACTAACCACTGCTTGGATTTTGGGGTCAAAATCTCAATGTTGCCGGAGGGACTCCAAACTCTCAGGATCGATTAATACACACACCAGGACATGCAGAAAATTGTCCGCAAGTCGCCGGTAACCCCAAAAGGGCTGGTGTGGCAGTTGGAAGATGAGCGTTGAAATCCATCAGAAATGCCTTACTAACCACTGCTTGGATTTTGGGGTCAAAATCTCAATGTTGCCGGAGGGACTCCAAACTCTCACGATCGATTAATACACACACCAGGACATGCGAAACAGTGTGCGCAAGTTACCGGTAGCCCCAATAGGACGCTGTAGCAGTTGGAAGACGAGCGTTGAAATCCATCAGAATGCCTTACTAACCACTGCTTGGATTTTGAGGACAAAATCTCAATGTTGTCGGACGCCCCCCAAACGCTCAGGATCTGTAAATACACTCACCAGATCATGAAAAAAAATGTGCGCAAGTCATAGGTAGCCCTAGAAGAGCCGCTGTGGCAGTTGGAAGATGGGCCGTGAAATCCATCAGAAATGCCTTACTAACCACTGCTTGCATTTTGGGGTCAAAATCTCAACGTTGTCGGATGCCTCCATAACTCTCAGGATCTGTAAATACACTCACCAGAACATGCGAAATGTTGTACATAGCATAAGTACAAACATATATATAATTGTGCGTATAATATTATACATACATGTATATATGTGTGTATGTTTAATTTTAAGGTAGTTTTAATTTATCAGCACAGAGCACACCAGGTCATAGGTAGACCTGGAAGAGCCGCTGTGGCATTTGGAAGATGGGCCGTGAAATCCATCAGAAATGCCTTACTAACCACTGCTTGGATTTTGGGGTCAAAATCTCAATGTTGTCGGAGGGACTCCAAACTCTCAGGATCGATAAATACACACACCAGGACATGCATAAAATTGTCCGCAAGTCGCCGGTAACCCGGGCTGCTGTGGCAGTTGGAAGATGAGCGTTGAAATCCATCAGAAATGCCTTAAGCACTGCTTGGATTTTGGGGTCAAAATCTCAATGTTGCCGGAGGGACTCCAAACTCTCAGGATCGATAAATACACACACCAGGACATGCATAAAATTGTCCGCAAGTCGCCGGTAACCCCAAAAGGGCTGCTGTGGCAGTTGGAAGATGAGCGTTGAAATCCATCAGAAATGCCTTACTAACCACTGCTTGGATTTTGGGGTCAAAATCTCAATGTTGCCGGAGGGACTCCAAACTCTTACGATCGATTAATACACACACCAGGACATGCAGAAAATTGTCCGCAAGTCGCCGGTAACCCCAAGAGGGCTGGTGTGGCAGTTGGAAGATGAGCGTTGAAATCCATCAGAAATGCCTTACTAACCACTGCTTGGATTTTGGGGTCAAAATCTCAATGTTGTCGGACGCCCCCCAAACGCTCAGGATCTGTAAATACACTCACCAGATCATGAAAAAAATGTGCGCAAGTCATAGGTAGCCCTGGAAGAGCCGCTGTGGCAGTTGGAAGATGGGCCGTGAAATCCATCAGAAATGCCTTACTAACCACTGCTTGCATTTTGGGGTCAAAATCTCAACGTTGTCGGATGCCTCCATAACTCTCAGGATCTGTAAATACACTCACCAGAACATGCGAAATGTTGTACATAGCATAAGTACAAACATATATATATTTGTGCGTATAATATTATACATACATGTATATATGTGTGTATGTTTAATTTTAAGGTAGTTTTAATTTATCAGCACAGAGCACACCAGGACATAGGTAGACCTGGAAGAGCCGCTGTGGCAGTTGGAAGATGGGCCGTGAAATCCATCAGAAATGCCTTACTAACCACTGCTTGCATTTTGGGGTCAAAATCTCAACGTTGTCGGATGCCTCCATAACTCTCAGGATCTGTAAATACACACACCAGGACATACGAAACAGTGTGCGCAAGTTACCGGTAGCCCCAATAGGACGCTGTAGCAGTTGGAAGACGAGCGTTGAAATCCATCAGAATGCCTTACTAACCACTGCTTGGGTTTTGAGGACAAAATCTCAATGTTGTCGGACGCCCCCCAAACGCTCAGGATCTGTAAATACACTCACCAGATCATGAAAAAAAATGTGCGCAAGTCATAGGTAGCCCTGGAAGAGCCGCTGTGGCAGTTGGAAGATGGGCCGTGAAATCCATTAGAAATGCCTTACTAACCACTGCTTGGATTTTGGGGTCAAAATCTCAATGTTGCCGGAGGGACTCCAAACTCTCAGGATCGATAAATACACACACCAGGACATGCATAAAATTGTCCGCAAGTCGCCGGTAACCCGGGCTGCTGTGGCAGTTGGAAGATGAGCGTTGAAATCCATCAGAATGCCTTACTAACCACTGCTTGGATTTTGGGGTCAAAATCTCAATGTTGCCGGAGGGACTCCAAACTCTCAGGATCGATTAATACACACACCAGGACATGCGAAACAGTGTGCGCAAGTTACCGGTAGCCCCAATAGGACGCCGTAGCAGTTGGAAGAAGAGCGTTGAAATCCATCAGAATGCCTTACTAACCACTGCTTGGATTTTGGGGTCAAAATCTCAATGTTGCCGGAGGGACTCCAAACTCTCACGATCGATTAATACACACACCAGGACATGCGAAACAGTGTGCGCAAGTTACCGGTAGCCCCAATAGGACGCTGTAGCAGTTGGAAGACGAGCTTTGAAATCCATCAGAATGCCTTACACCACTGGTTGGATTTTGAGGACAAAATCTCAATGTTGTCGGACGCCCCCCAAACGCTCAGGATCTGTAAATACACTCACCAGATCCTGAAAAAAAATGTGCGCAAGTCATAGGTAGCCCTAGAAGAGCCGCTGTGGCAGTTGGAAGATGGGCCGTGAAATCCATCAGAAATGCCTTACTAACCACTGCTTGCATTTTGGGGTCAAAATCTCAACGTTGTCGGATGCCTCTATAACTCTCAGGATCTGTAAATACACTCACCAGAACATGCGAAATGTTGTACATAGCATAAGTACAAACATATATATATTTGTGCGTATAATATTATACATACATGTATATATGTGTGTATGTTTAATTTTAAGGTAGTTTTAATTTATCAGCACAGAGCACACCAGGTCATAGGTAGCCCTGGAAGAGCCGCTGTGGCAGTTGGAAGATGGGCCGTGAAATCCATCAGAAATGCCTTACTAACCACTGCTTGGATTTTGGGGTCAAAATCTCAATGTTGCCGGAGGGACTCCAAACTCTCAGGATCGATAAATACACACACCAGGACATGCATAAAATTGTCCGCAAGTCGCCGGTAACCCGGGCTGCTGTGGCAGTTGGAAGATGAGCGTTGAAATCCATCAGAATGCCTTACTAACCACTGCTTGGATTTTGGGGTCAAAATCTCAATGTTGCCGGAGGGACTCCAAACTCTCACGATCGATTAATACACACACCAGGACATGCGAAACAGTGTGCGCAAGTTACCGGTAGCCCCAATAGGACGCTGTAGCAGTTGGAAGACGAGCTTTGAAATCCATCAGAATGCCTTACACCACTGGTTGGATTTTGAGGACAAAATCTCAATGTTGTCGGACGCCCCCCAAACGCTCAGGATCTGTAAATACACTCACCAGATCATGAAAAAAAATGTGCGCAAGTCATAGGTAGCCATAGAAGAGCCGCTGTGGCAGTTGGAAGATGGGCCGTGAAATCCATCAGAAATGCCTTACTAACCACTGCTTGGATTTTGGGGTCAAAATCTCAATGTTGCCGGAGGGACTCCAAACTCTCACGATCGATTAATACACACACCAGGACATGCGAAACAGTGTGCGCAAGTTACCGGTAGCCCCAATAGGACGCTGTAGCAGTTGGAAGACGAGCTTTGAAATCCATCAGAATGCCTTACACCACTGGTTGGATTTTGAGGACAAAATCTCAATGTTGTCGGACGCCCCCCAAACGCTCAGGATCTGTAAATACACTCACCAGATCATGAAAAAAAATGTGCGCAAGTCATAGGTAGCCCTAGAAGAGCCTTTGTGGCAGTTGGAAGATGGGCCGTGAAATCCATCAGAAATACCTTACTAACCACTGCTTGGATTTTGAGGACAAAATCTCAATGTTGTCGGACGCCCCCCAAACGCTCAGGATCTGTAAATACACTCACCAGATCCTGAAAAAAAATGTGCGCAAGTCATAGGTAGCCCTAGAAGAGCCGCTGTGGCAGTTGGAAGATGGGCCGTGAAATCCATCAGAAATGCCTTACTAACCACTGCTTGCATTTTGGGGTCAAAATCTCAACGTTGTCGGATGCCTCCATAACTCTCAGGATCTGTAAATACACTCACCAGAACATGCGAAATGTTGTACATAGCATAAGTACAAACATATATATATTTGTGCGTATAATATTATACATACATGTATATATGTGTGTATGTTTAATTTTAAGGTAGTTTTAATTTATCAGCACAGAGCACACCAGGTCATAGGTAGCCCTGGAAGAGCCGCTGTGGCAGTTGGAAGATGGGCCGTGAAATCCATCAGAAATGCCTTACTAACCACTGCTTGGATTTTGGGGTCAAAATCTCAATGTTGCCGGAGGGACTCCAAACTCTCAGGATCGATAAATACACACACCAGGACATGCATAAAATTGTCCGCAAGTCGCCGGTAAGCCGGGCTGCTGTGGCAGTTGGAAGATGAGCGTTGAAATCCATCAGAAATGCCTTACTAACCACTGCTTGGATTTTGGGGTCAAAATCTCAATGTTGCCGGAGGGACTCCAAACTCTCACGATCGATTAATACACACACCAGGACATGCGAAACAGTGTGCGCAAGTTACCGGTAGCAGCTGCCACAGCAGTTGCTTGGATTTTGGGGTCAAAA
Source organism: Eristalis arbustorum (assembly GCA_916610145.1). Taxonomy (NCBI): domain Eukaryota; kingdom Metazoa; phylum Arthropoda; class Insecta; order Diptera; family Syrphidae; genus Eristalis; species Eristalis arbustorum. Next base: position 8,626 of record OU744320.1, read on the forward strand.
TCTCAATGTTGCCGGAGGGATTCCAAACTCTCTCAACTCAAAAGGGCTGGTGTGGCAGTTGGAAGATGAGCGTTGAAATCCATCAGAAATGCCTTACTAACCACTGCTTGGATTTTGGGGTCAAAATCTCAATGTTGCCGGAGGGACTCCAAACTCTCACGATCGATTAATACAGACACCAGGACATGCGAAACAGTGTGCGCAAGTTACCGGTAGCCCCAATAGGACGCTGTAGCAGTTGGAAGACGAGCTTTGAAATCCATCAGAATGCCTTACACCACTGGTTGGATTTTGAGGACAAAATCTCAATGTTGTCGGACGCCCCCCAAACGCTCAGGATCTGTAAATACACTCACCAGATCATGAAAAAAAATGTGCGCAAGTCATAGGTAGCCATAGAAGAGCCGCTGTGGCAGTTGGAAGATGGGCCGTGAAATCCATCAGAAATGCCTTACTAACCACTGCTTGGATTTTGGGGTCAAAATCTCAATGTTGCCGGAGGGACTCCAAACTCTCACGATCGATTAATACACACACCAGGACATGCGAAACAGTGTGCGCAAGTTACCGGTGGCCCCAATAGGACGCTGTAGCAGTTGGAAGACGAGCGTTGAAATCCATCAGAATGCCTTACACCACTGGTTGGATTTTGAGGACAAAATCTCAATGTTGTCGGACGCCCCCCAAACGCTCAGGATCTGTAAATACACTCACCAGATCATGAAAAAAAATGTGCGCAAGTCATAGGTAGCCCTAGAAGAGCCGCTGTGGCAGTTGGAAGATGGGCCGTGAAATCCATCAGAAATGCCTTACTAACCACTGCTTGGATTTTGGGGTCAAAATCTCAACGTTGTCGGATGCCTCCATAACTCTCAGGATCTGTAAATACACTCACCAGAACATGCGAAATGTTGTACATAGCATAAGTACAAACATATATATATTTGTGCGTATAATATTATACATACATGTGTATATGTGTGTATGTTTAATTTTAAGGTAGTTTTAATTTATCAGCACAGAGCACACCAGGTCATAGGTAGCCCTGGAAGAGCCGCTGTGGCAGTTGGAAGATGGGCCGTGAAATCCATCAGAAATGCCTTACTAACCACTGCTTGGATTTTGGGGTCAAAATCTCAATGTTGCCGGAGGGACTCCAAACTCTCACGATCGATTAATACACACACCAGGACATGCGAAACAGTGTGCGCAAGTTACCGGTAGCCCCAATAGGACGCTGTAGCAGTTGGAAGATGAGCGTTGAAATCCATCAGAAATGCCTTACTAACCACTGCTTGGATTTTGGGGTCAAAATCTCAATGTTGCCGGAGGGACTCCAAACTCTCAGGATCGATTAATACACACACCAGGACATGCAGAAAATTGTCCGCAAGTCGCCGGTAACCCCAAAAGGGCTGGTGTGGCAGTTGGAAGATGAGCGTTGAAATCCATCAGAAATGCCTTACTAACCACTGCTTGGATTTTGGGGTCAAAATCTCAATGTTGCCGGAGGGACTCCAAACTCTCCCGATCGATTAATACACACACCAGGACATGCGAAACAGTGTGCGCAAGTTACCGGTAGCCCCAATAGGACGCTGTAGCAGTTGGAAGACGAGCGTTGAAATCCATCAGAATGCCTTACTAACCACTGCTTGGATTTTGAGGACAAAATCTCAATGTTGTCGGACGCCCCCCAAACGCTCAGGATCTGTAAATACACTCACCAGATCATGAAAAAAAATGTGCGCAAGTCATAGGTAGCCCTAGAAGAGCCGCTGTGGCAGTTGGAAGATGGGCCGTGAAATCCATCAGAAATGCCTTACTAACCACTGCTTGGATTTTGGGGTCAAAATCTCAACGTTGTCGGATGCCTCCATAACTCTCAGGATCTGTAAATACACTCACCAGAACATGCGAAATGTTGTACATAGCATAAGTACAAACATATATATATTTGTGCGTATAATATTATACATACATGTATATATGTGTGTATGTTTAATTTTAAGGTAGTTTTAATTTATCAGCACAGAGCACACCAGGTCATAGGTAGCCCTGGAAGAGCCGCTGTGGCAGTTGGAAGATGGGCCGTGAAATCCATCAGAAATGCCTTACTAACCACTGCTTCGATTTTGGGGTCAAAATCTCAATGTTGCCGGAGGGACTCCAAACTCTCAGGATCGATAAATAGACACACCAGGACATGCATAAAATTGTCCGCAAGTCGCCGGTAACCCGGGCTGCTGTGGCAGTTGGAAGATGAGCGTTGAAATCCATCAGAAATGCCTTACTAACCACTGCTTGGATTTTGGGGTCAAAATCTCAATGTTGCCGGAGGGACTCCAAACTCTCGCGATCGATTAATACACACACCAGGACTTGCGAAACAGTGTGCGCAAGTTACCGGTAGCCCCAATAGGACGCTGTAGCAGTTGGAAGAAGAGCGTTGAAATCCATCAGAATGCCGTACTTACCACTGCTTGGATTTTGAGGACAAAATCTCAATGTTGTTGGACGCCCCCCAAACGCTCAGGATCTGTAAATATACTCACCAGATCATGAAAAAAAATGTGCGCAAGTCATAGGTAGCCCTAGAAGAGCCGCTGTGGCAGTTGGAAGATGGGCCGTGAAATCCATCAGAAATGCCTAGCTAACCACTGCTTGGATTTTGGGGTCAAAATCTCAATGTTGCCGGAGGGACTCCAAACTCTCAGGATCGATAAATACACACACCAGGACATGCATAAAATTGTCCGCAAGTCGCCGGTAACCCGGGCTGCTGTGGCAGTTGGAAGATGAGCGTTGAAATCCATCAGAAATGCCTTACTAACCACTGCTTGGATCTTGGGGTCAAAATCTCAATGTTGCCGGAGGGACTCCAAACTCTCAGGATCGATTGATACACACACCAGGACATGCAGAAAATTGTCCGCAAGTCGCCGGTAACCCCAAAAGGGCTGGTGTGGCAGTTGGAAGATGAGCGTTGAAATCCATCAGAAATGCCTTACTAACCACTGCTTGGATTTTGGGGTCAAAATCTCAATGTTGCCGGAGGGACTCCAAACTCTCACGATCGATTAATACACACACCAGGACATGCGAAACAGTGTGCGCAAGTTACCGGTAGCCCCAATAGGACGCTGTAGCAGTTGGAAGACGAGCGTTGAAATCCATCAGAATGCCTTACTAACCACTGGTTGGATTTTGAGGACAAAATCTCAATGTTGTCGGACGCCCCCCAAACGCTCAGGATCTGTAAATACACTCACCAGATCATGAAAAAAAATGTGCGCAAGTCATAGGTAGCCCTAGAAGAGCCGCTGTGGCAGTTGGAAGATGGGCCGTGAAATCCATCAGAAATGCCTTACTAACCACTGCTTGGATTTTGGGGTCAAAATCTCAACGTTGTCGGATGCCTCCATAACTCTCAGGATCTGTAAATACACTCACCAGAACATGCGAAATGTTGTACATAGCATAAGTACAAACATATATATATTTGTGCGTATAATATTATACATACATGTATATATGTGTGTATGTTTAATTTTAAGGTAGTTTTAATTTATCAGCACAGAGCACACCAGGTCATAGGTAGCCCTGGAAGAGCCGCTGTGGCAGTTGGAAGATGGGCCGTGAAATCCATCAGAAATGCCTTACTAACCACTGCTTGGATTTTGGGGTCAAAATCTCAATGTTGCCGGAGGGACTCCAAACTCTCACGATCGATTAATACACACACCAGGACATGCGAAACAGTGTGCGCAAGTTACCGGTAGCCCCAATAGGACGCTGTAGCAGTTGGAAGATGAGCGTTGAAATCCATCAGAAATGCCTTACTAACCACTGCTTGGATTTTGGGGTCAAAATCTCAATGTTGCCGGAGGGACTCCAAACTCTCAGGATCGATTAATACACACACCAGGACATGCAGAAAATTGTCCGCAAGTCGCCGGTAACCCCAAAAGGGCTGGTGTGGCAGTTGGAAGATGAGCGTTGAAATCCATCAGAAATGCCTTACTAACCACTGCTTGGATTTTGGGGTCAAAATCTCAATGTTGCCGGAGGGACTCCAAACTCTCCCGATCGATTAATACACACACCAGGACATGCGAAACAGTGTGCGCAAGTTACCGGTAGCCCCAATAGGACGCTGTAGCAGTTGGAAGACGAGCGTTGAAATCCATCAGAATGCCTTACTAACCACTGCTTGGATTTTGAGGACAAAATCTCAATGTTGTCGGACGCCCGCCAAACGCTCAGGATCTGTAAATACACTCACCAGATCATGAAAAAAAATGTGCGCAAGTCATAGGTAGCCCTAGAAGAGCCGCTGTGGCAGTTGGAAGATGGGCCGTGAAATCCATCAGAAATGCCTTACTAACCACTGCTTGGATTTTGGGGTCAAAATCTCAACGTTGTCGGATGCCTCCATAACTCTCAGGATCTGTAAATACACTCACCAGAACATGCGAAATGTTGTACATAGCATAAGTACAAACATATATATATTTGTGCGTATAATATTATACATACATGTATATATGTGTGTATGTTTAATTTTAAGGTAGTTTTAATTTATCAGCACAGAGCACACCAGGTCATAGGTAGCCCTGGAAGAGCCGCTGTGGCAGTTGGAAGATGGGCCGTGAAATCCATCAGAAATGCCTTACTAACCACTGCTTCGATTTTGGGGTCAAAATCTCAATGTTGCCGGAGGGACTCCAAACTCTCAGGATCGATAAATAGACACACCAGGACATGCATAAAATTGTCCGCAAGTCGCCGGTAACCCGGGCTGCTGTGGCAGTTGGAAGATGAGCGTTGAAATCCATCAGAAATGCCTTACTAACCACTGCTTGGATTTTGGGGTCAAAATCTCAATGTTGCCGGAGGGACTCCAAACTCTCGCGATCGATTAATACACACACCAGGACTTGCGAAACAGTGTGCGCAAGTTACCGGTAGCCCCAATAGGACGCTGTAGCAGTTGGAAGAAGAGCGTTGAAATCCATCAGAATGCCGTACTTACCACTGCTTGGATTTTGAGGACAAAATCTCAATGTTGTCGGACGCCCCCCAAACGCTCAGGATCTGTAAATATACTCACCAGATCATGAAAAAAAATGTGCGCAAGTCATAGGTAGCCCTAGAAGAGCCGCTGTGGCAGTTGGAAGATGGGCCGTGAAATCCATCAGAAATGCCTAGCTAACCACTGCTTGGATTTTGGGGTCAAAATCTCAATGTTGCCGGAGGGACTCCAAACTCTCAGGATCGATAAATACACACACCAGGACATGCATAAAATTGTCCGCAAGTCGCCGGTAACCCGGGCTGCTGTGGCAGTTGGAAGATGAGCGTTGAAATCCATCAGAAATGCCTTACTAACCACTGCTTGGATCTTGGGGTCAAAATCTCAATGTTGCCGGAGGGACTCCAAACTCTCAGGATCGATTAATACACACACCAGGACATGCAGAAAATTGTCCGCAAGTCGCCGGTAACCCCAAAAGGGCTGGTGTGGCAGTTGGAAGATGAGCGTTGAAATCCATCAGAAATGCCTTACTAACCACTGCTTGGATTTTGGGGTCAAAATCTCAATGTTGCCGGAGGGACTCCAAACTCTCACGATCGATTAATACACACACCAGGACATGCGAAACAGTGTGCGCAAGTTACCGGTAGCCCCAATAGGACGCTGTAGCAGTTGGAAGACGAGCGTTGAAATCCATCAGAATGCCTTACTAACCACTGGTTGGATTTTGAGGACAAAATCTCAATGTTGTCGGACGCCCCCCAAACGCTCAGGATCTGTAAATACACTCACCAGATCATGGAAAAAAATGTGCGCAAGTCATAGGTAGCCCTAGAAGAGCCGCTGTGGTAGTTGGAAGATGGGCCGTGAAATCCATCAGAAATGCCTTACTAACCACTGCTTGGATTTTGGGGTCAAAATCTCAACGTTGTCGGATGCCTCCATAACTCTCAGGATCTGTAAATACACTCACCAGAACATGCGAAATGTTGTACATAGCATAAGTACAAACATATATATATTTGTGCGTATAATATTATACATACATGTATATATGTGTGTATGTTTAATTTTAAGGTAGTTTTAATTTATCAGCACAGAGCACACCAGGTCATAGGTAGCCCTGGAAGAGCCGCTGTGGCAGTTGGAAGATGGGCCGTGAAATCCATCAGAAATGCCTTACTAACCACTGCTTCGATTTTGGGGTCAAAATCTCAATGTTGCCGGAGGGACTCCAAACTCTCAGGATCGATAAATAGACACACCAGGACATGCATAAAATTGTCCGCAAGTCGCCGGTAACCCGGGCTGCTGTGGCAGTTGGAAGATGAGCGTTGAAATCCATCAGAAATGCCTTACTAACCACTGCTTGGATTTTGGGGTCAAAATCTCAATGTTGCCGGAGGGACTCCAAACTCTCGCGATCGATTAATACACACACCAGGACTTGCGAAACAGTGTGCGCAAGTTACCGGTAGCCCCAATAGGACGCTGTAGCAGTTGGAAGAAGAGCGTTGAAATCCATCAGAATGCCGTACTTACCACTGCTTGGATTTTGAGGACAAAATCTCAATGTTGTCGGACGCCCCCCAAACGCTCAGGATCTGTAAATATACTCACCAGATCATGAAAAAAAATGTGCGCAAGTCATAGGTAGCCCTAGAAGAGCCGCTGTGGCAGTTGGAAGATGGGCCGTGAAATCCATCAGAAATGCCTAGCTAACCACTGCTTGGATTTTGGGGTCAAAATCTCAATGTTGCCGGAGGGACTCCAAACTCTCAGGATCGATAAATACACACACCAGGACATGCATAAAATTGTCCGCAAGTCGCCGGTAACCCGGGCTGCTGTGGCAGTTGGAAGATGAGCGTTGAAATCCATCAGAAATGCCTTACTAACCACTGCTTGGATCTTGGGGTCAAAATCTCAATGTTGCCGGAGGGACTCCAAACTCTCAGGATCGATTAATACACACACCAGGACATGCAGAAAATTGTCCGCAAGTCGCCGGTAACCCCAAAAGGGCTGGTGTGGCAGTTGGAAGATGAGCGTTGAAATCCATCAGAAATGCCTTACTAACCACTGCTTGGATTTTGGGGTCAAAATCTCAATGTTGCCGGAGGGACTCCAAACTCTCACGATCGATTAATACACACACCAGGACATGCGAAACAGTGTGCGCAAGTTACCGGTAGCCCCAATAGGACGCTGTAGCAGTTGGAAGACGAGCGTTGAAATCCATCAGAATGCCTTACTAACCACTGGTTGGATTTTGAGGACAAAATCTCAATGTTGTCGGACGCCCCCCAAACGCTCAGGATCTGTAAATACACTCACCAGATCATGAAAAAAAATGTGCGCAAGTCATAGGTAGCCCTAGAAGAGCCGCTGTGGCAGTTGGAAGATGGGCCGTGAAATCCATCAGAAATGCCTTACTAACCACTGCTTGGATTTTGGGGTCAAAATCTCAACGTTGTCGGATGCCTCCATAACTCTCAGGATCTGTAAATACACTCACCAGAACATGCGAAATGTTGTACATAGCATAAGTACAAACATATATATATTTGTGCGTATAATATTATACATACATGTATATATGTGTGTATGTTTAATTTTAAGGTAGTTTTAATTTATCAGCACAGAGCACACCAGGTCATAGGTAGCCCTGGAAGAGCCGCTGTGGCAGTTGGAAGATGGGCCGTGAAATCCATCAGAAATGCCTTACTAACCACTGCTTGGATTTTGGGGTCAAAATCTCAATGTTGCCGGAGGGACTCCAAACTCTCACGATCGATTAATACACACACCAGGACATGCGAAACAGTGTGCGCAAGTTACCGGTAGCCCCAATAGGACGCTGTAGCAGTTGGAAGATGAGCGTTGAAATCCATCAGAAATGCCTTACTAACCACTGCTTGGATTTTGGGGTCAAAATCTCAATGTTGCCGGAGGGACTCCAAACTCTCAGGATCGATTAATACACACACCAGGACATGCAGAAAATTGTCCGCAAGTCGCCGGTAACCCCAAAAGGGCTGGTGTGGCAGTTGGAAGATGAGCGTTGAAATCCATCAGAAATGCCTTACTAACCACTGCTTGGATTTTGGGGTCAAAATCTCAATGTTGCCGGAGGGACTCCAAACTCTCCCGATCGATTAATACACACACCAGGACATGCGAAACAGTGTGCGCAAGTTACCGGTAGCCCCAATAGGACGCTGTAGCAGTTGGAAGACGAGCGTTGAAATCCATCAGAATGCCTTACTAACCACTGGTTGGATTTTGAGGACAAAATCTCAATGTTGTCGGACGCCCCCCAAACGCTCAGGATCTGTAAATACACTCACCAGATCATGAAAAAAAATGTGCGCAAGTCATAGGTAGCCCTAGAAGAGCCGCTGTGGCAGTTGGAAGATGGGCCGTGAAATCCATCAGAAATGCCTTACTAACCACTGCTTGGATTTTGGGGTCAAAATCTCAACGTTGTCGGATGCCTCCATAACTCTCAGGATCTGTAAATACACACACCAGGACATGCATAAAATTGTCCGCAAGTCGCCGGTAACCCGGGCTGCTGTGGCAGTTGGAAGATGAGCGTTGAAATCCATCAGAAATGCCTTACTAACCACTGCTTGGATCTTGGGGTCAAAATCTCAATGTTGCCGGAGGGACTCCAAACTCTCAGGATCGATTAATACACACACCAGGACATGCAGAAAATTGTCCGCAAGTCGCCGGTAACCCCAAAAGGGCTGGTGTGGCAGTTGGAAGATGAGCGTTGAAATCCATCAGAAATGCCTTACTAACCACTGCTTGGATTTTGGGGTCAAAATCTCAATGTTGCCGGAGGGACTCCAAACTCTCACGATCGATTAATACACACACCAGGACATGCGAAACAGTGTGCGCAAGTTACCGGTAGCCCCAATAGGACGCTGTAGCAGTTGGAAGACGAGCGTTGAAATCCATCAGAATGCCTTACTAACCACTGGTTGGATTTTGAGGACAAAATCTCAATGTTGTCGGACGCCCCCCAAACGCTCAGGATCTGTAAATACACTCACCAGATCATGAAAAAAAATGTGCGCAAGTCATAGGTAGCCCTAGAAGAGCCGCTGTGGCAGTTGGAAGATGGGCCGTGAAATCCATCAGAAATGCCTTACTAACCACTGCTTGGATTTTGGGGTCAAAATCTCAACGTTGTCGGATGCCTCCATAACTCTCAGGATCTGTAAATACACTCACCAGAACATGCGAAATGTTGTACATAGCATAAGTACAAACATATATATATTTGTGCGTATAATATTATACATACATGTATATATGTGTGTATGTTTAATTTTAAGGTAGTTTTAATTTATCAGCACAGAGCACACCAGGTCATAGGTTGCCCTGGAAGAGCCGCTGTGGCAGTTGGCAGATGGGCCGTGAAATCCATCAGAAATGCCTTACTAACCACTGCTTGGATTTTGGGGTCAAAATCTCAATGTTGCCGGAGGGACTCCAAACTCTCAGGATCGATAAATACACACCCCAGGACATGCATAAAATTGTCCGCAAGTCGCCGGTAACCCCAAAAGGGCTGGTGTGGCAGTTGGAAGATGAGCGTTGAAATCCATCAGAAATGCCTTACTAACCACTGCTTGGATTTTGGGGTCAAAATCTCAATGTTGCCGGAGGGACTCCAAACTCTCAGGATCGATTAATACACACCAGGACATGCAGAAAATTGTCCGCAAGTCGCCGGTAACCCCAAAAGGGCTGGTGTGGCAGTTGGAAGATGAGCGTTGAAATCCATCAGAAATGCCTTACTAACCACTGCTTCGATTTTGGGGTCAAAATCTCAATGTTGCCGGAGGGACTCCAAACTCTCACGATCGATTAATACACACACCAGGACATGCGAAACAGTGTGCGCAAGTTACCGGTAGCCCCAATAGGACGCTGTAGCAGTTGGAAGATGAGCGTTGAAATCCATCAGAAATGCCTTACTAACCACTGGTTGGATTTTGAGGACAAAATCTCAATGTTGTCGGACGCCCCCCAAACGCTCAGGATCTGTAAATACACTCACCAGATCATGAAAAAAAATGTGCGCAAGTCATAGGTAGCCCTAGAAGAGCCGCTGTGGCAGTTGGAAGATGGGCCGTGAAATCCATCAGAAATGCCTTACTAACCACTGCTTGCATTTTGGGGTCAAAATCTCAACGTTGTCGGATGCCTCCATAACTCTCAGGATCTGTAAATACACTCACCAGAACATGCGAAATGTTGTACATAGCATAAGTACAAACATATATATATTTGTGCGTATAATATTATACATACATGTATATATGTGTGTATGTTTAATTTTAAGGTAGTTTTAATTTATCAGCACAGAGCACACCAGGTCATAGGTTGCCCTGGAAGAGCCGCTGTGGCAGTTGGAAGATGGGCCGTGAAATCCATCAGAAATGCCTTACTAACCACTGCTTGGATTTTGGGGTCAAAATCTCAATGTTGCCGGAGGGACTCCAAACTCTCAGGATCGATAAATACACACACCAGGACATGCATAAAATTGTCCGCAAGTCGCCGGTAACCCCAAAAGGGCTGGTGTGGCAGTTGGAAGATGAGCGTTGAAATCCATCAGAAATGCCTTACTAACCACTGCTTGGATTTTGGGGTCAAAATCTCAATGTTGCCGGAGGGAATCCAAACTCTCACGATCGATTAATACACACACCAGGACATGCGAAACAGTGTGCGCAAGTCGCCGGTAACCCCAAAAGGGCTGGTGTGGCAGTTGGAAGATGAGCGTTGAAATCCATCAGAAATGCCTTACTAACCACTGCTTGGATTTTGGGGTCAAAATCTCAATGTTGCCGGAGGGACTCCAAACTCTCAGGATCGATTAATACACACACCAGGACATGCAGAAAATTGTCCGCAAGTCGCCGGTAACCCCATAAGGGCTGGTGTGGCAGTTGGAAGATGAGCGTTGAAATCCATCAGAAATGCCTTACTAACCACTGCTTGGATTTTGGGGTCAAAATCTCAATGTTGCCGGAGGGACTCCAAACTCTCACGATCGATTAATACACACACCAGGACATGCGAAACAGTGTGCGCAAGTTACCGGTAGCCCCAATAGGACGCTGTAGCAGTTGGAAGACGAGCGTTGAAATCCATCAGAATGCCTTACTAACCACTGCTTGGATTTTGAGGACAAAATCTCAATGTTGTCGGACGCCCCCCAAACGCTCAGGATCTGTAAATACACTCACCAGATCATGAAAAAAAATGTGCGCAAGTCATAGGTAGCCCTAGAAGAGCCGCTGTGGCAGTTGGAAGATGGGCCGTGAAATCCATCAGAAATGCCTTACTAACCACTGCTTGCATTTTGGGGTCAAAATCTCAACGTTGTCGGATGCCTATATAACTCTCAGGATCTGTAAATACACTCACCAGACATGCGAAATGTTGTACATAGCATAAGTACAAACATATATATATGTGCTTATAATATTATACATACATGTATATATGTGTGTATGTTTAATTTTAAGGTAGTTTTAATTTATCAGCACAGAGCACATCAGGTCATAGGTAGCCCTGGAAGAGCCGCTGTGGCAGTTGGAAGATGGGCCGTGAAATCCATCAGAAATGCCTTACTAACCACTGCTTGGATTTTGGGGTCAAAATCTCAATGTTGCCGGAGGGACTCCAAACTCTCAGGATCGATAAATACACACACCAGGACATGCATAAAATTGTCCGCAAGTCGCCGGTAACCCGGGCTGCTGTGGCAGTTGGAAGATGAGCGTTGAAATCCATCAGAAATGCCTTACTAACCACTGCTTGGATTTTGGGGTCAAAATCTCAATGTTGCCGGAGGTACTCCAAACTCTCACGATCGATTAATACACACACCAGGACATGCGAAACAGTGTGCGCAAGTTACCGGTAGCCCCAATAGGACGCTGTAGCAGTTGGAAGACGAGCGTTGAAATCCATCAGAAATGCCTTACTAACCACTGCTTGGATTTTGGGGTCAAAATCTCAATGTTGCCGGAGGGACTCCAAACTCTCACGATCGATTAATACACACACCAGGATATGCGAAACAGTGTGCGCCAGTTACCGGTAGCCCCAATAGGGCGCTGTAGCAGTTGGAAGACGAGCGTTGAAATCCATCAGAATGCCTTACTAACCACTGCTTGGATTTTGGGGTCAAAATCTCAATGTTGCCGGAGGGACTCCAAACTCTGACGATCGATTAATACACACACCAGGACATGCGAAACAGTGTGCGCAAGTTACCGGTAGCCCCAATAGGACGCTGTAGCAGTTGGAAGACGAGCGTTGAAATCCATCAGAATGCCTTACTAACCACTGCTTGGATTTTGAGGACAAAATCTTAATGTTGTCGCACGCCCCCCAAACGCTCAGGATCTGTAAATACACTCACCAGATCATGAAAAAAAACGTGCGCAAGTCATAGGTAGCCCTAGAAGAGCCGCTGTGGCAGTTGGAAGATGGGCCGTGAAATCCATCAGAAATGCCTTACTAACCACTGCTTGGATTTTGGGGTCAAAATCTCAACGTTGTCGGATGCCTCCATAACTCTCAGGATCTGTAAATACACTCACCAGAACATGCGAAATGTTGTACATAGCATAAGTACAAACATATATATATTTGTGCGTATAATATTATACATACATGTATATATGTGTGTATGTTTAATTTTAAGGTAGTTTTAATTTATCAGCACAGAGCACACCAGGTCATAGGTTGCCCTGGAAGAGCCGCTGTGGCAGTTGGAAGATGGGCCGTGAAATCCATCAGAAATGCCTTACTAACCACTGCTTGGATTTTGGGGTCAAAATCTCAATGTTGCCGGAGGGACTCCAAACTCTCAGGATCGATAAATACACACACCAGGACATGCATAAAATTGTCCGCAAGTCGCCGGTAACCCCAAAAGGGCTGGTGTGGCAGTTGGAAGATGAGCGTTGAAATCCATCAGAAATGCCTTACTAACCACTGCTTGGATTTTGGGGTCAAAATCTCAATGTTGCCGGAGGGAATCCAAACTCTCACGATCGATTAATACACACACCAGGACATGCGAAACAGTGTGCGCAAGTCGCCGGTAACCCCAAAAGGGCTGGTGTGGCAGTTGGAAGATGAGCGTTGAAATCCATCAGAAATGCCTTACTAACCACTGCTTGGATTTTGGGGTCAAAATCTCAATGTTGCCGGAGGGACTCCAAACTCTCAGGATCGATTAATACACACACCAGGACATGCAGAAAATTGTCCGCAAGTCGCCGGTAACCCCAAAAGGGCTGGTGTGGCAGTTGGAAGATGAGCGTTGAAATCCATCAGAAATGCCTTACTAACCACTGCTTGGATTTTGGGGTCAAAATCTCAATGTTGCCGGAGGGACTCCAAACTCTCACGATCGATTAATACACACACCAGGACATGCGAAACAGTGTGCGCAAGTTACCGGTAGCCCCAATAGGACGCTGTAGCAGTTGGAAGACGAGCGTTGAAATCCATCAGAATGCCTTACTAACCACTGGTTGGATTTTGAGGACAAAATCTCAATGTTGTCGGACGCCCCCCAAACGCTCAGGATCTGTAAATACACTCACCAGATCATGAAAAAAAATGTGCGCAAGTCATAGGTAGCCCTAGAAGAGCCGCTGTGGCAGTTGGAAGATGGGCCGTGAAATCCATCAGAAATGCCTTACTAACCACTGCTTGCATTTTGGGGTCAAAATCTCAACGTTGTCGGATGCCTATATGTTGTACATAGCATAAGTACAAACATATATATATGTGCTTATAATATTATACATACATGTATATATGTGTGTATGTTTAATTTTAAGGTAGTTTTAATTTATCAGCACAGAGCACATCAGGTCATAGGTAGCCCTGGAAGAGCCGCTGTGGCAGTTGGAAGATGGGCCGTGAAATCCATCAGAAATGCCTTACTAACCACTGCTTGGATTTTGGGGTCAAAATCTCAATGTTGCCGGAGGGACTCCAAACTCTCAGGATCGATAAATACACACACCAGGACATGCATAAAATTGTCCGCAAGTCGCCGGTAACCCGGGCTGCTGTGGCAGTTGGAAGATGAGCGTTGAAATCCATCAGAAATGCCTTACTAACCACTGCTTGGATTTTGGGGTCAAAATCTCAATGTTGCCGGAGGGACTCCAAACTCTCACGATCGATTAATACACACACCAGGACATGCGAAACAGTGTGCGCAAGTTACCGGTAGCCCCAATAGGACGCTGTAGCAGTTGGAAGACGAGCGTTGAAATCCATCAGAAATGCCTTACTAACCACTGCTTGGATTTTGGGGTCAAAATCTCAATGTTGCCGGAGGGACTCCAAACTCTCACGATCGATTAATACACACACCAGGATATGCGAAACAGTGTGCGCAAGTTACCGGTAGCCCCAATAGGGCGCTGTAGCAGTTGGAAGACGAGCGTTGAAATCCATCAGAATGCCTTACTAACCACTGCTTGGATTTTGGGGTCAAAATCTCAATGTTGCCGGAGGGACTCCAAACTCTGACGATCGATTAATACACACACCAGGACATGCGAAACAGTGTGCGCAAGTTACCGGTAGCCCCAATAGGACGCTGTAGCAGTTGGAAGACGAGCGTTGAAATCCATCAGAATGCCTTACTAACCACTGCTTGGATTTTGAGGACAAAATCTCAATGTTGTCGCACGCCCCCCAAACGCTCAGGATCTGTAAATACACTCACCAGATCATGAAAAAAAACGTGCGCAAGTCATAGGTAGCCCTAGAAGAGCCGCTGTGGCAGTTGGAAGATGGGCCGTGAAATCCATCAGAAATGCCTTACTAACCACTGCTTGGATTTTGGGGTCAAAATCTCAACGTTGTCGGATGCCTCCATAACTCTCAGGATCTGTAAATACACACACCAGGACATGCATAAAATTGTCCGCAAGTCGCCGGTAACCCGGGCTGCTGTGGCAGTTGGAAGATGAGCGTTGAAATCCATCAGAAATGCCTTACTAACAACTGCTTGGATTTTGGGGTCAAAATCTCAATGTTGCCGGAGGGACTCCAAACTCTATCAACTCAAAAGGGCTGGTGTGGCAGTTGGAAGATGAGCGTTGAAATCCATCAGAAATGCCTTACTAACCACTGCTTGGATTTTGGGGTCAAAATCTCAATGTTGCCGGAGGGACTCCAAACTCTCACGATCGATTAATACACACACCAGGACATGCGAAAGAGTGTGCGCAAGTTACCGGTAGCCCCAATAGGGCGCTGTAGCAGTTGGAAGACGAGCGTTGAAATCCATCAGAATGCCTTACTAACCACTGCTTGGATTTTGAGGACAAAATCTCAATGTTGTCGGACGCCCCCCAAACGCTCAGGATCTGTAAATACACTCACCAGATCATGAAAAAAAATGTGCGCAAGTCATAGGTAGCCCTAGAAGAGCCGCTGTGGCAGTTGGAAGATGGGCCGTGAAATCCATCAGAAATGCCTTACTAACCACTGCTTGCATTTTGGGGTCAAAATCTCAACGTTGTCGGATGCCTCCATAACTCTCAGGATCTGTAAATACACACACCAGGACATGCATAAAATTGTCCGCAAGTCGCCGGTAACCCGGGCTGCTGTGGCAGTTGGAAGATGAGCGTTGAAATCCATCAGAAATGCCTTACTAACCACTGCTTGGATTTTGGGGTCAAAATCTCAATGTTGCCGGAGGGACTCCAAACTCTCACGATCGATTAATACACACACCAGGACATGCGAAACAGTGTGCGCAAGTTACCGGTAGCCCCAATAGGACGCTGTAGCAGTTGGAAGACGAGCGTTGAAATCCATCAGAAATGCCTTACTAACCACTGCTTGGATTTTGGGGTCAAAATCTCAATGTTGCCGGAGGGACTCCAAACTCTCACGATCGATTAATACACACACCAGGATATGCGAAACAGTGTGCGCAAGTTACCGGTAGCCCCAATAGGGCGCTGTAGCAGTTGGAAGACGAGCGTTGAAATCCATCAGAATGCCTTACTAACCACTGCTTGGATTTTGGGGTCAAAATCTCAATGTTGCCGGAGGGACTCCAAACTCTGACGATCGATTAATACACACACCAGGACATGCGAAACAGTGTGCGCAAGTTACCGGTAGCCCCAATAGGACGCTGTAGCAGTTGGAAGACGAGCGTTGAAATCCATCAGAATGCCTTACTAACCACTGCTTGGATTTTGAGGACAAAATCTCAATGTTGTCGCACGCCCCCCAAACGCTCAGGATCTGTAAATACACTCACCAGATCATGAAAAAAAACGTGCGCAAGTCATAGGTAGCCCTAGAAGAGCCGCTGTGGCAGTTGGAAGATGGGCCGTGAAATCCATCAGAAATGCCTTACTAACCACTGCTTGGATTTTGGGGTCAAAATCTCAACGTTGTCGGATGCCTCCATAACTCTCAGGATCTGTAAATACACACACCAGGACATGCATAAAATTGTCCGCAAGTCGCCGGTAACCCGGGCTGCTGTGGCAGTTGGAAGATGAGCGTTGAAATCCATCAGAAATGCCTTACTAACAACTGCTTGGATTTTGGGGTCAAAATCTCAATGTTGCCGGAGGGACTCCAAACTCTATCAACTCAAAAGGGCTGGTGTGGCAGTTGGAAGATGAGCGTTGAAATCCATCAGAAATGCCTTACTAACCACTGCTTGGATTTTGGGGTCAAAATCTCAATGTTGCCGGAGGGACTCCAAACTCTCACGATCGATTAATACACACACCAGGACATGCGAAAGAGTGTGCGCAAGTTACCGGTAGCCCCAATAGGGCGCTGTAGCAGTTGGAAGACGAGCGTTGAAATCCATCAGAATGCCTTACTAACCACTGCTTGGATTTTGAGGACAAAATCTCAATGTTGTCGGACGCCCCCCAAACGCTCAGGATCTGTAAATACACTCACCAGATCATGAAAAAAAATGTGCGCAAGTCATAGGTAGCCCTAGAAGAGCCGCTGTGGCAGTTGGAAGATGGGCCGTGAAATCCATCAGAAATGCCTTACTAACCACTGCTTGCATTTTGGGGTCAAAATCTCAACGTTGTCGGATGCCTCCATAACTCTCAGGATCTGTAAATACACTCACCAGAACATGCGAAATGTTGTACATAGCATAAGTACAAACATATATATATATTTGTGCGTATAATATTATACATACATGTATATATGTGTGTATGTTTAATTTTAAGGTAGTTTTAATTTATCAGCACAGAGCACACCAGGTCGTAGGTAGCCCTGGAAGAGCCGCTGTGGCAGTTGGAAGATGGGCCGTGAAATCCATCAGAAATGCCTTACTAACCACTGCTTGGATTTTGGGGTCAAAATCTCAATGTTGCCGGAGGGACTCCAAACTCTCAGGATCGATAAATACACACACCAGGACATGCATAAAATTGTCCGCAAGTCGCCGGTAACCCGGGCTGCTGTGGCAGTTGGAAGATGAGCGTTGAAATCCATCAGAAATGCCTTACTAACCACTGCTTGGATTTTGGGGTCAAAATCTCAATGTTGCCGGAGGGACTCCAAACTCTATCAACTCAAAAGGGCTGGTGTGGCAGTTGGAAGATGAGCGTTGAAATCCATCAGAAATGCCTTACTAACCACTGCTTGGATTTTGGGGTCAAAATCTCAATGTTGCCGGAGGGACTCCAAACTCTCACGATCGATTAATACACACACCAGGATATGCGAAACAGTGTGCGCAAGTTACCGGTAGCCCCAATAGGGCGCTGTAGCAGTTGGAAGACGAGCGTTGAAATCCATCAGAATGCCTTACTAACCACTGCTTGGATTTTGAGGACAAAATCTCAATGTTGTCGGACGCCCCCCAAACGCTCAGGATCTGTAAATACACTCACCAGATCATGAAAAAAAATGTGCGCAAGTCATAGGTAGCCCTAGAAGAGCCGCTGTGGCAGTTGGAAGATGGGCCGTAAAATCCATCAGAAATGCCTTACTAACCACTGCTTGCATTTTGGGGTCAAAATCTCAACGTTGTCGGATGCCTCCATAACTCTCAGGATCTGTAAATACACTCACCAGAACATGCGAAATGTTGCACATAGCATAAGTACAAACATATATATATTTGTGCGTATAATATTATACATACATGTATATACGTGTGTATGTTTAATTTTAAGGTAGTTTTAATTTATCAGCACAGAGCACACCAGGTCATAGGTAGCCCTGGAAGAGCCGCTGTGGCAGTTGGAAGATGGGCCGTGAAATCCATCAGAAATGCCTTACTAACCACTGCTTGGATTTTGGGGTCAAAATCTCAATGTTGCCGGAGGGACTCCAAACTCTCAGGATCGATAAATACACACACCAGGACATGCATAAAATTGTCCGCAAGTCGCCGGTAACCCGGGCTGCTGTGGCAGTTGGAAGATGAGCGTTGAAATCCATCAGAAATGCCTTACTAACCACTGCTTGGATTTTGGGGTCAAAATCTCAATGTTGCCGGAGGGACTCCAAACTCTCAGGATCGATTAATACACACACCAAGACATGCAGAAAATTGTCCGCAAGTCGCCGGTAACCCCAAAAGAGCTGGTGTGGCAGTTGGAAGATGAGCGTTGAAATCCACCAGAAATGACTTACTAACCACTGCTTGGATTTTGGGGTCAAAATCTCAATGTTGCCGGAGGGACTCCAAACTCTCAGGATCGATTAATACACACACCAGGACATGCGAAACAGTGTGCGCAAGTTACCGGTAGCCCCAATAGGACGCTGTAGCAGTTGGAAGACGAGCGTTGAAATCCATCAGAATGCCTTACTAACCACTGCTTGAATATAATAAAAATACAAACATATATATATTTGTGCGTATAATATTATACATAGATGTATATATGTGTGTATGTTTAATTTTAAGGTAGTTTAAATTTATCAGCACAGAGCACACCAGGTCATAGGTAGCCCTGGAAGAGCCGCTGTGGCAGTTGGAAGATGGGCCGTGAAATCCATCAGAAATGCCTTACTAACCACTGCTTGCATTTTGGGGTCAAAATCTCAACGTTGTCGGATGCCTCCATAACTCTCAGGATCTGTAAATACACTCACCAGAACATGCGAAATGTTGTACATAGCATAAGTACAAACATATATATATTTGTGCGTATAATATTATACATACATGTATATATGTGTGTATGTTTAATTTTAAGGTAGTTTTAATTTATCAGCACAGAGCACACCAGGTCATAGGTAGCCCTGGAAGAGCCGCTGTGGCAGTTGGAAGATGGGCCGTGAAATCCATCAGAAATGCCTAACTAACCACTGCTTGGATTTTGGGATCAAAATCTCAATGTTGCCGGAGGGACTCCAAACTCTCACGATCGATTAATACACACACCAGGACATGCGAAACAGTGTGCGCAAGTTACCGGTAGCCCCAATAGGACGCTGTAGCAGTTGGAAGACGAGCGTTGAAATCCATCAGAATGCCTTACTAACCACTGCTTGGATTTTGAGGCCAAAATCTCAATGTTGTCGGACGCCCCCCAAACGCTCAGGATCTGTAAATACACTCACCAGATCATGAAAAAAAATGTGCGCAAGTCATAGGTAGCCCTAGAAGAGCCGCTGTGGCAGTTGGAAGATGGGCCGTGAAATCCATCAGAAATGCCTTACTAACCACTGCATGCATTTTGGGGTCAAAATCTCAACGTTGTCGGATGCCTCCATAACTCTCAGGATCTGTAAATACACTCACCAGAACATGCGAAATGTTGTACATAGCATAAGTACAAACATATATATATTTGTGCGTATAATATTATACATACATGTATATATGTGTGTATGTTTAATTTTAAGGTAGTTTTAATTTATCAGCACAGAGCACACCAGGTCATAGGTAGCCCTGGAAGAGCCGCTGTGGCAGTTGGAAGATGGGCCGTGAAATCCATCAGAAATGCCTTACTAACCACTGCTTGGATTTTGGGGTCAAAATCTCAATGTTGCCGGAGGGACTCCAAACTCTCAGGATCGATAAATACACACACCAGGACATGCATAAAATTGTCCGCAAGTCGCCGGTAACCCGGGCTGCTGTGGCAGTTGGAAGATGAGCGTTGAAATCCATCAGAAATGCCTTACTAACCACTGCTTGGATTTTGGGGTCAAAATCTCAATGTTGCCGGAGGGACTCCAAACTCTCAGGATCGATTAATACACACACCAGGACATGCAGAAAATTGTCCGCAAGTCGCCGGCAACCCCAAAAGGGCTGGTGTGACAGTTGGAAGATGAGCATTGAAATCAATCAGAAATGCCTTACTAACCACTGCTTGGATTTTGGGGTCAAAATCTCAATGTTGCCGGAGGGACTCCAAACTCTCACGATCGATTAATACACACACCAGGACATGCGAAACAGTGTGCGCAAGTTACCGGTAGCCCCAATAGGGCCGCTGTGGCAGTTGGAAGACGAGCGTTGAAATCCATCAGAAATGCCTTACTAACCACTGCTTGCATTTTGGGGTCAAAATCTCAACGTTGTCGGATGCCTATATAACTCTCAGGATCTGTAAATACACTCACCAGACATGCGAAATGTTGTACATAGCATAAGTACAAACACATAAATATGTGCGTATAATATTATACATACATGTATATATGCGTGTATGTTTAATTTTAAGGTAGTTTTAATTTATCAGCACAGAGCACACCAGGTCATAGGTAGCCCTGGAAGAGCCGCTGTGGCAGTTGGAAGATGGGCCGTGAAATCCATCAGAAATGCCTTACTAACCACTGCTTGCATTTTGGGGTCAAAATCTCAACGTTGTCGGATGCCTCCATAACTCTCAGGATCTGTAAATACACACACCAGGACATGCGAAACAGTGTGCGCAAGTTACCGGTAGCCCCAATAGGACGCTGTAGCAGTTGGAAGACGAGCGTTGAAATCCATCAGAATGCCTTACTAACCACTGCTTGGATTTTGGGGTCAAAATCTCAATGTTGCCGGAGGGACTCCAAACTCTCAGGATCGATAAATACACACACAAGGACATGCATAAAATTGTCCGCAAGTCGCCGGTAACCGGGCTGCTGTTGCAGTTGGAAGATGAGCGTTGAAATCCATCAGAAATGCCTTACTTACCACTGCTTGGATTTTGGGGTCAAAATCTCAATGTTGCCGGAGGGACTCCAAACTCTCAGGATCGATTAATACACACACCAGGACATGCGAAACAGTGTGCGCAAGTTACCGGTAGCCCCAATAGGACGCTGTAGCAGTTGGAAGACAAGCGTTGAAATCCATCAGAATGCCTTACTAACCACTGCTTGGATTTTGAGGACAAAATCTCAATGTTGTCGGACGCCCCCCAAACGCTCAGGATCTGTAAATACACTCACCAGATCATGAAAAAAAATGTGCGCAAGTCATAGGTAGCCCTAGAAGAGCCGCTGTGGCAGTTGGAAGATGGGCCGTGAAATCCATCAGAAATGCCTTACTAACCACTGCTTGGATTTTGGGGTCAAAATCTCAACGTTGTCGGATGCCTATATAACTCTCAGGATCTGTAAATACACTCACCAGACATGCGAAATGTTGTACATAGCATAAGTACAAACATATATATATGTGCTTATAATATTATACATACATGTATATATGTGTGTATGTTTAATTTTAAGGTAGTTTTAATTTATCAGCACAGAACACACCAGGTCATAGGTAGCCCTAGAAGAGCCGCTGTGGCAGTTGGAAGATGGGCCGTGAAATCCATCAGAAATGCCTTACTAACCACTGCTTGCATTTTGGGGTCAAAATCTCAACGTTGTCGGATGCCTCCATAACTCTCAGGATCTGTAAATACACACACCAGGACATGCGAAACAGTGTGCGCAAGTTGAAAGAAGAGCGTTGAAATCCATCAGAATGCCTTACTTACCACTGCTTGGATTTTGAGGACAAAATCTCAATGTTGTCGGACGCCCCCCAAACGCTCAGGATCTGTAAATACACTCACCAGATCATGAAAAAAAATGTGCGCAAGTAATAGGTAGCCCTAGAAGAGCCGCTGTGGCAGTTGGAAGATGGGCCGTGAAATCCATCAGAAATGCCTTACTAACCACTGCTTGCATTTTGGGGTCAAAATCTCAACGTTGTCGGAAGCCTCCATAACTCTCAGGATCTGTAAATACACACACCAGGACATGCGAAACAGTGTGCGCAAGTTACCGGTAGCCCCAATAGGACGCTGTAGCAGTTGGAAGACGAGCGTTGAAATCCATCAGAATGCCTTACTAACCACTGCTTGAATTTTGGGGTCAAAATCTCAATGTTGCCGGAGGGACTAAAAACTCTCAGGATCGATAAATACACACACCAGGACATGCATAAAATTGTCCGCATATGTTATACATACATGTATATATGTGTGTATGTTTAATTTTAAGGTAGTTTTAATTTATCAGCACAGAGCACACCAGGTCATAGGTAGCCCTGGAAGAGCCGCTGTGGCAGTTGGAAGATGGGCCGTGAAATCCATCAGAAATGCCTTACTAACCACTGCTTGCATTTTGGGGTCAAAATCTCAACGTTGTCGGATGCCTCCATAACTCTCAGGATCTGTAAATACACTCACCAGAACATGCGAAACAGTGTGCGCAAGTTACCGGTAGCCCCAATAGGACGCTGTAGCAGTTGAAAGAAGAGCGTTGAAATCCATCAGAATGCCTTACTTACCACTGCTTGGATTTTGAGGACAAAATCTCAATGTTGTCGGACGCCCCCCAAACGCTCAGGATCTGTAAATACACTCACCAGATCATGAAAAAAAATGTGCGCAAGTAATAGGTAGCCCTAGAAGAGCCGCTGTGGCAGTTGGAAGATGGGCCGTGAAATCCATCAGAAATGCCTTACTAACGACTGCTTGCATTTTGGGGTCAAAATCTCAACGTTGTCGGATGCCTCCATAACTCTCAGGATCTGTAAATACACTCACCAGAACATGCGAAATGTTGTACATAGCATAAGTACAAACATATATATATATTTGTGCGTATAATATTATACATACATGTATATATGTGTGTATGTTTAATTTTAAGGTAGTTTTAATTTATCAGCACAGAGCACACCAGGTCATAGGTAGCCCTGGAAGAGCCGCTGTGGCAGTTGGAAGATGGACCGTGAAATCCATCAGAAATGCCTAACTAACCACTGCTTGGATTTTGGGGTCAAAATCTCAATGTTGCCGGAGGGACTCCAAACTCTCAGGATCGATAAATACACACACCAGGACATGCATAAAATTGTCCGCAAGTCGCCGGTAACCCCAAAAGGGCTGGTGTGGCAGTTGGAAGATGAGCGTTAAAATCCATCAGAAATGACTTACTAACCACTGCTTGGATTTTGGGGTCAAAATCTCAATGTTGCCGGAGGGACTCCAAACTCTCACGATCGATTAATACACACACCAGGACATGCGAAACAGTGTGCGCAAGTTACCGGTAGCGCCAATAGGACGCTGTAGCAGTTGGAAGACGAGCGTTGAAATCCATCAGAATGCCTTACTAACCACTGCTTGGATTTTGAGGACAAAATCTCAATGTTGTCGGACGCCCCCCAAACGCTCAGGATCTGTAAATACACTCACCAGATCATGAAAAAAAATGTGCGCAAGTCATAGGTAGCCCTAGAAGAGCCGCTGTGGCAGTTGGAAGATGGGCCGTGAAATCCATCAGAAATGCCTTACTAACCACTGCTTGCATTTTGGGGTCAAAATCTCAACGTTGTCGGATGCCTCCATAACTCTCAGGATCTGTAAATACACTCACCAGAACATGCGAAATGTTGTACATAGCATAAGTACAAACATATATATATTTGTGCGTATAATATTATACATACATGTATATATGTGTGTATGTTTAATTTTAAGGTAGTTTTAATTTATCAGCACAGAGCACACCAGGTCATAGGTAGCCCTGGAAGAGCCGCTGTGGCAGTTGGAAGATGGGCCGTGAAATCCATCAGAAATGCCTTACTAACCACTGCTTGGATTTTGGGGTCAAAATCTCAATGTTGCCGGAGGGACTCCAAACTCTCAGGATCGATTAATACACACACCAGGCAATGCAGAAAATTGTCCGCAAGTCGCCGGTAACCCCAAAAGGGCTGGTGTGGCAGTTGGAAGATGAGCGTTGAAATCCATCAGAAATGCCTTACTAACCACTGCTTGGATCTTGAGGACAAAATCTCAATGTTGTCGGACGCCCCCCAAACGCTCAGGATCCGTAAATACACTCACCAGATCATGAAAAAAAATGTGCGCAAGTCATAGGTAGCCCTAGAAGAGCCGCTGTGGCAGTTGGAAGATGGGCCGTGAAATCCATCAGAAATGCCTTACTAACCACTGCTTGCATTTTGGGGTCAAAATCTCAACATTGTCGGATGCCTCCATAACTCTCAGGATCTGTAAATACACTCACCAGAATATGCGAAATGTTGTACATAGCATAAGTACAAACATATATATATTTGTGCGTATAATATTATACATACATGTATATATGCGTGTATGTTTAATTTTAAGGTAGTTTTAATTTATCAGCACAGAGCACACCAGGTCATAGGTAGCCCTGGAAGAGCCACTGTGGCAGTTGGAAGATGGGCCGTGAAATCCATCAGAAATGCCTTACTAACCACTGCTTGGATTTTGGGGTCAAAATCTCAATGTTGCCGGAGGGACTCCAAACTCTCAGGATCGATAAATACACACACCAGGACATGTATAAAATTGTCCGCAAGTCGCCGGTAACCCGGGCTGCTGTGGCAGTTGGAAGATGAGCGTTGAAATCCATCAGAAATGCCTTACTAACCACTGCTTGGATTTTGGGGTCAAAATCTCAATGTTGCCGGAGGGACTCCAAACTCTCACGATCGATTAATACACACACCAGGACATGCGAAACAGTGTGCGCAAGTTACCGGTAGCCCCAATAGGACGCTGTAGCAGTTGGAAGACAAGCGTTGAAATCCATCAGAATGCCTTACTAACCACTGCTTGGATCTTGAGGACAAAATCTCAATGTTGTCGGATGCCTCCATAACTCTCAGGATCTGTAAATACACTCACCAGATCATGGAAAAAGAATGTGCGCAAGTCATAGGTAGCCCTAGAAGAGCCGCTGTGGCAGTTGGAAGATGGGCCGTGAAATCCATCAGAAATGCCTAACTAACCACAACAGCCAAGCCATATATCACTCTACAGTTACCAATTACAACCCCAAATACGCCAGAATCAACAACAATCTTCACAGATCACACCAGGACACCATACGCGTTCTTACCAAGCTCCCACCAAGTCAAATATCGCTTTACAGCTATCAACTGCAACCCCAAATATATCAGAATCAACTACACTCATCACAGAACATACCAGGACAATGTCTGCATACACATCAAGCGTTTATTAAGCCGCATGCAGTCTATATCTATCAATTACATCCCTAAATATACCAGAATCCACTACAATCATGACACACCACACCAGGCCTCCACCTGCATTCTCACCTAGCTCCCTTCAAGCTTAATCTCACTATACTGCTACCAATTGCATCCAGAAATACCCCAGTATCAATTATAAGTCATAGTTACCCCTAGAAGAGCCGCTGTGGCAGTTGGAAGATGGGCCGTGAAATCCATCAGAAATGCCTTACTAACCACTGCTTGGATTTTGGGGTCAAAATCTCAACGTTGTCGGATGCCTCCATAACTCTCAGGATCTGTAAATACACTCACCAGAACATGCGAAATGTTGTACATAGCATAAGTATAAACATATATATATGTGCGTATAATATTATACATACATGTATATATGTGTGTATGTTTAATTTTAAGGTAGTTTTAATTTATCAGCACATAGCACACCAGGTCATTGGTAGCCCTGGAAGAGCCGCTGTGGCAGTCGGAAAATGGGCCTTGAGATCCATCAGAAGTGCTTTACTAACCACTGCTTGGATTTTGGGGTCAAAATCTCAATGTTGCCCGAGGGACTCCAAACTCTCACGATCGATTAATACATACACAAGGACATGTGAAACGGTGTGCGCAAGTTACCGGTAGCCCCAATAGGGCCGCTGTGGCAGTCGGAAGACGAGCGTTGAAATCCATCAGAAATGAATTACTAACCACTGCTTGGATTTTGGGGTCAAAATCTCAATGTTGCCGGAGGGACTCCAAACTCTCAGGATCGATAAATACACACACCAGATCATGGAAAAAAATGTGCGCAAGTCATAGGTAGCCCTACAAGAGCCGCTGTGCAGTTGGAAGATGAGCCGTGAAATCCATCAGAAATGCCTTACTAACCACTGCTTGGATTTTGGGGTCAAAATCTCAATGTTGCCGGAGGGACTCCAAACTCTCAGGATCGATAAATACACACACCAGATCATGGAAAAAAATGTGCGCAAGTCATAGGTAGCCCTAGAAGAGCCGCTGTGCAGTTGGAAGATGAGCCGTGAAATCCATCAGAAATGCCTTACTAACCACTGCTTGGATTTTGGGGTCAAAATCTCAACGTTGTCGGATGCCTATATAACTCTCAGGATCTGTAAATACACTCACCAGACATGCGAAATGTTGTACATAGCATAAGTACAAACATATATATATGTGCTTATAATATTATACATACATGTATATATGTGTGTATGTTTAATTTTAAGATAGTTTTAATTTATCAGCACAGTGCACACTAGGACACCCTAGTCCTAGTTCCAGCCAAGCCATATATCACTCTACAGTTACCAATTACAACCCCAAATACGCCAGAATCAACAACAATCTTCACAGATCACACCAGGACACCATACGCGTTCTTACCAAGCTCCCACCAAGTCAGATATCGCTTTACAGCTATCAATTGCAACCCCAAATGTATCAGAATCAACTACACTCATCACAGAACATACCAGGACAATGTCTGCATACACATCAAGCGTTTATTAAGCCGCATGCAGTCTATATCTATCAATTACATCCCTAAATATACCAGAATCCACTACAATCATGACACACCACACCAGGCCTCCACCTGCATTCTCACCTAGCTCCCTTCAAGCTTAATCTCACTATACTGCTACCAATTGCATCCAGAAATACCCCAGTATCAATTATAAGTCATAGGTACCCCTAGAATAGCCGCTGTGGCAGTCGGAAGATGGGCCGTGAAATCCATCAGAAATGCCTAACTAACCACTGCTTGGATTTTGGGGTCAAAATCTCAATGTTGTCGGATGCCCCCCCAAACTCTCAGGATCTGTCAATACACTCACCAGAACATGCGAAATCTTGTACATAGCATAAGTACAAACATATATATATTTGTGCGTATAATATTATACATACATGTATATATGTGTGTATGTTTAATTTTAAGGTAGTTTTAATTTATCAGCACAGAGCACACCAGGTCATAGGTAGCCCTGGAAGAGCCGCTGTGGCAGTTGGAAGATGGGCCGTGAAATCCATCAGAAATGCCTTACTAACCACTGCTTGGATTTTGGGGTCAAAATCTCAATGTTGCCGGAGGGACTCCAAACTCTCAGGATCGATAAATACACACACCAGGACATGCATAAAATTGTCCGCAGGTCGCCGGTAACCCGGGCTGCTGTGGCAGTTGGAAGATGAGCGTTGAAATCCATCAGAAATGCCTTACTAACCACTGCTTGGATTTTGGGGTCAAAATCTCAATGTTGCCGGAGGGACTCCAAACTCTCACGATCGATTAATACACACACCAGGACATGCGAAACAGTGTGCGCAAGTTACCGGTAGCCCCAATAGGGCGCTGTAGCAGTTGGAAGACGAGCGTTGAAATCCATCAGAATGCCTTACTAACCACTGCTTGGATTTTGGGGTCAAAATCTCAATGTTGCCGGAGGGACTCCAAACTCTCAGGATCGATAAATACACACACCAGATCATGGAAAAAATGTGCGCAAGTCATAGGTAGCCCTGGAAGAGCCGCTGTGGCAGTTGGAAGATGGGCCGTGAAATCCATCAGAAATGCCTTACTAACCACTGCTTGCATTTTGGGGTCAAAATCTCAATGTTGCCGGAGGGACTCCAAACACTCAGGATCGATAAATACACACACCAGGACATGGATAAAATTGTCCGCAAGTCGCCGGTAACCCGGGCTGCTGTGGCAGTTGGAAGATGAGCGTTGAAATCCATCAGAAATGCCTTACTAACCACTGCTTGGATTTTGGGGTCAAAATCTCAATGTTGCCGGAGGGACTCCAAACTCTCACGATCGATTAATACACACACCAGGACATGCGAAACAGTGTGCGCAAGTTACCGGTAGCCCCAATAGGACGCTGTAGCAGTTGGACGACGAGCGTTGAAATCCATCAGAATGCCTTACTAACCACTGCTTGGATCTTGAGGACAAAATCTCAATGTTGTCGGACGCCCCCCAAACGCTCAGGATCTGTAAATACACTCACCAGATCATGAAAAAATATGTGCGCAAGTCATAGGTAGCCCTAGAAGAGCCGCTGTGGCAGTTGGAAGATGGGCCGTGAAATCCATCAGAAATGCCTTACTAACCACTGCTTGCATTTTGGGGTCAAAATCTCAACGTTGTCGGATGCCTCCATAACTCTCAGGATCTGTAAATACACTCACCAGAACATGCGAAATGTTGTACATAGCATAAGTACAAACATATATATATTTGTGCGTATAATATTATACATACATGTATATATGCGTGTATGTTTAATTTTAAGGTAGTTTTAATTTATCAGCACAGAGCACACCAGGTCATAGGTAGCCCTGGAAGAGCCGCTGTGGCAGTTGGAAGATGGGCCGTGAAATCCATCAGAAATGCCTTACTAACCACTGCTTGGATTTTGGGGTCAAAATCTCAATGTTGCCGGAGGGACTCCAAACTCTCAGGATCGATAAATACAC
The DNA here is from genome assembly GCA_916610145.1 of Eristalis arbustorum. Classification (NCBI taxonomy): domain Eukaryota; kingdom Metazoa; phylum Arthropoda; class Insecta; order Diptera; family Syrphidae; genus Eristalis; species Eristalis arbustorum. The sequence continues at coordinate 37,740 of OU744320.1, forward strand.
ACACCAGGAAATGCATAAAATTGTCCGCAAGTCGCCGGTAACCCGGGCTGCTGTGGCAGTTGGAAGATGAGCGTTGAAATCCATCAGAAATGCCTTACTAACCACTGCTTGGATTTTGGGGTCAAAATCTCAATGTTGCCGGAGGGACTCCAAACTCTCACGATCGATTAATACACACACCAGGACATGCGAAACAGTGTGCGCAAGTTACCGGTAGCCCCAATAGGACGCTGTAGCAGTTGGACGACGAGCGTTGAAATCCATCAGAATGCCTTACTAACCACTGCTTGGATCTTGAGGACAAAATCTCAATGTTGTCGGACGCCCCCCAAACGCTCAGGATCTGTAAATACACTCAATAGATCATGAAAAAAAATGTGCGCAAGTCATAGGTAGCCCTAGAAGAGCCGCTGTGGCAGTTGGAAGATGGGCCGTGAAATCCATCAGAAATGCCTTACTAACCACTGCTTGCATTTTGGGGTCAAAATCTCAACGTTGTCGGATGCCTCCATAACTCTCAGGATCTGTAAATACACTCACCAGACATGCGAAATGTTGTACATAGCATAAGTACAAACATATATATATTTGTGCGTATAATATTATACATACATGTATATATGCGTGTATGTTTAATTTTAAGGTAGTTTTAATTTATCAGCACAGAGCACACCAGGTCATAGGTAGCCCTGGAAGAGCCGCTGTGGCAGTTGGAAGAACTGATGGCCGTGAAATCCATCAGAAATGCCTTACTAACCACTGCTTGGATTTTGGGGTCAAAATCTCAATGTTGCCGGAGGGACTCCAAACTCTCAGGATCGATAAATACACACACCAGGACATGCATAAAATTGTCCGCAAGTCGCCGGTAACCCGGGCTGCTGTGGCAGTTGGAAGATGAGCGTTGAAATCCATCAGAAATGCCTTACTAAGCACTGCTTGGATTTTGGGGTCAAAATCTCAATGTTGCCAGAGGGACTCCAAACTCTCAGGATCGATAAATACACACACCAGATCATGGAAAAAATGTGCGCAAGTCATAGGTAGCCCTAGAAGAGCCGCTGTGCAGTTGGAAGATGGGCCGTGAAATCCATCAGAAATGCCTTACTAACCACTGCTTGGATTTTGGGGTCAAAATCTCAACGTTGTCGGATGCCTATATAACTCTCAGGATCTGTAAATACACTCACCAGACATGCGAAATGTTGTACATAGCATAAGTACAAACATATATATATGTGCTTATAATATTATACATACATGTATATATGTGTGTATGTTTAATTTTAAGGTAGTTTTAATTTATCAGCACAGAGCACATCAGGTCATAGGTAGCCCTGGAAGAGCCGCTGTGGCAGTTGGAAGATGGGCCGTGAAATCCATCAGAATTGCCTTACTAACCACTGCTTGGATTTTGGGGTCAAAATCTCAATGTTGCCGGAGGGACTCCAAACTCTCAGGATCGATAAATACACACACCAGGACATGCATAAAATTGTCCGCAAGTCGCCGGTAACCCGGGCTGCTGTGGCAGTTGGAAGATGAGCGTTGAAATCCATCAGAAATGCCTTACTAACCACTGCTTGGATTTTGGGGTCAAAATCTCAATGTTGCCGGAGGGACTCCAAACTCTCACGATCGATTAATACACACACCAGGACATGCGAAACAGTGTGCGCAAGTTACCGGTAGCCCCAATAGGACGCTGTAGCAGTTGGACGACGAGCGTTGAAATCCATCAGAATGCCTTACTAACCACTGCTTGGATCTTGAGGACAAAATCTCAATGTTGTCGGACGCCCCCCAAACGCTCAGGATCTGTAAATACACTCACCAGATCATGAAAAAAAATGTGCGCAAGTCATAGGTAGCCCTAGAAGAGCCGCTGTGGCAGTTGGAAGATGGGCCGTGAAATCCATCAGAAATGCCTTACTAACCACTGCTTGCATTTTGGGGTCAAAATCTCAACGTTGTCGGATGCCTCCATAACTCTCAGGATCTGTAAATACACTCACCAGAACATGCGAAATGTTGTACATAGCATAAGTACAAACATATATATATTTGTGCGTATAATATTATACATACATGTATATATGCGTGTATGTTTAATTTTTAGGTAGTTTTAATTTATCAGCACAGAGCACACCAGGTCATAGGTAGCCCTGAAAGAGCCGCTGTGGCAGTTGGAAGATGGGCCGTGAAATCCATCAGAAATGCCTTACTAACCACTGCTTGGATTTTGGGGTCAAAATCTCAATGTTGCCGGAGGGACTCCAAACTCTCAGGATCGATAAATACACACACCAGGACATGCATAAAATTGTCCGCAAGTCGCCGGTAACCCGGGCTGCTGTGGCAGTTGGAAGATGAGCGTTGAAATCCATCAGAAATGCCTTACTAAGCACTGCTTGGATTTTGGGGTCAAAATCTCAATGTTGCCGGAGGGACTCCGAACTCTCAGGATCGATTAATACACACACCAGGCAATGCAGAAAATTGTCCGCAAGTCGCCGGTAACCCCAAAAGGGCTGGTGTGGCAGTTGGAAGATGAGCGTTGAAATCCATCAGAAATGCCTTACTAACCACTGCTTGGATTTTGGGGTCAAAATCTCAATGTTGCCGGAGGGACTCCAAACTCTCACGATCGATTAATACACACACCAGGACATGCGAAACAGTGTGCGCAAGTTACCGGTAGCCCCAATAGGACGCTGTAGCAGTTGGAAGACGAGCGTTGAAATCCATCAGAATGCCTTACTAACCACTGCTTGCATTTTGGGGTCAAAATCTCAACGTTGTCGGATGCCTCCATAACTCTCAGGATCTGTAAATACACTCACCAGAACATGCGAAATGTTGTACATAGCATAAGTACAAACATATATATATTTGTGCGTATAATATTATACATACATGTATATATGTGTGTATGTTTAATTTTAAGGTAGTTTTAATTTATCAGCACAGAGCACACCAGGTCATAGGTAGCCCTGGAAGAGCCGCTGTGGCAGTTGGAAGATGGGCCGTGAAATCCATCAGAAATGCCTTACTAACCACTGCTTGGATTTTGGGGTCAAAATCTCAATGTTGCCGGAGGGACTCCAAACTCTCAGGATCGATAAATACACACACCAGGACATGCATAAAATTGTCCGCAAGTCGCCGGTAACCCGGGCTGCTGTGGCAGTTGGAAGATGAGCGTTGAAATCCATCAGAAATGCCTTACTAACCACTGCTTGGATTTTGGGGTCAAAATCTCAATGTTGCCGGAGGGACTCCAAACTCTCAGGATCGATAAATACACACACCAGATCATGGAAAAAATGTGCGCAAGTCATAGGTAGCCCTAGAAGAGCCGCTGTGCAGTTGGAAGATGGGCCGTGAAATCCATCAGAAATGCCTTACTAACCACTGCTTGGATTTTGGGGTCAAAATCTCAACGTTGTCGGATGCCTATATAACTCTCAGGATCTGTAAATACACTCACCAGACATGCGAAATGTTGTACATAGCATAAGTACAAACATATATATATGTGCTTATAATATTATACATACATGTATATATGTGTGTATGTTTAATTTTAAGGTAGTTTTAATTTATCAGCACAGAGCACATCAGGTCATAGGTAGCCCTGGAAGAGCCGCTATGGCAGTTGGAAGATGGGCCGTGAAATCCATCAGAAATGCCTTACTAACCACTGCTTGGATTTTGGGGTCGAAATCTCAATGTTGCCGGAGGGACTCCAAACTCTCAGGATCGATAAATACACACACCAGGACATGCATAAAATTGTCCGCAAGTCGCCGGTAACCCGGGCTGCTGTGGCAGTTGGAAGATGAGCGTTGAAATCCATCAGAAATGCCTTACTAACCACTGCTTGGATTTTGGGGTCAAAATCTCAATGTTGCCGGAGGGACTCCAAACTCTCAGGATCGATAAATACACACACCAGATCATGGAAAAAATGTGCGCAAGTCATAGGTAGCCCTAGAAGAGCCGCTGTGCAGTTGGAAGATGGGCCGTGAAATCCATCAGAAATGCCTTACTAACCACTGCTTGGATTTTGGGGTCAAAATCTCAATGTTGCCGGAGGGACTCCAAACTCTCACGATCGATTAATACACACACCAGGACATGCGAAACAGTGTGCGCAAGTTACCGGTAGCCCCAATAGGACGCTGTAGCAGTTGGAAGACAAGCGTTGAAATCCATCAGAATGCCTTACTAACCACTGCTTGCATTTTGGGGTCAAAATCTCAACGTTGTCGGATGCCTCCATAACTCTCAGGATCTGTAAATACACTCACCAGAACATGCGAAATGTTGTACATAGCATAAGTACAAACATATATATATTTGTGCGTATAATATTATACATACATGTATATATGCGTGTATGTTTAATTTTAAGGTAGTTTTAATTTATCAGCACAGAGCACACCAGGTCATAGGTAGCCCTGGAAGAGCCGCTGTGGCAGTTGGAAGATGGGCCGTGAAATCCATCAGAAATGCCTTACTAACCACTGCTTGGATTTTGGGGTCAAAATCTCAATGTTGCCGGAGGGACTCCAAACTCTCAGGATCGATAAATACACACACCAGGACATGCATAAAATTGTCCGCAAGTCGCCGGTAACCCGGGCTGCTGTGGCAGTTGGAAGATGAGCGTTGAAATCCATCAGAAATGCCTTACTAACCACTGCTTGGATTTTGGGGTCAAAATCTCAATGTTGCCGGAGGGACTCCAAACTCTCAGGATCGATAAATACACACACCAGATCATGGAAAAAATGTGCGCAAGTCATAGGTAGCCCTAGAAGAGCCGCTGTGCAGTTGGAAGATGGGCCGTGAAATCCATCAGAAATGCCTTACTAACCACTGCTTGGATTTTGGGGTCAAAATCTCAACGTTGTCGGATGCCTATATAACTCTCAGGATCTGTAAATACACTCACCAGACATGCGAAATGTTGTACATAGCATAAGTACAAACATATATATATGTGCTTATAATATTATACATACATGTATATATGTGTGTATGTTTAATTTTAAGGTAGTTTTAATTTATCAGCACAGAGCACATCAGGTCATAGGTAGCCCTGGAAGAGCCACTGTGGCAGTTGGAAGATGGGCCGTGAAATCCATCAGAAATGCCTTACTAACCACTGCTTGGATTTTGGGGTCAAAATCTCAATGTTGCCGGAGGGACTCCAAACTCTCAGGATCGATAAATACACACACCAGGACATGCATAAAATTGTCCGCAAGTCGCCGGTAACCCGGGCTGCTGTGGCAGTTGGAAGATGAGCGTTGAAATCCATCAGAAATGCCTTACTAAGCACTGCTTGGATTTTGGGGTCAAAATCTCAATGTTGCCGGAGGGACTCCAAACTCTCAGGATCGATTAAAACACACACCAGGACATGCAGAAAATTGTCCGCAAGTCGCCGGTAACCCCAAAAGGGCTGGTGTGGCAGTTGGAAGATGAGCGTTGAAATCCATCAGAAATGCCTTACTAACCACTGCTTGGATTTTGGGGTCAAAATCTCAATGTTGCCAGAGGGACTCCAAACTCTCAGGATCGATAAATACACACACCAGATCATGGAAAAAATGTGCGCAAGTCATAGGTAGCCCTAGAAGAGCCGCTGTGCAGTTGGAAGATGGGCCGTGAAATCCATCAGAAATGCCTTACTAACCACTGCTTGGATTTTGGGGTCAAAATCTCAACGTTGTCGGATGCCTATATAACTCTCAGGATCTGTAAATACACTCACCAGACATGCGAAATGTTGTACATAGCATAAGTACAAACATATATATATGTGCTTATAATATTATACATACATGTATATATGTGTGTATGTTTAATTTTAAGGTAGTTTTAATTTATCAGCACAGAGCACATCAGGTCATAGGTAGCCCTGGAAGAGCCGCTGTGGCAGTTGGAAGATGGGCCGTGAAATCCATCAGAAATGCCTTACTAACCACTGCTTGGATTTTGGGGTCAAAATCTCAATGTTGCCGGAGGGACTCCAAACTCTCAGGATCGATAAATACACACACCAGGACATGCATAAAATTGTCCGCAAGTCGCCGGTAACCCGGGCTGCTGTGGCAGTTGGAAGATGAGCGTTGAAATCCATCAGAAATGCCTTACTAACCACTGCTTGGATTTTGGGGTCAAAATCTCAATGTTGCCGGAGGGACTCCAAACTCTCACGATCGATTAATACACACACCAGGACATGCGAAACAGTGTGCGCAAGTTACCGGTAGCCCCAATAGGACGCTGTAGCAAATGGACGACGAGCGTTGAAATCCATCAGAATGCCTTACTAACCACTGCTTGGATCTTGAGGACAAAATCTCAATGTTGTCGGACGCCCCCCAAACGCTCAGGATCTGTAAATACACTCACCAGATCATGAAAAAAAATGTGCGCAAGTCATAGGTAGCCCTAGAAGAGCCGCTGTGGCAGTTGGAAGATGGGCCGTGAAATCCATCAGAAATGCCTTACTAACCACTGCTCGCATTTTGGGGTCAAAATCTCAACGTTGTCGGATGCCTCCATAACTCTCAGGATCTGTAAATACACTCACCAGAACATGCGAAATGTTGTACATAGCATAAGTACAAACATATATATATTTGTGCGTATAATATTATACATACATGTATATATGCGTGTATGTTTAATTTTTAGGTAGTTTTAATTTATCAGCACAGAGCACACCAGGTCATAGGTAGCCCTGGAAGAGCCGCTGTGGCAGTTGGAAGATGGGCCGTGAAATCCATCAGAAATGCCTTACTAACCACTGCTTGGATTTTGGGGTCAAAATCTCAATGTTGCCGGAGGGACTCCAAACTCTCAGGATCGATAAATACACACACCAGGACATGCATAAAATTGTCCGCAAGTCGCCGGTAACCCGGGCTGCTGTGGCAGTTGGAAGATGAGCGTTGAAATCCATCAGAAATGCCTTACTAAGCACTGCTTGGATTTTGGGGTCAAAATCTCAATGTTGCCGGAGGGACTCCGAACTCTCAGGATCGATTAATACACACACCAGGCAATGCAGAAAATTGTCCGCAAGTCGCCGGTAACCCCAAAAGGGCTGGTGTGGCAGTTGGAAGATGAGCGTTGAAATCCATCAGAAATGCCTTACTAACCACTGCTTGGATTTTGGGGTCAAAATCTCAATGTTGCCGGAGGGACTCCAAACTCTCACGATCGATTAATACACACACCAGGACATGCGAAACAGTGTGCGCAAGTTACCGGTAGCCCCAATAGGACGCTGTAGCAGTTGGAAGACAAGCGTTGAAATCCATCAGAATGCCTTACTAACCACTGCTTGCATTTTGGGGTCAAAATCTCAACGTTGTCGGATGCCTCCATAACTCTCAGGATCTGTAAATACACTCACCAGAACATGCGAAATGTTGTACATAGCATAAGTACAAACATATATATATTTGTGCGTATAATATTATACATACATGTATATATGCGTGTATGTTTAATTTTAAGGTAGTTTTAATTTATCAGCACAGAGCACACCAGGTCATAGGTAGCCCTGGAAGAGCCGCTGTGGCAGTTGGAAGATGGGCCGTGAAATCCATCAGAAATGCCTTACTAACCACTGCTTGGATTTTGGGGTCAAAATCTCAATGTTGCCGGAGGGACTCCAAACTCTCAGGATCGATAAATACACATACCAGGACATGCATAAAATTGTCCGCAAGTCGCCGGTAACCCGGGCTGCTGTGGCAGTTGGAAGATGAGCGTTGAAATCCATCAGAAATGCCTTACTAACCACTGCTTGGATTTTGGGGTCAAAATCTCAATGTTGCCGGAGGGACTCCAAACTCTCAGGATCGATAAATACACACACCAGATCATGGAAAAAATGTGCGCAAGTCATAGGTAGCCCTAGAAGAGCCGCTGTGCAGTTGGAAGATGGGCCGTGCAATCCATCAGAAATGCCTTACTAACCACTGCTTGGATTTTGGGGTCAAAATCTCAACGTTGTCGGATGCCTATATAACTCTCAGGATCTGTAAATACACTCACCAGACATGCGAAATGTTGTACATAGCATAAGTACAAACATATATATATATGTGCTTATAATATTATACATACATGTATATATGTGTGTATGTTTAATTTTAAGGTAGTTTTAATTTATCAGCACAGAGCACATCAGGTCATAGGTAGCCCTGGAAGAGCCGCTATGGCAGTTGGAAGATGGGCCGTGAAATCCATCAGAAATGCCTTACTAACCACTGCTTGGATTTTGGGGTCGAAATCTCAATGTTGCCGGAGGGACTCCAAACTCTCAGGATCGATAAATACACACACCAGGACATGCATAAAATTGTCCGCAAGTCGCCGGTAACCCGGGCTGCTGTGGCAGTTGGAAGATGAGCGTTGAAATCCATCAGAAATGCCTTACTAACCACTGCTTGGATTTTGGGGTCAAAATCTCAATGTTGCCGGAGGGACTCCAAACTCTCACGATCGATTAATACACACACCAGGACATGCGAAACAGTGTGCGCAAGTTACCGGTAGCCCCAATAGGACGCTGTAGCAGTTGGAAGACAAGCGTTGAAATCCATCAGAATGCCTTACTAACCACTGCTTGCATTTTGGGGTCAAAATCTCAACGTTGTCGGATGCCTCCATAACTCTCAGGATCTGTAAATACACTCACCAGAACATGCGAAATGTTGTACATAGCATAAGTACAAACATATATATATTTGTGCGTATAATATTATACATACATGTATATATGCGTGTATGTTTAATTTTAAGGTAGTTTTAATTTATCAGCACAGAGCACACCAGGTCATAGGTAGCCCTGGAAGAGCCGCTGTGGCAGTTGGAAGATGGGCCGTGAAATCCATCAGAAATGCCTTACTAACCACTGCTTGGATTTTGGGGTCAAAATCTCAATGTTGCCGGAGGGACTCCAAACTCTCAGGATCGATAAATACACACACCAGGACATGCATAAAATTGTCCGCAAGTCGCCGGTAACCCCAAAAGGGCTGCTGTGGCAGTTGGAAGATGAGCGTTGAAATCCATCAGAAATGCCTTACTAACCACTGCTTGGATTTTGGGGTCAAAATCTCAATGTTGCCGGAGGGACTCCAAACTCTCAGGATCGATAAATACACACACCAGATCATGGAAAAAATGTGCGCAAGTCATAGGTAGCCCTAGAAGAGCCGCTGTGCAGTTGGAAGATGGGCCGTGAAATCCATCAGAAATGCCTTACTAACCACTGCTTGGATTTTGGGGTCAAAATCTCAACGTTGTCGGATGCCTATATAACTCTCAGGATCTGTAAATACACTCACCAGACATGCGAAATGTTGTACATAGCATAAGTACAAACATATATATATGTGCTTATAATATTATACATACATGTATATATGCGTGTATGTTTAATTTTAAGGTAGTTTTAATTTATCAGCACAGAGCACATCAGGTCATAGGTAGCCCTGGAAGAGCCACTGTGGCAGTTGGAAGATGGGCCGTGAAATCCATCAGAAATGCCTTACTAACCACTGCTTGGATTTTGGGGTCAAAATCTCAATGTTGCCGGAGGGACTCCAAACTCTCAGGATCGATAAATACACACACCAGGACATGCATAAAATTGTCCGCAAGTCGCCGGTAACCCGGGCTGCTGTGGCAGTTGGAAGATGAGCGTTGAAATCCATCAGAAATGCCTTACTAACCACTGCTTGGATTTTGGGGTCAAAATCTCAATGTTGCCGGATTGACTCCAAACTCTCACGATCGATTAATACACACACCGGGACATGCGAAACAGTGTGCGCAAGTTACCGGTAGCCCCAATAGGACGCTGTAGCAGTTGGACGACGAGCGTTGAAATCCATCAGAATGCCTTACTAACCACTGCTTGGATCTTGAGGACAAAATCTCAATGTTGTCGGACGCCCCCCAAACGCTCAGGATCTGTAAATACACTCACCAGATCATGAAAAAAAATGTGCGCAAGTCATAGGTAGCCCTAGAAGAGCCGCTGTGGCAGTTGGAAGATGGGCCGTGAAATCCATCAGAAATGCCTTACTAACCACTGCTTGCATTTTGGGGTCAAAATCTCAACGTTGTCGGATGCCTCCATAACTCTCAGGATCTGTAAATACACTCACAAGAACATGCGAAATGTTGTACATAGCATAAGTACAAACATATATATATTTGTGCGTATAATATTATACATACATGTATTTTTGCGTGTATGTTTAATTTTAAGGTAGTTTTAATTTATCAGCACAGAGCACACCAGGTCATAGGTAGCCCTGGAAGAGCCGCTGTGGCAGTTGGAAGATGGGCGTTGAAATCCATCAGAAATGCCTTACTAACCACTGCTTGGATTTCGGGGTCAAAATCTCAATGTTGCCGGAGGGACTCCAAACTCTCAGGATCGATAAATACACACACCAGGACATGCATAAAATTGTCCGCAAGTCGCCGGTAACCCGGGCTGCTGTGGCAGTTGGAAGATGAGCGTTGAAATCCATCAGAAATGCCTTACTAACCACTGCTTGGATTTTGGGGTCAAAATCTCAATGTTGCCGGAGGGACTCCAAACTCTCAGGATCGATAAATACACACACCAGATCATGGAAAAAATGTGCGCAAGTCATAGGTAGCCCTAGAAGAGCCGCTGTGCAGTTGGAAGATGGGCCGTGAAATCCATCAGAAATGCCTTACTAACCACTGCTTGGATTTTGGGGTCAAAATCTCAACGTTGTCGGATGCCTATATAACTCTCAGGATCTGTAAATACACTCACCAGACATGCGAAATGTTGTACATAGCATAAGTACAAACATATATATATGTGCTTATAATATTATACATACATGTATATATGTGTGTATGTTTAATTTTAAGGTAGTTTTAATTTATCAGCACAGAGCACACCAGGTCATTGGTAGCCCTAGAAGAGCCGCTGTGGCAATTGGAAGATGGGCCGTGAAATCCATCAGAAATGCCTTACTAACCACTGCTTGGATTTTGACATGCGAAACGGTGTGCGCAAGTTACCGGCACACCAGGTCATAGGTAGCCCTAGAAGAGCCGCTGTGGCAGTTGGAAGATGAGCGTTGAAATCCATCAGAAATGCCTTACTAACCACTGCTTGGATTTTGGGGTCAAAATCTCAATGTTGCCCGAGGGACTCCAAACTCTCACGATCGATTAATACACACACCAGGACATGTGAAACGGTGTGCGCAAGTTACCGGTAGCCCCAATATGTATGCAGAAAATTGTCCGCAAGTCGCCGGTTACCCCAAAAGGGCTGGTGTGGCAGTTGGAAGATGAGCGTTGAAATCCATCAGAAATGCCTTACTAACCACTGCTTGGATTTTGGGGTCAAAATCTCAATGTTGCCGGAGGGACTCCAAACTCTCACGATAGATTAATACACACACCAGGACATGCGAAACAGTGTGCGCAGGTTACCGGTAGCCCCATTGGACGCTGTAGCAGTTGGAAGACAAGCGTTGAAATCCATCAGAATGCCTTACTAACCACTGCTTGGATTTTGAGGACAAAATCTCAATGTTGTCGGACGCCCCCCAAACGCTCAGGATCTGTAAATACACTCACCAGATCATGAAAAAATATGTGCGCAAGTCATAGGTAGCCCTAGAAGAGCCGCTGTGGCAGTTGGAAGATGGGCCGTGAAATCCATCAGAAATGCCTTACTAACCACTGCTTGGATTTTGGGGTCAAAATCTCAACGTTGTCGGATGCCTCCAAAACTCTCAGGATCTGTAAATACACTCACCAGAACATGCGAAATGTTGTACATAGCATAAGTACAAACATATATATATTTGTGCGTATAATATTATACATACATGTATATATGTGTGTATGTTTAATTTTAAGGTAGTTTTAATTTATCAGCACAGAGCACACCAGGTCATTGGTAGCCCTGGAAGAGCCGCTGTGGCAGTTGGAAGATGGGCCGTGAAATCCATCAGAAATGCCTAACTAACCACAACAGCCAAGCCATATATCACTCTACAGTTACCAATTACAACCCCAAATACGCCAGAATCAACAACAATCTTCACAGATCACACCAGGACACCATACGCGTTCTTACCAAGCTCCCACCAAGTCAAATATCGCTTTACAGCTATCAACTGCAACCCCAAATATATCAGAATCAACTACACTCATCACAGAACATACCAGGACAATGTCTGCATACACATCAAGCGTTTATTAAGCCGCATGCAGTCTATATCTATCAATTACATCCCTAAATATACCAGAATCCACTACAATCATGACACACCACACCAGGCCTCCACCTGCCTTCTCACCTAGCTCCCTTCAAGCTTAATCTCACTATACTGCTACCAATTGCATCCAGAAATACCCCAGTATCAATTATAAGTCATAGTTACCCCCTGAAGAGCCGCTGTGGCAGTCGGAAGATGGGCCGTGAAATCCATCAGAAATGCCTAACTAACCACTGCTTGGATTTTGGGGTCAAAATCTCAATGTTGTCGGATGCCCCCCCAAACTCTCAGGATCTGTCAATACACTCACCAGAACATGCGAAATCTTGTACATAGCATAAGTACAAACATATATATATGTGCGTATAATATTATACATACATGTATATATGTGTGTATGTTTAATTTTAAGGTAGTTTTAATTTATCAGCACAGAGCACACCAGGTCATTGGTAGCCCTGGAAGAGCCGCTGTGGCAGTCGGAAAATGGGCCGTGAGATCCATCAGAAGTGCCTTACTAACCACTGCTTGGATTTTGGGGTCAAAATGGCAACGTTGTCGGATGCCTCCATAACTCTCAGGATCTGTAAGTACACTCACCAGAACATGCGAAATGTTATACATAGCATAAGTACAAACATATATATATATGTGCGTATAATATTATACATACATGTATATATGTGTGTATGTTTAATTTTAAGGTAGTTTTAATTTATCAGCACAGAACACAGCAGGTCATTGGTAGCCCTAGAAGAGCCGCTGTGGCAATTGGAAGATGGGCCGTGAAATCCATCAGAAATGCCTTACTAACCACTGCTTGGATTTTGGGGTCAAAATCTCAATGTTGCCCGAGGGACTCCAAACTCTCACGATCGATTAATACACACACCAGGACATGTGAAACGGTGTGCGCAAGTTACCGGTAGCCCCAATAGGGCCGCTGTGGCAGTCGGAAGACGAGCGTTGAAATCCATCAGAAATGAATTACTAACCACTGCTTGGATTTTGGGTTCAAAATCTCAATGTTGCCGGAGGGACTCCAAACTCTCAGGATCGATAAATAGACACACCAGGACATGCAGAAAATTGTCCGCAAGTCCCCGGTAACCCCAAAAGGGCCGCTGTGGCAGTTGGAAGATGAGCGTTGAAATCCATCAGATATGCCTTACTAACCACTGCTTGGATTTTGGGGTCAAAATCTCAATGTTGCCGGAGGGACTCCAAACTCTCAGGATCGATAAATACACACACCAGTTTATGGAAAAAAATGTGCGCAAGTCATAGGTAGCCCTAGAAGAGCCGCTGTGCAGTTGGAAGATGAGCCGTGAAATCCATCAGAAATGCCTTACTAACCACTGCTTGGATTTTGGGGTCAAAATCTCAATGTTGCCGGAGGGACTCCAAACTCTCAGGATCGATAAATACACACACCAGATCATGGAAAAAAATGTGCGCAAGTCATAGGTAGCCCTAGAAGAGCCGCTGTGCAGTTGGAAGATGAGCCGTGAAATCCATCAGAAATGCCTTACTAACCACTGCTTGGATTTTGGGGTAAAAATCTCAATGTTGCCCGAGGGACTCCAAACTCTCACGATCGATTGATACACACACCAGGACATTTGAAACGGTGTGCGCAAGTTACCGGTAGCCCCAATAGGGCCGCTGTGGCAGTCGGAAGAGGAGCGTTGAAATCCATCAGAAATGAATTACTAACCACTGCTTGGATTTTGGGGTCAAAATCTCAACGTTGTCGGATGCCTCCATAACTCTCAGGATCTGTAAATACACTCACCAGACATGCGGAATGTTGTACATAGCATAAGTACAAACATATATATATGTGCTTATAATATTATACATACATGTATATAATGTGTATGTTTAATTTTAAGACAGTTTTAATTTATCAGCACAGAGCACACTAGGACACCCTATGAGCTCTTACCAAGTTCCAGCCAAGCCATATATCACTCTACAGTTACCAATTACAACCCCAAATACGCCAGAATCAACAACAATCTTCACAGATCACACCAGGACACCATACGCACCAAGCTCCCACCAAGTCAAATATCGCTTTACAGCTATCAATTGCAACCCCAAATATATCAGAATCAACTACACTCATCACAGAACATACCAGGACAATGTCTGCATACACATCAAGCGTTTATTAAGCCGCATGCAGTCTATATCTATCAATTACATCCCTAAATATACCAGAATCCACTACAATCATGACACACCACACCAGGCCTCCACCTGCATTCTCACCTAGCTCCCTTCAAGCTTAATCTCACTATACTGCTACCAATTGCATCCAGAAATACCAAAGTATCAATTATAAGTCATAGGTACCCCTAGAATAGCCGCTGTGGCAGTCGGAAGATGGGCCGTGAAATCCATCAGAAATGCCTTACTAACCACTGCTTGGATTTTGACATGCGAAACGGTGTGCGCAAGTTACCGGCACACCAGGCCATGGGTAGCCCTAGAAGAGCCGCTGTGGCAGTTGGAAGATGAGCGTTGAAATCCATCAGAAATGCCTTACTAACCACTGCTTGGATTTTGGGGTCAAAATCTCAATGTTGCCCGAGGGACTCCAAACTCTCACGATCGATTAATACACACACCAGGACATGTGAAACGGTGTGCGCAAGTTACCGGTAGCCCCAATAAGCCGCTGTGGCAGTCGGAAGACGAGCGTTGAAATCCATCAGAAATGAATTACTAACCACTGCTTGGATTTTGGGGTCAAAATCTCAATGTTGCCGGAGGGACTCCAAACGCTCAGGATCGATAAATACACACACCAGGACATGCAGAAAATTGTCCGCAAGTCGCCGGTAACCCCAAAAGGGCCGCTGTGGCAGTTGGAAGATGAGCGTTGAAATCCATCAGATATGCCTTCCTAACCACTGCTTGGATTTTGGGGACAAAATCTCAATGTTGCCCGAGGGACACCAAACTCTCACGATCGACTAATACACACACCAGGCTATGCGAAACGGTGTGCGCTAGTTACCGGTAGCCCCAATAGGGCCGCTGTGGCAGTTGGAAGACGAGCGTTGAAATCCATCAGAAATGCCTTCCGTACCACTGCTTGGATTTTGGGGTCAAAATCTCAATGTTGCCGGAGGGACTCCAAACTCTCAGGATCGATAAATACACACACCAGATCATGGAAAAAAATGTGCGCAAGTCATAGGTAGCCCTAGAAGAGCCGCTGTGCAGTTGGAAGATGAGCCGTGAAATCCATCAGAAATGCCTTACTAACCACTGCTTGGATTTTGGGGTCAAAATCTCAACGTTGTCGGATGCCTATATAACTCTCAGGATCTGTAAATACACTCACCAGACATGCGAAATGTTGTACATAGCATAAGTACAAACATATATATATGTGCTTATAATATTATACATACATGTATATATGTGTGTATGTTTAATTTTAAGATAGTTTTAATTTATCAGCACAGAGCACACTAGGACACCCTATGTGTTCTTACCAAGTTCCAGCCAAGCCATATATCACTCTACAGTTACCAATTACAACCCCAAATACGCCAGAATCAACAACAATCTTCACAGATCACACCAGGATACCATACGCGTTCTTACCAAGCTGCCACCAAGTCAAATATCGCTTTATAGCTATCAATTGCAACCCCAAATGTATCAGAATCAACTACACTCATCACAGAACATACCAGGACAATGTCTGCATACACATCAAGCGTTTATTAAGCCGCATGCAGTCTATATCTATCAATTACATCCCTAAATATACCAGAATCCACTACAATCATGACACACCACACCAGGCCTCCACCTGCATTCTCACCTAGCTCCCTTCAAGCTTAATCTCACTATACTGCTACCAATTGCATCCAGAAATACCAAAGTATCAATTATAAGTCATAGGTACCCCTAGAATAGCCGCTGTGGCAGTCGGAAGATGGGCCGTGAAATCCATCAGAAATGCCTAACTAACCACTGCTTGGATTTTGAGGTCAAAATTTCAATGTTGTCGGATGCCCCCCCAAACTCTCAGGATCTGTTAATACACTCACCAGAACATGCGAAATCTTGTACATAGCATAAGTACAAACATATATATTTGTGCGTATAATATTATACATACATGTATATATGTGTGTGTATGTTTAATTTTAAGGTAGTTTTAATTTGTCAGCACAGAGCACACCAGGTCATAGGTAGCCCTAGAAGAGCCGCTTTGGCAGTCGGAAAATGGGCCGTGAGATCCATCAGAAGTGCCTTACTAACAACTGCTTGGATTTTGAGGTCAAAATTTCAATGTTGTCGGACGCCCCCCAAACTCTCAGGATCTGTAAATACACTCACCAGATCATGGAAAAGAATGTGCGCAAGTCATAGGTAGTCCTAATAGGGCTGCTGTGGCAGTTGGAAGATGGGCCGTGAAATCCATCAGAAATGCCTTACTAACCACTGCTTGGATTTTGGGGTCAAAATCTCAATGTTGCCGGAGGGACTCCAAACTCTCAGGATCGATAAATACACACACCAGGACATGCATAAAATTGTCCGCAAGTCGCCGGTAACCCGGGCTGCTGAGGCAGTTGGAAGATGAGCGTTGAAATCCATCAGAAATGCCTTACTAACCACTGCTTGGATTTTGGGGTCAAAATCTCAATGTTGCCGGAGGGACTCCAAACTCTCAGGATCGATAAATACACACACCAGGACATGCATAAAATTGTCCGCAAGTCGCCGGTAACCCGGGCTGCTGTGGCAGTTGGAAGATGAGCGTTGAAATCCATCAGAAATGCCTTACTAACCACTGCTTGGATTTTGGGGTCAAAATCTCAATGTTGCCGGAGGGACTCCAAACTCTCAGGATCGATTAATACACACACCAGGACATGCAGAAATATGTCCGCAAGTCGCCGGTAACCCCAAAAGGGCCGCTGTGGCAATTGGAAGATGAGCGTTGAAATCCATCAGATATGCCTTACTAACCACTGCTTGGGTTTTGGGGTCAAAATTTCAATGTTGTCGGACGCCCCCCAAACTCTCAGGATCTGTAAATACACTTACCAGATCATGAAAAAAGGTATGCGCAAGTCATAGGTAGCCCTAATAGGGCTGCTGTGGCAGTTGGAAGATGAAATCCATCAGAAATAACTTGGGAACCCCTGCTTGGATTTTGGGGTCAAAATCTCAATGTTGCCCGAGTGACTCCAAACTCTCACGATCGATTAATACACACACCAGGACATGCGAAACGGTGTGCGCAAGTTACCGGTAGCCCAAATAGGGCCGCTGTGGCAGTCGGAAGACGAGCGTTGAAATCCATCAGAAATGAATTACTAACCACTGCTTGGATTTTGGGGTCAAAATCTCAATGTTGCCGGAGGGACTGCAAACTCTCAGGATCGATAAATACACACACCAGGACATGCAGAAAATTGTCCACAAGTCGCCGGTAACCCCAAAAGGGCCGCTGTGGCAGTTGGAAGATGAGCGTTGAAATCCATCAGATATGCCTTACTAACCACTGCTTGGATTTTGGGGACAAAATCTCAATGTTGCCCGAGTGACTCCAAACTCTCACGATCGATTAATACACACACCAGGACATGCGAAACGGTGTGCGCAAGTTACCGGTAGCCCAAATAGGGCCGCTGTGGCAGTCGGAAGACGAGCGTTGAAATCCATCAGAAATGAATTACTAACCACTGCTTGGATTTTGGGGTCAAAATCTCAATGTTGCCGGAGGGACTGCAAACTCTCAGGATCGATAAATACACACACCAGGACATGCAGAAAATTGTCCACAAGTCGCCGGTAACCCCAAAAGGGCCGCTGTGGCAGTTGGAAGATGAGCGTTGAAATCCATCAGATATGCCTTACTAACCACTGCTTGGATTTTGGGGACAAAATCTCAATGTTGCCCGAGGGACTCCAAACTCTCACGATCGACTAATACACACACCAGGCCATGCGAAACGGTGTGCGCAAGTTACCGGTAGCCCCAATAGGGCCGGTGTGGCAGTCGGAAGACGAGCGTTGAAATCCATCAGAAATGAATTACTAACCACTGCTTGGATTTTGAGGACAAAATCTCAATGTTGCCGGAGGGACTCCAAACACTCAGGATCGATAAATACACTCACCAGATCATGTAAAAAAATGTGCGCAAGTCATAGGTAGCTTTAGAAAAGCCGCTGTGTAGTTGGAAGATGGGCCTTGAAATCCATCAGAAATGCCTTACTAACCACTGCTTGGATTTTGGGGTCAAAATCTCAACGTTGTCGGATGCCTCCATAACTCTCAGGATCTGTAAATACACTCACCAGACATGCGAAATGTTGTACATAGCATAAGTACAAACATATATATATGTGCTTATAATATTATACATACATGTATATAAGTGTGTATGTTTAATTTTAAGACAGTTTTAATTTATCAGCACAGAGCACACTAGGACACCCTATGTGCTCTTACCAAGTTCCAGCCAAGCCATATATCACTCTACAGTTACCAATTACATCCCCAAATACGCCAGAATCAACAACAATCTTCACAGATCACACCAGGACACCATACGCGTTCTTACCAAGCTCCCACCAAGTCAAATATCGCTTTACAGCTATCAATTGCAACCCCAAATGTATCAGAATCAACTACACTCATCACAGAACATACCAGGACAATGTCCGCATACACATCAAGCGTTTATTAAGCCGCATGCAGTCTATATCTATCAATTACATCCCTAAATATACCAGAATCCACTACAATCATGACACACCACACCAGGCCTCCACCTGCATTCTCACCTAGCTCCCTTCAAGCTTAATCTCACTATACTGCTACCAATTGCATCCAGAAATACCCCAGAATCAATCATTAAGTCATATGTAGCACTAGAAGAGCCGCTGTGGCAGTAGGAAAATGGGCCGTGAGATCCATCAGAAGTGCCTTACTAACAACTGCTTGGATTTTGGGGTCAAAATTTCAATGTTGTCGGACGCCCCCCAAACTCTCAGGATCTGTAAATACACTCACCAGATCATGGAAAAGAATGTGCGCAAGTCATAGGTAGCCCTAGAAGAGCCGCTGTGGCAGTTGGAAGATGGGCCGTGAAATCCATCAGAAATGCCTTACTAACCACTGCTTGGATTTTGGGGTCAAAATCTCAACGTTGTCGGATGCCTCCATAACTCTCAGGATCTGTAAATACACTCACCAGAACATGCGAAATAGCATAAGTATAAACATATATATATGTGCGTATAATATTATACATACATGTATTTTTGTGTGTATGTTTAATTTTAAGGTAGTTTTAATTTATCAGCACAGAGCACACCAGGTCATAGGTAGCCCTAGAAGAGCCGCTGTGGCAGTCGGAAAATGGGCCGTGAGATCCATCAGAAGTGCCTTACTAACCACTGCTTGGATTTTGGGGTCAAAATGTGAACGTTGTCGGATGCCTTCATAACTCTCAGGATCTGTAAATACACTACCAGAACATGCGAAATGTTGTACATAGCATAAGTACAAACATATATATATTTGTGCGTATAATATTATACATACATGTATATATGCGTGTATGTTTAATTTTAAGGTAGTTTTAATTTATCAGCACAGAGCACACCAGGTCATAGGTAGCCCTGGAAGAGCCACTGTGGCAGTTGGAAGATGGGCCGTGAAATCCATCAGAAATGCCTTACTAACCACTGCTTGGATTTTGGGGTCAAAATCTCAATGTTGCCGGAGGGACTCCAAACTCTCAGGATCGATAAATACACACACCAGGACATGCAGAAAATTGTCCGCAAGTCGCCGGTAACCCCAAAAGGGCCGCTGTGGCAGTTGGAAGATGAGCGTTGAAATCCATCAGATATGCCTTACTAACCACTGCTTGGATTTTGGGGACAAAATCTCAATGTTGCCCGAGGGACTCCAAACTCTCACGATCGACTAATACACACACCAGGCCATGCGAAACGGTGTGCGCAAGTTACCGGTAGCCCCAATAGGGCCGCTGTGGCAGTTGGAAGACAAGCGTTGAAATCCATCAGAAATGCCTTACTAACCACTGCTTGGATTTTGGGGTCAAAATCTCAATGTTGCCGGAGGGACTCCAAACACTCAGGATCGATAAATACACTCACCAGATCATGGAAAAAAATGTGCGCAAGTCATAGGTAGCTTTAGAAAAGCCGCTGTGTAGTTGGAAGATGGGCCTTGAAATCCATCAGAAATGCCTTACTAACCACTGCTTGGATTTTGGGGTCAAAATCTCAATGTTGTCGGATGCCTATAAAACTCTCAGGATCTGTAAATACACTCACCAGACATGCGAAATCTTGTACATAGCATAAGTACAAACGTATATATATGTGCTTATAATATTATACATACATGTATATAAGTGTGCATGTTTAATTTTAAGACAGTTTTAATTTATCAGCACAGAGCACACTAGGACACCCTATGTGTTCTTACCAAGTTCCAGCCAAGCCATATATCACTCTACAGTTACCAATTACGACCCCAAATAAGCCAGAATCAACAACAATCTTCACAGATCACACCAGTACACCATACGCGTTCTTACCAAGTTCCCACCAAGTCAAATATCGCTTTACAGCTATCAATTGCAACCCCAAATATATCAGAATCAACTACACTCATCACAGAACATACCAGGACAATGTCTGCATACACATCAGGCGTTTGTTAAGCCGCATGCAGTCTATATCTATCAATTACATCCCTAAATATACCAGAATCCACTACAATCATGACACACCACACCAGGCCTCCACCTGCATTCTCACCTAGCTCCCTTCAAGCTTAATCTCACTATACTGCTACCAATTGCATCCAGAAATACCCCAGTATCAATTATAAGTCATAGGTACCCCTAGAAGAGCCGCTGTGGCAGTCGGAAGATGGGCCGTGAAATCCATCAGAAATGCCTAACTAACCACTGCTTGCATTTTGGGGTCAAAATCTCAACGTTGTCGGATGCCTCCATAACTCTCAGGATCTGTAAATACACTCACCAGAACATGCGAAATAGCATAAGTATAAACATATATATATGTGCGTATAATATTATACATACATGTATTTTTGTGTGTATGTTTAATTTTAAGGTAGTTTTAATTTATCAGCACAGAGCACACCAGGTCATAGGTAGCCCTAGAAGAGCCGCTGTGGCAGTCGGAAAATGGGCCGTGAGATCCATCAGAAGTGCCTTACTAACCACTGCTGGGATTTTGGGGTCAAAATGTGAACGTTGTCGGATGCCTTCATAACTCTCAGGATCTGTAAATACACTACCAGAACATGCGAAATGTTGTACATAGCATAAGTACAAACATATATATATATGTGCGTATAATATTATAAATACATGTATATATGCGTGTATGTTTAATTTTAAGGTAGTTTTAATTTATCAGCACAGAGCACACCAGGTCATTGGTAGCCCTAAAAGAGACGCTGTGGCAATTGGAAGATGGGCCGTGAAATCCATCAGAAATGCCTTACTAACCACTGCTTGGATTTTGACATGCGAAACGGTGTGCGCAAGTTACCGGCACACCAGGTCATAGGTAGCCCTAGAAGAGCCGCTGTGGCAGTTGGAAGATGAGCGTTGAAATCCATCAGAAATGCCTTACAAACCACTGCTTGGATTTTGGGGTCAAAATCTCAATGTTGCCGGAGGGACTCCAAACTCTCAGGATCAATAAATACACACACCAGATCATGGAAAAAAATGTGCGCAAGTCATAGGTAACCCCAAAAGGGCTGGTGTGGCAGTTAGAAGATGAGCCTTGAAATCCATCAGAAATGCCTTACTAACCACTGCTTGGATTTTGGGGTCAAAATTTCAACGTTGTCGGATGCCTCCATAACTCTCAGGATCTGTAAATACACTCACCACACATGCTAAATGTTGTACATAGCATAAGTACAAACATATATATATGTGCTTATAATATTATACATACATGTTTATAAGTGTGTATGTTTAATTTTAAGACAGTTTTAATTTATCAGCACAGAGCACACTAGGACACCCTATGTGCTCTTACCAAGTTCCAGCCAATCCATATATCACTCTACAGTTACCAATTACAACCCCAAATACGCCAGAATCAACAACAATCTTCACAGATCACAGATCATGTGTGTATGTTTAATTTTAAGGTAGTTTTAATTTATCAGCACAGAGCACACCAGGTCACAGGTAGCCCTAGAAGAGCCGCTGTGGCAGTCGGAAAATGGGCCGTGAGATCCATCAGAAGTGCCTTACTAACAACTGCTTGGATTTTGGGGTCAAAATTTCAATGTTGTCGGACGCCCCCCAAACTCTCAGGATCTGTAAATACACTCACCAGATCATGGAAAAGAATGTGCGCAAGTCATAGGTAGCCCTAGAAGAGCCGCTGTGGCAGTTGGAAGATGGGCCGTGAAATCCATCAGAAATGCCTTACTAACCACTGCTTGGATTTTGGGGTCAAAATCTCAACGTTGTCTCCATAACTCTCAGGATATGTAAATACACTCACCAGAACATATATATGTGCGTATAATATTATACATACATGTATATATGCGTGTATGTTTAATTTTAAGGTAGTTTTAATTTATCAGCACAGACCACACCAGGTCATAGGTAGCCCTAGAAGAGCCGCTGTGGCAATTGGAAGATGTGCCGTGAAATCCATCAGAAATGCCTTACTAACCACTGCTTGGATTTTGACATGCGAAACGGTGTGCGCAAGTTACCGGCACACCACGTCATAGGTAGCCCTAGAAGAGCCGCTGTGGCAGTTGGAAGATGGGCCGTGAAATCCATCAGAAATGCCTTACTAACCACTGCTTGGATTTTGGGGTCAAAATCTCAATGTTGCCCGAGGGACTCCAAACTCTCAGGATCTGTAAATACACTCACCAGACCATGAAAAAAGGTATGCGCAAGTCATAGGTAGCCCTAATAGGGCTGCTGTGGCATTTGGAAGATGAAATCCATCAGAAATGCCCTGGGAAGCCCCTGCTTGGATTTTGGAGTCAAAATCTTAATGTTGCCGGAGGGACTCCAAACTCTCAGGATCGATAAATACACACACCAGGACATGCAGAAAAATGTCCGCAAGTCGCCGGTAGCTCGAAAAGGGCCGCTGTGGCAGTTGGAAGATGAGCGTTGAAATCCATCAGAAATGCCTTACTAACCACTGCTTGGATTTTGGGGTCAAAATCTCAGTGTTTCCGGAGGGACTCCAAACTCTCAGGATCGATGAATACACACACCAGGACATGCAGAAAATTCCGCAAGTCGCCGGTAACCCGGGCTGCTGTGGCAGTTGGAAGGTCTTGGTTAAAGACTTTGTGACAGCATGGTCTGAGAGGACGGGAAAATCTTCACAACTGTATTTATGCTCAGTGGAGGGTAAGTAAGAGCTTGTAAAATTTAAGCAGATAAGGTACCTCTTTAAAAACGAAGTTGCGTGCGAAAGCTTAAAAGCGCAGGGCCAAAGATCTGCTATAATTGCCAGAAGTTCGGACACTCATCCAGATACTGTGCAGCACCACCCAGGTGCGTTAAATGCGAGCTTCTTGCGAGCTTCTTGCGAGGTAGGCGGCTGCAAGTTGCCTTAAAGCGCTGAAAAAGCGGAAACGTACTGCGTCAACTGCGAAATATACGGTCACCCAGCCAGCTATGGGGTTGCCTTAAATGGGTCAGCCAACAAAAAAAAAGACAGGCTTTAAAGGAAGGAGAAGAGGATTGCCACCCATAACCCGGTGGTGAATGCAATCAATAGGGCTCAACAAAAGTTTTCATCATAGGCTGACGCGGCCAGGGGTGAAAACATTTCAAACAATACGGTCGTCCAATCCTCTCTTGCCCCAAAAACACACAGTAACAAAATCTTTGTAGACTTTATAGCTGTGTGTAAAAGCGGATGTTCCTTCTAGACCAAGATCTGGATCCCATATTGACTTTTATCTAATATCCTCTAACCTTAGAACAAATAATAACATTACTTGTATCTCATCAAAACCCTTGTCAGATCATTTTTCCATAACCATGTGTGTAAAATTAGCCAATTGCAATCCCATCCCGGCGTTTCCTCGAAAAATTAATAGTTTTAGGTCAACTAATTGGTCTAATCTCAACCGCTCACTTAATTTAGCATTGACCAATCTACAAGTCCCCACTGACAGGAACTTCGCTAACACCGAGATTGACGACGCTATCGAATCTTTAATAAACATATACCTCACATGCATCTCCAGCCACAGCAGAACAATAACCCCGCGCCCGAATTAGGTCAAGATCTCAAAAAATACACTCGCACCACTCAGAACTAAGACACTCTGGAAGAGGCAGTTTAAAAGACTCTTC
The DNA here is from genome assembly GCA_916610145.1 of Eristalis arbustorum. Classification (NCBI taxonomy): domain Eukaryota; kingdom Metazoa; phylum Arthropoda; class Insecta; order Diptera; family Syrphidae; genus Eristalis; species Eristalis arbustorum. The sequence continues at coordinate 62,487 of OU744320.1, forward strand.
CACCACTTTGGCGATTGTAACAACAATAGTTATCGGGAACTCTCGGCTCGTATAAGTTGCCTAAGCAAGATTTTTAAGGAGAAAATAAAAATTGAAGCCAACGAACAATTTCGCAATAAAACTTAGCAGCCTGAAACCGTCCCCGAACGTTTTTATAGCCATAGACCAGATCACCGGTCTCAGGAAGATGCCGAATCCTGAGAAAGCGTTGAGCTACGGAGATAGAACCTATACCTCGCCAACCGAGAAAGTCGAGGCCTTCGGAGTTTTTAATAAAGAACTTTACTCCCTCAAAATCCCAATAGTATAAATAGAAAACTCTTGGATTGTAGACACGTATAAAAGCTCCTTTGACGTCTGGAATAGGGAGCTGAATCATACAAACTTTTCACCCTCAAACAAATCTGACGAAACCAGAAATAATAACCTCGTAACTGCAAGCACAGTCGAATCAATAATCTCCTCCTTAAATAATAAAAAATCCTCTGGTCCCGGTAGTATCTCCAATTACACTATCCGAAAATCTGAAACGATTCTGGCTAAATTTTTGACACCTATATTCAACAATTGTATTAATAACTGCTATTTTCCGGTGGCCTGGAGAAGAGCTAAGCTTATTCCGATAAAAAAAAAACAATAGCATAAACAGCGTCGAAAATTACCGCCCCATTTCCTTACTTTCAAATTTTGGCAAAATACTGAAAAAAATCATCCTCAACAAAATACAGAGTAATACTAACAAATCTGACCTGTCTCAGCAGCGACAATTCGGCTTTAAGCAGGGTCACTCCCCTGAACACGCTCTACTATTCTTGCAAAACAAAATCCTGAAAAATCTTAGATTGAAGAAGTGTACAGTAGCATGCGCTCTAGACCTCACGAAGGCCAAATGTCTCGGTGTGGCATGCAGGCCTTATTTATAAATTGTTCCACCTTAACTTCTTTCCAAATCTTATAAAAATCATCAAAAGTTTCCTATCAGAACGCAATATGGCTGTACTTTTCCAAAATCAATACTCGAAGCCTGTACCTATCCTATCAGGTGTGCCGCAAGGATCTATTTTGGGCCCCCGCCTTCTCAACTATTACCTTCAAGATTTTCCCACACGTCACAAAGGCTCTAAAGCGATTCTGTACGCTGATGACACTATCCTATTCAGACACCATAAGAAACCGAAAATCGCTCTCGAGGCAGTAAAGAACTATCTCAACACTGCTATTACTCATTACATGGATGGGGAATGAACTTAAATATACAAAAATGTGAGATAGCATATTTTCGAAATGCTTCGGGCAGAGGAAATTATTTAGCTGTTCCCGAAAGTAAAAGTCTTAATCTTAGTATTGGGGGTAACCAAATGCCCGTGAAAAAATCCATTAAATACTTAGGTATAAACTTACACGAGCGACTTAAAATGAACCCTCACGCAAGACTGACACTGAATAAGTCAAAGGCCGCAGCCGCAAAACTAAAAACTCTGCTTAACTCCAGTTACGTGGAGCAAAAAAACAAAGCTTCTTATTTACAAAACACTAATCCGTCCCCTACTGGCTTACGGTTTAACTATATGGTTCTCTATTACTCCCAATGTTGCACTAGAAATTCACAGGTTCGAAAGAGTGATATTTCGAAGGTGCATCTCTAAACGGAAAAGACCGAACAAATCCATCTACCAAAACTCTGGCGTAACGCCTTTGCTGGACTACCTTACCAGCTTAAGTAAGAAGAGGGTAGCTGCCCTCCAAAACCTTGCGAATCCTCTCCTCAGAGATATCTTCGAAGAAAATATAGGATGGTCAATAAGCGAACGATACTATCCGTCACCAATAAACATCCTTGGCGAGGGATCGGGTTCCTTTTTCGACATAAGGGATGACGACAATTTACTGACCGCGGAGTTTTATATAAAAACAAACACCAGAGACTTACAGAGGCTGAGCATATCAACGTCCATGGCCATTAAGCTCTTTGTCTTTATTAGTTTAACAAATGTATGGAAAATGACTTAAGTTTTAAATAATACACTTACAAATAAAACAAAAATTATAAGATCCTATATCATACATTAAAAATAAAAATATGTATACAACAATAATTATGAAACTAAATGAATATGGGGTCAAAATCTCAATGTTGCCCGAGGGACTCCAAACTCTCACGATCGATTAATACACACACCAGGACATGCGAAACGGTGTGCGCAAGTTACCGGTAGCCCCAATAGGCCGCTGTGGCAGTTGGAAGACGAGCGTTGAAATCCATCAGACTGCCTTACTAACCACTGCTTGGATGTTGGGGTCAAACTCTGAACGTTGTCGGATGCCTCCATAACTCGCAGGAACTGTAAATACACTCACCAGAACATGCGAAATCTTGTACATAGCATAAGTACAAACATATATATATGTGCGTATAATATTATACACACATTTATATATGTGTGTATGTTTAATTTTAAGGTAGTTTTAATTTATCAGCACAGAGCACACTAGGACACCCTATGTGTTCTTACCAAGATCCAGCCAAGCCATATATCACTCTACAGTTACCAATTACAACCCCAAATACGCCAGAATCAACAACAATCTTCACAGATCACACCAGGACACCATACGCGTTCTTACCAAGCTCCCACCAAGTCAAATATCGCTTTACAGCTATCAATTGCAACTCCAAATATATCAGAATCAACTACACTCATCACAGAACATACCAGGACACTGTCTGCATACACATCAAGCGTTTATTAAGCCGCATGCAGTCTATATCTATCAATTACATCCCTAAATATACCAGAATCCACTACAATCATGACATATAACACCAGGCCTCCACCTGCATTCTCACCTAGCTCCCTTCAAGCTTAATCTCACTATACTGCTACCAATTGCATCCAGAAATACCCCAGTATCAATTATAAGTCATAGGTACCCCTAGAATAGCCGCTGTGGCAGTCGGAAGATGGGCCGTGAAATCCATCAGAAATGCCTTACTAACCACTGCTTGGATTTTGGGGTCAAAATCTCAACGTTGTCGGATGCCTATATAACTCTCAGGATCTGTAAATACACTCACCAGACATGCGAAATGTTGTACATAGCATAAGTACAAACATATATATATGTGCTTATAATATTATACATACATGTATATATGTGTGTATGTTAAATTTTAAGATAGTTTTAATTTATCAGCACAGAGCACACTAGGACACCCTATGTGTTCTTACCAAGTTCCAGCCAAGCCATATATCACTCTACAGTTACCAATTACAACCCTAAATACGCCAGAATCAACAACAATCTTCACAGATCACACCAGGACACCATACGCATTCTTACCAAGCTCCCACCAAGTCAAATATCGCTTTACAGCTATCAATTGCAACTCCAAATATATCAGAATCAACTACACTCATCACAGAACATACCAGGACACTGTCTGCATACACATCAAGCGTTTATTAAGCCGCATGCAGTCTATATCTATCAATTACATCCCTAAATATACCAGAATCCACTACAATCATGACATATAACACCAGGCCTCCACCTGCATTCTCACCTAGCTCCCTTCAAGCTTAATCTCACTATACTGCTACCAATTCCATCCAGAAATACCCCAGTATCAATTATAAGTCATAGGTATAGGCAGTCGGATGATGGGCCGTAAAATCCATCAGAAATGGCTTGCTAACCAATGCTTGGATTTTGGGGTCAAAATCTCAATGTTGTCGGATGCCCCCCAAACTCTCAGGATCTGTTAATACAGTCACCAGGCCCCAATAGGCCGCTGTGGCTGTTGGAAGACGAGCGTTGAAATCCATCAGAAATGCCTTACTAACCACTGCTTAAATGTTGGGGTCAAAATCTCAACGTTGGCGGATGCCTCCATAACTCTCAGGATCTGTAAATACACTCACTAGAACATGCGAAATGTTGTACATAGCATAAGTACAAACATATATATATATGTGCGTATAATATTATACATACATGTATATATGTGCGTATAATATTATACACACATTTATATATGTGTGTATGTTTAATTTTAAGGTAGTTTTAATTTATCAGCACAGAGCACACTAGGACACCCTATGTGTTCTTACCAAGATCCAGCCAAGCCATATATCACTCTACAGTTACCAATTACAACCCCAAATACGCCAGAATCAACAACAATCTTCACAGATCACACCAGGACACCATACGCGTTCTTACCAAGCTCCCACCAAGTCAAATATCGCTTTACAGCTATCAATTGCAACTCCAAATATATCAGAATCAACTACACTCATCACAGAACATACCAGGACACTGTCTGCATACACATCAAGCGTTTATTAAGCCGCATGCAGTCTATATCTATCAATTACATCCCTAAATATACCAGAATCCACTACAATCATGACATATAACACCAGGCCTCCACCTGCATTCTCACCTAGCTCCCTTCAAGCTTAATCTCACTATACTGCTACCAATTGCATCCAGAAATACCCCAGTATCAATTATAAGTCATAGGTACCCCTAGAATAGCCGCTGTGGCAGTCGGAAGATGGGCCGTGAAATCCATCAGAAATGCCTTACTAACCACTGCTTGGATTTTGGGGTCAAAATCTCAACGTTGTCGGATGCCTATATAACTCTCAGGATCTGTAAATACACTCACCAGACATGCGAAATGTTGTACATAGCATAAGTACAAACATATATATATGTGCTTATAATATTATACATACATGTATATATGTGTGTATGTTAAATTTTAAGATAGTTTTAATTTATCAGCACAGAGCACACTAGGACACCCTATGTGTTCTTACCAAGTTCCAGCCAAGCCATATATCACTCTACAGTTACCAATTACAACCCTAAATACGCCAGAATCAACAACAATCTTCACAGATCACACCAGGACACCATACGCATTCTTACCAAGCTCCCACCAAGTCAAATATCGCTTTACAGCTATCAATTGCAACTCCAAATATATCAGAATCAACTACACTCATCACAGAACATACCAGGACACTGTCTGCATACACATCAAGCGTTTATTAAGCCGCATGCAGTCTATATCTATCAATTACATCCCTAAATATACCAGAATCCACTACAATCATGACATATAACACCAGGCCTCCACCTGCATTCTCACCTAGCTCCCTTCAAGCTTAATCTCACTATACTGCTACCAATTCCATCCAGAAATACCCCAGTATCAATTATAAGTCATAGGTATAGGCAGTCGGATGATGGGCCGTAAAATCCATCAGAAATGGCTTGCTAACCAATGCTTGGATTTTGGGGTCAAAATCTCAATGTTGTCGGATGCCCCCCAAACTCTCAGGATCTGTTAATACAGTCACCAGGCCCCAATAGGCCGCTGTGGCTGTTGGAAGACGAGCGTTGAAATCCATCAGAAATGCCTTACTAACCACTGCTTAAATGTTGGGGTCAAAATCTCAACGTTGGCGGATGCCTCCATAACTCTCAGGATCTGTAAATACACTCACTAGAACATGCGAAATGTTGTACATAGCATAAGTACAAACATATATATATATGTGCGTATAATATTATACATACATGTATATATGTGCGTATAATATTATACATACATGTATATATGTGCGTATAATATTATACATACATGTATATATGTGTGTATGTTTAATTTTAAGGTAGTTTTAATTTATCAGCACAGAGCACACTAGGATACCCTATGTGTTCTTACCAAGTTTTAGCCAAGCCAAATATCACTCTACAGTCACCAATTACAAACCCAAATACGCCAGAATCAACAACAATCTTCACAGATCACACCAGTACACCATACGCGTTCTTACCAAGCTCCCACCAAGTCAAATATCGCTTTACAGCTATCAATTGCAACCCCAAATATATCAGAATCAACTACACTCATCACAGAACATACCAGGACAATGTCTGCATACACATCAGGCGTTTATGTTTTAATTTATCAGCACAGAGCACACTAGGATACCCTATGTGTTCTTACCAAGTTTTAGCCAAGCCAAATATCACTCTACAGTCACCAATTACAAACCCAGATACGCCAGAATCAACAACAATCTTCACAGATCACACCAGTACACCATACGCGTTCTTACCAAGCTCCCACCAAGTCAAATATCGCTTTACAGCTATCAATTGCAACCCCAAATATATCAGAATCAACTACACTCATCACAGAACATACCAGGACAATGTCTGCATACACATCAGGCGTTTGTTAAGCCGCATGCAGTCTATATCTATCAATTACATCCCTAAATATACCAGAATCCACTACAATCATGATACACCACACCAGGCCTCCACCTGCATTCTCACCTAGCTCCCTTCAAGCTTAATCTCACTATACTGCTACCAATTGCATCCAGAAATACCCCAGTATCAATCATTAAGTCATAGGTACCCCTAGAAGAGCCGCTGTGGCAGTCGGAAGATGGGCCGTGAAATCCATCAGAAATGCCTTACTAACCACTGCTTGGATCTTGGGGTCAAAATCTCAATGTTGTCCGATGCCCCCCAAACTCTCAGGATCTGTTAATACACTCACCAGAACATGCGAAATCTTGTACATATCATAAGTACAAACATATATATATGTGCGTATAATATTATACATACATGTAAATATGTTTGTATGTTTAATTTTAAGGTAGTTTTAATTTATCAGCACAGAGCACACCAGGTCATAGGTAGCCCTAGAAGAGCCCCTGTGGCAGTCGGAAAATGGGCCGTGAGATCCATCAGAAGTGCCTTACTAACCACTGCTTGGATTTTGGGGTCAAAATCTCAACGTTGTCGGATGCCTCCATAACTCTAAGGATCTTTAAATACACACACCAGAACATGCGAAATGTTGTACATAGCATAAGTACAAACATATATATATATGTGCGTATAATATTATACATACATGTATTTATGAGTGTATGTTTAATTTTAAGGTAGTTTTAATTTATCAGCACAGAGCACACCAGATCATAGGTAGCCCTAGAAGAGCCACTGTGGCAGTTGGAAGATGGGCCGTGAAATCCATCAGAAAAGCCTTACTAACCACTGCATGGATTTTGACATGCGAAACGGTGTGCGCAAGTTACCGGCACACCATGTCATAGGTAGCCCTAGAAGAGCCGCTGTGGCAGTTGGAAGATGGGCCGTGAAATCCATCAGAAATGCCTTACTAACCACTGCTTGGATTTTGGGGTCAAAATTTCAATGTTGTCGGACGCCCCTCAAACTCTGTGGCAGTTGGAAGATGAGCGTTGAAATCCATCAGAAATGCCTTACTAACCACTGCTTGCATTTTGGGGTCAAAATTTCAATGTTGTCGGACGCCCTCCAAACTCTCAGGATCTGTAAGTACACTCACCAGATCATGAAAAAAGGTATGCGCAAGTCATAGGTAGCCCTAATAGGGCTGCTGTGGCAGTTGGAAGATGAAATCCATCAGAAATGCCTTGGGACCCCCCTGCTTGGATGTTGGGGTCAAAATCTCAATGTTGCCCGACGGACTCCAAACTCTCACGATCGATTAATACACACACCAGGACATGCGAAACGGTGTGCGCAAGTTACCCGTAGCCCCAATAGGCCGCTGTGGCAGTTGGAAGACGAGCGTTGAAATCCATCAGAATGCCTTACTAACCACTGCTTCGATTTTGAGGACAAAATTTCAATGTTGTCGGACGCCCCCCAAACACTCAGGATCTGCAAATACACTCACCAGATCATGGAAAAAAATGTGCGCAAGTCATAGGTAGCCCTAGAAGAGCCGCTGTGGCAGTCGGAAGATGGGCCGTGAAATCCATCAGAAATGCCTTACTAACCACTGCTTGGATCTTGGGGTCAAAATCTCAATGTTGTCCGATGCCCCCCAAACTCTCAGGATCTGTTAATACAGTCACCAGAACATGCTAAATGTTGTACATAGCATAAGTACAAACATATATATATGTGCGTATAATATTATACATACATGTATTTATGAGTGTATGTTTAATTTTAAGGTAGTTTTTATTTATCAGCACAGAGCACACCAGATCATAGGTAGCCCTAGAAGAGCCGCTGTGGCAGTCGGAAAATGGGCCGTGAGATCCATCAGAAGTGCCTTACTAACCACTGCATGGATTTTGACATGCGAAACGGTGTGCACAAGTTACCGGCACACCAGGTCATAGGTAGCCCTAGAAGAGCCGCTGTGGCAGTTGGAAGATGAGCGATGAAATCCATCAGAAATGCCTTACTAACCACTGCTTGGATTTTGGGGTCAAAATCTCAACGTTGTCGGATGCCTCCATAACTCTCAGGATCTGTAAATACACTCACCAGAACATGCGAAATGTTGTACATAGCATAAGTACAAACATATATATATATATATGGTCGTATAATATTATACATACATGTATTTATGAGTGTATGTTTAATTTTAAGGTAGTTTTTATTTATCAGCACAGAGCACACCAGATCATAGGTAGCCCTAGAAGAGCCACTGTGGCAGTTGGAAGATGGGCCGTGATATCCATCAGAAATGCCTTACTAACCACTGCATGGATTTTGACATGCGAAACGGTGTGCGCAAGTTACCGGCACACCAGGTCATAGGTAGCCCTAGAAGAGCCGCTGTGGCAGTTGGAAGATGAGCGATGAAATCCATCAGAAATGCCTTACTAACCACTGCTTGGATTTTGGGGTCAAAATCTTAATGTTGCTGGCGGGACTCCAAACTCTCAGGATCGATAAATACACACACCAGGACATACAGAAAAATGTCCGCAAGTCGCCGGTAACCCCAAAAGGGCTGCTGTGGCAGTTGGAAGATGAGCGTTGAAATCCATCAGAAATGCCTTACTAACCACTGCTTGGATTTTGGGGTCAAAATCTCAACGCTACCAATTGCATCCAGAAATACCCCAGTATCAATCATTAAGTCATAGGTACCCCTAGAAGAGCCGTTGTGGCAGTCGGAAGATGGGCCGTGAAATCCATCAGAAATGCCTTACTAACCACTGCTTGGATTTTGGGGTCAAAATCTCAATGTTGTCGGATGCCCCCCAAACTCTCAGGATCTGTTAATACACTCACCAGAACATGCGAAATCTTGTACATAGCATAAGTACAAACATATATATATGTGCGTATAATATTATACATACTTGTATATATGTGTGTATGTTTAATTTTAAGGTAGTTTTAATTTATCAGCACAGAGCACACCAGGTCATAGGTAGCCCTAGAAGAGCCGCTGTGGTTGTCGGAAAATGGGCCGTGAGATCCATCAGAAGTGCCTTACTAACCACTGCTTGGATTTTGGGGTCAAAATCTCAACGTTGCCGGATGCCTCCATAACTCTCAGGATCTGTAAATACACTCACCAGAACATGCGAAATGTTGTACATAGCATAAGTACAAACCTATATATATATGTGCATATAATATTATACATACATGTATATATGAGTGTATGTTTAATTTTAAGGTAGTTTTAATTTATCAGCACAGAGCACACCAGGTCATAGGTAGCCCTAGAAGAGCCGCTGTGGCAGTTGAAAGATGGGCCGTGAAATCCATCAGAAATGCATTACTAACCACTGCTTGGATTTTGGGGTCAAAATCTTAATGTTGTCGGAGGGACTCCAAACTCTCAGGATCGATAAATAGACACACCAGGACATGCAGAAAAATGTCCGCAAGTCGCCGGAAATCCGGGCTGCTGTGGCAGTTGGAAGATGGGCCGTGAAATCCATCAGAAATGCCTTACTAACCACTGCTTGGATTTTGGGGTTAAAATCTCAATGTTGCCGGAGGGACTCCATAACTCTCAGGATCTGTAAATACACTCACCAGAACATTCGAAATGTTGTACATAGCATAAGTACAAACATATATATATATGCGTGTAATATTATACATACATGTATATATGTGTGTATGTTTATGTATGCAAAGAGCACACCAGGTCATAGGTAGCAATAGAAGAGCCGCTGTGGCAGTCGGAAAATGGGCCGTGAGATCCATCAGAAGTGCCTTACTAACCACTGCTTGGATTTTGGGGTCAAAATCTCAACGTTGTCGGATGCCTCCATAACTCTCAGGATCTGTAAATACACTCACCAGAACATGCGAAATGTTGTACATAGCATAAGTACAAACATATATATATGTGCGTATAATATTATACATACATGTATATATGTGTGTATGTTTAATTTTAAGGTAGTTTTAATTTATCAGCACAAAGTACACTAGGACATCCTATGTGTTCTTACCAAGTTCCAGCCAAGCCAAATATCACTCTACAGTTACCAATTACAACCCCAAATACGCCAGAATCAACAACAATCTTCACAGATCACACCAGTACACCATACGCGTTCTTACCAAGCTCCCACCAAGTCAAATATCACTCTACAGCTATCAATTGCAACCCCAAATATATCAGAATCAACTACACTCATCACAGAACATACCAGGACAATGTCTGCATACACATCAGGCGTTTATTAAGCCGCATGCATTCTATATCTATCAATTACATCCCTAAATATACCAGAATCCACTACAATCATGACACACCACACCAGGCCTCCACCTGCATTCTCACCTAGCTCCCTTCAAGCTTAATCTTACTATACTGCTACCAATTGCATCCAGAAATACCTCAGTATCAATCATTAAGTCATAGGTACCCCTAGAAGAGCCGCTGTGGCAGTCGGAAGATGGGCCGTGAAATCCATCAGAAATGCCTAGCAGTGGTTACACTGCTTGGATTTTGGGGTCAAAATCTCAATGTTGTCGGATGCCCCCCAAACTCTCAGGATCTGTTAATACACTCACCACAACATGCGAAATCTTGTACATAGCATAAGTACAAACATATAAATATGTGCGTATACTATTATACATACATGTATATATGTGTGTATGTTTAATTTTAAGGTAGTTTTAATTTATCAGCACAGAGCACACCAGGTCATAGGTAGCCCTAGAAGAGCCGCTGTGGCAGTCGGAAAATGGGCCGTGAAATCCATCAGAAGTGCCTTACTAACCACTGCTTGGATTTTGGGGTCAAAATTTCAATGTTGTCGGACGCCCCCCAAACTCTCAGGATCTGTAAATACACTCACCAGATCATGGAAAAGAATGTGCGCAATTCATAGGTAGCCCTAGAAGAGCCGCTGTGGCAGTTGGAAGATGGGCCGTGAAATCCATCAGAAATGCCTTACTAACCACTGCTTTTTTTTGCATCCAGAAATACCCCAGTATCAATCATTAAGTCATAGGTACCCCTAGAAGAGCCGCTGTGGCAGTCGGAAGACGGGCCGTGAAATCCATCAGAAATGCCTTACTAACCACTGCTTGGATTTTGGGGTCAAAACCTCAATGTTGTCGGATGCCCCCAAACTCTCAGTATCTGTTAATACACTCACCACAACATGCGAAATCTTGTACATAGCATAAGTACAAACATATATATATGTGCGTATAATATTATACATACATGTATATATGTGTGTATGTTTAATTTTAAGGTAGTTTTAATTTATCAGCACAGAGCACACCAGGTTATAGGTAGCCCTAGAAGAGCCGCTGTGGCAGTCGGAAAATGGGCCGTGAAATCCATCAGAAGTGCCTTACTAACAACTGCTTGGATTTTGGGGTCAAAATTTCAATGTTGTCGGACGCCCCCCAAACTCTCAGGATCTGTAAATACACCCACCAGATCATGGAAAAGAATGTGCGCAAGTCATAGGTAGCCCTAGAAGAGCCGCTGTGGCAGTTGGAAGATGGGCCGTGAAATCCATCAGAAATGCCTTACTAACCACTGCTTGGATTTTGGGGTCAAAATCTCAACGTTGTCGGATGCCTCCATAACTCTCAGGATCTGTAAATACACTCACCAGAACATGCGAAATGTTGTACATAGCATAAGTACAAACATATATATATGTGCGTATAATATTATACATACATGTATATATGTGTGTATGTTTAATTTTAAGGTAGTTTTAATTTATCAGCACAAAGTACACTAGGACACCCTATGTGTTCTTACCAAGTTCCAGCCAAGCCAAATATCACTCTACAATTACCAATTACAACCCCATTACGCCAGAATCAACAACAATATTCACAGATCACACCAGTACACCATACGCGTTCTTACCAAGCTCCCACCAAGTCAAATTTCGCTTTACAGCTATCAACTGCAACCCCAAATATATCAGAATCAACTACACTCATCACAGAACATACCAGGACAATGTCTGCATACACATCAGGCGTTTATTAAGCCGCATGCAGTCTATATCTATCAATTACATCCCTAAATATACCAGAATCCACTACAATCATGACACACCACACCAGGCCTCCACCTGCATTCTCACCTAGCTCCCTTCAAGCTTAATCTTACTATACTGCTACCAATTGCATCCAGAAATACCCCAGTATCAATCATTAAGTCATAGGTACCCCTAGAAGAGCCGCTGTGGCAGTCGGAAGATGGGCCGTAAAATCCATCAGAAATGCCTTACTAACCACTGCTTGGATTTTGGGATCAAAATCTCAATGTTGCCGGAGGGACTCCAAACTCTCAGGATCGATAAATACACACACACCAGGACATGCAGAAAAAATGTCCGCAAGTCGCTGGTAGCCCCAAAAGGGCCGCTGTGTCAGTTGGAAGATGAGCGTTGAAATCCATCAGAAATGCCTTACTAACCACTGCTTGGATTTTGGGGTCAAAATCTCAATGTTGCCGGAGGGACTCCAAACTCTCAGGATCGATAAATACACACACCAGGACATGCAGAAAATTGTCCGCAAGTCGCCGGTAACCCGGGCTGCTGTGGCAGTTGAAAGATGAGCGTTGAAATCCGTCAGAAATGCCTTACTAACCACTGCTTGGATTTTGGAGTCAAAATCTCAACGTTGTCGGATGCCTCCATAACTCTCAGGATCTGTAAATACACTCAGCAGAACATGCGAAATGTTGTACATAGCATAAGTACAAACATATATATATGTGCGTATAATAATATACATACATGTATATATGTGTGTATGTTTAATTTTAAGGTAGTTTTAATTTATCAGCACAGAGCACACCAGGTCATAGGTAGCCCTAGAAGAGCCGCTGTGGCCGTCGGAAAATGGGCCGTGAAATCCATCAGACGTGCCTTACTAACCACTGCTTGGATTTTGGGGTCAAAATTTCAATGTTGTCGGACGCCCCCCAAACTCTCAGGATCTGTAAATACACTCACCAGATCATGAAAAAGGTATGCGCAAGTCAAAGGTAGCCCTAATAGGGCTGCTGTGGCAGTTGGAAGATGAAATCCATCAGAAATGCCTTGCGAACCACTGCTTGGATTTTGGGGTCAAAATCTCAATGTTGCCGGAGGGACTCCAAACTCTCAGGATCGATAAATACACACACCAGGACATGCAGAAAAATGTCCGCAAGTCGCCGGTAGCCCCAAAAGGGCCGCTGTGGAAGTTCGAAGATGAGCGTTGAAATCCATCAGAAATGCCTTACTAACCACTGCTTGGATCTTGGGGTCAAAATCTCAATGTTGACGGAGGGACTCCAAACTCTCAGGATCGATAAATACACACACCAGGACATGCAGAAAATTGTCCGCAAGTCGCCGGTAACCCGGGCTTCTGTGGCAATTCGAAGATGAGCGTTGAAATCCATCAGAAATGCCTTACTAACCACTGCTTGGATCTTGGGGTCAAAATCTCAATGTTGCCCGAGGGACTCCAAACTCTCACGATCGATTAATACACACACCAGGACATGCGAAACGGTGTGCGCAAGTTACCGGTAGCCCCAATAGGGCCGCTGTGGCAGTTGGAAGACGAGCGTTGAAATTCAGCAGAATGCCTTACTAACCACTGCTTGGATTTTGGGGTCAAAATCTCAATGTTGCCGGAGGGACTCCAAGCTCTCAAGATCGATAAATACACATCGCAGGACATGCAGAAAAATGTCCGCAAGTCGCCGGTAGCCCTAGAAGAGCCGCTGTGGCAGTCGGAAGATGGGCCGTGAAATCCATCAGAAATGCCTTACTAACCACTGCTTGGATTTTGAGGTCAAAATTTCAATGTTGTCGGACGCTCCCCAAACTCTCAGGATCTTTAAACACACTCACCAGATCATGGAAAAAAATGTGCGCAAGTCATAGGTAGCCCTAGAAGAGCCGCTGTGGCAGTTGGAAGATGGGCCGTGAAATCCATCAGAAATGCCTTACTAAAAACTGCTTGGATTTTGAGGACAAAATCTCAATGTTGTCGGACGCCCCCCAAACACTCAGGATCTGTAAATACACTTACGAGATCATGGAAAAAAATGTGCGCAGGTCATAGGTAGCCCTAGAAGAGCCGCTGTGGCAGTTGGAAGATGGGCCGTGAAATCCATCAGAAATGCCTTACTAACCACTGCTTTTTTTGCATCCAGAAATACCCCAGTATCAATCATTAAGTCATAGGTACCTCTAGAAGAGCCGCCGTGGCAGTCGGAAGATGGGCCGTAAAATCCATCAGAAATGCCTTACTAACCACTGCTTGGATTTTGGGGTCAAAATCTCAATGTTGTCGGATGCCCCCAAACTCTCAGGATCTGTTAATACACTCACGAGAACATGCGAAATCTTGTACATAGCATAAGTACAAACATATATATATGTGCGTATGATATTATACATACAAGTATATATGTGTGTATGTTTAATTTTAAGGTAGTTTTAATTTATCAGCACAGAGCACACCAGGTCATAGGTAGCCCTAGAAGAGCCGCTGTGGCAGTCGGAAAATGGGCCGTGAAATCCATAAGAAATGTCTTACTAACAACTGCTTGGATTTTGGGGTCAAAATTTCAATGTTGTCGGACGCCCCCCAAACTCTCAGGATCTGTAAATACACTCACCAGATCATGGAAGAGAATGTGCGCAAGTCATAGGTAGCCCTAGAGAACCGCTGTTTCAGTTGGAAGATGGGCCGTGAAATTCATCAGAAATGCCTTACTAACCACTGCTTGGATTTTGGGGTCAAAATCTCAGCGTTGTCGGATGCCTCCATAACTCTCAGGATCTGTAAATACACTCACCAGAACATGCGAAATGTTGTACGTAGCATAAGTACAAACATATATATATTTGCGTATAATATTATACATAGATGTATATATCTGTGTATGTTTAATTTTAAAGTAGTTTTAATTTATCAGCACATAGCAGACTAGGACACCCTATGTGTTCTTACCAAGTTCCAGCCAAGCCAAATATCACTCTACAGTTACCAATTGCAACCCCAAATATATCAGAATCAACTACACTCATCACAGAACATTCCAGGACAATGTCTGCATACACATCAGGCGTTTATTAAGCCGCATGCATTCTATATCTATCAATTACATCCCCAAATATACCAGAATCCACTACAATCATGACATACCACACCAGGCCTCCACCTGCGTTCTCACCTAGCTCCCTTCAAGCTCAATCTCACTATACTGCTACCAATTGCATCCAGAAATACCCCAGTATCAATCATTAAGTCATAGGTACCCCTAGAAGAGCGGCTGTGGCAGTCGGAAGATGGGCCGTGAAATCCATCAGAAATGCCTTACTAACCACTGCTTGGATTTTGGGGTCAAAATCTCAATGTTGTCGGATGCCCCCCAAACTCTCAGGATCTGTTAATACACTCACCAGAACATGCGAAATCTTGTACATAGCATAAGTACAAACATATATATATGTGCGTATAATATTATACATACATGTATATATGTGTGTATGTTTAATTTTAAGGTAGTTTTAATTTATCAGCACAGAGCATACCAGGTCAAGAAGAGCGGCTGTGGCAGTCGGAAGATGGGCCGTGAAATCCATCAGAAATGCCTTGAGAACCCCCTGCTTGGATTTTGGGGTCAAAATCTCAATGTTGTCGGACGCCCCCCAAACACTCAGGATCTGTAAATACACTCACCAGATCATGGAAAAAAATGTGCGCAAGTCATAGGTAGCGCTAGAAGATCCGCTGTGGCTGTTGGAAGATGGGCCGTGAAATCCATCAGAAATGCCTTACTAACCACTGCTTGGATTTTGGGGTCAAAATCTCAATGTTGTCGGACGCCCCCCAAACACTCAGGATCTGTAAATACACTCACCAGATCATGGAAAAAAATGTGCGCAGGTCATAGGTAGCCCTAGAAGAACCGCTGTGGCAGTTGAAAGATGAGTGAAATCCATCAGAATGCCTTACTAACAACTGCTTGGATTTTGAGGACAAAATCTCAATGTTGTCGGACGCCCCCCAAACACTCAGGATCTGTAAATACACTCACCAGATCATGGAAAAAAATGTGCGCAGGTCATAGGTAGCCCTAGAAGAACCGCTGTGGCAGTTGAAAGATGAGTGAAATCCATCAGAATGCCTTACTAACAACTGCTTGGATTTTGAGGACAAAATCTCAATGTTGTCGGACGCCCCCCAAACACTCAGGATCTGTAAATACACTCACCAGATCATGGAAAAAAATGTGCGCAAGTCATAGGTAGCGCTAGAAGATCCGCTGTGGCTGTTGGAAGATGGGCCGTGAAATCCATCAGAAATGCCTTACTAACCACTGCTTGGATTTTGGGGTCAAAATCTCAACGTTGTCGGATGCCTCCATAACTCTCAGGATCTGTAAATACACTCACCAGAACATGCGAAATCTTGTACATAGCATAAGTACAAACATATATATATGTGCGAATAATATTATACATACATGTATATATGTGTGTATGTTTAATTTTAAGGTAGTTTTAATTTATCAGCACAGAGCACACCAGGTTATAGGTAGCCCTAGAAGAGCCGCTGTGGCAGTCGGAAAATGGGCCGTGAAATCCATCAGAAGTTCCTTACTAACAACTGCTTGGATTTTGGGGTCAAAATTTCAATGTTGTCGGACGCCCCCCAAACTCTCAGGATCTGTAAATACACTCACCAGATCATGGAAAAAAATGTGCGCAGGTCATAGGTAGCCCTAGAAGAACCGCTGTGGCAGTTGAAAGATGAGTGAAATCCATCAGAATGCCTTACTAACAACTGCTTGGATTTTGAGGACAAAATCTCAATGTTGTCGGACGCCCCCCAGACACTCAGGATCTGTAAATACACTCACCAGATCATGGAAAAAAATGTGCGCAAGTCATAGGTAGCGCTAGAAGATCCGCTGTGGCTGTTGGAAGATGGGCCGTGAAATCCATCAGAAATGCCTTACTAACCACTGCTTGGATTTTGGGGTCAAAATCTCAACGTTGTCGGATGCCTCCATAACTCTCAGGATCTGTAAATACACTCACCAGAACATGCGAAATGTTGTACATAGCATAAGTACAAACATATATATATGTGCGTATAATATTATACATACATGTATATATGTGTGTATGTTTAATTTTAAGATAGTTTTAATTTATCAGCACAGAGCACACTAGGACACCCTATGTGTTCTTACCAAGTTCCAGCCAAGCCAAATATTACTCTACAGTTACCAATTACAACCCCAAATACGCCATATATCGCTTTACAGCTATCAATTGCAACCCCAAATATATCAGAATCAACTACACTCATCACAGAACATACCAGGACAATGTCTGCATACACATCAGGCGTTTATTAAGCCGCATGCAGTCTATATCTATCAATTACTTCCCTAAATATACCAGAATCCACTACAATCATGACATACCACACCAGGCCTCCACCTGCGTTCTCACCTAGCTCCCTTCAAGCTTAATCTCACTATACTGCTACCAATTGCATCCAGAAATACCCCAGTATCAATTATAAGTCATAGGTACCCCTAGAATAGCCGCTGTGGCAGTCGGAAGATGGGCCGTGAAATCCATCAGAAATGCCTTACTAACCACTGCTTGGATTTTGGGGTCAAAATCTCAATGTTGTCGGATGCCCCCAAACTCTCAGGATCTGTAAATACACTCACCAGAACATGCGAAATGTTGTACATAGCATAAGTACAATCATGTATTTATGTGCGTATAATATTATACATACATGTATATATGTGTGTATGTTTAATTTTAAGGTAGTTGTAATTTATCAGCACAGAGCACACCAGGTCATAGGTAGCCCTAGAAGAGCCGCTGTGGCAGTCGGAAAATGGGCCGTGAAATCCATCAGAAATGCCTTACTAACCACTGCTTGGATTTTGGGGTCAAAATCTCAATGTTGTCGGATGCCCCCCAAACTCTCAGGATCTGTTAATACACTCACCACAACATGCGAAATCTTGTATCTAGTACAAACACATAAATATGTGCGTATAATATTATACATACATGTATATATGTGTGTATGTTTAATTTTAAGGTAGTTTTAATTTATCAGCACAGAGCACACCAGGTCATAGGTAGCCCTAGAAGAGCCGCTGTGGCAGTCGGAAAATGGGCCGTGAAATCCATCAGAAGTGCCTTACTAACCACTGCTTGGATTTTGGGGTCAAAATTTCAATGTTGTCGGACGCCCCCCAAACTCTCAGGATCTGTAAATACACTCACCAGATCATGGAAAAAAATGTGCGCAAGTCATAGGTAGCCCTAATAGGGCTGCTGTGGCAGTTGAAAGATGAGTGAAATCCGAATGCCTTACTAACAACTGCTTGGATTTTGAGGACAAAATCTCAATGTTGTCGGACGCCCCCCAAACACTCAGGGTCTGTAAATACACTCACGAGATCATGGAAAAAAATGTGCGCAGGTCATAGGTAGCCCTAGAAGAGCCGCTGTGGCAGTTGGAAGATGGGCCGTGAAATCCATCAGAAATGCCTTACTAACCACTGCCTATTTTTGCATCCAGAAATACCCCAGTATCAATCATTAAGTCATAGGTGGCAGTCGGAAGATGGGCCGTGAAATCCATCAGAAATGCCTTACTAACCACTGCTTGGATTTTGGGGTCAAAATCTCAATGTTGTCGGATGCCCCCCAAACTCTCAGGATCTGTTAATACACTCACCACAACATGCGAAATCTTGTATCTAGTACAAACACATAAATATGTGCGTATAATATTATACATACATGTATATATGTGTGTATGTTTAATTTTAAGGTAGTTTTAATTTATCAGCACAGAGCACACCAGGTCATAGGTAGCCCTAGAAGAGCCGCTGTGGCAGTCGGAAAATGGGCCGTGAAATCCATCAGAAGTGCCTTACTAACCACTGCTTGGATTTTGGGGTCAAAATTTCAATGTTGTCGGACGCCCCCCAAACTCTCAGGATCTGTAAATACACTCACCAGATCATGGAAAAAAATGTGCGCAAGTCATAGGTAGCCCTAATAGGGCTGCTGTGGCAGTTGAAAGATGAGTGAAATCCATCAGAATGCCTTACTAACAACTGCTTGGATTTTGAGGACAAAATCTCAATGTTGTCGGACGCCCCCCAAACACTCAGGGTCTGTAAATACACTCACGAGATCATGGAAAAAATGTGCGCAGGTCATAGGTAGCCCTAGAAGAGCCGCTGTGGCAGTTGGAAGATGGGCCGTGAAATCCATCAGAAATGCCTTACTAACCACTGCCTATTTTTGCATCCAGAAATACCCCAGTATCAATCATTAAGTCATAGGTGGCAGTCGGAAGATGGGCCGTGAAATCCATCAGAAATACCTTACTAACCACTGCTTGGATTTTGGGGTCAAAATCTCAATGTTGTCGGATGCCCCCAAACTCTCAGGATCTGTTAATACACTCACCAGAACATGCGAAATCTTGTACATAGCATAAGTACAAACATATATATATGTGCGAATAATATTATACATACATGTATATATGTGTGTATGTTTAATTTTAAGGTAGTTGTAATTTATCAGCACAGAGCACACCAGGTCATAGGTAGCCCTAGAAGAGCCGCTGTGGCAGTCGGAAAATGGGCCGTGAAATTCATCAGAAGTTCCTTACTAACAACTGCTTGGATTTTGGGGTCAAAATTTCAATGTTGTCGGACGCCCCCCAAACTCTCAGGATCTGTAAATACACTCACCAGATCATGGAAAAAAATGTGCGCAGGTCATAGATAGCCCTAGAAGAACCGCTGTGGCAGTTGAAAGATGAGTGAAATCCATCAGAATGCCTTACTAACAACTGCTTGGATTTTGAGGACAAAATCTCAATGTTGTCGGACGCCCCCCCAAACTCTAAGGATCTGTAAATACACTCACGAGATCATGGAAAAAAATGTGCGCTGGTCATAGGTAGCCCTAGAAGAACCGCTGTGGCAGTCGGAAGATGGGCCGTGAAATCCATCAGAAATGCCTTACTAACCACTGCTTGGATTTTGGGGTCAAAATCTCAATGTTGTCGGATGCCCCCAAACTCTCAGGATCTGTTAATACACTCACCAGAACATGCGAAATCTTGTACATAGCATTAGTACAAACATATATATATGTGCGTATAATATTATACATACATGTATATATGTGTGTATGTTTAATTTTAATGTAGTTTTAATTTATCAGCACAGAGCACACCAGGTTATAGGTAGCCCTAGAAGAGCCGCTGTGGCAGTCGGAAGATGGGCCGTGAAATCCATCAGAAATGCCTTACTAACCACTGCTTGGATTTTGGGGTCAAAATCTCAATGTTGTCGGATGCCCCCAAACTCTCAGGATCTGTTAATACACTCACCAGAACATGCGAAATCTTGTACATAGCATAAGTACAAACATATATATATGTGCGTATAATATTATACATACATGTATATATGTGTGTATGTTTAATTTTAAGGTAGTTTTAATTTATCAGCACAGAGCACACCAGGTTATAGGTAGCCCTAGAAGAGCCGCTGTGGCAGTCGGAAAATGGGCCGTGAAATCCATCAGAAGTGCCTTACTAACAACTGCTTGGATTTTGGGGTCAAAATTTCAATGTTGTCGGACGCCCCCCAAACTCTCAGGATCTGTAAATACACTCACCAGATCATGGAAAAGAATGTGCGCAAGTCATAGGTAGCAATAGAAGAGCCGCTGTGGCAGTTGGAAGATGGGCCGTGAAATCCATCAGAAATGCCTTACTAACCACTGCTTGGATTTTGGGGTCAAAATCTCAACGTTGTCGGATGCCTCCATAACTCTCAGGATCTGTAAATACACTCACCAGAACATGCGAAATGTTGTACATAGCATAAGTACAAACATATATATATTTGCGTGTAATATTATACATACATGTATATATGTGTGTATGTTTATGTATGCACAGAGCACACCAGGTCATAGGTAGCCCTAGAAGAGCCGCTGTGGCAGTCGGAAAATGGGCAGTGAGATCCATCAGAAGTGCCTTACTAACCACTGCTTGGATTTTGGGGTCAAAATCTCAACGTTGTCGGATGCCTCCATAACTCTCAGGATCTGTAAATACACTCACCAGAACATGCGAAATGTTGTACATAGCATATGTACAAACATATATATATATGTGCGTATAATATTATACATACATGTATACATGTGTGTTTGTTTAATTTTAAGGTAGTTTTAATTTATCAGCACAAAGTACACTAGGACACCCTATGTGTTCTTACCAAGTTCCAGCCAAGCCAAATATCACTCTACAGTTACCAATTACAACCCCAATACGCCAGAATCAACAACAATCTTCACAGATCACACCAGTACACCATACGCGTTCTTACCAAGCTCCCACCAAGTCAAATATCGCTTTAAAGCTATCAATTGCAACCCCAAATATATCAGAATCAACTACACTCATCACAGAACATACCAGGACAATGTCTGCATACACATCAGGCGTTTATTAAGCCGCATGCAGTCTATATCTATCAATTACATCCCTAAATATACCAGAATCCATTACAATCATGACACACCACATAAGGCCTCCACCTGCATTCTCACCTAGCTCCCTTCAAGCTTAATCTCACTATACTGCTACCAATTGCATCCAGAAATACCCCAGTATCAATCACTAAGTCATAGGTACCCCTAGAAGAGCCGCTGTGGCAGTCGGAAGATGGGCCGTGAAATCCATCAGAAATGCCTTACTAACCACTGCTTGGATTTTGGGGTCAAAATCTCAATGTTGTCGGATGCCCCCCAAACTCTCAGGATCTGTTAATACACTCACCACAACATGCGAAATCTTGTACATAGCATAAGTACAAACATATAAATATGTGCGTATAATATTATACATACATGTATATATGTGTGTATGTTTAATTTTAAGGTAGTTTTAATTTATCAGCACAGAGCACACCAGGTCATAGGTAGCCCTAGAAGAGCCGCTGTGGCAGTCGGAAAATGGGCCGTGAAATCCATCAGAAGTGCCTTACTAACCACTGCTTGGATTTTGGGGTCAAAATTTCAATGTTGTCGGACGCCCCCCAAACTCTCAGGATCTGTAAATACACTCACCAGATCATGGAAAAAGGTATGCGCAAGTCATAGGTAGCCCTAATAGGGCTGCTGTGGCAGTTGAAAGATGAGTGAAATCCATCAGAATGCCTTACTAACAACTGCTTGGATTTTGAGGACAAAATCTCAATGTTGTCGGACGCCCCCCAAACACTCAGGATCTGTAAATACACTCACGAGATCATGGAAAAAAATGTGCGCAGGTCATAGGTAGCCCTAGAAGAGCCGCTGTGGCAGTTGGAAGATGGGCCGTGAGATCCATCAGAAGTGCCTTACTAACCACTGCTTGGATTTTGGGGTAAAAATCTCAACGTTGTCGGATGCCTCCATAACTCTGAGGATCTGTAAATACACTCACCAGAACATCCGAAATGTTGTACATAGCATAAGTACAAACATATATATATGTGCGTATAATATTATACATACATGTATATATGTGTGTATGTTTAATTTTAAGGTAGTTGTAATTTATCAGCACAGAGCACACCAGGTCATAGGTAGCCCTAGAAGAGCCGCTGTGGCAGTCGGAAAATGGGCCGTGAAATCCATCAGTAGTGCCTTACTAACCACTGCTTGGATTTTGGGGTCAAAATTTCAATGTTGTCGGACGCCCCCCAAACTCTAAGGATCTGTAAATACACTCACCAGATCATGAAAAAGGTATGCGCAACTCATAGGTAGCCCTAATAGGGCTGCTGTGGCAGTTGGAAGATGAAATCCATCAGAAATGCCTTGCGAACCACTGCTTGGATTTTGGGGTCAAAATCTCAATGTTGCCGGAGGGACTCCAAACTCCCAGGATCGATAAATACACACACCAGGACATGCAGAAAAATGTCCGCAAGTTGCCGGTAGCCCCAAAAGGGCCGCTGTGGAAGTTCGAAGATGAGCGTTGAAATCCATCAGAAATGCCTTACTAACCACTGCTTGGATTTTGGGGTCAAAATCTCAATGTTGTCGGATGCCCCCAAACTCTCAGGATCTGTTAATACACTCACCAGAACATGCGAAATCTTGTACATAGCATAAGTACAAACATATATATATGTGCGTATAATATTATACATACATGTATATATGTGTGTATGTTTAATTTTAAGGTAGTTTTAATTTATCAGCACAGAGCACACCAGGTTATAGGTAGCCCTAGAAGAGCCGCTGTGGGAGTTGGAAGATGGGCCGTGAAATCCATCAGAAATGCCTTACTGACCACTGCTTGGATTTTGGGGTCAAAATCTCAACGTTGTCGGATGCCTCCATAACTCTCAGGATCTGTAAATACACTCACCAGAACATGCGAAATGTTGTACATAGCATAAGTACAAACATATATATATTTGCGTGTAATATTATACATACATGTATATATGTGTGTATGTTTATGTATGCACAGAGCACACCAGGTCATAGGAAGCCCTAGAAGAGCTGTTGTGGCAGTCGGAAAATGGGCCGTGAGATCCATCAGAAGTGCCTTACTAACCACTGCTTGGATTTTGGGGTCAAAATCTCAACGTTGTCGGATGCCTCCATAACTCTCAGGATCTGTAAATACACTCACCAGAACATGCGAAATGTTGTACATAGCATATGTACAAACATATATATATGTGCGTATAATATTATACATACATGTATATATGTGTGTATGTTTAATTTTAAGGTAGTTTTAATTTATCAGCACAAAGTACACTAGGACACCCTATGTGTTCTTACCAAGTTCCAGCCAAGCCAAATATCACTCTACAGTTACCAATTACAACCCCAATACGCCAGAATCAACAACAATCTTCACAGATCACACCAGTACACCATACGCGTTCTTACCAAGCTCCCACCAAGTCAAATATCGCTTTACAGCTATCAATTGCAACCCCAAACATATCAGAATCAACTACACTCATCACAGAACATACCAGGACAATGTCTGCATACACATCAGGCGTTTATTAGGCCGCATGCAGTCTATATCTATCAATTACTTCCCTAAATATACCAGAATCCATTACAATCATGACACACCACATAAGGCCTCCACCTGCATTCTCACCTAGCTCCCTTCAAGCTTAATCTCACTATACTGCTACCAATTGCATCCAGAAATACCCCAGTATCAATCACTAAGTCATAGGTACCAATAGAAGAGCCGCTGTGGCAGTCGGAAGATGCTCCATCGATGGGTCCAACAGTTTCAACTCCTGTTGCACTTCCTCAAGTTTGTAGTTCGTCACCCCTTTCAGAACTTCATAAAACCGTCTTAGTTGTTTCGGCGTGAAAGAGAAGGCTTCAAACTTCTGCTCTTTGAAGAGTTTCAAGAGGTGCGCATGCAATTCAACGGGCTTTACCATAATTTTATATCTGTTGTATCCTGTCTTTTTGAAAATTGTTTCTTCTGTGCTTATTTTAGTGTCATTTAAGTGCTTCATCAGGTTCCTTGGTGAAATATTTCTCACAAATATCGGCGGGCACCACGGAGCTTGATTGCCAGCCGGAGCTGAAGAGTTTGCCTTGCGTTTGCCTGCACCTGGTAACAGGATGATGTTCGATCTTTCGTTGCCGTGCTGGAGTTGCCACAGTTGTTTCCTCGCCATCTGCGGTGGAAGCTCTTCTTCTTCATTGTCATCTCTCAAGGAATGGAATTTGTTGTTGCGGTCCGTAAATGTTTTCTTAATTTTTTTCTGCACTGGATCCAGTCGCAACTGCGTAATCAGAAGATGCTAGGAATTCCCTCACTGATCCTTTATCTACAACTTGCTCTTTCAAACTCATCTCGGTATTTTCGGTGTGTGCCTTGTGAATCTTTAAATGCTTTTCTTTAATTAGCTGACCTTTTTGCTCCATGGTCATTAAGGGAAAACCCGCAGTACAGTTCTCTGCCTGTCTCTTATTAGCGTTTTTTTGGTATGTGGCGCGTCGTCGGCTCATAAGTCCATCTGCACGTTTTTATGGTTTTCCGCCTCGCTTATCCGTTGCGAGGGCAGAATAATTCTCTCTATAGATTCCTTGTCGGTTGGAATTGGAATTGTAATGAAGTTCTGCATTAAAGTTCACTTCTCAAAGTGACAAATATCAATTCTGACAGCACTTCCTCATTGTTCTGATTTTCAAACGATTTTTGTCTGTTATGTACTGATCGTGAAAACATTCGCTTGTAATTTTATTTATTTTAAAACTTTAGCGCCAAAGATAATAACGATTTTGACCCAATTTTTAATATTGTATGTTATTTTGAGCGACTCGTAATACATTATCGGTTATGTTTCGATCCGTATATACTCCGTGTTCTGTGTGATTTGTAATATTTTTAAAACACTCTCAAGAAATGGTAGCTTAGAAAATGCAAGGGTTATTTGTATTTCCGCTCATTTGACAAACACCTCTCGTCCTAATAATATGCCAATGTAATTAGGACGCTGGAGGTGTTTGTTGCGCCTTTACCCAAATGGCAATAGTTATTGTGACGTTGCTAAAGCTTCTAAGCTCTTTCGTTGATATGCTTCAAAACCATCGTAAAAATGTGCGGGTCCAGTATATGTAGTAATAATTATAGTTGATTTCATATACTGTACACTTATCAATAGCGTCTATATGTATCTGCAAAAGAACCAGGAAGCCTACCAGAACACTGTCCGAAGTCTCAACAATCACCTACGATGCCAATGCGCGATCTTTAGTTAATTATGGCAATATTAAGACTGCACCAATTCATTAAAACTAGAAAACACACAGGAATACTGCTTGTTGTATCAAATATGGTCTCAACAATCCCATATAATACGTCCCTAGAGTCACGATATGCGATAACGCTATTTGTAGCCGCAACTATTGCTTATTAGTTAGTGTACAAACTACCAATATAGACATCTCTAGTTGTAGAATCAAGAAAACTTCTCAGAATATAACCAATCAGATCAAATTCAATATGACAAAGCTCCATAAGACTACGATTTGAACATGTATGTATGTATAACTCTTTATTTCCGAAAATATTTTGAACAATTGAATGTTTAATTTTAGTTTAATATTTACAGACATTTTTATAGAAACAAAGTATGTACGACTATGACATGTTTGTCGTTTGTCGGCAGTTTGACTTTTAATTATTTTATAATTCATACTATATTTATTTTATATTTGTATTTAATATCTACTACAATATATTATTATTATTTCTAAATTCCGGTTTTTAATAGCTAAAATCATTAATTAATTAATTTCTATATTTAAGAGCACCGATAACGAATTTGCTGAGCTTGTTCCAAGACTCATCATTTACTCCATTCAAAACACTAATGACTTCTTCTTCAGTGAGTGTTATTTTGCCGAAATATCTATATCTAAATTCCCTCAAAATCGAACAAGTACCAATGAAATGTTTTATTGTTTCTGCCTAACTCATATTACATAATGAGCATAGGTTACAATCACGAGTGGTAAATCTGCTCCCATTGAGGCAGATCAGATCACAGCGTGCCTTGATAATCCATGATATTTTGGACTGACTCTGGTTATCAGTGAAGTATGTTTGACCTTTCGCGTAATCAAGTTGGTTATAGACTCTATCTTCGCTCCTTGACTTTATGTAGACAACTTTGATATCTATTTTGCTTTAGCTTCTGCAACAGCTCTTGTCCTTTAGAAGTCCAATCAGTTCGTGTCAGATTTCCAGCCCGCCATTGTAAATAAAATTCCGCTCCAAGACTATTTATTTCTTTTGCCCAAAAAAATGTTTTTTTCAATGAGTTACTTCGACAGTATATGAGGCAATCTTTTATCATCCTATTCAAACAATGTTTTATAAATGTATTGCAAATGTAGCTCTAACGTGTACAAATGCCCACACTCGATTCCGGTCTCTATGTACAGGGCATAACTTGGTGTGTTAACTGGAAGCTTCAGCACTCGCTTGAGAAAATAACACTGCAGTTTATCAATATCCTCAAAGTGTTTACATCCCCATATTTGTGCTGCATAGGCCTACAGACAGCTTGGAATAATTGAAACTTCGATTTAAGAGATATGCCGTTTTTGCCCAGAAAATTGATCCATGTGGCGTTGATGCTATTTTTTGCAGTGTTCTTTCTATTTTCAACGTGCTTGGAAAATGACATTTTTGGCGTAAAAATAACTCCTAGATAGCAATACTCTGATACAATTTTAATCTGTTCTCCTTTAAATATCCACTTTTCTGTGGATGATAATCTTCCTCCGTTTCTGAATACCAGAATGGCCGATTTATCCAAATTTACTTCCATATTCCATAGATTGCAGTATTCTTCTAAGCGTGTTACTATTGTCTGCAATGTATTCACGTCATCTGATGAGATAACGATGTCATCCGCATACAGAAGCAGTCTTATATTAGCTTCACTAAATACAATGGCACCACCTAAATACTCGTGTAGGTCGTTTAAATAAAGGGCAAAAAGTAATGGGGATAGAAGGCATCCTTGCACTCCGAAAGTTCTCCACCCGTCCATACTGCAGATCTTGTAGTACTATAGATACTCTCGATAAGATTTACTATTTTTGTTGATACTCCACTATTGTGTAGTTTCCTTGGAACTTCATCGAACGTTGCTTTAAAATCCACCAAGAATGCATATACCTTTTTCTTTTCGAGAAACTTCAAATGGACTACTGCAGCTAAGTTGTAAATGTTGTCCACAGTGGAGTATTTTCTTCTAAAACCCGCTTGATACTCTGTCATAATTCCATGCTTCTCGATCTAGAGATATAATCTCTCATTTAGTATTCCCATCATAACTTTAGCAATACAATTCATAAATGATATTCCACAATAGTTACATGGTTGGTTTGTATTACTTTTTTTTGAATATAGGAAGTATTATACTTGTTATGACAACATCATCCCCTTTGCCAGTTTCTAAAATTGTATTATAGGCTTGTACTAGCACGTCCAGGAATTCACTTGTTGCATACTTCAAAAATTCATATGGTATCCGGTCTTCCCCAGGAGCCTTACTTAGTTTGACCTTTCTTAAAACTTGCATCACTTCCTCCATTGATATGGGCTTATCCAAATCTTCATCCTCACTAAGCATTGGTGCATATTGAATATAATTTGCCAGTTGTCGTGGATTTAAGAGGGAATGAAAATAAACCTTAAACTCTGAAGATGCAATCTCACTGCCCGACTGATAACTTTGGTTTCATATTTCCTTTGCTAGCGTTCCACCACTCCTTGCTATCCCTTATAGTATTGATTTTGTAGTTAATATGCTGGTAGTGCGCGACTTTTTTGTCATGACATATGCGTTTGTAATTTTTATTTGCTTCTAAGTATCTATTTTTATGTTCAAGATTCATTGTACTTTTAGCAGAGTAAATGACCTTTTCCTTGCTACATGGCAATCAACACTTTACCATTTACATTTAGCTGTATAAATCGAGGCAAAGCTAGGTTGCTTTGTTGTAGATACCCTTGTAACATCACTTAAGTGTGGCAGTTTAATTATCGCATGTTTGTTTCTTAAGTTGTTCAGGTTTCTATTTAATTTAGTTTGATACTGTTGATTTTGTACCTCTTTCCAAACTAGTTTCGGCAGCAAGTTTGGATTTCGCCTGAAAGATGTTCCGAACTTAAGATTTAGTTGGATGGGTACACGATCAGACCATGTTTTGTTGTCTACCAGGAAATTCTGAACATACCTTAACATATCTTGGGATATAGCACAAATGCCATTAACGGATTAACCAATGTTGTTGATAAAAGGTAGGTGGCCTTCCTTATCGCCTGCTGTGAAACCATTGAGAACTATGAGCCCATTATTGTTACAGAGTTCTACATATCGTCTTCCCTTGGAATTTATTACTAAATCTTTTAAGCGCCTTCTATCACTGCCAACAGTAAACTCTTGTCTGCAACACTACTCTAAAGCCTGCTGCAGTTCACCTATTCAAACATTGACATCTCCAATAACCACCGGATTTTGTATTTCATTTTCTATAAAATATTTTCTATCCAAATCAAACTCAGCTTCGAAGTCGATACCCCTAATATATATTGGTATCAGTGAAAATGTTAAAGTTTCTGAAACTGTTTTAATCAAATCTACTCCACTTTTCCTTATGAACGTGTGCTGCACTTTACTTTTAGCTAGTTCCTTTTTTATACAATATACACATCCTCCAATTGCTGTAACGAAACTACTGTTTCGAATTGCAGGTTTCCAGAACAAATCAAATCCATTAAAGAACTTTCTGAATCGGTCCACTTTTTCTTCAACGACATGAGCTTCTAACAATATAAACATATCAAAGGATTTGACATATTCAAAGAAACTTAGGTATGGATATTTATTTTCTAGGCCATGTATATTGTATGAAATTATTTTTAAATGTTCGACTTTATGAATTTTGTGGTTTTTAATGGTTTTGGGTTTTTTCGTTTTTTTTAATTCTATTAGACTTCTAATTACAACATAAATGTACAAGTTTTTTGGATATATTCTACATAAAATGCTTTTATATTCTAAGTTAATATTATATATTGCCTCACCATATACATTTTTAAGGGTTTCTTCTCCTTTTTGTTTGCCGCAAACCAGCTCCCGTTTACCGTTCCAATGAAACCACTGATTGCTTATTCTCATTTTGTCCTTCCGCACGCTGATAGGTTGAGTTTTGTTTATAGATAAGATATCCTGTTTTAGCGTCAACATAACCTTTTTACGTAGTTGCTGTTCGCAGTTAAGATCATGTTCTATTGAGATACCCATTCCCCGTAACTTTCCTGTGGTTTTCATCACCTGTTGTACCATACTCTCTGTTTTCATCTTGGCTAGCACTGTCATCTTTCCATTTCTAACAAACATTTTCTTGACGTATTCTATTCTTGATTGATGTTATTTGAAGTTTTTCTCTGCAGACATTTTCGACAGTTGCGGATTCTTGTATCTCGATGCCTTTAAATGTAAGATTTTTTCTTTTGATTTAGTCTTCCAGTAGAATCATTTGCCGTTTATCCCTATCTCGCTCCTCTTTCAGGTTTTCAACTTCTTCCTTCAGTGCTTGGTTTGTATTTGAAAGTTCAAATATCTCTTCAATGACAGTTCACCAACTTGTGTCTTTGCTTCTTGTATATCATTTGAACATACCAACCACTCATACTCGTCCATTTGTACCATCAAAACAGTATTTAGCCCGTTACTTTTGTATGTAGTTTGTAGAAAGTACAGCTTACAATGTGTCAAAGTCAATTATTATAATGGAAGGGAGCCTGACTGATATAGATTTCATTCAAAAATACACTTCATATTCTAGCTCTTCTTGCGCTAGGTCTTCGTCCACCTGTATACATATGTACTATATATACAACACCTACACACTTGCTTTAGTTCGGTAGTAATTTGCGTATCGGTAGTATAACGAAGTCTCGAGGGTATTCTGTTTAGAATAATTTCAGAATAAAGAATTAACTTTTCCTCTATGAAGAATATTTTATAGCATTACCACCACCACTACTAAACGCAGCCGTGTTTGTACGGCACGAGCCCAATGATTGATTGAACTGACTGATGAACTATGTTTGTATGGCTGTGAATTGTTTTTCTTAAAGCAAAAGCCCAGTTGTAATAATATAAACTCAGAATTGTTGGATATTCGTGTATTGAAACAATTTTATTAGCTACATACGTAAATTGATAACTTAATTTTATATATAAATATATGCATTTCGTTTTAAGGGATTTTATTCTCAATTAACAATTAAAAAATCGATACAGAAAATTAGAACACTATAGTTTTGAGTAGTTCTCTTCGTTCGTTATTGAATAATAAGTTGTTGCATAATAAGTTAATGTAATTTGATACAGCAAACCGATATTATTAGTTCCCACTTCCACCTGATAACTCGTCTTCATTTTGTATCCGGAAGCAATCACCAACAGAGTCCCAACTTCTCTGCTTTTATATATTCCAGATATACGTTTCTTGACCTGTATATTCGGCATCTGGTTTGTTTATAAGATGCATCGACAAGAACGTATAGTTCGCTAAATTATGTTCCTTTTGAACGTGGGTGTCGAAGCCATGTGGCACAATGTAAATAATATTTTCCTACTCCGCATATAAAGCAATTAGATTCCATATATCATACCTCCTCTCTCTCTCCCACTATAACTTCGGCCCGTGCTGTGTCTTGACCCCGGACAATTAAGGGTATTAATAACCCCTTGAGCACGCGCATTTATAAAAAGAAAACAATATTTTCTTTGACCGACTCTCGTTGATCTCGAAGCTCTCCAAAAGCATCAATGATTAAGCCTGTATTACAATGACGAGGATGAAGAAAGTAATATGAAATATAATACGATAAACTTCATAATCATCTCCGTCTGGATCTCAAATTTCATTACCGATTCCACCACCCGCACGTACACCTTTATATGAATGGAATACGAAGCATGTAAGCATATCGTGACACTTTTTATCAATTTCGGTGTACGGATGTATACAATTATAGTTAAAAGCATAACACTAATCACTAACTGCTTGCCATTGTGTGTAACTGACTGAAATATAGTACGCAAAGTTTTAAAGCCAACCGTAAAATCCAACAAATGATCAGCGAAAATAAAAGTTATTGAAGATTCCAAGAATGAAAAATGTGAAATACTATAAGGAGTATAGGAAGACGTTGTCTGTTATGGTAACACCGGCCTTTCAAACATGATATCTTCAATTTATATTAAGAACATACTTTATGAATTCACCTCCTTCATTTACGTGAGCTGTAAATGCGATTTTTTCCCAAGTAAATACAGTTTCCAAACATCGTTCCATCAATAATAAGTCATTTTATATAGTATCTCATCTAAAAATATCAATTCGTAAAGATCCAGCCAAAAGCAGGCGTCAAAATACATAAGACCCCATTTCTATAGTAGCTGCACTCCAACATCTCCAAAAAGTATCTTGGTGTACAGCCATTCACTATGCATCCACCTTACCCACGCCTTCCGGGAGGTAACATATCGCAAAATACGTAAATAGTACCAAGATCTGCATTAGCACCAACCCCTAGCCCATCCCCACCAATCCCTCCAAAACACCCCTGGTCCATCAACTCATACTCCAACAACACCCAAAATGTGGAAAAACATCTCTAAAATACACATGGAATCTAACACCTACCAATCGATCCGAAAAAGTCACCAAAAGTCACCCATAACCCTAACACAACCTTCCATGCCCATACCGTAGGCTAGCTACCCTAAAAATACTAACAAACAGTTTCCAAACATCGCTCCATCAATAAAAAGTCAATTTATATAGTATCTCATCTAAAAATATCTATTCGCAAAGATCCAGCCAAAAGCAGGCGTCAAAATACATATGAACCCATTTCTATAGTAGCTGCACTCCAACATCTCCAAAAAGTATCTTGGTGTACAGCCATTCACTATTCATACACCTTACCGAGGCCTTCCGGGAGGTAACATATCGCAAAATACGTAAAAAGTACCAAAATCTGCATTAGCACCAACCCCTAACCCATCCCCACCAATCCCTCCAAAACACCTCTGGTCCATCAACTCATACTCCAACAACACCCAAAATGTCGAAAAACATCTCTAAAATACACATGGAATCTAACACCTACCAATGTATCCGAAAAAGTCACCAAAAGTCAAGCATAAACCTAACACAACCTTCCGTGCCCATACCGTAAGCTAGCTACCCTAAAAATACTAACAAACAGTTTCCAAACATCGCTCCATCAATAAAAAGTCAATTTATATAGTATCTCATCTAAAAATATCTATTCGCAAAGATCCAGCCAAAAGCAGGCGTCAAAATACATATGAACCCATTTCTATAGTAGCTGCACTCCAACATCTCCAAAAAGTATCTTGGTGTACAGCCATTCACTATTCATACACCTTACCGAGGCCTTCCGGGAGGTAACATATCGCAAAATACGTAAAAAGTACCAAAATCTGCATTAGCACCAACCCCTAACCCATCCCCACCAATCCCTCCAAAACACCTCTGGTCCATCAACTCATACTCCAACAACACCCAAAATGTCGAAAAACATCTCTAAAATACACATGGAATCTAACACCTACCAATGTATCCGAAAAAGTCACCAAAAGTCAAGCATAAACCTAACACAACCTTCCGTGCCCATACCGTAAGCTAGCTACCCTAAGAATACCAACAAACAGTTTCCAAACATCGCTCCATCAATAATAAGTCATTTTATATAGTATCTCATCTAAAAATATCTATTCGCCAAGATCCAGCCAAAAGCAGGCGTCAAAATACATACGAACCCATTTCTATAGTAGCTGCACTCCAACATCTCCAAAAAGTATCTTGGTGTACAGCCATTCACTATTCATACACCTTACCCATGCCTTCCGGGAGCTAACATATCGCAAAATACGTAAAAAGTACCAAAATCTGCATTAGCACCAACCCCTAATCCATCCCCACCGATCCCTCCAAAACACCCTTGTCCACCGACTCATAACCCAACAACGCCCAAAAAGCTGAAAAAAAAATTCAAAAATATTCATAGTCCAACACACACCAATCGACCCGAAGAAATCATCAAAACTCACCCATAACCCAAGCATAACCTTCAATGTCCATACCGAAGGCTAAATACCTTATAAAAAACAATAAACAATTACCAAACATTGCCCTAAGTCATTTTGAATAGCGCATCTGAATACATCACATCTACATATATATAAACATTAATCGAAAAAAAAGCATTAATCAGAGCTTCAAGAACATCACAAGCTTTAATTAATTAAATGATTACTAATGAGACACACCTAAACAAAATAAACCACAATAACTTCTTCAGTTACTCAACGTCAAGCACCAACAACACTTCATCGTCAGCTTGGCGCATAAGCGCGACCTTGGATAAACCGACGTGAGAATTCCCGGGAATTTCAAATGCACTTACTTGAATAAATGTAGATTATGGAATGTATAGAAAGTATGGCAGATGAAAAACTGTCCAAGAATACATTGTGGCGCGTCTTACTAACTTGGAATAGAAGTTTCATGTTGATTCCACCAATAATGAAAGTTGATCTTCCAAGGACAAAGAGCCTTTGAATAATGGGTTTGAAGATTTGTACAATGAATTGCAGGATACGTACCTCAGCTTCAAGGCACACTTGATGAATAAAATTCATATATTCACACCGACAACTGTCCTGGGTGAATCCAGCAACACACCTAGTGCATAGCAGCTCTGCACGTAACAATAAAGAGAAACTACACTTCGTGGTGTCAAGTTTGAAGGGGCCATCTTCTAGTAGGCTCAAACACCTATCAGAAGGCATTCGACATACTGACGTCAAGATATAACCACAAGTAAGTGCTAGTGAACGCATGGCTCAAGATTCTTTTCACCCAAACAATAATAAATAACGAGGACACAGAGAACTTGAAACCAACACGGAGTATCTGCACTCGTTAAAAAATATTCAGCTATCGGTAAGCCAATGGGACATTATCTTAATATATGTCCTATCGACAAAATGGCTATGTTGGAAGAGAAACTTGGATCATGGAAGGAGTTACCTACGATAAATGAACTCTCAGAATTTTTCGACAAACGGTTCTAAATGTTGAAGCTGTCGACTAACAGAAACCAAAACGGTGGGTTTACTTCTGGAAAGCTACGAGTATGCGGATCTTGTATTCCGGGAAATCGCTCGCGGTCCCCAATCGCACAAAACACGCAGTTAGGTTGGACAATTCTTGGCAGAACACATAAAGAGCTCAAGAAGGACGCTAAAAACTTCCTGCAAATAGTGAACATAGACGCATAGATATAATTTAAAGATGGAGAAAATAGTGATATACCTTCACTGCAGATATCGGAACGATATAGTGACAGATATCAATGAGGAAAAGTACAGACAGGCACAGCCAGTGCACCATAACTGGCTACACTAGCTTGCCCGCTTTCTTCTCGGTACTCACGCCATCGGCCCCAAAAAGTTACGATAAGTCACTCATTACCCTAACACATCCATATTCAATCATATTTAAATCGCATGGCATACATGAAATTTCTAACCGAATAAACGCATAACAGAATTGTAAAATTTCAGCAAGAAACTGACGCCAAAATACCGATCGCAAAACAAAAATGTGTGTAAAATATTGAGTGGACTTTAACTTAATTTTCCACACAAAATTTACTTCAATCGGTTCAGTACTTAATTCGCAATAGTTAAAATTGCGAATCTTATTCATGTCAAATCTTGCTTCTGTCAAATTGAAAAAATCCCGCCATTATCCAGCAGAGCGAAATAGTCCCAGGTACCTTGAAGGTGTTCTGAAAATACCTAACCAACAATTCATATATGACATGTTAAATTTCTACAATAAAGCGACGCAAAAATACCGATTTTCGCAAAGGAAAATTATGTGTAAAATATTGCGTGGACTTTAACTTAATTTTCCACGCAAAGTTTACTTCAATCGGTTCAGTACTTAATTCGCAATAATTAAAATTACGAATATTACTCATGTTCAATCTTGCATCTGTCAAAGTGAACAAAATCCCACCTATATTCAGCACTGCGAAAATTACCCCGGCTTAATAGAACATGTTCCAAAAATTCCCGCGACATTAAAGTCGCGTGTGTGAGCACTTTTTAACCGAAATATTCTTAAAACATTCCTGCATATATATTTTTGCTAAAAATCATTGATATTTCGTACGATAAAATGCTCTAGATATTTGAAGAAATATTTTGATTTATAAATCCAGCCATTTCCCGCACATGTTTAAGTTTATATTATGCCGATATTTGCAAAAATATGTAGGCCGTAAAAATGAAAATCTGGCTCACACCCTTACGTTCTCTTCTTGGGAATTTTTGTCAGGATGACAGTTGACAGCTGCCAAATGAAAAAAAAGAAACAATTCAAATTGTGTTTTGAATTTTCGAATTTTATGTGCTTCGAGTGCATATAAGTTCAGTATTCTTCTTTTAAGGAATGCTGCAAAATGGAAGAATATTCAAGATGAAAAATATGCAAGAACGCATTCTTGACATACATACTTGGTATGAAAAACTTGATTATTTGCTTTTATGTATGTTGCAATTTAATGTACAACGCCTACAAAATTGTATCGCCCAAACCGAAACAACATTGAACAGAAAAATCGTCTGAAAATACGGCATCGATCTCGGTCAATCATACAGTCTCTGAAATGGATACCATCAATGTTGGTTAATCGCATAGTCTTTTCAATGGATATACCTAAAGTTCAGCTTAATAAATGTGGGTATTGCCTTTGATGTTTGTTGCAATTTAATATACAACTCATACGCAATTTTATCGCCCAAACAGTAGCAAGATTGAACAGCAAAATCGGTCAATCACACATAGTCTATGCAATGCATATATGTACTTAAATGTTGGCCTAACAAATGTATTGTTGCCTTTAATATATGTGGTAATTTGGTCTACAATGCATACGCAATTTTATAGCACGAATGGAAGCAAGATTAAACAATATAATCGGCGGAAAATCTGATACATCGGTTTCGGCCAATCACACATAACATCTGCAATGGATATACATAGATTTCCTCTAAATAAATGTGAGTATTGACTTAAATGTTTGTTGCAATTTAATCTATAACATGTTTGCAATTTTATCGCACCAAAAGAAGCAAGATTAATCGCCGAAATGGGTTGAAAATGTGAAAAATCGAAGTCGGTCAATAACAGTCTCTGTAATGGATATACATAAATGTCGGCTTAATAAATGTGAGTGTTGCCTTTGATGTTCGTTGTAATTTGATCTACAACATATATGTAATTTAATCGCCCATATAGAAGAAGGACTGACACTTTAATGAGTGTATGTAAAGCCTTTGATATTTGTTGAAATATATATATTATTACATACGTCCAAGTTTATTGTTTAATTAGAAGTTAAATATCAGTGATGTGTGTGCTGCAAGGCTAACTAACACCGATCGTGGATATACAAGTCTTTTAAAGTCGTAATTTTATTGTCCAATTAGATACATGACTGGATGAAAGAACTGATTAATTTGATGAAAAGGTTGTTCAATTAGAATCAAGATACTACAGCAAAATCGTCTGAAAATGTAGCATATCGACGCCGGTCAAGCACACATAACCTCTGCAATGTATTTATATAAACTCCAATTTGATAAAAGTAAGTAAAATCATTTTTATTTATTTAAATTAAGCCAATTACATATGTATGTTTAATACTTTTCTCCAAATAGATGCCAAATTTCGCTGAAGTATTTGTTGAAAAACTGCCAAAATCGGAGCGCATCTATTCAAGACATACACTCGTAACTTTATATTAGAATTTTCGGAATTTCAGTTAGATAAAATGTAAGTATTGGTTTTGATATTGGTTTCATTTTACTATTCTAACATGCGCGTGATTTTATTGTCCAATTAGGTTCAAACTTTGGTCTAGAATTGGTAGTGAATCTGATGACAGCCAGCTGGCATGAACACGTCTCGTTTGCCTAAAGTACGCCAGCCACAATTTGCTCGTTACCATTATCAGAATATCTACTTTACTCCGGCAGTTGAATATTTCAAAATGTAATTTTATGCTGAAATATATTTTTTTGTGTTTCCCTTGTATCTAGCAAAAAAACAAGCAATGTCTTTTATTTTTGTTTTCCTGGTAATTTAATAATTCATTCGAAAATGATTTCTTGATTTTTTTTAAATTTAATCGGAATAGTTTTTGGTGATGTTCTGGTGTTTACAGGGTTGTCATTGGTGTATCTTGACCACTTATTGAGTTTGTAGTTGATTGTTGATTACGCAGGTAACTATCGGGTGCATTTCGTTTTTCTTGGTAACAATCTGGTGTTTAAGGAAATGTCATGGCTGCATGTGGACAGGTCATTGAGTTGGCAATTGATTGTTGAAAATGTGACATTAGTTCCGGTATATTTCATAGCTTTCCGTGATGTTCTGCTCCTAAAAAGGATGGCATATGTGCATGTGGACTGCACATTGATTTGATTGGTGGGTGCTGATAATTTGAACAGTGTTCTGGCATGTTACATAGTTCTTGGTGATGTACTGGTACTTACGGGGATGTTATGTCATAGGCTATCTGGACGGCTCATTGTATTGGCAGGTGATTGTTGATAATGTAAACTACCTTCGAGCGCATTCTGGTGTTTAAACAGGTGTCATATCTGCATGGATACTGCTCATTGAGTTGGCAATTGTTTGATTAGAATGTGAGAAGTGTTGCGATATCTTTTATGGCTCTCAGCGCTGCCGTGGTCTTAAAAGTGATTCTTAATTATAACAAGTATAAAAATAAAATACTAAGCCTGATTTGGAAAATAACGTTTTTATGCATTGAAAGAAATTATGGTTATTAAACAATTGTTGTTTTTTACCGTACCAATAGCTTCTACATAGGTACTAGTGTTATCCGCAAGCATTACATCATATGTATCAGGACATTGAATTCTTAAAAATCATCTACTAAGCCAAAACACACAAAAAATGTGCAAATTGCATCCCAATATATATATATACACACGAACCTCACATAGCACACTATCAAGTTCTCTGCATTCTCAAAAATCTACTATCAAACCAAATTTTACAATGACATGTCCAGATACTCCAGCGTTTACCAAAGGCATAAGGACACTTCACATTCTCAACAAGCGTCTACATAGTGAAAGACAACCTTACATATACAATTACCAGAACATTATCTGTATTCTTATTAAGAGTCTATAAAGATAACGACACTACTGTTACCAGCTACATTGTCAAAATCAAATGTGTCAAAATCAACTGAAGGCATCACAGAGCAAATTGGGAAATTGTCTGCAGTAGTTACTATGGCGTTTACAGAGCCAAAGACACCCCATATCTATCAATTACATCCCCAACTATAGCAGAATCAACTACAATCATCACAGAACATATCAGGACAACATCTGCATTCTTATCATGCGTCGATCACTTTTGAAATTAACGAATCAATCAAGCTTGACTCAGCTATAGTTGTGTGATTACAATCGCCAATACTTTTGAGTGAACGGAACAATTTTTGTGGGAGCACACATGAAACAAGAAATCAATGGGGAAGAGTCGTATAAGTTGGCTATTTCCTGATACAAATAATTTCCTTTTCTTATTATAAGATCTTAAGCTATACGAAGAGTCTTCGACACCGAGCCATTGGGAAAACGCAACAGAGGACGTCCTCGCACTAGATGGCGCACACAAGTTGAAAAGGACCTAAACCAACTTGGTGTGCGCAACTGGAGGCAGCTGGCGAAAGATCGTGCTGGCTGGAGAGGCATGTTGGTTGAGGCCCAGGTCCACCCCGGACTGTAGCGCCAATCAAGAAGAAGAAGAAGAAGCTATACAAAAATATCAGCAACTAAAAGCAAGCAAGCCTATAGAATCCGTTGTGTGCGCCTTGTCAAAAGATATAAAACTCATAAGACGTAATATGAGGGAACGAGCTTACTAGTGTTGGATGTATGTGGAATGCATCAGAATAGTTGAAGTTGGCAAACTTTTAACTTTTGTGTGTATCATTTATGCATTAATGTGTATTAATTTACTCTCATGGGTCGTGTGGGTTTGTATGTACACCTAAGTCTGTTTTTACACGGTTTTGATATAACACGGTTTGAAAATTGAATATTTTTATTTTTTTTACACGATTTTATTCCATTTAGCACGATTTGAAATTTTATGTACTTAAATTTTTTTTGTCAAATTTAATTTTTGCGAAGTATGTTCATATCACAAAAAAGTATTTATGAAAGAAAAAAGTCTGAAACCATCGATAGTATCGATAGTGCTATCGATAGTTTGCGAACACTAGCTTAAAGATTTAAGTGAATTTCCTTTTTAGCGCGTACAAGCAATTTTTACTGGTCAAAGCAAATGTGAATAGCACTAATTTAGGGGAATTCCCTTTTTATGCATACAAGCAAATTTACTGGTCAGATCAATTGAAATGTGTCAATATTTTGTGAATTATCAATGCCATCAGACGTGCTTGGTAAAGACATTTTTTATTTGAAAATTTGTTTTTTTAACGTGACATTAAATTTAACGCATTAAGATAAAAGGTAATAATCTTAATAGGTTTTCGAGATTAGGAACCAATCACCTATTTTTGTATACGATCAATGTCTTTTTTTACACGGCTTCTTCTGGAACCAATCTACCGTGTAAAAACAGACCTAGGTGTATATATTTCGGAGGCAACGCACGTATTTCATTGCGCACCTATTTACAATCCGGTAAAAACGATTATTGTGGACTCGTGATACATTATGGCTTATGTTTCAATCCGAATTTACTCCGTGTTATGTGTGATTTGTAATATGTTTAAAACACTCTCAAGAAATGGTAGCTTAGAAAATGCAAGGGTTATTTGTATTTCCGCTCATTTGACAAACACCTCTCGTCCTAATAATATGCCAATATAATTAGGACGCTGGAGGTGTTTGTTCCGCCTTTACCCAAATGGCAATAGTAATTGTGGCGTTGCTAAAGCCTCTAAGCTCTTTTGTTGATATGCTTCAAAACCATCGAATAAATGTGCGGGTCCAGTATATGTAGTAATAATTATAGTTGATTTCATATACTGTATACTTATCAATAGCGTCTCCATGTATCTGCAAAAGAACCAGGAAGCCTACC
Source organism: Eristalis arbustorum (assembly GCA_916610145.1). Classification (NCBI taxonomy): domain Eukaryota; kingdom Metazoa; phylum Arthropoda; class Insecta; order Diptera; family Syrphidae; genus Eristalis; species Eristalis arbustorum. Next base: position 103,718 of record OU744320.1, read on the forward strand.
AGAACACTGTCCGAAGTCTCAACAATCACCTACGATGCCAATGCGCGATCTTTAGTTAATTATGGCAATATTAAGACTGCACCAATTCATTAAAACTAGAAAACACACAGGAATACTGCTTGTTGTATCAAGTATGGTCTCAACAATCACATATAATACGTTTCTAGAGTCACGATATGCGATAACGCTGTTTGTATCCGCAACTATTGCTTATTAGTTAGTGTAAAACCTACCAATACAGACATCTCTAGTGCGAAACTGGAGACAGCTAGCCAGAGATCGCGCTAGTTGGAGAGGCATGTTGGTTGAGGCCCAGGTCCACCCCGGACTGTAGCGCCACACAAGATTGTAGAATCAAGAAAAATTCTCAGAATATAACCAATCAGATCAAAAATATCACAAAAAATCACAAAGCTCCATAAGACTACGATTTGAACATACCAACCACTCATACTCTGATCTGATCTTAATCACAAACCTTTTCGATTTAAATATGCTGTACAAACATCTGTTCGCATCTGCACGTCCATTTGTACCATAAAAAACAGTATTTAGCTCGTTACTTTTGTATGTAGTTTGTAGAAAGTACAGCTTACAATGTGTCAAAGTCAGTTATTATAATATCTCAAATGAAGGGAGGCGGACATTGATTTCATTCAAAACTACACTTCATATTCTGGCTCTTCTTACACTAGGTCTTTGAAGGCCTATATGCATACATTTGCTTTGGTTCGACTTAATCTACACATTCGAGAAATGAGTAGGAGTGCTGGTATTAACTAAAAAGCTATGTTATATGTTGTATTTGTATATGGAATATGTTAAATGCTGCTTTATTGATTATTCAACACTGCATTTCTATAGAAGTATTAGCAAAAAGGAAGTTGAGGGTCTTCGGGTTGGAATGCAAAAATAGTTACTTCTACTGTACAAAGAAGCTCTTCTCCCAAAGCCGCATAAGCCAAAATACTAAAATTACCCAAGTCCACATCCCTCAGAAACTTCATCACCATCCTTCCAAACGCACAATTACTTCTACTGCACAAAAAAGCCCTTCTATCAAATCCGCATAAACAAAAATACTAAAACCCCCCAAGTCCACTAACTCATCCCCCAAAAATATTCAAAAAGACGAAAAAAATCTCCAAAATATTCTGAGTCCAATACCCACCAAAGTCACCCATAACCCAAACATAACCTTCCATGGCCATACTGTAAACTAAATACCTTACAAAGACAAGCAAACATTTTCCAAACATCGCTTCTTCAATAAGAAGTCATTTTGTATATCTAAAAATATCCATTCGCTAAGATCCAGTCAAAAGCAGGCGTCAAAATACAAAAGAAACCATTTCTATAGTTGCTGCCATCCAACATGTTCAAAAAGTCTCTTAGTGTAAGGCCATTCACTATTCATCCACCTTACCGACGCTTTTTGGGAGGTAACATACCGCGAAATACGTAAAAAGTACCAAAATCTGCATTAGCACCGACCCCTAATCCATCCCCACCGATCCCTCCAAAAACCTATTTGTTCACCGGCTCATCCCTTAAAAATACCCAAAATGCGAAGAAATAATACAAAAATATTTATGGAGTCCAACACCTACCAATCGACCCCAACAAATTATCAATAGTCACCCATAACCATTTCATGCGAGTTCCTGGTTAAGAACGAATATGCGTACACACGCATTCATGACATGCATTGAGATATTTTACTTTTCAGGCGCTGATATCCAGACGAACGAACGAGTGCGTGAATCGGACCATTTTCGTTGTATGAAATCGAATATCACTATCTTTATTCGTCTACTAGCCGCTCGTCTTGCTTCGCCCATCCTTAGCAGTTTAAATAAATGTGTTACTTATATCTCATACATTTAACATATAAAAATCTTCAAAAGACACTATGGGGGGGTGTTCCAACATAGCGAACGGCATTATATAGTTAAAACACCTCCTTTAAAATAAAATATTTTGTTCAAGAATACAGCGATTTTTATCATGTTTTGAACTGTTAGTAACAGCTCTTAGATCCCCCTCTGCCCTAGGGTCAAATAATGGGCATCGCCTACCAGTTGTAGGTTGTGCGCAAGGTTAACTTGATCTGTCTCAGATATGGACGGATTCCTAGTCGACAGGATGGTCCGTGCAAAAAAAATATGAGAAACTGCGACATCAGCTACGGTGATTGCTACAGGGAGGAAATGCAACACATTGTGAGGGGGGATCTTCTTTAATTAGCGCTACAGTTCGGGGTGGACCTGGGCCTCAACCAACATGCCTCTCGAGCCAGCATGATCTTTCGCCAGCTGCCCCCAGTTGCCTTGTGGGCCTCCTGCTTGGCTACATGTACCTGCCTGCACTCGTCGTCAAACCATGGGTTCCTTCTGGGTGGTGTCGTGAAACCCAGCACATCAGTGGCAGCTTCTTTGATGGCTTTTTGACAACGTTTCCATTGTTCTTCTATTGTATGTGCAGACAACGTCGAACTTTCAGAGAGTTTCGGGGAGACTCGGTCGGCAAAGTTCCTAGCGGTAGATTGCGATTGTAGCTTTCCGACGTCAAACCGTAGTGTTCTTTCTCGACTCCGTACTTCTCTCGATATCCTCATCCTTACCTTGGCTACAACAAGGAAATGGTCCTAGTCAATATTGGCTCCGAGAATATTTGACATCGACAATATAGGAGGAGTGTCTGACGTCGATCGCAATGTGATCAATCTGGTTGACGGTTGATTGATCAGGAGGCCGCCAGGTCCCCTTATGGATGTTGAGGTGTGGGAACCGCGTGCTCCGCTCCGGATGTGTTATCGTGCAGGCTGTGTTTTCCGATTACTCTAGCAAGGATTTCTTCCTTGCCCAGCTGTGCATTGAAATCTCCTAGAACGATCTTGGTGTCATAGCTGGGGCATCGAGAAGTCATCCTTGCTATCGTCATCCTTCTCCTTCGTCGGGGCGTGTGCGTGTCAGGCTGATGTTCCCGAATTTAGCTTTGGTGCAGATTGTTGTGAGGTGCTCGATAATATAATGAAAGCTTAAGACTTTTTGCCTAAGTCTGCCACGAACAACGAATCCGCATCAAAATAAGCGCTGCCTTCCCTCTTTGTAGCAATCACCGTAGTAGATGTCGCGGTTTCTTCTGGCGGTAACATTTGCTTTGTAGCAGTCCAGGGTCTCCGCGAGTTCATCGGCTGCACGTGGTCTGTTCAGGGACCTTACATTCCACGTGCAGAACCGAAAATCATTGTCCTTTGATCGTTTGCTGGGGTCGTCAACTTTGAACCCGTCCATATCCGAGGTCTGTTGTCGGTTCGTAACAGTCGATTTTTTATGTGGTGAGGGAGTTAACCTCACACACAACCTACAACTGGTAGGCCAGGCCCATTATTTGACCCTCGGGCAGAGGGGGATCGCTGCATACATAAGTTCACCACACAACGGTTGTTGTTATGGCTATCCAGGGGGCCACGAGGAGGCTGTACGTCAACTTGACTTATGCACAGGCAGATTTCGCGCTGGCATCCTACCAGGTTGGGTGCAGTCAGCAACTCTGTGCAACCCTGTGTGCATAAGCCCATGCCCCTGGGGGATGCAACTGGGTCTTACGACATCGCTAGAAAGAAACTGGTGGTTTGACAACGTGCGCAGCAGGTACTTGCAGCCAAACAGCAAGCCTACAAGGCACCGCTGCATCGCACAACGAGCGCTATTTTTGAAAGAGAACAGGCTTTTCGGGAGAAAAAAGAAATACCATGATAGATGCAGTCGAGGAGATGGAGAGGTGCTACAGCAGGAAGGAGGTCCGAAAGTTTTACGAAAAGGCAAAACAAATATAGAGTTTTAACTCTCACTGTTCCATCAAGGTCGGTAACGAACTCATCGAGTCCTTCAGAGTCGAAAAAGGTTTTAGGCAAGGCAACGCTGTCATGTGACTTCTTTAACATCATACTTGAGAAGTTCGTGCGAAACTCAAACGTAAACACTAGAGGCACGATCTTCCAAAAGTCCCTCCAACTGCTTTCTTACGCGGACTACCATACATTGACGTGATTGAACGAACACAACGGGCCAGTCAATGTGGCGTTTGCTGGCATTGAAGCGGAAGCAGCTAACATGGGTCTAGCGGTAAACCAGGGAAAAAACAAAGTCCATGCTGTCGTCACGGAAGCACGCACAACATCTACGTCTCGGACAGAGGGTCATACAAGGCAGCAGAAACTTTGATGTAGTCATGGACTTCGTCTACCTCGGTTCTGGAGTTAGCAGGGAAAATAACGCCAGTACCGATATCAAGCGCAGAATTAATCTTGCCAATCGCTGCTGATTTGGGCTCAAGAGGCAATTGAGTAACAGAGCCAGCTCTCGAAACTCCAAGCTGGCTTAATATAACACGCTGATCTTCCCTGACCTACTCTATGGCGTGGATGATGGACCTTTACTGAGATCCCGTAAGTTGGAGGCATACAATTTGTTTGTCACGTCTACACTGGCCATGCAATCCATATTTTCTTTATGAAATAAAGCAGTTATGGCAATAATGTTACTGCTAGCGACACCAGTGACTAATTTGGAATATTAAGCGTTATGTGAGCTGATTTTTTAGTGACAATATAGATATAAATATAATAAATATTAACATATGGTATATTAATAAAAGCATAAAATATATGAAATAACCCTGGTCTTATTAATCTACTACAAGAAAAATTGCAAAATCTGGTTTAAGGAGCACGGAATACATTTAAAGCTCTTCCAGCTACTAACCGCCGAATGCTTTACATTTGGAAGTACACATTACGCGCATGTGCACTGTTCATAGCATCCTATATTAAAAATCTTTTCTGTGTTTGTAAGCTTATCACATTGTTCGAAATAAGGTTCAAATAGACAGATTTCTTTCAGTCACAAAATATTGCTCAACCTTATTATACTCGGTTCTATCGCGCATTAGCGGAACAAAGTATTCCAAACGTTGTTCAATTAACCACTCAGACTCAAAAAATCGAATGTAAACATTGCTCCGTGTTTTATAACTTCAGTAAACGCTCTTTTGGACATTTTAATTTAGTATCGGAATTATATACTGAGAACAAGTTTATACAAAGGTTGTGAAAAGGTTAGATAAGACAACAAAGAGCATACGTATATCCATATATATGTATATATATATATATTTATATATATATATATGCATTGAACATATAATGTAATATTATATTGGGATAATCGTGTTTTGTAGCAGACATTAGTGATTTGCTTATTTCTACTTTTTTAATAACTGAAAATATATATAAAGGTTAATAATGATTTTGTGGAATATAAGTAGTTTCATATAAGTTACTTGTGAAAAGAAAGGCAGTGGTTGTTGAAGGAGGAATGCAACAGATAAAATAATTTGTTGGTGTCTACATGGATTATTAATTATTATCATTAAAAAAATTTTAAATAACGGTAGCCAAACTTCAAATTTATTGTTTTCCCGCTTATTCAACTATACATTGGGTGACCAAAATGGATTATTTTATCAGAATACATAATATATATATTTATATATATATACTATTTATGTACCATATATATATGGGTGTGCGAGGAACATTTGTATACAGATAAACATGAATAAACAATTTTACAGAGCTTGATCTGCTCTTGAAATTTCAACGTGAATTGAAAAATAATACCCTAATTTAATACAGCTATAGTTAAGTTTCATTTGGAAATTATAACATTATCATTGCTTTAAATTGTTACATGATAAATATTAATTAAAGCGAAGGTTACTTGTGGTATATCATCGCGCCGTTTCATACAATTAATTTAATGTGTGACACACCCAAAATTTTCTGTATATATACATATAAATATATGGTGAAATTTATATTATGAGCTAAGAGCCTGAATTCATATTTAAAACTGTAAATATAATATTAATCTACATAATTTCTTATAAATTATTCGCTTTATCAACAAAGTTACCTGTTAATATTTTAAACACCAACACACAAAATAAAAATAGTGTAGTAATAGTGTAGTTGTATACAATTTCATTATTGTTCTAATTTTTGGACAATTCATCAATTATGTATATATTTTTAACTAAAATTATTCATTTCGAAAGTGAAAAGAATTTGACAGAAATTTCTAAGTTTGGAAAATGTTTTAAATAATAAAATGTTGTAAATATCAGACAGTTATCAATATCAAATTAAGAAATCAGACTTACCCTTAAGTCTTACAGATGGATGATGAACCAAGCTATTGAAAACACGAAAAAAGGGCTTGCAGATAGACACGCAAACACTTTTTGTATTAACTATTGCAAGAATACCACCATCACAACACTTATAATTCGATTTAAGTCTGCGTTTGCAATTTATTTTTTTGTAAGAGAGAGAGTAATATAATAGTGCACAAATTGAACAAAAATTATACACTTTCGAATATTGTTCAATTGCAAAAAGGGATATTACTCACTTACACGACATATATATAACCATGTTCAGCTGTTGTTATTCTCCACACAGACCCGTCTTTCCTTTCATTCTTACAGTTAAAGACAAAAATACTTAAAATAATATATACTGTAGTTTATTTGCTCCTCACTTAAATATTTTTATTTTTTTCATTTATTCAAAATTAAGTAAATAGTTTTTGGTATTTAAAAAGTTACTCAAAAGTATATATCACAGGATAATGTATAAGGTGAAATGATAGTTGCAATTAGCCTCTTTCCTCTTTCTCTTACCTTTACGTTTAGTTAATATTCGTTAATCCAATAGCCTCCTTCAACTTTCCCAATTACTGTTAGAGTTAATGAAAGCATTACAATGAGATGAGAGTGAAAAATTCTAGCTGCGATGTTTTCAATGTTAATATCGATCAAGAATAACCCTTTTCTATGCAGTTTTTATTCAATTGATCATTGGCATTCCTTTAGTAAGAGACACTTTTAAGCATTTTGCTAATTCAATGTACTGAAACAATCCACCCTAAATATACAAAGCAATGGGTACCCAGTAGTTGGGTGGTGTCAATGTTAAAAGATAGCGTTGGGAACAAACCATTTCAGATACGCCCTCAATCGGAATCTTAATAAAGTTTAGAAAAAATATATATACAAAACCTATTAATGATAAAAATATAGAAAAGCTAACAGAATAAAAAAGGGGTAAGTCATATTGTTCTGTCCCTTAAGCATTCTTCCTACTCGTAAAAATTATTCGCCTCCAAGTTTGTTGCAGAAGACTAAAGAGATAGAAGCTGGAGCATTAGGCTTCGCCAGTTAGATTAGCGATATCTAGTGTCACAAAATTATGAAGGAAAATGTCATCACGCCCATATGCTATCATGAATTACATTTCAAATGTCGAAACTGCTGGAGTATTTCTTCTGTAGATTGTGTTTTTGTTTGTAACTTATGGCATATTTAATTTTTTATATAAAATCAATACACGCACCCGTATATATATATATTTTTAAAGATTCGTTGCACATGTCATTCATGTTTTGTTTTGAATTGTTTTTAAATTGATATAAAAAACGCGCGAAATATGACAAAGAATAAAATACCTTGAATGATTATGTTCAGGACAGGACACTATGGTATAACTTAGTATAAAGTATAATACATCTTCCTAATATGCATATAAATATGTATTACAATTTGTTTTGTAAATGTGGTAGCAACATACTCTTATCAGTTATTGAATTGGAGAGAAAAGTAAAACACCCCGCAAAACTAAACGCAGCCATTAGCCACCCTTATTATTTACTAAATTGTTTTCTTAAAAGAGGGTTCCTTTGTTTGGTTCTTATTGCGAAGGAGAGGGATGCAGAAACAGATAGAAGATAATACAGTATTGGACTCGGTAGCTACTGAAATGTAATGACCTAATAAAATAATGAAAATTGCAAACGGAGGCCTTAGGAAAGGTTTTTGTTTGGGTTTTACTGACGCAGTAAAACTTTCTCTTCATAGATATCCTATTGATGAAGTGATTTTTTTTCTCGTGCAGATAGAATCGTACATAAATTGGTATGTACACATGCGAATGATTACTAAATCGTTCCCAAGACTGATATTTTCTTATAAAATGGAAGTGCTTATTTTGTACATAGGGTGATTATTCGATATATTTGAGTCAACATAAATACAAATTCCGAATATATACATATAAATTAAAAATTGTTTATCTATATTAAATAAATTAATTTGGTATGGAATAACCCAATTGATATAATTGATTCAAATTCGTAATATGAAATACATAAATATTATGTATATACGTCATTTAATAACTTAATTCATCCAACGTTGTATTTTAAGGCCTGTATAGAGATATAAATAACGAGAAACACAAAATAAAAGTACTAGTAATTAAAACCTTATCATAAAACCTTTCATATATCTTCTGTTCACAATCCAACATGAATGCAAACATTTATTTAATCATTATTATTTCATAAAAATAGCACATTGGAAAAGTTATGTTTTTTACTAAATTTGTACAATGTTATTTTCTATACAAATATGACGGCTCATATTTTGCCCATGCCTTATCAACAAGTATGTATGCAACATGAATCGCTTTCGAAGAATAACGGATATTTTATAAAGCTTAAACTTCCGGGTAGTTGTTGATGCCAAAACTGTGCACATGCATTTCTTTTCCCTACGGAACTTAGTGGTCAATAAAATTCCAAGTTTAGTCGTGGGATTTCCGCGTAGAAAATAAGTGTCATCTGATTTAATAATTTATTGTGTTGTTTACGCTGTGAAAAATTGAAACAAGTTGAATTCCTTACCACATATATATCACATTGTAACTTAAATGATATCTTCACATAATTTTAAGATTGAATGATTCAAATATGAGCAATGTCTACAAGAAAAACTATACACACACTGTGTATAAGCTCAAAACTGTGTGTTGAATTTAAAGAAAATAATAACAAGAAACGGAAGAATGCATATTCGTTGTAGACACTTGGAGTACTCATGGATAAAGTGGCATTGGGAAAGTTTAAGAAACCCCGCTTCTAACTTTTAAGAAACTTTTAAATTTTTTCTTTAACTCAAACTTTGCAAATATTTCTTTAGCATTAAGAAAAATATAGTATATACTACACACGAATACCTAGTATAAATATACATACCTAAGATTGGTGTAGGAGAAAAATGGATTCGCAGTTGAGACTTTCTTTTACGAATGCAGTAGAACGACTAGTTCGTTTCCGTAGCTATTTCTCCGCTTGTTAACTTTCTTTCTTCTACCATAATTCATTATGAAAAGTAGAACACTATTAAAAAAGTTAGTCCTATAATGTTCTCCTTCCCTTATGAATTTTGATTATGTATCGTCAACAGCTTCACTCACCCGTAATGAACTATTTGCGAATTTAGATAGTTTCGTTGGCTACTTAGAAATGAAATACAGTATGCCGTACATCGGCATCGGCAAATTGCCATATGTATATATATTGTGAAATGTGCATTTTGAAATTATTTATCAAAATCATAAGCACTCTCATTTCATTTATATTTCTGTAGGGATAATAAAACAATGTACAACTATATGTAAATGTACAACTATAGCATCAATAAAACATTTTGTGTCTAAATTATTTTGATCCCTCACTTCCCAGTCGTTAACGACTTAATTTTACGCTTTCTGCATATTTGGCACTATGGCCTGGCTACTATATCTGAATGGCACCGTGCCAGTTGAAGAAACAAAAAATAAACTAATTCAATAGAGAAATTAAAGTCAACAGAAATTAGTTATAAATTACATGGAATTTACGGGTTAGTATATAGTTATGTTCAAATTATTTGTTCCGATAATATACAAATGCAGTTACTTAATTTCTAATAATTTACTGCTATCGATATTCTTTATGTCGCTCGAACATTTGTTTAAGGAGGACTTCAGATGAATTACCCTAAAAAATATCTTCCACTATGCGACGCAGTAATTATAAAACGTATTATATTGGTGTCCACAGATCTTATGTGTGTCAATGGATGTGTTTCTACTCAGTGTGATTAAACAGAGTGAGTGCTTTATTTTTTTAGTGAATGTATTTGTGATGAAGTACATTGCGATTTTAGAACATATATAATGACAGGTATCTGTAAGACTTAAGGGTAAGTCTGATTTCTTAATTTGATATTGAGAACTGTGGTATTTACAACATTTTATTATACAAAACATTTTCCAAACTTAGAAATTTCTGTCAAGTTCTTTTCACTTTCGAAATGAATAATTTTAGTTAAAAATATATACATAATTGAAGAATTGTCCAAAAATTAGAACAATAATGATATTGTATAGTAATACAACTATATGCAATATATTGCCAAAATAATTAATAAGCGTTTATAAAATCAATAATTGTGGACTCAATGTGGTTCTTTTCCTTGTCTCATTATTTATATCGAGTACAAGGGATATGTCATGAATTATTGACGTTGTTGAAGGTAATGGTTGACTAATATCGGGATTCAGAGGCGAAAGCCCAAGTGTGAATGATTGAAGGATTATTAATTGTTTCGACTGTTTGTTGTGACTTTGTGTACTCTATTAGATTGTAGCTTATTTTAGGTTAGGGTATATTTTACTTACATAATTAATATAAGATATAACAATGGGTGGTGCTGCACCCCGTAGAGGGCCAAGGCCTCGCTTCTCAACTTCCACCCGTATTGTGCGTGCTAATGTTCTCTCACGAGTTGAAGGAACCTACAACTCGAACGGCCAAGTTTGAGAAGCTTTTTCTAGACAGGAAATTCTCTTTGAGCATTATCAGTGACTCGAAAGACATGGGCCGTGAGAATCATTTTTGTCGCACAGATCAGAACCCACGACGCGAGGTTGGGGTCGACGTACATACCCACAACGCAACGGGCCATCACCTTACATAATTACCTTCATATAATTATGTATATTCATTGTACTAACTTTCTTAGTTGCTTATACGCTATGTATAAATACATATCCCACGTGATGGGGGACATAATTTATAGTTGTAGGGATATGCATACAGCCGTGGAACTAATCGCTTATCCGCGTAAGTTACAGCAATACCAGAGGAATAGTTTATCTTAATCTGGCGCCATATACTTTACGATCAAAATACGATTCAAACATACATATACCATTACAACACATTTGTGCACAAATCCATATGGATATAAATTGTATATCCTTTTTGAAATTTTGATTAAGCCGTTGGTTTAGGTTAAGTTAATATTTGCTTTACTTGGATAGATATTTTTCAACTTTCTTTATAATTTAACAACAAATGTAGACCTAATATGCATGTGAAAAGAAAGTTATGTGTGTAAGCTCTTAACGTTAAACTTGCTTTCTATATGTATATGTTATATCTCAGAATTAAATTTTATTTGCTCATTCTGCTCATTCTGCATAGACAAGCGGATAAGGGATGGAAAATTCCTCCACGAAAAAGCTATATTTTATGTTATATGATTTTAATTAAATTAAAAGGAACCTTTCGTTATTTTCCTCTTTTTAACACGAAGGTTTTCTGAAGATGCAAACTACATATTTTTATATGTTTGTATTTCCTTTGAGGATTAAGTTTATTTTGCTATGCTCACGCTTAGAGTATGTGCTGATTATAGAATGATTAAAGCAGCACGATTTTATGAATATTGATAAAAATACTTTTTTTCCAAATGCGTTCAATTATTTCTTAACTAAATTAAATTATCTACATATGTATGTAAAAGATAAAACATACTTTAATTAACAAACTTATAAAAAAATATATATTATAAATTTAGAATATTTTGAAGACATCGATGGCAAGGAAACGAAAATGTTATTATGAGTGGTTTAACCTGCTGGCTCTAACATGGATTGTTTTTTCAGATATATGCCTCAACGGTAAGTGCAAGTACTACTTAAATTATTTTAATAGCGATTTTATTTTGAGTTTGGTGTGGTAACATGAGATAGTTACATGCCCACATACATATAATACATATGAGTTGTATGTATATTTAATCAAGTATACAAGTATGTACATATTTTTACTCCTCAAACCTTCTCGTCATATAGAACTATGATTGGTCAGAAAAGTCCTCTTTCATAAGCAGAACAAATTATAGAGAGTGAATTAAAAGTGCACCAGGTGATATAATACCATAATGGTGCGTGTACATATATTTTTATTGAATTTCATGCCCTCTTTCATCTAAAAATAAGTTTCTTAAAAAAGCATTGGTTAAACTTTGGGCAATTGCATTTGATAAAAATATATAAAATAGTATGTGCATAAACATGGTAACAACATTGTTGCATACGTTAAATGTACTGCATCTAAATACATAATAGTTAGTACAATTTACTAAATACTATTAAAATCAAATCGCATTCAAAATAATTGTGTATTTTAGACTAATGAATGCAATTGTATATTTTCTCATATTTAACAGCTCTATGTCTAAAAGACCTAAAAATTTTTGTACCAGAAGCAGTCATAATGGGTAATGCTGCGACATTGTCCTGTCAATACGACTTAGAACAGGTATACTTTTCACACTTTCGAGCATTTACCAATAATTTATACTATTTTTATTCGTTCTTCCATTTTTCCATCTATATATAAGAATATATATTATAAAATATTTTTAAACTCTTTGCAGGCAGCATTATATTCAGTACGCTGGTATTTCGGAACTGAGGAGTTTTACAGATATGTTCCAAAAGAAATTCCGCCCACCCTCGTATTTTCAGTAGCTGGGATAAATGTGGATGTGAGTATAATACTCCGTTTACATATTTTATTCTATATCATTATCATCACTTACTTTTATAAAATGCAAATGAGTTTTAGGTATCTGATATAAAATTTACGAATTTAATTAACTGATTTGAATAAAGCTTTTTTCCTACAGATTCATAATTCTTCTACTGAGTTTTTTCCATACCAAATATAATGTTTATTTTAACAGTAACCTTTTAATAGCCAAACAATTAATTCTTCTTTTGATTCCATTGATTTCGGTGGTTTATCTCTATATACGCATATACTAAAACTACTAACTAAACTACTTAATACTAACTAAAACATAAAACATTTAATATTTGCATTGCATAGCGAATACGATGGGTGGAAACGATTGTCAGGTCGGTGCTATAGCGTCGTGCGTGTTTATGCGTGTTCATTCTTTAAGTGTATACATATATTCGGTTCACAGAAAAAATTTGCACGAACTTTGAAAAAAGTCGTGTGTATATGTACTAATCCACATGTGAACACACAACAACGAAATATCATATGACACGCTGATAGAGTATGTATGGATTCGGTATATAAATTTTAAAAAATAAGTGTAGTGAGCCCAAACGATGATTGTTTTCGCAATTAACTTCAACAGTATCAACAACCACAATCTTTGCAGCTACGGCAACACAGCATCTGAACGTGAACCGTACAAGTTCAAAACAATATTCGGATATATTGCAATAATTAATTTGAAGCAAGATGTTTTTACTGGGTAAAAATTCCCCTCGCTATGTTGGAACAGTCCCCATAGTGTGTTTGAACCTAAAATAGCCCACCAAATGTCTCAAATGGATAAGACGTAACTTACACATATAAAGCGGGGGCGAAGCAGGGGAACATGGGTCAGCTAGTATATATATAAGAGAATACGTTTTCCTGTTTCACGGCGAGTGAAGACTAGGTCCATAACTATACCTCAACAATATGCATATCAATCGATTTGTCGTGAGTAGGGGTATATGATGGTTTTTATTATCCTTTGTCTATTCTTGGGCCTTTAAAACCAATTCATACGGTTCTTGACCTAAACCTAAAACTCCAACATCACTTCATCACCTAATTTCATATTCACATAGCACTGAAAATATATGTGGACATATACATATATGTATGAGTATTCGATTTAAGAAAACAAAAAATCGCACAGTAAAAGCTCGACAACTAAAAACATATTTCTTTGTGACTTATAATTTTCAAAATGATTTCAATTTTCAAGAGCGTTTACTTTTACATACTTAAACAGAGTAGACTACTATACCCACCCATACTCTTTTAGACAAAGTGAATCAATCTCATTCAATGAAACAACGAAAATTGCAGTTTTAAGTAACTGCGAAAAAGATTCTAGCCAAAAGTGTGCTTGTGGCAGAAGTGAAACTTCGTAGCAATTGAATGACTAGTTCTCCAATCCGTCTACATAAATTTAATATAATAATATAATACCGGTGGCGCTACAGCCCGTAGGGGGCCAGGGCCTAGCTTCTCAGCAACCACTCGTGTTGTGAGTGCTATTGTTCTCTCACGAGTGGAAGAGACCTACAGTTTAATGCCGAATCCGAACGGCTTTATTTGAGAAGCTTTTTCTAGACAGGAAATACTCTTTGAGCATTGTCAGTGACTCGAAAATTGTTTTCGTCGCGCAGAGCAGGAATCGAACCTACGACGTCGAGGTTGGGGTCGACGCACATACCCATAACGCCACGGGCCGCCACCCAAGCCGTCTACACAAGAGAAAAATGTATTTAAATTTTCAAGCATTTCAAGTTATCACGATAGTACTCGTGAAATACCTGCATATCAATATTTATCAGGTTTTGTTCTTATCAGTTTATTTTTTTATTGTGAGTTCATGTATTTGTGGGTAAATAAGTAGGCCTTACTAAGATTTTTGCATACGAGAGACAGTAATGTATGTAAACTTTTTTGAAACGATTTATCGATTCTGTATAGGAGTATACCAGATATACCGGTATGAACATTTTTTTTTGTTTAAATAAAACACTAATTATTAATGGGAAAGTAAAAACACTTTATTCAAAGTATTGGCCATTGTTTTCTACACATTTTGACCACCTTTCTGGCAATTTGTGAATACCACGCCAATACATACGTCTTTTAAAGCAACCAGTCAGACACCCTATTTTCGACTTCTTCGTAGGAATCGAAGAGCTGCTCAGCCAATGCGTGTCCCATCGATGAAAACAAATGGTAGTCGGAAGGAGCCAAGTCTGGTGAATACGGCGGGTGGGGTAGCTGCTCCCAGCCAAGGGTTTTGATTATATCCTGAACCGGTTTTGCTTTGTCTGCAGGTGCATTGTCATGGAGCAAAATTACATTGCCGTGTCTTCTAGCCAATTCTGGTCGTTTCTCGATCAATGCATGGTTCAAATTGATCATTTGAAAACGGTCAGACATTGTTTGACATTTTTAACATTGCTGCCATTTGCTTTTGACTCAAAGTGTCATCTCCATCCAATATCGTTAGCAATTCGGCGTCTTCTAACTTTTTTGGTGGTTTTCCACGTTCTGCATCTCTCACATCAAAATCATTATTTCTGAACCCCTGAAACCACCTTTTGCATGTTGCTTCTGATTTTCTCGATAGGGAACATTTGTTGTGAACGAGCCCTTATTTTTGTTTGTTTGTTTGCTATGACATCTTTGAAAAATATTTAGTATATATATCAGTCATTGAACAGACAAAATCATATTTTTTCATCGTGTTAAAAATGTCGAATTTTGTACCAGAAAGTGATGATTTGCGGAGAACATTAATTTTTTGTTTTCATTTGAAGAAAAGTGCTGCAGAGTCGTATCGAATGATTGTCGAGGCATATGATGATCTTGCGGTTTTTTTTATCATTAAACGGGGCGAGATAGGCCCACTCCCACAAATTCTTCTTTTTGACCCCTCTAAACAAACCGTTATCCATTTTCGGCGAGAACTTTATCGGACCCATGACTGCTGAATGGCACCAGTGCGAGCAAAGTTAATATAATATAATATGCCTTTAACTAGTTTTTACCATTTGCCTTTTTTTCTTCTTCTTTCAAAAATGTTGCACCGCGAGTGGAACGTATCATTCTTGAAACTAAAACAGTTTCTATCAAGATATCTATGGTCTCATTCTTTAAAAAATAATCAAATTTTGTTCAAAAACTATTATGACAACATGTTTGAGTGGATTCTGCAACTGATAGTAGTGTTCAGACATTCAAGTATATCCATCATTAGAATCTCATCAGAGAAGATACCAGGTCGGTGCTTAAAATCTCTTCATTTTAGCTTCCTTGCTCAAAAGTGGGAATTATAATGTATAGCCCATAACTTTAATTACAAAATGCTACGACTATCAAAAATTGTGTGCACATGCCTGCTAACATTGTCTAGTATCTGTATGCATGCAGAAGTTTTAAACATCTACTGTTTTTTTTTATATGTAACACAACCTACAAAAGGACGCCACAAACCAAGTGAGGTTAGTGTATGAGTTCCCACCCTCAATCTCAGTGATATGATGGAAAAAAATCACTCCCTTCATTCCGTTGTCCTGGTACAAAATATTTTTATTACGTCCTTTTCATTAAAATAAAACGTGGTGCAGAGCTGTATATATTTATGTGTGAACGCATTACATATAGTTTTGGCTTTTAAATAAGCGGATGTGCATTTACATAGTTGGATACATACATACATACTGATAAGGATTGCAACTTGAGTAAACCACAGGCCCTTGAATATTTCAGAATAATTACCAAGAGTTAGTACTTCATTCTTTCTGAGCTTCACATATCAGGAAACCACTCATTTACTCAATCCGTGGTATGTTTGCATTTATATCCTTACAAAGATCCGGAATGACAAAACAATGCTTTTGTGGAAAGAACTGAGTGTGCTGAGTAGAAGTAGTAAAGAGAAAGTACTCCTGCCATACTCGGAATATACAACACATACATACACAGGTACATAATACTGCCCAAGAATAATTTTACTTTACATTTTCTTAGAAATTTGTAATTCTAAGAAATTTAATAATATCAAATCTTAACTACATATAAAGCAGAAAGCTTGTGTGTCTGACCGACAAATACTGTGAAACTACACGTAGCAGAGCTCTGAAATTTTCAACAAAAATCATTCTAAAATTTAGACGCTGAATGTGGCAATTTTTAATTCGGTACGACATACGGTTCGGAAGTTACGAGCACTTTTTAAGCGGGAATAAAATTCTCAAAATAAGGGTGGTTGAATCAATCCGGTATGAAACCATTTCAAGCTGCGTAGTCGTGGATATCAACCATCCCCCCAGTGTGTTTTAACTTCCATATATACACACAACCATTCATTTTTTTCTACGTATCAATCGAACATATACGAACGACTGCCTGGTCACCAAACGAAAAACAATGAACATTTTCGCACTTTTCTTATTTTGTCATACCCAAACTATCTATGCATGTACATATACACAGCTACACACAAATCTTTTAATTTTGCTGAAATTGTGAATATTGAACTTGTGAACGGAATAGCCGATTTAGATAAAATTTCAGAGCTAGACTAATTATATAATGTGTTACAAGATTCATGAAAGGTACATAACCTGCGTGCGATGTTCACTTGTATAAATATACATTTTCGCACATATTAGTGTCTTGTTAAAAATGGAAAATAAATCAAACAGGGTAGGTCCGTCTGTTTCTAATTAGGTCCAGCATTGAATTTTGGGCATTTAAATGTTTACCCTTTCGATACGTCAATACGTGACTTTTCGTTTAGTATCCCCCTCTTGTTGAAGTGATTAGTAAACTGATATGAGTTAGTTTCAATTAATTACACGGTTTTAAGAATTGCTTCTTTTAATTATATACCACACCCAACTTTCAGGGTGTGTTATACATATCAGTTTAAGTTTCTCAGGAATATGTTTTTATATATTTTGGACATTCTCGATTTCCGTTTCTTAACCTAAAAGATGTACGTGGTACGTATTTTTTTGGCCACTGTTACGTCGAAAGACCATATTTTCGCATATTTAAAGCATGGAATATGTGATTTGGATTTTTGGTCTTCTGTGAAGCAAATGCCATATGACACAAGATTGGACGTTTTTCATAGATAATGAGATTTTACTTTTGGGTACCTAGAAATCCAGGTCTTGAAGCCTGGGACTTAGGTTGTAGGTTGTAGTGGCTGACTTTTATTAGTGGTTTTAATTGTGTGGATCTTAAGAAGACGATAAGCTGCAGCGATCGGCATGGAAGGTGGTACGCCTGCTATTGATAGGGATGAGGTTGTACCACACCTAGCGAGTTCATCGGCCTTGCAGTATCCTGGTATGTCACAGTGTGCCGGCGCGCACAGGAGGTGAATGTTGAAATGCTCGGCCATCTCGTTAAGATAGAGCATGCAATTAAGGGATGTTTTTGAGTAGAACTTGATACTGGCCAGGGATTTTATGGCGGCCTTACTGTCGGCACAGATGGTGATATCCCTTTTTGATATCACATTGTTTTTGAGCCAAGACAGCGCCTCTATGATCAGTATGGTTTCTGCCTGAAAAACGCTACAGTGATCAGGAAGCTTCACGGAGATAGCAATGTTGAGGTCTTGAGAATAGACATCCGCACCCACCCCTTCTTTTGTCTTTGATCCATCTGTGAAAATGCGCAGAGGATCCTTCAGCGTTTGCCTGTCCGATATCCAGTCCGATCTGGAAGGAATGCTGATTGAGAATTTCTTCTCGAAGATGGCCGCGTTAGTAGGCGGTCAGTGCCCCTAATAAGGAAATTGAATTCCTTGAGAATGGTTGAGTGGCCAGTGTTGAGTTCGGACCACAATCGGAGTGTTTTGAGTCTCAAGGCTGTGCTTGCTGCCCGGGACTTATGTCATGAACTTTCCGATTCTAAAGCTTCTGTGATATTTGAAGCGCTTTGTTCACACGAAATATGCGACTTTAAGGCTATGGCAGATACTCACGCTTCTTCCAGTCTGCTTTGCTGTATCTTTACTCAGGACAGTTAGGGCTAGAATATAATATATAATAATAGCGTAGGAAACCACTCCCTACTTCGTACCGTTATGAATTACGGTTTTGATTTTCAAAGCTAATATATTCTCCACGGAAGTTGGTAAGCTAGCATCCAATTTTGAGCTCGTTTACCGCTACATCATTAAATGCTTTCGATGATATCAAATCTTTAAGCACCAGAATAGATTTGCAAAAAAAGAAAAGCGAATTCGAACAGTCCTGATAAACAAGTCTTAAAAAAGCTAATTATGGTTTCAACAGGTTATAACTAGTTCACGCCATCACTAATTCGACTATGTATTAAATGTTAACGTCAAACAATTATAACCGATCTGTTCTAAAAATTCGCACAACAATTACATATGCGAGTGACATTGACATAACCATACAACGCAGTGATTAGTCAAATTCATGTATAGTTCGATAACGCGTGCCAATTGATGTTTCTTCGTGTTGAGGCAATTGAATTTAATATAGTATACTTTATATCCTCCGAAAAAAAACTGTGAGGAAACTGGTGATCAAAATGTATACTACTTCTCCATCTCTTTCAGCTTGCAAATTCGGATTCTGCTTCAGTTACTTTAAAAAGTGTTACACGTGACCTGTCTGGTCAATATCAATGTGAAGTATCCGAAGATGCTCCCCTTTTTCATACCGATATTCGATCTGCTAACATGCATGTTGTGGAGTTACCAAAAGAAGAACCTGTAATGCATGTGGACAAAAGTGTCATTAATGCAAACGATAATTTTAAGGCTCAATGTACAGTAGGACCTTCTCACCCAACAGCTAATATAACGTGGTACATAAACGGCAGAAAGGTAAGTTTAAATTAGCGTCATACGTAAACAAATTCTTTATTCATTCAAGTGTGGATAAAGAATGTGATAAAATAAACTATGACAAAATGTGGTAAAATTAGTTTTTCAGTGCCCATCTGTGTGTAGCACGAATATTTGTTTGTGATACTTACACAAGGAGGTTGAATTTGCTTAATAATGCACACTCTAGATGTGCACTATCTGTGCCTTAGGATTTTCTCGTTATTTTTGAAACGCCTAATGCGCGCAAAGAACAATTTTCTGAATAAGAGGAGTTCCTTGTGGTGTATTGTGGCTCAATGAAATCCCTTTAAAAACTAATTAACTTATTTTCAAAATATATTTATATATATGTTAAACTGACTAATTTTATTTTTTAAAAATAGGTTTATAAAACCCCATTTCAACGGATAAGTCAAGAATCGTATGATGGTTCAGCTACACATTCTTTGCTTGAAATCTATCCTCATAGTCAAATACTCCAGGGGTTATTTCAAGCAGTTCCAAAATATCAAACGAGCATTCTACTGCTCTGCGAAGTATCCATATTGCATGTTTTTCACAAAAGCGTCCAACAACGAATTCTGCTTAGCATGTCACCGCATACCACGAAATCTCCAAGCTTCTTGGGCCTAGAAGGCACGAAACAAAATGGTGATCCAGATAATTCTGCATTTACTGGTAGTGCTAACTGGATAAGCCCCAGATCCTATTCATATATGTTGATATGGGTTGGTATATTAAAATTGCTCAATTACGCGCAGAATATACCTTTGAGAAATACGTCCTATTATCTGTGACAATTTTTTCTATATTTCTAAGAAAGCTCACTAAAACTATAATAAAATAGATAAGTTATAGTAAATATACGGAAATATGTTACGAATAAACACAAATATTTTTTTATGTTCAGATTAATCAAAATAATAAATAGCAGAGTAAACTTTCTGCAAGGCACTTAGATACCGTAAATTAAGTTGCTTTTAATAAAAACATTGGTGGTATTATTTATATAAAACAATGAGACAACGCCAAAATATTTCCGAATTGAAAAGAACCATATTATAAATATGCTTAATAACAAGATGTTCCAGAGAATATTTTGTTTTTACTTAAAAACCGGGATAGATGTGGAATTTATTCATTTTTTAAATTTTTATTTAACTTTGACAATAAATTAAATGCATTTTAAACCCTGTTTGTTAACTTTGTAATAAGCTATTTATGTTGTTCGATACAATTTAAGGTATAAAAATAGTTTGTTAGGCTTTTATACTTTACAATGAGATGGAATCTGAAACTAATAATTTTCACAAAAAGTTGTCTTTTTGTAATCTTATTACTTCAAAGTGAAATGAATATCGTTCTGTTAAAATGATATATAAGTGTCAATCCAATATACAATAAACATATTTTTTTACATTGAATTCTTATTTTTATGAAAGCGTTTATACAAATGTATATGTAAGTTTAAAAACATATTGTATGCACATACTTATGTAAGTATATACTGTTGTTATACATTGCCATAGATTTGTTGTAAGCAGCATCTTAAAGCAATAGAAGCAGAGTCTTGCAAGCCTTGTGTGTGTGTACAATTGATATCTCCTCACTTATGCAATTAGTATATATTAATTGTGTACGTCACAGAGATAAAGTGAGTCAATATTTTACAACATACGTTGGCGAGAAATTTATTCATAAAAATCATTTTTATGGCAATACTTCCAAATGGCACATACATCTTCTGATTTAATTTTAACTTCTCAAATTAATAATATATTAAATTGGAAAAAACCGTAAGTCCGTCATTTTTTTTTCTGGAGAATCGAGATAATTCAAATTTACTGAATAGCCTTATACACTATTCAAATCCAAACTTAGTCGTTTTAGATTGATTATCTCATA
This sequence comes from Eristalis arbustorum, assembly GCA_916610145.1. Taxonomy (NCBI): domain Eukaryota; kingdom Metazoa; phylum Arthropoda; class Insecta; order Diptera; family Syrphidae; genus Eristalis; species Eristalis arbustorum. Next base: position 125,303 of record OU744320.1, read on the forward strand.
TTTTAAAATAAGTTAACTTAATATGTTGGTATACATAATCTTCATCGGAATAAGTATGCGAAGCTTATTTTTCCACTACAATTTGTAATATGAATGCCTGTAACACCTTGTTTGTATATTTTTAACTGAAGAAATTTTTTTTAATACGTTTAGTATCCTGAGCGAGAACCTGCTATAATAATTCAAATTGAAGGAATATTTGTACTCCAATAAATCGATATGAGAAGTTAATTTGTAGTTTAATTTTTTTTGTAAAAGCGGAAGCACCAGAGTAGATGCTCAAGAGATGTTTGCATTAAACAATATAGTAATATTATTTGCTTAACGAAAATAAAACTATATATCTTTATAACTGAGCAATCCTTAATAGAGAGCTGAACTTAGTATTAACAATGAAAGAAAAATGTTAGGAAATGTGTAATTCATTTGCATATGATAATTGTAGAAAGGTGCAAACTTTAATTGTTAGTTGTGATTATTTAAGTAGAGCCAAAATACTTATAAGAAAATAAAAAGTATACATTTAAAAATAAATTTGCATGCCATTTCCAAATAAGAGTATTGTAAAAGTTACTTATAGTAAATAAAATAGTATTCATAAATAAACACAAACTCTTTTTGTTAACAATTTATTTCAAATTCAACGTTTTGGTTTATTACCAAGAAAGGGTGCTAAAGTGTGGATAAGCGATGTTTACAAACAAGCAAAACAAGTGTAAGTATTGGAAATATAGTGAATACAGTGTCTCATAACCTCCTCATTTGTAAATATTTGTTATTAAGTCGTAAGCACATCCATACATTCAGAAAACACAAAGTACTTGCATACTTTCGAAATAGGTCCGATTTTTGTCTTTATTTTAAGGTAAGCATACATAAGTAAATCAAAAAACAATTGCTTCATTTAATTCAGGTTCAGAAAGGCTTTAGAAATCACGAAAAATCAATCTGACTGTAATGTTTTTGTGGAAATTGAGCATATGCATCATTGAGATATTTTCATGATATTGCAGATTTAGAATCTAATTTTCACACAAGAATTTCCTGCTGTTATCGACTACTTCATTCTCAGTAGTTTCGCTCATATGGAATTGATGTCATGAGTGGTTTGCTTTGATAAGAAGGATGTGGATTTTGAAATATACGTTCGTATGTTTCTACATTTTATAATAGGTATAGTAAAATTTCAAGAATTGAACTCTAATTTATTAATTACTAATTATTAAATTATTAATTAAAATATGTATCGAACTTGACATTTTGTCGTCAATTACTTAAATGCTTTTCATTATATTTATACATCTATTTAATAACCTATCAATATGATTATTTAAGTTAGACTTTGCACATATTGTAGAAATTTCGACTTTACGATCAATGTACTGTAAACATCGCAAATGACACAAGTGATGTTATGGGTAAATAAAAAAAAACAGCCCCCACTTTATTTGATGCAAAATGAACATCATATACATACATAATGTACTGTTTTCTTATATCAATTGTGATTGAAAAGATCAATACACTTATGGAATGTCATGACTGAAATGCGCGGATGCTTGGGAACTGTGAAATTGTAAAACGTAACGTAAAATCTTAAAATTTAATAAATACGTGTGAATCACTGATAAGAAATGCTTTCACAACCATATTCGACTTCGCTTTATTTAAACAATTTCTAATTTCATCGCAATAGCACGACGTAATTTCGTCAGTAATGGATATTCCAATTTATAGTGTAGATTTATAACTGTCATTACTAGTACAATAATTTTTTTTTATTTAAAAAAAATCATGCCAAAAATATTAATTTGGAGTTAAAATAAAGTTGACAGCTTACTGAATGTTTTTCCTCCACCCCAAAACCTTTTACCAAAACCTAATTTTCTCTCTGGAGATTTGAGAACAAAATCTGTCTATGACGAAGCTAAGTTAATTTCAGTTATTATATTAACTTCAATTAATAGCAGATAGAAGAAACCGCCGATATTAGCTACTTAGTGTTTCTTCTTGAACGGAACTTTTCTCTCGGAAATTATAGAATTTCAGTTTCAATTACAGAATGAGATTTTTAGAAAATTTGTACTTCAAAAGTTGTGGAGAAGATGTAAACGAATTGTTCACTAAAATCAATTGGCTATGAATCAAAATAAAAACTGGATCATCACCCAATTCTATTCTAGCCAAAAAAAAAATTTAAATTACCAAAAAGAAGCAAATATAAAAAAAATTATAAAGTACTCAAACCGTATCGAAATATGAGATACTAATATTTACCTAAGCACATATTCGCTGTCCAGATTTCCCATTTGTTGACATTTTAAGAAAAATAAAAAAATGTTGCAAAATATATGACACGATTGTTTGTCTTAAATCTGCCGTACTGAGAGCAGTATATAAGGATTATTCAAGCAAAAATCAAAAGTTCTAGGGAGGATATTAACATCATCAAATTGCGGGTAACAAGGAACAAAGAGTACTTGACTTCAAATAAATTTCTACATGGGTAAACACGACGTGATTGGGAAGGAAATAAGAAGAAAGTATGATTTCATATGCAAGAGAATATTTTCGTTTCTTTTTTACTTTTTAAACGTAATACGTATGTATATATGTTCGTTTAAAGCTGTTTTGATTCTCTAAGTACAAAGATACCATCTTCATACTTGCTCCAATAGAATATTTGAATTGTTGAAAAAATAGATCAAGGTATCATCATATCAAGCTTTTAAATTTGGATGATTTGAACATTTTCATTAGTTATGCTGAAAAATATGTAAGCAAACGTGTGAAGAAACTACAAATACTTTCGACATAATCTAAATTTGCTTATATTTATCAAAGATACCACTTTTTCATGTTTATCCGTGAGTAGGGAGTAGGTACCTAAAGATATCTCAACATTATATATATATATATATATATATATATATATATCGATTTGCGTGAGTTACGGAGTTACATTGGATGGTTCTTAGAATTCCTTAAGATATTGCCATTTCAAATAAATTTTATATAATTTTTAACTTAACTCAAACTGAAATATATTTTCATCACTTATTTCCATATTCACATATTATATATTCTTAAAATACACATACATAGGTATATATGTTTATTCAATTTGAGAAACAACATTATTGTACAGAAGAGGCTCGAAGGTCAGAAAAAAAAAACAATTTCCATTTCAAAGCACTCTTATTTAAACAGAAGAGCAACAATGCCGACCCATGTATTTTAGTCCAAAGTGAATACATCTCAGTTAAATCAAAAAAGGAGCGAAATAACGTACATAAAGTAAGCGTTCGGAGTTGACTGTAAAAATTGTAATAAGTCAAGATCTAGCTGTTAACAGTAACAAATCAATCTTTTTCAATGATTTGTTAAACGTTACACGATAACGTACAAATATTTTGATATCGAAAGTGAATATCATCAATGAATTTTATTGTGCAAACTACTTATTTACAACATTTCAATGGAGCCAAGAAATCTAGGACATACCACTGCACGAAGGATTTGTATGACTTCTTCACGGCTCGATTTCAAGTACTCGATAACCATATATAAAATCATCGCGCTGTGGGTGTTTTCGTGGTGTTTTGGCAACACAAGGGTTTCATAGTTGCAGATATTTTTTCCAATTCATTTCCACTTCTACGCTCTATATTTACGCTCTATATTACATTGCTTTCTTCATATTACACACTTGTGTACCCTTATATATAGGATGTGCATATAAAAAGACAATTTAAAAACTTCAAAGGATGTCTTCTTGCTTGGCAACATTTAATGTGTTAATATTAAAATGCGAATATACTATAGGCGTTAACTTCTTGAATTTCATATGTTAAAGTTTAAGTAAAGTAACTGATTTCAGTTAAAGTCTTATATATTTCAACCCTTAACGTAAACAACTTCACTTGAATATTAACTAAATAATATTATCTTTGTATACATTCGAACCCGCTTAAATGAAATGAGGAGAAATCGGAATGTTAATTTCAATTAACTGGGTCTTGCACTTAAGCGGACTGTAGTTAATTGCAAAAAGATTTCATTTAGACTAATCATTGGGTGGATCGAAACATGACCAGAAACCGGAATGTTAATTTCAATTAAAAATTTAGACAAATAATTGGGTGGATCAAAACATTGGTTGACCCTACTGTGAGCTCCAGCACCTACCCGGTCATGGATAAGCTCTGGTTCCATGCAGCAACATTGCGAATGGGGTCTTTTTGATGACATATACCATACTTGTTAGTATTGGCGCAGTGCAATTAAAATGGGAAAAAGTGGTTTTTCCGCGACTCACCATCATTAAGCTGTTTTAAAATTGTAAGTTTGTCTTTGATAGACTACTGGAATGATACTTATAATAATGAAACTTCTTAAGATAGCTCATTTAATCTTTTCAATTTTTTACTTAGGCGGGTTTGAATACAGCGGAGCAGTATGTATGAAATTTGTTTACTGTTTTTTTACTTTAAAATCAAAGTGTAGCAGTCATTCACTCTGTCCAACACTCGTGCAAAGACATTTTCCAACCGCCCTGTTGTCATGTAGCACTTTTATTGTACACCTACGTATGTCTGTATGTCAGACTATCCTCCGGGGAGCCAACATCGACGCGGACCATTTCCTTGTTGTAGCCAAGGTAAGGATTAGAATATCGAGAGAGACAATCGTTCGTTAGGAACTTTTCCGACCAAGTCTCACATAAACATTCTGATAGTTCAACTGCCTGCGCATACGTACAATAGAAGAAGAATGGAAACGTTGTCGAGAAGCCACTGCCACTGATCTGCTGAGTTTTACGACACTACGCAAGAATCCCATTTTTTTAAGAAAGGGCAACGCAGCATCGAACAACTAGGGCTGTTCATCAGATCTACGAATATAAGAGAATGGAAGAGAACCGGCTTCTCAGAAGGAAAAAGAAAGAGCTTGAGAAGGGGGGCGGGGAGGGAGGACTTGCAGGGACGAAAATAAACAACTAGTAGCAGAATGGCAGTCGATGCTGAGAATCTGGAGAAATCACTTCCGCAGACTACTAAACAACGATGATGACAATGAACAAATGCCGCTGTCAGGCAGAATGTTTCACTCAATTTGGACTAAGATAAATAAGAATTCCGTCCCCGAAGTCGATATAGCTAATACTTGAGAAGATCGTGCGAAACACAAACGTAAACACCAGAGGCACGATCCAAAAGTCCGTTCAACTGCTTGCTTACGCGGACGACATTGTCGTGAAGGACGAAGGCTCAAGAGGCAATTGAGTAACAGAGCCATCTCTCGAAAAACCAAGGTGACTTTATAAAACACTCTGAGCTTCGTCTTCCTGCTCTATGGCGCCGCTGAAAAACTAAGGTGACTTTATATAACAATCTGAGTCGTTTTGAGAGAAAAGTTCTGCGTGCAATTGTTGGTCCTGCTTGCGTTGACGGCGTTTAGAGGAGAAGGTTCAACCACGAACTGTACGGGCTGTACAGTGGCATGCACCTAGTTAAGCGTCTTCGGATCCAACACTTTAGATGGCTAGATCATATAGAGCGGATGGACACCATAGCTCCGGCCCGAAAGTCTTCGATTCCCAGCAATTGGTACAATGCAAAAATATTGAGGACTTTACCACTCACGTATGAACAAATACAGAACAACTATATACTAAAGAAGTCACTTCACACTCCACTTATCTACTACCAATATGATATGAATTTTGCATGTATGGAACGTAGTTTTGGTTTTCCAGCGTGTCTTGCCTTATCAGGTATTGTACTGAACCTTGTTAGCATCAACGCGTTCCGACTTGCGTGTATCCTTAAGAACACATTAAATATGCCAGCAGGAAAATATAAGAATGTAACTAGTTTCCATCTTTGGCCCGTGGCGTTGTGGGTGGTACCTGTTACAACCGAATAATTTTGACGGCTTCTACTCTAAGGAGTCACAATGCTCTAAAAGTACAACCGTTTAGAAAAAGCTTCTCAAATCGGACCGTTCGGAGTAGGGTAAAAGTGTAGACACTTCCAGTCGAGAGAGAAAAATAACACGCACAACACGAGTGGTTTCTGAAAAGCTAGACCCTGGCCCTATACGGGCTGTTTAGTAACTCATATAATTAACTAGTTTCAATACCATGAACAAAATTGTATTAAAATATCTTTAGAATCATAATCCATTAATGATATTGTATTAAAATATCATTATCATTATTTTCTGGCCACCTTCTTCTGGAAATTACAATCACCTCTAACTTGTCCACGTTTGCCTTCAACTTAGCATGGCGGGAGGATAAAACGAGACTAGATTTTATTTAATTAGTGGTTATGGTTAGGGCAGAAATTCCTGCCCAACCTTACACGAGAAACAAGAATATAAATATAAATTATCGATCGTCATATAAATAAGACGATTTAAATAAAACTATAAGTTTTAATATTCGTGAGATGCCTTTTTTCCCAATTCTAATACCATATGCATAATTTAAAAGTACACGTGACTTGAAGATGGACCCTTGGACTTAGATAATATAAAAAAATACAAGTAAGTTACTATCTATATAAATCAATTAAGATAAGCTGAACCCTGTACTTAGATCAAGAAGCGAATGCCATCGGAATACTAATTATATTGAACCACATTCATTTCAATTATAAGATTTCATTTATTCAACCTTTTTTTAAGGGATTTCACATTCTGAAGAAATTCCACAGTGATACATAACCAAGAAGATTTAAAATAAGGCTTAAGCCCAACATGGGTTTAACGGCAAGCTAGATATAGAAAATGTAAATAAAAGTAAAATTAGAAATTGGAAAAATAAAATAAATAAAACGAATAAATTACACAAGGTACGTGCGCTGAAGGACAACTGGGTGATAACATGATACATGCCTCAACTGTGTTAGTATTCAAGTACGGTATTGGCAGCAGAAACGCTTAAGGGTTTTCTTTGAACTTCTTACGCAAATAATGAAACAGATTACCCTATAGAGAGAACCTATAGAATTTTCTAGTAAGTAGGGTGCAAGCCACTCGAAGATATCTTGAGCAAAACACAGTGGTGCTTCTTGTCACCACCTGATACTTGAAATAAGGAGATGATGGTGCTCCGCATCATAGAGTAAAACGCAGACATTGATTGGAACAGTGTTTTTTTTATATAAATGCAAATAGTATGTATGTACATGTGTACATATCTTAAAGCGATCTATATATATTGCTAATTTCGAATTATAATATAACATATGAACCTATTAAAACATCTGCAATTATCGTTATTCGTATACATATTGTGCATATGTGACATGTGTATATGTTTGGAAAAAATAACTACTCACTATTGAACAATGTACTCAAGTTTATGCGAGGATACAGTATGTCGAAATATGGAGGAGTATTCCAACTCTCTGTATGCCATTTGCATACAATGTAAATTTTACACAAGTGAAAGACTATGATTTACAAACTCTTCGCAATATATGTTGTTTGTTGGAAGTTATTTCAAAGAAAAAATGTAACTCCAGCATCAATTTCATATGCATATATATTATATATCTGTTATAAATTATGTTGTAAGTAATAATATATTATTACATATTTAATACACAATACACTTACAAAATCATCGAGTTATCAAATAGAAACGGCATGTCTTGATGCCAACCAGTTAATTAATTTGTTTAAAAACGTAGACCCTATTTGTATTAAATCGCAATGTATATTTGTTGTCAGGCGCATCGGCACGAAACATTTTGGTAGAAGTATAATATTGTATTAATTTTGGGCGGTGTATTTAAGGATTAAAATAATTTCAGTAAGCCTCAAATTTCTAATGTCACCAACACATATTTTTAGTTCCAATTATGTAACTTTGCATTCAATTGCATTTCCAAAAAAATCCACATCTGATTGTAGAATTTACATCGGCAAATATATTATTTCCATCATTTTTGATCACTCTATAATAAATGTACATATGTATGTAAGCGTTGGCGGAGTGTGTTGGTACATTTCTCACACTTTTTGGTTGCAAGTTGCAGTTTTAGCTATTCTGTTTCTTTTATTTTTTATAGGGAATAACACTATGTTCATTTTCCGTTTCTGTTTCGTGTGATAGGCTTCTTCCTCTCGTATGACATGCTTCTCTTCTATTAATTATTCAAATGATTGACATACTTCGCGATTTGTCGCATAAAAATTTCGTACGAATGACCTTAGTAAATTCCTCGAAAGACACATTTTAACTGCCTCCAACTCTGACGGACAAAACTTAAGCTGTCCATAGTGAAAACTTATCTATCTCATTGAACGCTGCCATGTATTTTATTTCTCTTCTTTTATAAGATAACTAAACTACTAAAGATGTCAGTGCACTCTCAGTTACTATACAATATCACACAAATCAAGCTTTTGTACTGGATTTCAGCTGTGTACTAGTGCACATCCTGGATTGCGATAGTGGCTGCTTTATCATAGCCTAGGGCCTCCGTGAGCTCATCGTGGGCTGTTAAAGGGTTCTCACATTTCTTCAGATCGTCAAACCTGCGTTTTCAAGGCCGTTGGTTATCTTTGAGTCATATAATTTATTTATAAGTACTTCACTTTTTTGTTCAGGCATATGCTTAATAACACAGTTATATTATGTGATCTTGTCACAAATTAGACATTATGTTATTTTTCAATTTGTGAGCAATATTTATTGCCGTAATAAAGTTACCCATCATAACGTATGTATATACAGATATTTGGTATAATGCTGTACTTATAGTTATAGACCATGGAATTCATTTTTCTATCGCAAATATCTTATTAGCCGATGACCCTTGAAAGGGCCATTAAATGCATACCGGATTTCCTAAGAACCTCTTCAAAACTGCTGATGTGCTTCCCGAACACCATTGAATTTTTGTATAAGATACAATATCTGAATAGCATCTCCCATGAGTTGCTTTAAGCTTTTGTCTCAGTTCTCTTTTGGATTACTGCGAGTGTGAAGATGGTTTGCAACCCCTACTAGGCCACAACGTTTAAGAAACACTTTGAATGGTTATATAAATATGTATGTATGGACGTATATGTTATATGCACGCCAGCTCCCTAGAAATAATTTCATCCTCTTGAAATTTATTATAATCGATTTACATATGCAAATGTCGCAGATTTTTCATATAAATGTTGGACTTGGCGCAGAATCGCGTATTCAAATCGAAATTATTCAATGAGAGTGAAAAGCATCTTTCAAGCAGGCAGTCAGACAGGCAATGGTATTCGTTTTTCTTTTCTTTTATTATGACGTTTGCAAATAAATGTCTTGAAGTCGATGAAGAAGAATTCGATTGTATAGTCTTACTATTACTATTCAACGGTGATCGGCAGCAGAAATCCTTTTTAAGTTATATACATATGTATATATACAAAATACAAAAAAGTAATTAGTAAATAAATAAAGTAATTCTAGTAAATAAATCAAATTGGGGCAACCTAAGGCAAATGTATTTTAATTGAATAATCATACAAACCAAAATTTAATCTTATTGCTGTTTTATACCAAAGCACACGTTTGGTGATAGAGAAACATTTACAAATAAACATTGGTCGTGTTGTATATGTAGATACATTTATAATAAATAAAAAAGGGTGATTACTTGTTCAAGAATAATAATTTTTCAGAATGAGGAAATAGTATAATATATATAATAGGCGTTTTTTTTTAAATTGTAGATTATTACATCAACCGAAATCATAAAATTGGTATGGTTAAGGTGGGTACACAAAAACACACACATAAGTTTGTTTGCAGGCAATGAAACAATATAAATCATTTTAAACCCTTTTTTAAAGGTCCTCCAGGAATACAATTTGTAAAAGCAAAGCAAACGTTAGTCTAGTACTTTTCGAGAACTATCTTAAGTGCAGTCAAGTATGTATATTGCACTTTGCGAAATGACTGAGGCCATGTCATGAGCTATGTTGAGACGAACCTGGTAAGCCGAGTATTACCAAATAGTCATAGTTTACAGTTATGTTACAATACACATCTACAGGAAAACGCTGTCATTCATATTCATGACATTTTTACGCCAACGATGTTAAGAAATCCTTCTGACGTTCATCCGTTTATAATAACTAGTAGAAATCCAAGCGGGGGCTGTACTTACACATGTAAATCACACGTCTACTAAAGTACATGAGTAGTGCTACTACTCTGTAAAATAAAACTAAAACTTGAGTCTTACTTTTTCACCTTCTTGGCAAGTGTTTCTCCCAACAATCATTCATATTTGCAGAGGGATGTGTTACCACGAAGAAAATAAAAAACCCTTGCTTGAAGTGCGTGCTAAGGGGACAGTAGATCAGGTTGTGACAAAAGTAGATGAGTTGTGTATACATACATGAATATGCATAATTTTTTTTTTGGATATTACATACATAGTACAGTAGAACTCGGTTATAACGACAACCGACGGGAGACACATTTGTCTTCGTTATTGTTATTATTATTATTAATATTATTATTATTATTATTATTATTATTATCATTATTATTATTATTATTATTATTATTATTATTATTATTATTATTATTATTATTATTATTATTATTATTATTATTATTATTATTATTATTATTATTATTATTATTATTATTATTATTATTATTATTAGTATTATTATTATTATTATTATTATTACTATTATTATTATTATTATTATTATTATTATTATTATTATTATTATTATTATTATTATTATTATTATTATTATTATTATTATTATTATTATTATTATTATTATTATTATTATTATTATTATTATTATTATTATTATTATTATTATTATTATTATTATTAGTATTATTATTACTATTAGTATTAATATTATTATTATTCACTAGCCTGCATCCAGCAAACCAAAGACACGTTGGCATCATGTGCTACAAAACAAATGAATAAAGAAGTATCTTTTACTTTTCATGCATATTGAGCCTTAATTTTCAATCCCTGTTTCCTTCGCATTTCTTTCATTCCAACTGATATGCGAATTGAAATGCAAAATTCAGGATGTATATTTTCGTGAGTATGCTTTCCTATCAAATATTCCATTTCTATTTTATGCTTCATCTTCATTTCATGTATACCCTTCTCAGAGTATTCTTTGCTGTTTCTTTATCAACATCATCACAATCTCCTTTCAAATGGGATAGTAGTACGACTTTGAAAATCACGAGGAAATTTCCTGTCCTGGGGATTTCAACATCAAGTGCATCCTTTTGAGCGAAGCATTACACTTTTTACGTATTTTTGTCCCTTATAATACTGCTTATCTTCCTACGCTTGAACATATTTGTAAATATTTAGGATTATGTTATACAACGGAACTGCTCTATGTTTAACATTAATAATCTATCAATTTTCTACTTCATGATGCAGAATATAGGTTTTATTTCAATTATACAATCATGTCCACACACAGTATTACAGTTAAAGAAAATGTATATTTATGTATATACAGAATAGCTCGAATGTCGAAAAATTATTATTACAAATATATATTTGCCGTCCACGACCTATATAAAATTGAATTTTCGTTGGATTAAAAAGAAAACGGCGCAGGAGAATTTTGTTTTATGTCCGCATTAATCCTTCCAGCCTTTGGTATACGTGTTGCCCTCCTTTATGCTTCTCTCAAGTATTTTTATTGTACTTTCTTGGGTGAAAGTTGCAGATGCCACTTGCTCAACGTTTTCATTATGTGCTTTTTATGTAGAACTAATGCATTATTCTCAGAATGGAGCACTTAAACACATGCTCCGTACAACACTAGATTCTTAGCTTTCTTCCTTGCTTGTTTGTTTGTTATAACAAACACAATATTTGTGAAGGATGAAAAGAAGGGTATGAATAAGGATGGTTTGTTCTTTAAATATGTTGAAGTGGCAGCATTCTGCAACTGAAATTAAGTCAGAATTCCAGAACAGACTAAAACAACCTGTGAATCTTGAAAGTAATTAAAACGTGCATTATTATGATTACATAGTTTCTGGACATCTGCTTAGTTTATTTTTGAAATAGCTACTGATTTATGGGTAGTATTCGCATAACTGGATAAGTGTGTATATAATAACCATACATTTACTTAAAAGATAAAAAAGGCATTTAACAAAAACATATTTGTTCTGTTCAAACATTCCATCAAATATTTAAAGTCATATCAGGCAAGCCAAGTTTCGATGACCTGATATCCTTATTTATATGTACATAGGTACTCGGACAAATTAGGGAACACTATAGGTATGACACGTTTTAAAAACAATTCAAGAACCATTTTTAAGATATTTCCTACCTCTTTCCAAATTAAATGACAAAGGTGCACCGCCGTACCATCCGTTATCTATTTTGTATATCGTATTCAAAATGAATGTAAAAAGCATTCTACAATTTTTTTGTGAAATATTTCTTTTAGTTCAACAGCAACAGATTTGTTTAGCTGTCCGGATTATATACATATCTCTCCATAGTCAAAATGGCCTGAATGGAATCACAAAATAAAAGATGGGGGTTTCAACAAGCTGTCCAACCCACCTTGTTATCCTTACAATGAAGATATATCTAGGTAATACATACCCTTCGTTAAGTGAAAAACCAAAACCAAAGTATTTTTACTCAAATATCGCATACCAATTATATCATCAAAATTTTACTCAAATATCGCATACCAATTATATCATCAAATCTGTCATAACGTATAGAATTCTTGAACTAACTGCATTATTAATAATCTTGCACATATTTCACTTATAAGGATTTTATTATTAGCACATTTACCTCTGCTCAAATAGTTCTTTGGTAATCCTTTTAGTTCAGTTATTACCAAATACATAACACCTCAACTCCATGATTTACCCAAATGTTTTACTGTCTTCTAAATAAAAAAACAAAAAATGTTTCAAATCAGCTTCGAATAGACATAAGCGAAACACTCGTCTGTGTAAATAATAATTATGTACATATATGTGCATACATATGCAAGTACATCAAGATGTATGTACAAATTTCCAAAACCATTTTGCTGCCAAATTCAAACAGAATTCTTAGTGCAAACATTTTCCTACACAAGGAACCCCAGAAGTCTCTATTTGCATAAATGAATGTTGAGCGGCAGAGAACAAAAAATGTGACGCAAAATACAGCAAAACAAATGACCAAGCGGACCAAAGCAGAAGTAACAAAAGTTCACCAAAAAGAAACAGCCACCCTCCCAAAGCCAAGATATACACAAATAATCCACTTTATGTGTGTACTTGTGTATTGTTTATTTTAGATTGGATTTTTCATTTAAAACGTTTTTATCGTTTTTTTTTTACATCAGGTCATTGCTGAAGAAATCGGCATGGACAAACATACCCGACAAAATTGCAAATACTTTATTTAATGGACAACTGCCAACGACTGAAGAAACTAGAACCGAATACATGCAACGTTCTCGGTGGTTGGATGAAGCGTTCACAGGTAAACAAAGCAACGCTTACAAAACTCCTATACTTAAAAAAGGTCATTAAATGAATTCGGAGCATACTTTAACTAAATGAAAGGCGGCAACAACGCTTCTCAAGCAACTAAAGCGGTTCCTTTTTGACGGCTGCATTTTATACGGTCACCGAGTACAAACTCTGGCAAGAACAATATGCATCAACAAATTCTTCATCCAAAAGCTGTTTTCAGCTATTTGCAAGACGACGACGCGACGATGTAGACTAGAATGACGACAAAATTAAATGAATGGCAATCTTCTTAATTAAATAGCTCTCCTAACGTAGATTCCATTTGCAAATAGCTAAGAGAATGTCCGCAATGATTTAGGATGGCCTCTTTTGGTCCACTGGTTGGTAAGTTAGTTGGTCAGTTCAATTGTTGGTGGTTAGAAGCTCAGTGGTCACGCTTATGGGGATTATGTGCATATGCTATAAGTATGGCTATGTATACCTTAAGCTATGTCTCTATGCACACGTGTTATTACCGTATGTTTGAATATTTAATATTTTGACTGACCGTGAATTCTACGTAATAGTAAAACACAATTAATGAAAATGTTTCTTTAAAAATGTATTAAAGAGCATGAGATATTGTTTTGAGTAATATCTACTTTTAACTTTAAATAATATTGTATACTTACAAGATTTGTACACATATAATAAAACCCATTGGATAAGTAAAAACAATCAGATATGTATCACTTACTTTTATAAAAGGCAAATAAGATTTATTTATCTGACATGAAGTTCTACCAACGGATTTGAATGCAGTTTTTTCCTATAGATTCAGAATTCTTATGCGGAGATTTTTTTGTACCCCATATTATGTTTATTTTAACTTCTTATATTAGATCCCAAACTCGCAGCATATGTAGTACTGATACCACATAAGTTCCAAGCAAAGGCCGCAGCCGACCCTGCGACTAGGAGACCAGCTGCTACGATCATTGTCTGCTACATTGTTTCTTATTGCTCGAATTCCATTTATTTTATAGCGTAGTGGCAATCTCCTCAATTAATAAATATTCGAGTAGTAAACAAACCCGATCGACTGTCACAGTGGCAGCGTACAACATAAACAAATACATGGTTGTCAATATCAACTCTTGCTTAAAACCTTTTTAGACATTGAAGGTCTCGGTGAGTTCGTTACCGACCTTGATTGAGGAGCGAGAGTTCTCCATCGTCATCGTGCACAACCTGATGAGTTTGGCAGAAATGTCAAAACTAGACATGGCCCTGTATAGCTCGTCTCTATGCACGCTGTCATATGCAGCCTTGAAATCGACAAATAGGTGGTGGGTGTTGATCTGCATCTCTTGAGTCTTTTTCAGGATCCGTCGAAGTGTAAATATATGGTCTATTGGACTTTCCTGGCCTGAAAACACACTGATAAGGACCTATCAGGTTGTTGACAAAGGGCTTCAGGCGTTCCCACATAACGACAGAGAGTATCTTGTACGCGATTTTAAGAAGACTGATCCCTCGATAGTTGGCACAGTCAAAGCGGTCTCCTTTCTTGTGAACCGGAACAAACGACACCGAGATTCCACTCATCGGGCATGCTTTCCTCCGACCATATCTTGCGGATGAGCTACTGTATGTACTCAACCAGGTGATCTCCAGCTGCTTTAAACAGCTCCGCGGACAATCCGTCCGCTCCAACAGCTTTGTTCGACTTCATTCTAGATATCGCTATCTTGACTTCGTCTAAGTCGGGGGGACAGAATTCGTGTTGATCATTGCCCAAATTGAGTGTAACATTCTGCCTGACAGCGGAATTTGTGTCGTCATAGCCGTTAAACAGTCTACAGAAATGATTTTTCCAAATTCTTAGCATCGACTGCGATTCTACTACTAGTTGTGTACATAAGCCCATGCCCCCATATTTCGATTTCACTCCGACTAATTCATCGGCTTACAAATTCGAATAGCGTTTCAGTTACTGACACCGCTTTCTCAGCTGAATCGTGTCCGTTAAAATAGTCATCCACATATCTTGGTCTTGTTAAACCGTCCACTGCGTCAGGATATTGTTCACGAAAGGTATCACTACAATTGTTCTTGACGAACTGAGAACAAGTTGGAGAACATCTTGGTTTGAACAGGTTCTCGAGAGCTATAACCATCTCTCCACGAATTTCTTTGCCACTGTTCATCTTCATCTTTATTCCGGATTCTGATTAACATTTTTCTCACATCTGCGTTAGCTTCTATCTTAGGATTTTAGAATTTAAAAAGTCCAGCATGAAGAGGCTCTAAATTTTCTGGGTCTTTCAAAATGTAGCTAATAAGTGACTTTAGCTGCTAAGTCAACAACATCCCTTGGTTTAGGTGATATTTTGTTTGGACTCTCTAAAATTAGCGTGAATTTATACCATACTCTTGGCCAATATTTTTGTAGTTCATCCCTGAATGCCGCACTGGATCTTTCATGTGGTAGTTTTTCAATTCCAAAAGAAGTGTGTTTTTCTTGAGAAACTTTCCTAACCCAATTAGATGATTAAGAGCCATGAACTATCTCGAAGTTTGACGTCATCAGAATTCCATAGCAATCCAATTTCGTAACCAGACTTGTTAAATTTCAGTTTAGATATAGCAATCCTCACTTCATCCGGGTCTGGTGGACGGATTTGTTGATCTTCATCGTCCTTTCATTGGGGTTGAATGGTTCGTTCTGCCTGACAGCGGAATTTGGTTCTTCGTCGCCGTTGAACAGTCTGCAGAAATCTTTTCTCCATATCCTCACCATCAACTGTGATTCTACTACGATGTTCCCTTGATCATCCTTACAGGCTTCGGTTCGGAATTTTTAACCTTGACTGGTTGACTTTACCCTTTGGTAAAACTTCCTTACCTCATTCATTACTGCAGGAATCCCTCTATTCTGCCGATCGTGCGCTTCTCATGCTCCTTCTATTTTCTCCTGAGAAGCCGGTGTTCGTCTCTCCTCTTCTGCTGGTAGAGCTCCCGAGCAGCTCTTGTCCTTCTCTGCAGTGCCACTTTGTATGCTTCTTGCTTGGCTGGATTCGCCTGCCGACACTCATTGTCAAACCAAGGGTTTCGTTGTGGTGGTGGATTGAAACCCAGCACATCAGAGGCGGCATCTCTGATGGCTTTTTTGCAATGCTGCCACTGATCTTCAATACTTGATGTTGGTGGCGTAGCATTTCTTAAGAGGTTAAGGGAGACACGATCGGAAAAGGATTTGGCAATCTCTTGCGATTGTAGTCGGCCAACGCTGAACTTCCTCACATCATTTCTTTGTCTTGGCGGTGTTCGGGATATCCGCAACCTTACCTTGGCTAAAACAAGGTGATGGTCCGAGTCAATGTTGGCACCTCGGAACGTTCGGACATCTATAATACTGGAGGAGTGCCTTGCGTCGATCGCAATATGATCAAACTGATCGACGGTTGATTGATCAGGAGATCGCCATGTTCCTTTGGGAATTTTGTACTGGCTACTACAACATTCCGCCCCGCAGCAAAGTCGATCAGCCTAAATCGGTTATCGGATGTGGTGTCGTGTAGGCTGTGCTTCCCGACCGTACTATCAAAGATGTTCTCTCTTCCTAGCTTTGCGTTAAAATCGGCAACCTGTCTTTGGTGCCATCATCTTTCTCCTCTGTGGGAGCTTGTGCGCATATAAAGCTTATGTTGGCAAATTTAGCCTGGATGCGAATTGTTGTGAGGCGCTCGTTCACTGACCTGAACGATAAGACTACTTGCCTAAGTCTGCCTCCAACGACAAATCCACATCCAAATAGGCGCTGTTTCTTTTGTTTGTAGCAATCACCGTAATATATATTACAGTTTTTCATTATTCTTTTGCCCGGTCCATCCCATCGCACTTCTCGAATGGCGGTTATGTCTGCTTTACAGCAATCTAGGGCTTCCGCTAATTGTTCAGCTGCACGTGGCCTATAAAGGGACCTTACTTTCCACGTCATCAGTAGAAACATCTGTTTCCGAGGCTTGTTGTTGCTTGTAACTATAGTTTTTTGTGTGGCCGGGCAGTTACCCTGACGGCACAACCCCCAACCTGGAGGCCCAGTTCCTTTATTGTAACCCCTAGGACAAGAGGTCGCACTTATAAGTTTGGTAGGTTGAGCTCGGGTGAACTACACCGATGGCTATAACTTGGATGTAAAATAAGCACAATTGCTGTGTAGGAAAGTTGTAACACTGGGCATCGCCAGGTTGACGCCAGTCAGTGCCTACCCGATTCCCACAACACCCAGCCATCAACAAATCAAAAAGGGCAGACAACGCGTATATAAATATGCCTTCTTCAACTGCTCTACACTTTGGAAGCTCCAAATCATTCACCGTACAAACCTTTTTTTTTTTAGGAAAATGCTTATGGATCTTTTTTCACCATTGACTATACACTACCTGATGGTAAGACGCTTTTAGCAACATGTCAGCAACATTGTCTCGCAGATTTCTTTTCAAAATTGGAGCTTCTAAACGCTTGTGCATAAATGCTGATGACATTCCCAGCTAAGGTTCTTTATGTATTTCTTGCGATTTAAAGATTGAGCAACGGTTTTTCGCCTTTGCAAGAATTATTGTGATTGCAAACAATAAAATGTTTAAGCAGTCAATATTAATTATTCCATACACTAAGGCCAAAGACAAGACATCAGACAACACATTTGGTCTAGCGTGGCTTCTTGCAACTTTCCCTTTCGTTTGGCGGTTCATAGCCTTCTCGAATTTTTTTCTGTAAAACAATGTTCTATGTCGCTGTGGACATGATCTTCCATTTCTTGGTGTGATAATTTACTATCTGTATCGTCACATCATTCTTGGAGCAGTATTTCAAAAACACATGCGTCCATTTGACGCAGACTATCTTTCTAGAGTTAATAATTTTTATCATTTCAATTCTTTCATCGTACTTCTTTGGAGGGGACACTGCTGCTCGTTTTTCTGCTCATGGCGAATGACACTAACATAATGTGCATCACTTACTTGCGCATCCTGAGCACTTCGTTAAACGAAGATAATCTACGAATATCTTACATTTACGATACTGTATTTATAACACAGCTGCAGCTGTATCGTTTCTTGAAATGTCGAATTCCACCCACGAATAATGGAACCAGTATATACATATATAGCAATATGTATGTGTCAATTACTTGTACACACAGCCACTGCTCTTTAAAGAATGTCAAAAATTATGTATACAATTTTTAACGAAATATACATCAATTATACATTTCAAATCTTAAAATGTGTTTCTGTTGAAAATTAAGAGATTTATTCGAGAATAAGAATTTGAAGGAGTATTAAAACAAACGGATCTACGGAAATAAGTTTGGCATTTGATGTCAAACTATTCAAAATAGCAACGAGCATAAATAATAAGTAAGGAGATATGCAGCTTCTTCATCTCTTGCCTATTTATTTCAACAGTCAGCGTTTTTTATGTTCTGTCTGTGAATACGCGAATTCCAAAAAGTGTAAAAGTATGTGTGAAATGTATGACAATTACAACTACACTCTTATTTTTGGCAGTCTACACTTCAAAAATGTCCCACGAACTAGGAGAAAATGACCAAAGATGAACATCCTTATACTTTTTCAATACTGGCAAAAAGACGACGACAGCGCTCCGTTCATATTACTGCGAGCAATTTATTTATGGAAGTGTAATTCTAGTTCTTGCGTATATTTATATTGCATCCATTCTTGTTGATTTTTTGAAATGGAAGATCTTAAGGGTCTGGATAATATTGACGAGTTGAATTCCAAACACCGTAAAGAACGAAAAGAGCTTCAATCTACAATTCAGTCATTGAAGAAAAGTGCTGCAAAGGGCGATAAAAAGAAGCGAAAGGAGATATTGGAAGAAATATCGCGGTTGGAATTAGAATTGGAAAAAAAACAAGCCGAACAGCTCAATGAATTTCAAAACGTTAGAAATGTTGGACAGTCACAAGAAGTCGTTGACAATTTACTGGAATCTAAAAGCATTTCCAACTCTGATATAGATCAAGAACCACGGCTATCCAAAGCTCAGAGAAGGCGTAATAAGAAGGCGTTAGAAGAAAAACAACGAGAAGCAGAAATTCTTGCACATGAAGAAGAAAATAAAAATGGTCCACGGATAACGGAAACTCGTGCAATAGAAAAGATTTTAATAAAACGAAATCTGTGCATATACCCAATTTCATCTGATGGAGACTGTTTATACAATGCTATTCAACACCAGCTCAAGTTGACCGGGCGAGGATCTTTCACTGTCGCACAACTACGTCAGAAAACTGCCAAATATATTCTCGAAAACAAATCGGATCTTATTTTCTATATGACCAATTCAACTACTGGAGATTTTTTGACTGATGATGAGTTTTTAACTTATTGTCAAAATATTCAAAACACTCCTGCATGGGGTGGCCAAGTAGAAATAAAAGCTTTATCCAGTGAACTTCATGTACCGATTGAAGTGCTTCAAGCAAATGGACCGCCGACAGTACAAGGGATGGAATACAGTGGACCCAATTTAATAGTAACGTACCATCGAGTCATGTATAGTTTAGGCGAACATTATAATTCTACTAAACCGTTAGAATCAAGTGAAGAATGTAAAACTTTTAAAAGTAGCCCAACTAATGAATGCTAGTGCTAATACTACTGTTTGAGAAAATAACTATTTCATATTTGTGACATGGATTAAAAACTAATTATTTCTGTTTAAGATTAAAATTTAATATGAATATTTAATAAAGTAAGCAAACAACAGTTTATTCCTAAACTGAAAGTATTTACTTTTTCTTAACCGTTTCCATTACATAGCATTAATCGATTATAGCGCATTTATTCAACGAAGATTTTGTGACTTGCAGTTGTTAAGCTCACATTTAGATTAATGAAATGTATAAGATGCACTTTCCAATTATTGCATTGATGTATATTTGAATGTAGTCAGCTACTTGAACGCCTGGGTTCAATTCTTATAAACAGTTCAATCGTTAATAGGCACTCATTGTGATGAACATTTTTAAAAAAATCTATCTCATGTTGAGCTTTCTATGCCGAAATTATTTATTATGGGATTTAATTCTGAATTTATTGTCATTGATCGATCACAGGCTACATTAATAATTTTGTATTTGTGTATTTTTATGTTGGTATGCGTTAATCTCTCTTTTTCTCCTTTAATGATTTTTTTTTAATTTTTGAGGGCAGATTTGAGTCTCCTTTAGGATACATGACAACCAGTAGCAACTGTATAGCACTTAGAAAAAGCAGAAATGCGTTTTGATACTGAAATTATAGAGAAAATAATATGTAATATCACATAAATAAATGTTTATTCAAGACTTACTGTAAGAACTTCATTTTTAATTGATATCCCATAAGCCATCCACGAAGAAGAGACAATCGTTCCAGAAATTATCATTGGAAAGGGAAGGTTTTCAGAATTTTTCTTTCTTATTATTTCACCAATCTCTAAAAGTGGTGATCCAACCAATAAGACCAAGATTGTTGTAATCAACATACCAAAGCGGAATTCAATCAGATCTGGATCTTCGTACTTAGTGTATGCAAAACAAAAACTTATAAAAACAGCCGCAGCAGCTATTTTACCCCAAACTTTGGGACGGCTTTTCACAGATGTGTAATAGTAGAAAACTAACATAAACAAAACATTAACAACAAACCCAATAAAATTAACTCTGATCATAGTGTCATCACCAACAAAAGCCCCATATTTAATACTCAGAACAGTTCTGTAAAGAAACTTAGTTTGGTAAGAAATAAAACAATGCATATGCATACATGTGCATCTTAAATTTTAAGAGCGAAGTTGTAGTTCAGTCTTATTTGTCTTAATTCACGTTTATTAAATTGTTATATGAACTTTGCCAAATTGTACAAAACAAGTGCACATACTATATACATATATATTGTATTTGACAACTACATATATGTAGTAATCGGTAATGTTTGCCAACATAGCAGAATGTCTTATCAATTAGATAAGTGTATATTACATGCGAAAATTTGAAAATAATACTTACAACACAATACCCCCTAAGAATGGTACAACAGGAAATTCATCAGCTGATCCTTTCTTACGTATGTCATTGAGAAAAAAGACTCCCGAAAAAAATTGAAGACAAGTAACTATTCCAGCAAATGTTGCTATATAATCACTATAAGGTTGGAGTAAATCGCCTAGTATTTCTAACATCTTTATATAATTTCGCTAGCTCGTTACTATGCAGAAGACAATGACATACTGATATTCATTAATATGAGTAACTTTATTTTCCATTTGACAACAAGTGTTTACTGTCACTAAAAATAACTGACAGATATAATCGACAATACATGTTTTGAAGGTGCATACATTCATCAAATAAACAAAACAATTTCAAACTGCTTTAAAATAAACAATAGCACTATGCATAAACATTTATTACATTTTTACTGAAATAAAAGATAAATTAATTTCATATTATCGATTACCAGGATCAGAACGACCCCTCAAGTACTTTGTTAACTCAATATCTTTGACATTTAGTGTTATCCTTCCTCTATGTAATGTGCAGCAATATGCATCTTGAAAAAGACTTGTTAGGTACATCTCCGCAGATTCTTGAAGTGCCTGAAGAGCGGTTATTGTAAGGCGATCTGCGTGCGTTGACTCATTAGTTAATATTTCCCTTATAACTCTAGCGAAAGGCGCCTTTGGTATCAAATAATCTAAATCATTAATGAGTAGACGCCGTTATTAGTTATAAATTATTGTTACCTGTCCTCATTTGTAATTGTTTAACAGATCGTAAAAATAACTTGTCCCTTTGTTTTGGCGTGTTTTGCTTCCTTCTTCTCCTGGGGGTAGTCGTATTCATTGGTCTATTTGCACTTAAACTTGACGATGCCACTGGTTTGTTATTACGAATTGCACCGGCGTTGCTGGAGGTGAAATCGAGTCCATAATCTGTTTGGTTTTCTTCCAAATCTGGAGAATGAAATGTTTCATCCTCAACCGATGATGAACTTTCTTCACCTAAGAATGATCTTATTTTCTTAGGACTGCGATTATCATTAAACTTTTTTGATTTAGGCATGGGCTTAGCAAAACTTTTTCTTGGCATTTTTAACACAAACAATTTAAGTTTTAAATCAACAAACGGAAAAGAGCGCTAAACATCAAATGACGTAAACTGATAACTGTCATAAGATACAGATATGTTATTGAGGTAGTAATTGAGTATCAACCAAACTTTCGATTTATTGAGTCTAATGCATTATTTATATTCTCGTAATATATTATGTTACTTTAAAAACTTTATTTATGATAAACATTTAAATAAATGCAAAAGGTAAAACATAAAGTGTCAATATGCAAGTCATTTGTAATAAATTGAACTTAGCAGTTATCACCACGAAAATGAGTAATTCACATTTCTTTATCTGAACGTAACTCTTATTTGTAGACATGAGTGCATTGGGAAATATTTTAAGAGTGTCATACCCGGCTATTTGTTACTTTGCAGATTTTTTACTGAGTGTTTATTTTTTGCTAAAATTATTAATCCACATTTATTTCAATGAAACTCGTTAAACCACAATGGGTTCATCATGATGGTAATTATGTCTGATACATATTCTGCTGTTGACAATATTTTTATTTTTTTTTCCACAGATAAACCTATATTTTCTGTTGATGTTCACCAAGAATGCCTTAAATTTGCAACTGGCGGGCAAGGAAATGATTCAGGACGTGTGGTCATATGGAATCTCCTGCCAATTTTATCGGAAAAGGCTGAAATGGATAGTTCCGTGCCAAAAATACTTTGCCAAATGGACAGTCATTTATCTTGTGTAAATTGCGTTCGATGGTCTAAAAATGGGCAACTTCTAGCCTCTGGTTCAGACGATAAGCTTGTTATGCTATGGAAAAAAACAAAGGTTTATTATTTTGTTTATTCTGTGAACGAATATATTCATCTGCATAATTTTATTTACTTTTTACTATCGACAAACATTTGACTCTAGGGTTCAAGTGGTGTATTTGGAACTGGTGGAATAACTAAAAATCCAGAAAGTTGGAAATGTATCGCAACTTTAAGAGGTCATTCAGGGGATGTATTGGATTTAGCATGGTCACCACATGATCACTGGTTAGCCAGTTGTAGTGTAGATAATTCAATAATTATTTGGGATGCTCAAGCCCCTCCATCAATGGTGGCAATGTTGAAAGGTCATACGGGTCTTGTAAAAGGTGTTACATGGGATCCAGTTGGAAAATTTTTAGCGTCACAGAGTGATGATCGCAGTGTAAAAATTTGGAAAACTTGTGACTGGACTTGCAGTAATACTATTACAGAACCATTTGAAGAGTGTGGTGGAACTACACATATACTTCGCCTCTCCTGGTCACCTGATGGACAGTATTTAGTTTCGGCTCATGCTATGAACGGTGGTGGTCCCACAGCTCAAATAATAGAACGTGAAGGGTGGAAATGCGACAAAGATTTTGTAGGTCATAGAAAAGCGGTTACATGTGTGCGTTTTCACAGCTCCATCCTTAAGAGACAAGCTTCGAAAACAAATAAGTCCCAACAATATTGTTGCTTAGCTGTGGGTTCAAGAGACCGGTCGTTATCTGTTTGGATGACAGCACTTCAAAGACCTTTAGTAGTAATTCATGACTTGTTTCAAGATAGCATTTTAGATATATCCTGGGGAGCTGAAAAATGTATTTTACTCGCTTGTAGTGGAGACGGCACTGTTGCTTGTTTGCAATTCTCAGAAAAAGAGCTTGGTACACCCTTATCGGAAGAAGATAAAGTAAACAAATAGCGTCTATGTTAAGGAAATAATAAAATTCACTATAATCCTATTTAGAATTCTCTTTATCAAAGAATATATGGAAAAGGTTCATCATTTGAAACCAATACATCTGCCAGGGATACCCTCATTGAAAATGCCGAACTGTTGACTGTCAACCCTGAGCAAATACACCCGCCCATCCTGCCAGTTGAATTTTCCCCAGAAGTGGAGAAATATAGATTGGACTCCAACATTTCTTGTCCAGGAAACTCCCTTCATCAAGCAAAAGCTATTAATAAGCAGACTGAAACTAGGACAGCCGATGGAAAAAGGCGGATAACACCAGTATTCATACCGCTTAACCAGGAACCCAGGTAATATATGAATTTATTTAAAATAAATCGAATGCTTATTCTAATATATCATTTAATTACCAGTGAATTTACATCACAATCAATAAGTAGTAGTTCGCGGGCTAAAACGGAAACGATTTCCATAGCTGAAAAACAATTTGTGAAGTTTACCGAATCATCTCCAATGAAGCCAATTATTACAGAAGCCGAACAAACGTGGGTTGTTAATTATCATATTATTATAATTAATAATGTGTCTTCTTATTTAAAGTCGTTTAGATAATCGTCTAACAAAAACAGCACTAAATACAACTCCTTCACATGTCAATCAAAACATCCTAAAAACGTTTCCAAATGCTTCAGCACCTTGTAAATCAAACACCAAAATGAGTACATATAATGGTTTGCCATCACATCTATCCAAAGCTGATTTGAATAAGTCAGCGCAGGATTTTAGAATTCATGTTCAAAACAGTACATTGACAACAAAATTGGGGTCCCTCACTAAAGTAATTTGTTGGGCAGTAAATAATAATGAAAAGCTTTGGGAGATAATTATCGGTAATAAAGCTTCATATTATTCTTTGATACAAATTTACTATTAATCTAATTCTAGGATCCCCTGTATCTTGTTCGAGTTTATCATCAAAATATGTTATTTTATGTAGCTTGGATGGAACTTTAAGAATAATTTGCCTTTCTACGGGGAATGCTGTTTTTCCAGTAATGAATCTTTCTACTGCAGCAATCCTTTGCACTTTTGTACGTATACAATTAAACATATATACACCTAATGCTTTTACATCATCACAAAAATTATATATATCTCTTTAGTGTCCTCTTGGAAATTTAGTAGGGGTTGTGACAGAATGTGGTTTACTAAGAGTGTGGGATGTAACACAACAAAAAATCGTCATTTCTACAACATGCTCTGAAATTTTTGGAAAGCATGGCCAAGCAATTCAATTTAGCATCACAGAAAATGGCGTACCTTTCATTCTGTTTTCTAATGGCAATTCTTATACGTATTCATCAAGTATGCAGTGTTGGCTGGTATTGAATTCGAAAGATCCATTACTTCGTCATGGTTTGCGGACGGCAATACCAAAAGATTTTCAGAAGAATTTCCGTTCGTATCCTCTAACAACAATGCAATCATCTTCTAACAATTATGCGCCCAATGCTACCGAAATGTAAATATAACGTCTTCATAAAATACAAGACATTAAAAATGTAAATTTTACAGTAACAGAGATGACTGGCAACCCCTCGCTAAGCTTCTTTTCATAGAGAATCAAATAAAACTTTGTGAAGTAATTAAGTCACCAAAGGAAATCAATCATTGGTATTCCATGCTAGCTTACCATCTAGCGTCAAATGGAGCCGAAAAACGTATAAGAATACTACTTGATGGGCTGTTGGGTGTCAATTGCGAAAGTCTTGATATTTTGGTAATCATTTTATATTTTCACAGTATTTAATTAAATAAAAAATATTTTTTTATTTATAGGGAATTCCAAAGCGCAGTATATTAGAAACTGTCTTAAACGTTTTTAAATTGCATCCAAAATGGCAACGTCTTTATATGGAATATCAAGAACTACTTCATCGCAGGACAAACGACAGCAATAGTGTCTAAAATTGAACATGGAAAAATAGTTTGTACTGTTTATTAAAATAAATGAAAAGATATCATGAGTCAATTAAAAGAAAATATTTTTATTGCATATAGTGGGGACCCGGAGTAGGTACACTTTTCAATGGAGAATCAAAATCGTTTTCTTGTGTTTCTACAATAGGTGCTTCTAGCATAGATGTTCCAACACGATCTTTTAAGGACTCATACAATTTATGAACATTTTCATTGTGTGCTGCTGTTGGTTGCATTGACTTAATTAATGTTGTTAGCCGACTTAAAGGCAATTTGTTATGTATGTACCTGGAAATACGAATTTGTTTAGGTACATTGGTATATAGATAAAAATATAATATATTACCATAGCAATTTCAGCATGTGTCGTGTAACATTATCTCTAGTTAAGCCAGCAAATAAAAACTCATCAAAAAGGGTGGTGCAAAAGTCTTCAGTTGTAAACTCTTCTGACATGGGTATGAGCAGCGCAATCTTTAAATTAATACAAAATTGCTGGATGCAATCACGGGCAAATTTCGTATATGTTAATTACTTACCAAGGAATGTAAAAATGGATCTTCATAGGCTCTATCATCCTTACAAGCAGATAAAATTGCCAAAACCCGTAAAACGCCCACACGATCCTTTTGGCGGGCAGTATGTAATGTATAATACATAGCCAATATTGCGGCAACAGAACTTTCTTGTATATAAGCTTCAACAGCATCGGGAGCAGGTCCTGAGTGTTCAATGGTGGTCAGAGCACTTTCCCTTTCATCCGGAGGTAGCTTTGAATGAAGGTTGCGACATTGATCATCAACGATTAATGACATTAGCGCAGGCAAAAACTTAGTCACAACTTGGCTGTCAAGTTTTGGTTCCTTGAAATCTTGAGAGTCAATCATTACCCAAGCACTTAGGCCTAAAGCTAACATTCTCAATAATAATATTAATATTGTATTTTCTCTCGGCAAACCCTCATTGTTTATTAGATGTTGCAAAATTTTTATAGCTGATGTAGCTAAAAAGTTAATTGCGTAAGGATCGCACAGAGTCATTGAAAGATCTCCAAGAACTTGTTCTTGTCCTCGTTTTATATTATCTAAAAAACCTTGAAGCTCACGAGAACGTTTGATGTCAACATTTTTTTCACGAATACAAGCGTCCAGGCACCATGTGAATTTATGGCACGGATCCACAGATATTATATCCTGTACCTCTAAATCATGCAGCGCCATAAGTAGTTCAGCACGAAGAGTACAATAATGTACGTTGCGTGTTCGAAGAAAAAGTGTGCGAAGAAATTGCAAGACCATATCATAAAGTTTAACGCTGTTTCCTATCATATTTGCCAATTTTTGCACAACTTCTCCCTGCCGTCGTAGCTTAGGTGATGGGTGGAAAAAAAGGTTGTTTAGATTGGTGTGGTCAAATAATACATGCTCTTTCTCCCGAATGTATTGTGAAAGCAATGGAGATACCTCATCTCCGAACAACGACTGATTATCCCTCCAAATCTGACGTTTAACTTCTGTATCCGTGTCCGAATACAATTCTCTGTCACGAACCAAAATTTTCAAATACTTGTCATCAATGTGTGTTGTGTTTCTCAGTATCGACATAACAACTGGACGAAGTGGCTTCACTCGTACAACAGGAAAGCTTTTCACCAGCAACTCTTTCAGTTTCTTATCTCGTTCTCTGGAATCTTTGTGGCCCAATTCATTTATTCGGCCTATTAATTTTTCACGTAGTTCCTAAACAAATTTTTATTATTATACTACATATAAATAATTAAAAAAAAACATTTTACCTCCATAAGCGATGTGTGAAAATCAAGTCGTCGAACACCATGCAAATCTAATAAAGGTAGCATGGGCCTTAATGATGGCAAAAGAACTCCATTTTCTAACTGATGAAATGTTGAATGTTGGATATTATTATTATTATTATAGTGTTGTATTATTTTTATATTAAGAAACGTGAGCAAGTCATCCAACGCCAAGCAAATCTAATAAAGGTTGCATGGCCGTAATGATGCCCCATTTTCTGAACTGAAGAAATATTGAACGCGGCAAGTGCAATTATTAAACAAGAAAAATCTATATTTACCTGAAAACTTTCAATTGCCTTTAAAGGATCTGTACAAGACGTTAGAGCTTCCCGCAAAAATGCCTGTCCTGGTATGTTCACTTCTTCAAGCCCAGTTCCTACAATTTTTGGCGGCGTAGACATTTTGTTACAATCAAGTTCACCTATGGAAATATGTGAATACATACATACATATAAGATATTTTGATTCAAAAAGAGAAGCAGATATTTGTTTTCTATAAATTACCACAAATCTTTATATATCGTAGCACACACAATTTAATTCAACAATGTTCTTAACTTAGGTCGTGTCAATTACGTTAAAACGATATCAACATCATTTTTGACGTTTTCACCGAGTTCTATTTTTTTTTTTACTGTCAAGTTTTAAACCAGAAATAAGAGAGCAAAGAGATATCCATCTTTTACCTCTCTTGCCACTTGATTCCATCTGACAGCGTTTTTTATAAGCTTTCCCCGCCCTGTCTGTGAATACGTGTGAGCTCTTGAGAACAGCTGATCCTCTTCGCCAACTATAGTATTGGGGTGGATTGAAGGTCTAATTTGAAAATTCGCTCGTTTACCCGACATTTTTCAAATTTTCTGTGTTAAGTATTCAACACAGTGAGGAGGGGTAAGCAAACAAACAAAGCGTATAATCAGGCTGTAAATTAATTAAGCTCCTGTTTATAAGAGTTTTTGTCGGCAGCATTAGGGTGATTTTAAGAATAGATAAATGTATGTTTTTTTTGCTCAAATATGATATATATATATAATTCCAAATTTGGCAACTATTTTTCTCATTAGTTTTAGTTTCAATATCTGTGAATTTCTCTTAACGAATAAGAAATGTTAATTAACTTTTTTCGAATGTATGAATGAATGCTATGAAAGTGATGTAATTTCTCACGTATGACATAGAAATGGGCATTATATTACATAAATGTATTAAATTGATGCTAACTATTTCTGTAAATAATGCGTGGCATTACACTTTTATTCACCCAATCCTACCATTAAAGTCATGAACCAACTGAACACTCTTCGAACAATAGTACATGGTTGTTGCCAACTTCAAACGATTTTCCCACAAAATCCATGAATCTCTCTCACTTGTCCCACAAAATCCACGAATCGGCCGCCATATTGCGGTGGATTCATAGTTTTTGTGAAAGTATTTGTGATTTATAAGTGATTTCCACTACTCTCGCATTCCTCTCTTATTTCTGTTTTAAACAGAACTAAACTAACAGTTTAGGATTAGTAACTAATAGTATTGTTGTTATCTGGTTTTAAGAAAAATCAATTAGGACTGTGTTCTAAGCCAAACACACAATATTAGGATTAGTTACTAATAGTATAGTTGTTATCTGGTTTTAAGAAAAATCAATTACAACAGTGTTCCAAGTCAAACTTGACAATTGAATTTTTTTACTACAGCTGAACAAAAATTGAGGGTTCACATGGACAAACATGCGGGACAGACGTGGTTTAGTCGCATGAACACAAAAAACGAGAGTTGGGAGACATATTTGTTCGTGTGAACTAGTGACCGTCCAACCAGTAGGAAATTCTATTTCCGATAGAATTTTAAAATGTGAGGTTGCTTACGGAAGGAAAAATATAGCTGCTTTTGAGATTATACTATTAGGTACGTTCACATTATACTACCGGGTAGTACGACATATCGATCGACCTCATTATAGAGCAATTTGTAGTATGTCGTATAAATGTGAACGTTCCTCACGGCGGTCGTATGGAATTTCAACTTTTTTCCTCGGTCGTACAGCAGGTATTTCACAATTGCGCATCAGCAGACGAATCCAAATTATATGGCTTGTCGGTCGAGTCTAGGGTCGTGTATTTAATTAGGACATCACCATCACAAAAAATAAACATGCGTTCCGATGTAAATGCCACCAAACTATTATCTTAAATGAAGCCCGTCAACCGCGTAGCGCAATGTGAACGTACATATACGGACATATACTAGTGGGTAGTATAATGTAAATGTACCTATTCCAAGAATATTTTGAAATGTATGCGACCGTACCGGAGACATGGAAAATAAAAAGTGAAGAATACAATTAAATTTTTTTAAAATTTCTCCGATTTTTCTTCTTCTGAAATAGGGTACGCACAACGCCTTTCCCTCCAGCAAGTTGTCAGGTTTAAACTTGTTCTTAACCTTTCATCTCGGTCAAACGAGATACAGTTGTGTGCTAACTATTTACTATGTATACATCTATACCTTGTTATGTGTCTATAATAGTAGTATCTCTATACCAAAATCTGTATACTACCTATTTTCTGGTTTGTTTATTTCCACTTGTCGAAAGAATTCAGACCGTTTTTTGATCATTGAATTATACAGAGTTCAGAGAGTGTTGACTGAATTTCATTGAAAATTGTCGTATCGTATGGACAAATCACAAAAGCGCGTTCTAGGTCTTTAACAGGCATTGGTACGCATTTTATTGAATTTACGAGAATGTTGTGTCACTCAGTCCTTATCTAATAGTTCGCGTTTGACAAGTCAAATGTTCTGAAATACATTTTAATATTACCATAAATAAAATCACTGTACATACAAATTTAATTGCTTCCAAGCCAATGGTCGCCTCAGTACTCCAAAATTTCAAATTCACGATTGGAATAAATTAAATACACAGTTTTTCTACAAAATAGTTTCACAACTGTCAAAACGGCGTGTTTCACCATTCTAGCTCATGAACATTGCTTGACGTCGTTTTCACAACCCCACCTGACCAAAAATTCAAATTGTTGACAAATTTGTTATAGTGACCAATGATAGCTTTCTGGTAGAAAGAATCTCTACTAAAACCAAAAATCAACTCTGGCCTTTTCATTGTAAGTTTAGTTGTTTCTACATTAACGAAGGCTCCTTCGTTGGCCAGGAATTCGACTTTTTTAAACTTAGGCCCAGACAAAAGATCTCATTTCGTCTGTACCACTACAGACCTACAGACATTTTTCAATGTCTAGCTGCGTTTCTTGGGGTGTACGACAAAATACTTTTAAGGCCCCACCTCTTTCAACTTTGTAGCATCTGCATTCCCGTCTCTGCTTAGGGTTCAAACACTAACATCATATAGTGTAGTTTGTATCCATTTGCTTTCATATAGGCACGTTGAGAACATACCTACATGTGCTAACATACATGGCTATTCGATTTTCAGACGAATAATTGAAAGAGTTCACATTATGAATTTATTGATTCTAATCATTGCACACCTATAGAATATCTACCATATACAAATGTAACGTTACACGTTTCATATTAAAATAAAATGAATCATACAAAACCTTAAAGTTTTTATTTTTATATTATGGGTGTACAAAATCAAGAACAAACACAATAAAAAAGGCAAAATGTATTATACGCTTAATTATAAATTAACTCTTAACATGAACTTCTTATTTTTTGTATATTTAAATATACTTGGTAGCTGCTCAAAGTAGAGCAAGTTTGTTGAACTTATTTCAATGTTTTCAAATCAAAATATGCCGCGGCTATTTTATGTGAACTACTGTATAACTACTTTTCTCATCAGTTAAATAAAATAATTTTGTTTTTTGGAGAGACTCTATGTATGTATGTACAATATAATGCGCAGTATTCAATTTCGTTATAATTTATGTCACCACTCGAGTATATTATTAATATACTCCATTATGTGTTTAAGTTAAAGAACTTTCAATGAAATCAAGTATATACTATTTTTGTTTTTCGAAATTTAGAGACCTTGGCATTAAAGATAGATTCTTCAGACACATATGTGCCTGTTGAACCATGAACTGCTGGTCCTTAGTCTGACCGCAAGCGAGCTTTTCCCATTTTGGATCAAGGTACTTTTGAATAATATGCTTCGGGCTTTTATTTTCCTTTTTAGCTTCACAATTATCCATCAGAAGATCTGAATCGCCAAGAGTATCTTTTAAGATACTCGGAGGTGAAAATACAATAGAATTCGTAGATGTAAGGAATTTACTGGGAGTTTCAGTTTCGTATGGTAGCTTTTTTTCAACTTTTATATCATTTTCCCAACTCGCACTTAGTGATTTCCGAGCTTTCTTTGTCGGGATATATTCCGAGCCACATTTTGAATCAACTTTTGAATTTTGTAAGCTTTGGTTTTCACTTAGTTGTTCATCATTTATTATCTCTTCAAGATCCTCTACCAAACTAGAAGGACTTGGTGGGACATATTTATCACCCTTTCGTTTTTTTCCCAATGCTGCTAGTGCATCTTTAAAGGGCGTCGGAGTTCTTGGCCCCAATAAACCTGCAAATGAAGCAAATAGTTGCTTTAACAATTAATAACAAATAACTTTTTCAAATCAACTTACTTTTATGAGGAGTTTCGATAGAAGAATTTTCATGCTCTTTCTTTATTTCCATACCAACTCGATTGAATGTTCTTCGTACTGGTGTACTTGCTCTTAAATTCATGTCATCAAAAGTTGTTAAACAGGGAGAGTTAAGAAACTGGCTTGGAGAAAATGGTAATGGTTTTATTGGTGTTATAACTGGTGAATCAGGTAGTTTTATTGGATTAGATGTAGAAGCACTCTGTGCGGCCGTTTCAGTACATTGCAAACTTAGCACGCGACGCGATTTCTTTAGTATATTTGGTGGCTTATTCAATTGACTCTTTTGTACAACTTTTGACTTCGCATGGCTATGAATACGATCAATGAGAGATGATTGCAATGATTTCTCTGGTTGCGAGTTATTAGCAGTAGCAGAAGCAGTAGAAGAACCATTCTTTATAAGAGTTTTTAAGTTTGATCGAGAATTCTTTAAATCTGTTATTATTCTGTTCTGCTGTTGTTTTTGCCGCCCACCTTCGTTGTATTCATATTTTCTTCTCATAGTTGAGTTCCAATGATTTTTAATAGCATTATCTGTGCGACCTGGCAATAGTTTTGCGATTTTTGCCCATTGATTTCCATACTGAATGTGAGCTTCATATATAATCTTATCCTCCTCTTCAGTCCATGCAGTTTTTTTGATATTTGGGTTAAGATGGTTATGCCACCGTTCACGGCATTGTTTACCTATCCTCCCATTTAAATACCTAGCAATTAGTGTCCATTTTTTGGGTCCATAGCGACGCACTAACTCTATAACTTTATCATCCTCTTCTCGGGTCCATGGGCCTTTAATCAAGTCTGGGTTTAATACCTTTGCCCATCTTTGCTGAATTTGAAGATCAGAACGGTCCTTAAACATCGATGCAATAACATTCCATTTTTCACCGTATTGAGATACAAGTCTTTTGAGCGCAGCGTCTTCAGATCTTGACCAACGTTTACCTGTACCCGTAGTCTTCGAACTAATGCTACTATCGTCATCACCGCCAACTCCATCTGAAAATTCAGAGTAGTCTCCTTCGGCATTCGAATCACTCTCCTGCATGTTACACTAGTTTTTGTTCACTAATAAATACTAATCACTTATCGTCCCCACACTTGCAATTCAAGCAGTTGTGAAAATACTTAATTTGACCTCTTTTCTTATATCGGTGAACCTTTCCACTGCAATACAAACAATGCTCGAAATAAGTTGTATGCGAATTTTTACAAAAATGTTCATAAACATCAATGTTGGACGTAGCATAGAAAACAATTCCACAGCTTAAACAAGTAATTTGTTCCCTTTCGTGTTGGTCACTTCGCAAACGATACTGCGCTGCATCATATTCAGTTGTACCTGCATCACGAAAACTACCGCTCAATTCGCCATTTGTGGCCATTTAGTTGAACCAACTAATAATATATATCAATTTATTTTAACAGCGGGAATACACATCAATATATGAAATTTTCAATGAAATGAGGCACCTGCTCGAATCTGACGGAAAAAAATCGTTTTGGTTTGAAAATTGAATGGTGAAAAACTGACAGGCAAGTGACATTACATTGACCACATTTTTTTAATTTGCTGAAATGAACGAATTCAGCAGAAATCGTTTATAATACATGTATATACAGCTCAATCTCCTGATGTTAAACATAAATATACTCATTTATTTCTGCTTTATGACCATTTACATGCTTTGAAGCATAAATATGTAACAATCTCGTGTTTTTTTTCCAATGTCAAAAATCGTTATGAGCGAACTTAAAACTTGAGTTAATCAATTTGTTGGTGGCTATGGCAATACTAGTATTTTCTTGTTGCCCAATGAAAATGTGGAGTAAGCACTTTGAAATGTCAAAAAAGTATCAGCATGTTGAAAACATTTTGGTGTTAAAACTTATACAACGCACCTACGCAGTATTGCGAAATTGGCATTATGTCCTTCAAACTTCTACTACATTAATTTATTACATAATTCAATTCAATTCAGTTCAAAAAAATGTCTATTGGATGAACTCGTTCTCATTAGTTGTCTATTAAATCAAACAGTTATGCTGAATGCACTCGCTGAATCGTGACCAACTTCAGTTTACAACATTATTTGTTTTTCCCGCTTGAAAAGTATAGTGGATATTCGCATTCGGCCGTTCGGTTCTTTACATTGTTCGAGGATATATGGTGTTCTTAAGATTAGACAAATTAAGTTTGAGAATTATTTAAAATGTCTAATGTTTCTGCCAAAAAGGTGTTTATAAAAATTGAATCGGCTTCAGAACAGCAGGTAAGAACATCGTTTGCCTCGCTCGATTTGTATTACCTTAATGAAAAGGTGCTTTCAACATGATTTCTTTTCAAATTTCTTTTCTAATACGTTTAATTTTGTATTCCAGGATAATCTTATGAATACTAGAAAAACATTAAAAACTTTGCAAAGGGGTGCAACTGATAAAGAAAATCTGGCAGGCAGGCCTCTAATTGACAAGATTTCTCGAATAAAAACGTAAGTTTCATAGAAGAAAATATTTTGGTTTTTCGCAATTATTTGGTAATTGAACTCGAGGCAATGTAACCAATTTATTAAAAGCATTATATGAATCTCCACGATTTACTTTTCAGAGCCACCGAAACAGTAATATCATCAGCAGACCATGTGAAAAGAAAGAAAATTGATACACGATCGACACAGACGTCACCCCAGAAAAACACTGTAACTTGCGATGATTTAACCGGGACGGAATCGCCGAGTGGATCATACTGGGAACTTTTGGCAGAAAAAAGGCGAGAAGCTCTGGAAGCGACGTTAGTAGAAAATCAACATTTGCATGAACGTATAGAAGGATTGGAGTCAGAGCTTAACACTTCACGTCAAATGTTGGAAGAAACAAAGAACTTGGTCGAGGTTCTCACGGAAATGCTTAATGAAAATGAGGCTGAAAAGGAAATTGAACAAAACCATGAGAATAACAGCTTCGGATCAGATTCTGACAAAACTACGAACTGAAATCTCGTTTTTGTTGAGATAGAGGAATGTACAAGTGGTTGTGTTCTTCATACCACGAACTACTCATTTTATATAATATGTTAGCCTACTATTTTTTTTTTAATTTTTTTAAATAAATATGACAATTCTGATTATATTAGTATTCATGTATATTTTAACTTTGGACTGTAAAAGCTGACGTGTACAGTACCCTTGGTGAAATTGTCTGTTAATTTAATAACAGTGCTTCATTTTATGAAATAGTGACAACATTTGAGATGTGAACATTTTTTTTATTAACATACTAAACAAATGTGATATTAACATCAAATTTCTTCTCGTAAAACTAGCTTGTTTTTCTCAGAAACAAATGGTTTGGTTGTTGGTTTGGAGTGTGTTCGTACGTTTGCTTCCTTTTGTTTATCTTTATTTTTAATTAATTGCATTTTCTTTTGGGCGTTAAGAATATGTCGAGGAACGTGTCTATGTCGAGCGATTCGTTTAATTTGCGGATGTGCTGCATATTTTTCCCTCAATGACTCTTGATAATTAAAATTAGCCCTTTCACGAGGTCTTACAACGCCCAATTTTTCAGAAGCGACTGCTTTCCACATACGAATATTCATTTCATCAGATCCACAAAATACATACTTACTATCCATACTCCATGCCACACAAGCAATACGTTGCATTCGTTTTGTATGGTATATGTCCCTGGAGTGACTTTTATTCACGTCATAAATACGCAATGTTTTGTCGTAACTCCCCGTTATGAATTCTTTACCCGTAGGAGAGTAATCTATATCAGTAACTGCGGAGACATGATCATAATGTATTTTGATCGGGTTATTAAGTTGTCGAGTATCAAACGTGTACGAACTGAAAAAAGTAACTTTAGTTCATATTCAAAACATATATTATAAGTACGTACTTGCAGTCTTCATTCGCAACTGTAAAATTAAATGCTTGCATAGGATTCCACGACAGTTTGTTGCTTTTCATTGTAAGAACAATTTTTCGAAGTGGCTGCCCTTCTCTTTTGTCATATAAAATAATGCTTCTATCGCTTGCACATGCTGACAGCAGCGATGTTTCAACTGGATTAAAAGCAATAGAGTGAAGTGTGTCTACTCCCCATTTTAACATTTTTATTGGGTCGTTTCTATTGGTGTCCCAAATAGTGCAAACTTCTCCACATGTCGCAAATATATTTTCTTTAATATTGTGAGATAGTCCTGTTAATATTGTACGTGAATAATAAGTGTTCAATGGCTCTTCAATCGCAGACTCTTCAAATTTCTCCGAATTCCATAATTTTACAGTCCTGTCGTCTCCAGTTGTTAAAAACTTCGATCCATCAATTGAATAAGCGATTCCGCGCACAAAGCCATCATGTGCCACAAATCTTCTAGTACTTATTCTATTTGCTAAGTCCCAAATACATACTTCGCCGTCGTATGCTCCGCTGATCAGTGTTGATAGCTGACGAGGATGCTTTCCAAAACAAGATACACCATCGCGGTGGCCATTCAAATTTCCAACAAAAGGTTTGGCAAAAACTCTATCTAATTTGGTTGCGTTGAGAGCACGAACATATTCTCTTACCGACTCAAGAGGATGAAGAGCCGGATCGTAGTTTCGTGGAACTATGTATATGTGTAAAAGTAAGACAAATTTTATGAATATAAAAAATAATAAAAAAACGCTTACCTTTGTGCAAGTCAGTTTTTGTTTCCCTCAAATAATCGTCAGGATTTCTACTTATTACTTTTACTTTCATGATTGTTTATGTTAAAGCAATACAATAACATGAATACGACTTACTTCTTCACCTATATCAGATTGATCATTTAGAATTTTACTATCAACAGATAAGTGATAAAACAGATATTATTAACCAGAGAAATTGTATGATGTGTATGTGATTTCTGTTATGAACACATGTGTCCAGAATGTCATTTTGATTTTATTTGAGAACTCTCAACAACTTCAGTGGTACTAGCTGAATACAATATTAATTGCAAGATTCTAAGGGTGCGTTTACATATCTATAGTTATAAATTGTGTAGTTGTATAAGTCTTAATCAAAGCATTAATTAAATTAGAAGTAAATTTGATTTTTATTTATTCGATAAGGGATGACGATAATCGGTTTTGGATAGTCTAATACATAGTTACTAATCAATTACGATTAGGTCTTTTTTACGCTCATGATCATAATGGTTCCCAGAATATAAATACGTTTAATATATGTGTATTCGTGTTCTGAAATATTTGCTTGTACTCGAATGCTACCCATATGGTTTCGAATGCAAGCAGCAACTTTCAATCTGTTTTGATTGTTTTTGTATAACACTTTTTTTGTTGACTTACACTGTTTTTGAGTTATTTTGCACTGAATGGCGGGATTGTGATCCCATAGTTTTATTTCCATTGCGTGTATTATTGAAAAGGATCAATTGAGTTTTTTCATGATTGTAATTTAACGTAAACAACAAATACATATGTGAGACAATAAATCTTCTAAGTACTCGAATTTCGAACAACTGATTGTCGGCCAGTTTTCTCATTGCATATTTGAAGTGTCCTGCAGGGTAGGGTAATAAACTGGCATACTAAAATATTTCCCAATTTATTTGGTTGGATTTAAGGACGGAAAAACTAAACAATTGTTGAACGTCTTGTGTACATTATGAATAACTTGGTAAACACATGAAATACCAATAACTTACATTATTTATAAATATTTTATCGGAAACGCCCAGGATAATGTGAAAAATTACTATCCTGAAAATTACAAGATGGATCTGTCTGAGACAATGAAAGCTGCTCTCTCTAAAGCCCCCTCAGCGATAAATGCAAATGGATCTAACAATTCAGTGGGAAGTAATCATGTTCCGCATAGCGTTGATGGTCAGCATAACAATATTCAAGGGGTCGGATATGTTACGGAGAAATTGTACATGCTTTTACAACTTTATTTGCAAAACAAAGGATGGAATCCAAGCGTTGAGCTTCTTCAATGTTTTTCAGAACTAAAAGAAAGCGCTATGCTACCAAGTGCAGCTTATTTACAGTAAGTGACTTTATCACAGTGCCTTGAAAGTATTTTTAACACAATTTTCGTAGGATACTGGCTAACCGACTTACTTTAGATGGACAGGGGCGTTTGATTTTACGAGATAATGGAAAAATAGTTCTTCCGTTTGAACATTTTGCAAATGCTGTAATGCTTAAACACATGTCAGGCCCTCATGGAATACATCTGAGTGTGGAAGCAACTGTTAGGGCAGTGGTTGAATCGTATTCTATTGGCAGGGAAAATTTTGGAATGGAGAAAGAGTTCATCGTAGAAGTGGTACAGTCCTGTCCTAGTCCCGCATGCAGGTATTATAAGAACCATCTCACAATGCCTCCCATGGCATTCATGGAACAACCCTATGCTAGCGTTTCGCCAGAATTTTTGCAACATTTACCTCCACCGCACCCCGTTGGCGGGGAAGTGGATCTCAGTAAAGGACATAGTAATCAAAAAGTTCCTCAATCAATTGCTCATTTGACAAAGCAAAATATTCAGACTCAATTAAATAACCATCAGCATCATCAGCAACAGCTTCAACAGCAACAGCAGCAGCAGCATCAAATTACAGCAGCCATAATTCAACAGCAAAACCGTGTAATGGCTCAGCAAAATCTTGAAAAATTTAGTAGCCTTTCTGCTATTGAAAAACAGCGTGTTTTACAGCAACTGGATAAAAAGCAATATGAACAAAATATACCGATAGTTACAGGAAGTGTACCAGTACAAAGTAAGTTTAATAGATATAATATCTTGTGGTAAATATTTGAAAAAATTTAAAGATCTGCACTTTATCTTTTTGCAATCCATGAATTCTTTGAACAATTTTGTTACAGACAAGCTAGGACAAAACTCAATAACTAAATCGAATGTTTTGTTTTCCATATTTTGGCACTCTCCTCAATTTTCCATATTTATTTTCATACTTCTAGGT
The DNA here is from genome assembly GCA_916610145.1 of Eristalis arbustorum. NCBI lineage: Eukaryota > Metazoa > Arthropoda > Insecta > Diptera > Syrphidae > Eristalis > Eristalis arbustorum. The sequence continues at coordinate 165,105 of OU744320.1, forward strand.
TAGTATGAGACCACTTTTTTTTATAAATCATCTGAATAGTATAACATAATGCAAAAGAGCTTAATATTTCTAAATGTTACATCACAGCGCATGATATTGCTAACCCGATCTAAGGATCAAAGAATACGAGATTCAACGAGTATAAATTTTGTTCGTAGCACTCATCATTTCTTTTCTTTTTGTAAATTATGAAAGGTACTAATGCTGCGATATATAACATGTTATATAAACATGCCAGTCGTCATCGCTTAGTGTCTTTTATATTCATATTCTCCAAATATTTGATTCATGAAGTCGAATACAACTTGATGTTTGTCAGGAAATTTGGTAAATATGGAGACATAATCATCTAGAGAAATGGTTTCGACAATGAAAGACTGGCCAGACCCATTCATTGAAAAGCAGTGAAATGTAGAATATAGATTATTGTAAAAATATCTGACTACATTGATTTATGTTGCAATTGTTTAGTTCAATATGCTAAGCGCTAGTATAATCTTTAATTTATAATATTTCAAGTTTGGTAAAATCTCATTGCAGCTAATTCAAATCCAAGTAACAACCTTCTACAGCTTCCCAATACACCATCGCATCTGCCGCCGCCATCAACTCTGGTTTCTCAACATTCGGAACAAAATCAAAAAAATATAGATGTTCTTCGGTAAGATCTGAAATGATTTTTATCAGTAATAATACATAACATGTTTCAGCTCAAATCTTGAGTGTCTGGAGTCCAATAAGGATTTACTTGCACTTCACAATGGCGCTTGGGGAGGTCATGATTTTCGTGAAGGGCAAATGGTGGGACAGGAGAAAATTGTTCGGGCATTCAGTGAACTAATGAAAAACATGTCACGAATGAAAACTTACATTCGTCCATCTATGTGCAAACCGTACGGAAAGCAGAGTGAGAGCTTACAGAAAAGTATGTATACAATGTTTTCATTAATTTGCGTTTCCATTTTGGTGTATGAAATAAAATACATATGTATTTATTTACGTGTGTCGTCATGGCGTTAGGGGTACTACCTAGTCAGTAGAACCAACAGTATCTATTCACAGCCCCACCTGTCGAGTTACTGGCTATGCTCAAAGACAAAGCTTTTCAAGCTTGGCATTATATTGTAGGTCCGTTGCACTCGTGATAAAACATATCAGGCATAACAGCAGTTGCTGTAGAAACTAAGCCTTAACCCCTGTGCACTGTTACAAAAATAAGCACAAAATACATAAAATGAAAAAAAAAGATAAATCACTTTTGTATTTGAACTTTGATGTAGAAAAACGAGCGTTATGGAACTTTTTATTTTGTGATTATTTCATTGAGATCTACAAGGTTTCAAAACATCGTAACACGGTTAGATGCATGCATTGATTATCAATAAAGACGATCTTAACAATATTCTGTTTCACATCAAACTCACGGGAAATCAAGATTCCTTCCTTGGATTGGATTATATATGGAAAAAAATAATATATTAAGTATAATAGTAATATCAAAAATTACCTTAAAAATCATTAAATATGATATTAATGCCATAGTCTATTCCTAATTAAGTTATTCCATCTCTTAATTTAAAAAAAAGCCCTTTTGGATACCGTTCAACTCGTGCAGACCCTACGAAACTGTCTGCCAGCCCCACATATTCCTGTAAGCTCATGGAAAAGTGAAGATCGTCATCGTAAGGATCCAGAGACAGTACGAGTGGAAAGCACTTAAAAGGTTCCAGTAAATTAATTTAATAAAATATACAGTATTTTTTAAGAGAATAATCTTTTGAGTAATTAGTGAATAAAGAAAAATTCACACAATTTCACTATTTTTATCATTGAGAACATTTGGATTAAATCCAGGGTGCAATAAAATGTCGATATTAATAAACGCCGAGCGTCTAAGAACTATTCAAGTATTCTTAACATGAAAGGTGCCATTGTTTACATTAAAAATGATTTAACTTTATTTAGACTGAATTTAGAAGCCATTTTCATACAAAATTGTAATATTCATTCCCAAAAGACAATTATATAATTATATTGTCTGTTTTAAAATTAATTGGCAATTTATCTGTGATAAAATCCATGAATATATTCAGATTATTTGGCTTTGCTTGCATAGCTTTTGTTAAAATTACGATCTCATATATACAAATATTTGATAGTATTGAGATCAAGTACAAAATCACCAGCAACAAAATGAACGACACGGTTTTAAAAGATTTAAAATATTAAAAACTAATCATGTCAGCATTATCTGGTTAAGTCTCGACTTTTTGTTTTACTTTTTAGTTTTCATTCGAAAATTAGAATCTTAGATATCCGTACATAGTTCATTACATCGTGCACAAAAGTGCTGAGAATTTGGTTCGTATTTATTTTATTTATTTTTCATTCTTAATGCAATTACCCACCGAACGATAAATATGTATGCGAATTAATTAACAATTTTAATAATGTGCCCCACCAATTGATATAATTTTTTGTTTAAGTTTTAAAACCTTTTTGCAGATAAATGTCTTACATCTTCTTTAAGATATGTTCATAATAACACTTATAGCGATGGTTATATCTTTACTACACATATAAATTAATAACAGTATCACATATTGTTGCAACATACCTCCTTATTACGGTTGGGGAGTCGAACGAATAAATGAGTATTACGTGATTACGTAATGATTGATTCACTGAAATGTTAGCGATTATTCGAATTGTAAAGCTCGGCAACATGCGTTAGTTTGCTAATGAAAATATCGCACATCTAACGTTTGATTCACCATCTATAATAGAGGGTATTGTTTGTCAGGGTTACAATTTACAAAACCAATTGCATAAAAAGGAACATGATAATAGAATATTAAAGTAAATACTAAAAAATAACACTCATATATTTAAATTTATTATAAAATATTTAAGGGTACACACATTGTTTGTTACCCTAAAAGCCATGCGTTAATAGAAACTTAACAATGTATTTGTGCTTGATTAAAGGAAGTGTAATTTTAAAGTATTTAATCGGATAATGTTTCCTTCAAATGATTTAAACTAAATTGTATGCATAATTATAATTATATCAATGTTTGCTTAATACAATAAATATATGGAAGATTATCAGTACAATTATTTTTTTATTTTTCTCAAACTTCTTTAGTATATTAAACCAAACTAAGCGAGAAATTAATTTTGTTGGTCATTGTATTTTGTGGTTTCTTCGAGATCTACTAAATGGCGTTTTCTAACATTAGCGCCCCAATAATGGTAGTCGTGCCGTACGTTCTGTATGATGAGTTTGCATATAAGATTCTTGGCCAGGGTATCAAAATCGATGTCTTGTAGATTAATACGAACTTTTTAGTATCCTTTTACACAGCAGATATTTACTCCGCGACTAAGGATCATCTATCGGATATCAATCTTACAGATTACATCAAATAAAGAATATTAATCAACAAACCATGTAAACACTAACTTTGAAAGTTGATGGAAAAATGGCAGACTAAAATCAATTTCATTTCAAAGATCATTAAATGCGTTTATTCACCTGGTTGGTCCATTGAGTATCATATAATACCACCACAGAAATTTTTGTGAGGTGTATATATTCATGAGAAAAGTAATTCTGGTGAACTTATAAGATTATTAATAATGTCGCGGGTAAACAGTTCAGACACTCGAAGACTGCGGGCTGGAGTCGTGTTGTCCATGCGCCATCGTATGCGTTGAACCCGTTTTCGTCTGGCTATACTCATGTCGCCGTACAGCCCGTACAGTTTGTGGCTGAATCTTCTTTTTCAGAAACCGTCAACGCAAACAAGACCAAAGATTGAACGCAGAACTTTTCTCTCGAAAAGACCAAGAGCTTCTTCATCCGCTCTTAAGATAGTCCAGTCTTTCGCACAATAGAGCAGGACAGGGATGATCAAGGTTTTATAAGATGTTAGTTTGGTTCTTCGAGAGAGGGCTCTACTACTCAATTGCCTCTTGAGTCCAAAGAAACAACGGTTGGCAAGAGTTATTCTGGGTTTAGCGAAGGTAGATGAAGTCCTTAACCATATTCAAGTTGCAGCTGCCTATGTTGACGGTCTCACCGAGTCGACTATGTTGTGTGTCTCTTCTTGATGACAGCATATACTTCGTTTTGCCCTCATTCACTGTTAAAATCCCTTTTGTCGCTTCCGTTTCAATACCAGCAAACGCTTTGTCGTCGGCGTAAGCAAGCTGTTGAACGAGCTTTTGGAAGATCGTGAATCTGTTGTTGACGTTTCGTTGCGGACCTCAAAACTAGCTCGTCTCTATGCACGCTGTCATATGCTGCCTTAAAATCGATGAATAAGTGGTGGGTGTCGATCTGCTTTTCTTGGGTTTTTTCGGGGATCTGCCGTACTATGAAGATTTGATCGATGGTGGACTTCCAGGCCTGCAATTCAGTCGCTCACACAAAACGGCAGAGATCTTATATGCGATGTTTAGGAAACTTTTCTCTCAAATCCTACAAATTGGTCTATACGGGCCGGCTGTACTTCGCGGTATCAACATGTTGGAACGAAGGTGGTGGTAAGGATAAACATACATCTATACTACGAAAGTGAGTTTCACGTATATGTACATACAAATAAATCGGTCTTGTATTTTTTGTATATTGTGCCATGTTCACCATTGGAACTATTTAGCGCAACTCTAGACAGATAATTTTTTCAACGCATAGGAATATTTCTATTACAAACATCTATTTTGCCACCAATGTAAAGTTGATAGCTAATGATGAATGAATGATTTGCAATCTCGTCAGTGAGAAAACAAATCGCGAGCAGAATAATATGTACGTTGTACAAATAAACCAAATTACGATGTTGCACTTGCCTTAAGGTTATGATATCCATCTAAAATGTAATAGATGGAGTTAACAGCTGATGTTCAGCTGACAGTTCATCAGTCGCAAAGTTTTCATTATATTTGCAATTCCCATTTCAAATGTATTTTTATTCACTTTGCTTTGGTATTGACATTTTATAATACCAAGAAGGTATAGAAAACTAGATAGAATCTGAAAATAATAGTAAATATTATTAAAATCCACTGATTAATTTTCAGTTGGTTTCAATTTCGTGGCTACAAATTGTGTTTGTGTAGATAAGACGCATTAACATCTTTTTCTTTGTGTGGCGCTACATTTCGGGCTGTGGGTCTAACATATCAAAAAAGAAAAAAAAAAAAAAAAACAAAATATATATTCATATTTGATTTAACTTTATTATTTTGTACAAAAATGGACAAGCACGTAATTATGTACATTTTGTATTTTTGATATTCTTAAGATTCTGAAATTCTTGTGTGGCGATGCTTTTGCAATTACGTTGTTGGTTAATTGCAATGCCATACAAAGATATGCAGATCCCACAAATGAGTATTCCTGTTGTTCATTGTGGTCCTTGTTTCGTTAGGTGTTTTCAATTCTAGTGACCAATCTTCTAATCCTTAGATTGCTGTAAAATACTTAAAATGTCCATAAGTCTATCTACTAAACGACTTTTAGTTCACTCTGGATTGGTGGCTATCATGGGATTAATTTTTATTACATGGTAAGAATGTATTATCATAACATTTAACAATTTTTAATAAATAAATTTCAATTTTCAATACCCCATTTTTTTCCTTGTAAATCTTAGGTTAAATATTAAACCCCTGGGTATAATATTTTTACTGATGTTTATCTTCTGGTTTTATAAAACCAAAATCGGTTTGGATATTTCTGCTCCAGAAGAATTTAAGAAAAAAATAGGTGCATTTATGAAACGCCTAGCTTCTGTACGGGAAGAAAGCCCTAGTTTGTTCTGCGGAATTGCATGCACTGTGTTGGGGTCTATGGCAATATTGGGACATTTGTTGTCTGGTTCAACTATCGTACTGGCCGGATTAATGATTTCAGTTCTACTGTCAACGAAATACAATTTAAAGATGTTGCAAATAAGCAAAACTGGTGAGATAAAAAAGGTATTTGCGATATAGACATATTTCAATGTATTTTTTTTTAAGAATTCAAATGGGCGGAAAAGCTACCAGAAAATGATATGGATGAATTTTTACTAGAAGTGAATGAAATAACATTGGATGTTTTGGAACGAGCAAGTGCCCAAGCAAATATAATAAATTGTGAAGACGGAGATGAAAAGAGTGAAGAAATACCAAATGATTTAATGATTCCGGACTGCATACCAGAAATAGACGAAAATTCGACAGATGAAGACGACGCGTTAGGGATTGGAGTGCCTGAAGAAGTTATTGAACGTACAAAGCTGCATTCTGAAATCGAATTTAAAAAGGGACATTTCAAAAAAGATTCCTCGATATCCACATCATCATCTTCAGACGAGGACAATCTATTAAAAGGTTTAGAATTTCCCGACCCTTTGAAAATTGATAGAAAACTGAAAAATATCGAACAAATTAACCAGCAATCACAATCGATGGTAATCGCTAGTAACATATTACCTGGAATTGTTTCTGGCTTAGTTTCATGGGCGAGTATGTCGCCCAATAATATGTCTTCAGATTCCTTTCTCCCCATAAAGAACAATGCATTACTCTCAGACGATGAAAGTGATTTTGAATTTGTCAATACTGAGGAATATCAGTAGACATCTTATTCTTACATAATTAAAGTATAAATATAAGACTTGAGATATTATTTTAACACTACAATGTTTGCGTTTTCTGTTGATATTTCTACATCGTAATGTTTAAAACTAGATCTGTAGTCATACCTATAATTAGTAATTCCATAACTGCCTATTTTTCGAATTCATAGTTCTTGCAAAACGCGTGCACTTTTGCATATTACGAAATTATTTTGAATACATTATACAAAAAAGAAAAATAATGTTCATGAATAATAAATCCAAAGAATATATTTTTTAGTTAAGTTTTACAATCATTTATCATATGATTTACTGTAAGGTAAGTATATTGCTGTATGTAGTAACATTGCAGATTTCATTAGATTCTTTTTGGTTTGAATAAAACGTTACCATCTGCCGAATTGTATCATTTACCAAACATATAAGTAAAGTAATGTAACGTTTAATAAAGATGCTTTCAATAGATTAAGAAAATTGCAAAATTTTTTTGTTTTGATTTGCCTTATATCTATTTACACGACAATGTGCAGATCTCATTTTTCCTGATTTTAGGTTGCATCCGAAATTGATTTAGCTATGGCTCCTTTTCGCATCGGTATAGTGTCCATAATTGCATTCACCCACGACTTGCCCTCTGACACACGTAACAAAATTTCAAAAACTAGTTTAAACAAAACAAATTTAACTAAAATATGAACATTAAAATCAAAATATTTTTGTTAATTTACCATGGTATGTACTTAATACAGTACGTGTTTTCATATCAATATGTTCACTAAGTGGTAATCGTGCGGTATCTATCGACAATTGTTTTGCGCGATCATAGCATAGTCCCTTATGGTGATTGTGGTCAACTAATCCTCCAATAACATACGTTTTGTGTTCATCAATTGTTTGTAAAATATTATCAGAATCACTTGTCAGGTAAATGATGTCCTCTTTCTTAAGATGATCCGTATATGATTGAAATGACCATTGAACATCCCAATTTTCATAACCGTCGTTCTTTTTCAGGGTATCATGAATTGTACCATTTTCTTTAATACCTGTAAAGTGTAGTGTGGCTGGTGTATAAGATCTTCGATTAATTGTATAAATCCTAAGGAGCTGTTTTACACATTTCGCTACATCCTTTTCAGTCATTAAATTATCATAATCAAGATCAACCGCTATTTTCAATGTGCTAGAGCTTTTGACTGACTTGTTCCTCTTTAATTCTTTTCTACTCGGGCCCGTGCGAGGTGGCAAACCATTTTCTATTGCTGATCTTCGTTTAAGTTTATATTTTTCACGCTCTTTTTTCCTTTTTTCAAGTTTTATCTCATCCCATTTCTCTTTTTTCTTAATTTTTTTTAATTGCCTTTTAGACATTAATAGGGAGGTTGGATTACTCTCATTTATAGGTGCTTTAAAATTGTCACATTTAAATTCCGCGGAACAGGGTTCTCCCATTTTATTAAATAGAACAAAAATAAAATAAGTTCAACAAACTGACACCTACATCCAGCCTACATCTGATCAATTGTCAAAAAAATCTAACCGTTTCTGATTGGTTACCGTTCAGCAATAACAATCAGTTTAAACTAGATGCGTGTTCAGTTGATTCTATTAAAAAATGTCACTGATTACAATAGCGGTGTTTACATTCACCAATTTCTCTATACGATTTGTTTGCCAACCGTGTTTAATGGCCCAAATGTAAACGCTCGTTGTTGCTAATCTATGTGAACGTACTTAATATCAGGAGTTTTCTATCAGTGGCGTGTTATTTTGACTAATCAGTACTCATCTCAGAAATGAAGCTGAATAAAACGCTTTTTTGCTGAGTTATTTTTTTCTTCCGAAAGCATATAGTTTCCTTTGGCGCCATCCATGAATAACAACATTTAACTCAGTTAGTAGTTTGGTATTTGCTTCCGCTGAAAAATCTTTCTAAGCTGAGTACTAACCAGCCAAAAACTGAGCCTAGTGTAAAATTCTTGTAGAAGAAAAATTGCCTTGAATTCAAAATAAATCGAATGTTATGACTTTATGGCCTTTTTTCCGATTTAGAGGAAGAGCAAAATGATTGCCGACATATCCATACATAAAAAGTAAGGAGTATGGCAAATTATATGTTTTGTGACTTTATCCTCAGTACGCAAAGAACAATTAAGTCAGCTTGAAATGAATATTTTAATTGTAGGTTTATCAAGCTATTCATACTAAATAAAGCATGTTTTCAATATATATTAGACATGTTAAAGGCGAAATTGCAACCAGTTGTCAGACCATCATCACTGAGTAAAAAAAACTCGTTAATTTCACTTCCACCCGTTGTCACTGTTCATACCTGACAAAGTTTCTTACGAGGGCAAATTTAAGAACCGATCAATCCTGAAGTAAATCTTTAGAAAAAATAGAGTTTATTCGTTTTAATTTATCTTCTTCTCCTCACTATTCAGCTCTTGTTGTAAGTTTAACCAAAGCGAACGCTGGATCTTTTTTGTAAAAATGTTTGGCGATATACGTATTTCCCTTTATGTGGTCTACCAGCGTGGGTAGTGTGGGAATTCAATGATGGCTGGTTTTTATCTCTTCTACCAACGTAAATTGCGACATTCTCCCGCCGCAGTCAATTCGTCGTTTTCAATGATCATCACGAATTTAGATATTTTCCAGAAGTATAGAAAATAAAAAACCTGTTTTTGAATAGAAATGCTCAAAGCAGAGTGAAGCTGAAATAAGTTAGTATGCTTGCTCCACCGCAACGCCACCATCAGAAATAAAGTACTAGAATACTCTAGTACTTTATTTCTGGTCACCATTGAATAGCTTGCTCTCTAATTTCTGCTACGAAGTTTATCTCTGAACTGGAGTCTGTCAAGCAAGTTGTGTGTGTGAACCAAAACCATAACTTTATCGTCAATCCAATAGTATCGGCAAAATGTTGAATGTGAACACCGCTAATGTCTTTTTAATTATCAAATAAACACCCAAATGGGACATAATATGAATAAATAAATATTTTCGCAAAATGCCTATGTTATATGAGGAATCCTTTCAGCAGCAACAGCATCGATAGTCTCTCAGTCATATCAATACCAACAAATCAAAACAGTTGAGCTCTGAATGCACTCCTTTGGCGTTAAGGTTTCGTTGTGATAATTGTTCGTTCAAATTCCGTTCTAGTTTCAAGTTCATATTCGTAAACCAACTGACAGCTATCAGTTTAAAAAAAATCGCTAAATATAACGACGCTGTGTACTAATATTCATTTGTTATATCTGTGGCATTTTTGTTAATTGTAGTATTTTTGCTTATTTTTGTATGTTTAGAATTAAATGTTTTTTGTATAATATAATATAAATCAAGATGGAAACAGTTAATAATTGGAAGAGGATTCTTTTGCAATGGGTACTTGGGAATTCGAATGCACGATGAAAAAAATATGCTGATAGCTTTTATTTTAGATCAAAAAGTGCAATTTCTTGGAAAAGTCCTTTTATAGTATCGAGCAGTCTGAAATCGAGGTATTCTTCGCGAAGTTTAAGGAGCACGTCAAGGGCGATTTCATCAAAAAGGATCTATACTCCTTCTTGAAAGGTTTGGAATATATATTTCAAAATATGTTTTCATGATTTCAATATAAAAAATTAAATATAAAAAAACTGCTAATGAATATTACTTTTTTAAACAGAAAATTATCCATCGTTTGAACCTCATTTCGATGATGAAAACGCATTAAGTTCCAGTGATTATATTTACGTGTACTCCTTACTTCTACATTTTTCCTGCGTAAAATGTCCAGATGAATTTTTTCAACAAAAATGTCAAGAATTGAATGAATCTGTCCAGCAAAATATTGCAACATTTTTTAAGAAAGTATTTGAGCTGGAAAATCTATCAAAACAGAGTCTTAGGCATGTAATAGCCTCCACCGCAACGTCACCATTGAATAGTTCTATTCAATTGATGTTTATGGACAGCCCTATTAAAACTCCAAGGAAGAACGATATATCACCGCCAACACCAAGAGGTAGCATGCTTAGAGAAAGAAATAAAGAACTGTATAATTTAAAGGTAAATATTTGAAGCATAATACTTATACTTATACTTATACACAATACAATACCTGTAGACACAACTAGAAAATGAGATATACGAAAAAGGAATATTAGAACTCGAGGTGAAACAAAATCAAGAGAAAATTTTTAAACTAAGTAAGATTTTTTTATAATTAAGTGAGTTGTGTTTAATGTAGTTTATTTCATAGATCAAGAATTAAAAAAGTCACACCATGAACTTCAGAATCTACGCAATGACATTACATCAAGAAATACAGAAAACAACTCAGAGCAAAAATTTTCGGAAGACCAGGTTTGTACTTATGTATATCATATATCTTTCATTTTTCTAAAGCTGCGAAGCAAATACATGAAGAAGTAGGTTTGTTGATAGCGGGTATTCATATACTTCTTATAATTTCACAGATCAACCGGAAATTGTGCAAACAAATTTCTCAAAAAGAACAAGAAATTTGTCAGCAACGTGAAGATATAGACGCACTAACAGAACAAAAAAATGCTTTAAGTGAAAAGGTATTAATTATATTGAAGATTTCTATAGAACTCACTACGGAACAGTAAAGAGAATGACTACTATTTTACGCAATCTAACACTTTTTAGCTTATTCATGCGGAAAAACACATTAAAATAGATCAAGAAAGGATAGAAGAGTTTACTATAAAGGTGGACGAACTTGTTGCTGAACTTGAGGTAAATATACCTAAATAGAAAATAATATCTGTTTAAGGTATTGTGATGAAATTTTTCCTTAATTCTTACAAAAATAGCGAAAAGAAGTTACTATTCAGTACTTATCTGAAATTAAACTCGAGTTAGAGCAGTATATTTCAGAAGTTCGTTCTTCGTCTGCTAGTTCTCGACCTGATCTCAATGTATCTGCAGAATGCCTTGACTTATCCCGTACAACAAACAGCTCTGGAAGCATTAATAGTCCGGAAAATTTAGGTTGCTCTGTAGTAGATATTCAGCTGCGGGAGAAAGAAAATGAAAATAATCATTTGCGAAATGAATTAGCTATGTTTCACTTAAATAATTCTAAATTATCAAATCATATGCGTGATCTTACAACAAATTATTCAAAGTTCTTTGAAGGTGAATGCATAATATTTGATCCAGAAACAAGCGATCCTATTGAACATTTTTTAATGTTTGCAAATTATGTGGACAAATTCGTTCAAAAGTATGATGAGAACTGTTTAGCTTTAAAACAGTTGAAAGAAAATTCAAATGTAATTGAAAATGAAAATCGTTCACTTTCTAGCAAACTTGTTGAAACTGAAAAAGGTGCAAAAGAATGGGAGAGCAGATTTGCAATTACTTTCAGAGAAAAAACAGAAATGGAAAAATATGTTGAAAGTCTTCAAGTACAAATAGAAGATCTCAAACGCGATTTTCATATTAAATACCAGAAAGATGCTGAGCTCACTAAAAAACTAAAAACTGATTTAGATACTGCACATTTTATCGTGAGTGATTTGCGGTCAGAATCAATTGAGAATAAACATCAGATTGAAAAGCAAATTCTTGATAACATAAACATTAAAACAAATTTTGAATCTGCAATACGTAGTTTAGAGGAAAAAGAAAAGGATCAAATTGAGGAAATTATTGTACTTAAAGAAGAAAATAACAAACTGACTGCAGAGTTAGACGAGTTGAAACTGAAATTAGATTATTTATTGAATGAAAAAAATGAACTTCAGTATAACTATGAAGAAACTGAGAAAATGAATATTTCATTAAAAACTTTATTGAAAGATAATGAACAAAAAGTACAAACGTATTTAGACGAAGTAAAATATCAACAATGTTTAATATCTATGCTAAGTTTTGAAAAAAATGCATTGCTTAACTCTATTCAATCAAGGATTGACTCTTTTAAAACAATTGTAGATGAACTAGATACATCATTTGAACGAAAAATATTTAAGCTTGTCGAGAAGAATGAAGTACTTGTGCGAAAAATTAGCGATGTCAATGGTATGTATACTCATACAAAAGATATTATAAATGAGTTAAAAACCGGTCTGAATCAAGTTTTGGATAAATATAAACTTAAACCAGCAGCCAATACATCTGAACCATGCCTATTTTATGTTCCTCCTCAATCTACCGATGACACAGATAATCTCAAATTAGATTTGAATATACTGGTAGACGAATTGCAGAAGTTGTATGGTTTAAATACTGAAAAAGATTCTATAATTGTTAATCTTTCCCAAAAAATGGAAGATGTTTCTCTACAAAAAAGAGATCTCGAAGAGGAATTAGCTGCTTCCAAAAGGCGTATTATTGAATTGCGCGAAGACTTAGAAAGTGAAAAGCAATGTGAAATAAATAAGTTAACTAACGAAATGCGACGCTTGAGTGAAAATTTCATAAATATAGAAAATGTTTGCGATCATTTAACAAATCAGAATACAACTTTGCAAACAAATTTGTGTGAATATCTGACCATTATTGATCAATTAACAGAAAAAAACACATTCTTAGAAACAGATAGATCACATCAATTATCGATGGCTGATAAGTTAATGAATACAGAATCAGAGCTTAGAAATCAAGTTTTAAATATGCAGACTGCCGTAAAATCGTTGGAGTTGGATATTGAAGCTGTTCAGAGATTACTTGACATAAAAACGAAAGATGCGGAAATTCTCTTTGAAGAACGTAACCAAGCCGAGTGTAAGATTGCCTCCATGATGAAACATACTATACATCTTGAATCGAAAATAAATGCGTTAGAAATCACCATAAAAACCATGTCCGAAAAGTATGATACCTCTAATAAATTAACAGAAGAAAGTTCCCTTGAACAATGCTATAAATTAGATCATTTCAAAAACCAACTACAAATTGAAACTTCTAATAAAAATAAAATGTTGACCGAACTTGAGTGTATTATTGGGCAAATGAACGAGCTTAAGAGAGAGAAAGTAGCCTCGGATGCCAAATATCAAGCAATGGAGAATCAACTAGAAAAGTACAGAGCTGAGTTAAATTTTTCAAAAACAGAACTACATAAATTAAAAGCTGCAAAAACTACACTCGTCGACGAACAAAAAATTATGAAAGAAACCAATATTTTCAATGAAACCAGCATTGACCAACTTAAAAGGGAATTAATGGAACAGAAAGATAATGTTTCGCGATTAATAAAAGAAATAGCTTCAATTCGGGAAGAAAAAGATCATTTGAAAGATGAAAATATAAACCTCCAAAAAAAATTTGATGAAGAACACAATGCACAAACATTATTGTATTCTCAATATAATATGACTATAGAAAAACTACAACTTTTGGAAAAGGACCTCCTGGCTAACCAAAATTTATTGAATTCTGAACAGCTCAAAATTGTAGAGCTGGAAAATCAATTAAAAAAATTACAAACCGATAATGTTAAACTTAAAGAAACCACAGAAAGTAACGTAAAACGTATGGAAAAACAAGCTTTAAAATTGGGAGAAACACAAGCTAAATCTTTGAAATTCAAAAAGGAAGCTGAAATAGCTCTTAATAATCTGGAAGTTTTAAAATCTTCTTCAGAAGTGATTCAACGGGAGAATAATAAACTCAATTTAGAATGCAAGTCATTTAAGGAAAAAGTAGCCAAATATGAGAAGAATATTGATCAGCTTAATTCGAAATTACAACAACTTGAAAAGGAAAAACATACACTGTGTACAAAAAAAGAAAATGTAGAGGCATCTGAAAAGGAATTGAGGTCAGCTATGGACTCACTCGAAAAACACAAATCTAATTTAGAAGATAAAGTACGTAAATTAGCCAAATCACTTAGTGATGCAAATGTCGCACTGGGTCGCCTTGAACAGGATAAAGTTAATTTAAACTTAGAAATCGGTGGTCTTAATATCGAGTTAAAGGAATGCAAATCATTACTTTGCTTGAAATCGGATGAACTTCAAAACGTTACCCAGAATCTTGTTGAAGTTAAAAACACAAACTTGACACTAATGAATTTAAACGAAAAACTTCAACTGGATACAATTCAAATTCAAGATGAAAATATTCGACTGAATGACGAGTTGTCAAAAATTTCTCTTCGACTTAGTATTACACAAGAAGGATATGAAAATACTAAGACTGAAATAGATGCTTTACGTTTGGATATTATTAAAAATAGACATGAAACAGAAGCAATAGAAAAGGAACGGCTTAAAGAACTAGAAGGAAGGCAGTCAAACGAAACCGAGCTCATAGAAAAAAATAAATACTTGGAAGATGAAATTGCAAAGCTTTCGTCGGATATTCGAAATTTGGAAGAAGTTCGGAGGCAAGAAAAACAAATAAATGAGAAATTAAATACAGATATTTCGATTTTGCAAGCAAAACTTCATAAAAGTCGTTTAATATGTGAAGAAAATGAAAGAAAGTGGAGTGGAGAAAAAGATCAATTATTATCAGAGGTTAAATCCAGTGATGATCGTATCAAGGAGACTAGATTAGAGCTCGAAGGCAAGCTGGAAAAGATGAAAACAAAAATGGTAAGTGTTTTTGTATGTACCTATGCATTTAATGGACATCACATTTTTTAACTTGGTGATTAGCTTTGCCGAATTTAATTCATATACAGTGTGTATACATAATACATGTAATGTAATGTATATAATAAATGTATATATAATTCTGTTTATTGTTTTTTAGTTAATTTCTGCGACACTAAGCACAAATTGTGCTCCCTTTCAGTAATTTCACACAACCTTTTTATTGTGCAGTCTTTGTAGAATTCATTATTTTGTCTTTACATGTTTAACCAATGTTCCCTTGGTAGGAGTTTTCGTGTTTCGAGCTTATGTTTTGCCGCTTAAGTTCATACAGATATTGATATATAACCAGATAATAATAAAAATAAATCGTATTGTTATTTAATAATAATTATGCATATATGTACACGTGTTTATAAATCTAATTATATACATATATATAATACATTGCCTTTATTTATCAGTCGCGGTATTGTATAAGAAATTATCTCTTCAAAAGTAGAGAATATATTCGTACGCGAAAAATTTCTTTTTCATGTAATTTTGTTTTAATTTAAAGATTACTTGCAGGCAGAAGTACTTAAAACTAGCTTAATTAACTTATCAATAAGGTGGTAATTATTATATTTTATAATCCGAAAAATAATTTATAAGCGAATATGATCCGCCATAGTCGCTTGCCTACACTGTCAGTTACAAATATGCTAAGGATGCGATATCCATTATGATTTGCTGACGTCTATTTTCTTTTCTTTTCTTTTAAATGTAGTTATTACATCAATGTGTATTTGGAAAAACACATATAATATCAAATAACAGCCAGAATTGGACACGACGTATTAAGTCTCTCATCAAATATCCAATAATTATTTTTATCTTTCATTTGCTCTTTGTAATGGTCATTAAATATTTCATGAATAAACATGATTTGGAATTCATTATTCAGAGTCATGTACCCTCTGTATTTTAGTGTAATATTGAAATGTATGTGATGTCCTTAGATAAACTTGTACATGTTCTTACATATTTGTTCCAATAAAATGTAAATAGTAGAACTCACTACATTTTCTTTAATATCTTACCAATTATTTTTATGTGATTACTAGAAAACGTTATATAATGATGAGATTGCGAAAATGAAAAAGAAGCAAGAGAAGGAAATTTATTTAATGAAATCCGACATTGAATCACTCAAAGCACAGGTATGTACATAAATACAATAATAATAAGTAATGTGTACCTAGATTTGATTTTGAATTTTCTTTTTTTGTATATGCAAAAAGAACGATAAATACGAAGAGAACACAAAAAAGCTTGCTGGTCAGATATTTCGGTTGAACGAAAATATATTAGAATATCAAAAACAGAACACATTTCTCCAAACAAAGCTAAAAGATATGGATACTGAGTCCCATAAAATTAATAGAGTCGCAAGTTCTCATATACCTCAGTCTTCGAACCATCATGCACTAGGATCAAATCTACATATGGAGGATGAAGAAGGTGAAGTCTTCAACAACACTTATCTATCTGATTTAAAAAATGGAAAAATGCCTGAAGTCTTCGGAAGAGGGATAAGGTAAAACAGCGTGGAGGAGTCAATAAAGTTTAGCATTTATAATTTAATTTTTTAGCCCCCAAGAACTGCAACATAGAAATTCTTTGCGGCCACCACATTTGAAAACAGCATATTTTGCACAATATGATCACCAAATGGGAGAAGATGAAATAAGAGTAAGCACGGTTATTAATTTGACAGGACACCAGGAATTGAAGATTCTGCAAAAACACAATGTTTAAAATGACAACTTAATCGCACAGTTCTTGTACGATATGTGAAAACATTAAATTATTTGACAAAAACAAATGTGGAATTTAATTTTAAATATGCAAGATTTGATTTTTAAATTACTTATATTTGTTTGGTTTGTAGAGAAATGCGTCATTTCTCCCTTCTTATATAGAATTATAAAAAAAATTCCATAACATATTCAACCAATTGCTAGTTAATACATGTACGTAAACTAATACTGAAATATTTTTTAGGATGTTCAAAATTTGGATGATAGCATGAGTACACTTTTAAATACAGGCCAAAGAAAGAAAATTTCAGGGGCAACATCATATAAACGCCCTGGGCCTCCAACACCAAGTAAAAACGCTGGTCGTTTGTCGTTTGGCGGAAATGGAGAGCCTAGCCGGGAGATATTAAGAGAAACTTTAGATGTTGGAAACACTCACTCTTCAACGAAAACACCAGCAAAATTTAAATTGTTTTCCTCAAGACATAGTATAAAAGACGAGGTATGGCGATATGATTGCATTTGTATATTATTCTGTTTGTTTAATTGTATAAAACCCGTAGTTTTGATAATTTGTATGCAAATGATTTTATTCACGTCAAAAGTTTAGTAAACAGGGATCTGACTCGAACTTGTCAGAACATGTCCGTTGTCTGTACCAAAAGTTGTCCTTGAGAGTGTTCCAAATTTACATACTGAGTTCCTTACTAAATATATATTTCACTATTCCAGTATAAACACTCTTTGGCAAAACATTCACAAAGGAAACACATTTTGGGAACTATACAGTGCTCGTCAACACCGCGTAAAAGCAAAGCACATTTTGATCAACGTCGAATTCTTGATCAAATCATGTCAGCATCTCGGTTAGCTCGTGGGAATTTAGTTCAAACCTATAATAGCCCAGAGCCAAATCGTCTGTCTTCTCTAACTAGTTTGGAGATGGTGAAGAGGAAAACACCAAAATACAAACGATCCAAACTGTCCTCTGAAGGAAAGGGAAGTGAAACATCTGAGATAAGATCTCATAAGTATAAGAGCGGTGAACTCGATTATGGCTCCAAGTCAAAAGGGAGAAGACGTTCAATTTACCTTAAAGGTAGCATGTTTGCAAGGAATACTTGCACTTCTAAAAATGATTTTCGAGATGCCTATAAAAATAGATCCAAAATGCAACGTAATGCTAATTTTAATAAATACAGAGATAAAGTGTTTAATACCATTATCAATAGCCCGCATCGTCAATCACCAAATACTTCTGACAGCACTAACGACATCAGTGATACTGATTACTATGAAACGCGAGAAAGTAATTTATATTCACGCAAAAGTTACGCTTTAATTAATGTAATAAATAAAAATATTGAAAGCTGCGCCAAGTTTAACAATTTATTGGTAGAAAAGGTTTCGGAAGCTCCATTTGAAATTAGTGAAATAATTCCTTCTATGTGTTCGATTGTTAATAGTTCTAGCAATATTCATTCTCGAACAATTTATGGCACAAGTGTTATTTTAAATCGTAGAATTCCAAATGTTAACACCACACATGTTCGCAAAAATTCAATATACGTTAAATCCAATGGTGAAAATGGTATAATACTAGTTACTGATCAAACTGTAACGCTTATGGATCTAGCACAAATGTGGATTCAAATGAATATTGCAGCAAAATTAGTTACTTGTTTGGGTTTAACAACATTGTGCGCGACGATATATATTTGTGTTTGCCGATTTATTTCTCGATTTTACGATTCACATGTTCCTTTTTAATGTATTTAATATTAAGCTGAAAATAAAAGATGATAAGCCCATTTCTTAAGTTATATTGTTTGGTTTTCTTACAGATTATAGTTACTTAGTAATAATATCTACTATACACGAGTATGTCTCTTTTTTTTCTTTCAGAACACCCCGCCAAACAAAAGAAGATTAAGTAATTTATTTAGAAAAAAATAATTCAAACAAAAAGTATACTTTTTATTATAATGCTTAAGCTATTATTATTATTAACAAATATTAATTCATTATTATGTTACATAGTAATCTGTAAATATTTTTGATGAATGTAGATATAATAAAATTGCTTAAATAATCTAACAAAAAATGTAATAACCCACTAAAGGGGTCGCGGGGTAAAGCACGTGCTAAAAATACATAAAATGTTAATAAAATAAATGTACTTTCATTAAAATCAACTGACGATTATTTTGTTCGACCTCATTTACTTTTTTCAGTGGTACTTTTTTAATGTAAAAAGCTTATAATATGTCGTAAGCTTACTCAATATGTCGTAAGCGACATGAAAAAAACGACAGCACGAAATCGGAATTGTCGTTTTTGTCGTTCATAAACGTAAGCTGTCGTTGATCTGTGCCATTTCCTAATTACCTGAGTCGATTCTACAAGACATCACGCCGTAAAAACGACAATTTCTTCCTTTCGTTTGCATTTGAGTGGACAACCGCAAAGCGAAAACAACCAGAACTTGGAGGAAAATAGTATTGATGACAAATTTTATAGAGAAATGCATATATTTAAATAAGTTTGTTAAAAATTATAGATTATGAAGATAAAAGCCTAACAAAAAAACGATCAGCTGAAAGGTTGAAATTAAAAAGAAATGCTCTCTTAACATCCGTGTTTACCAACAATGGACAAATTCATGTCAGTAAATTACCAAGGGCCTAAACACGTAACTATCGCGGCGATTATAATTCTTTCGATTCTCTTCAGTGAGTCAGATAGACGACGATTTGCTTCATGGAAGCCCACTACTATGGTCTCGTCTATCGTTTATTTTGTATACGGTTTGGGAATTCTGAGAACTATATCTCTCACGTAAAAATTACGATAATTACTTTATTGGAGATGGAGAGGTCTTACGACAGGAAGGAGGTCTGAAAGTTTTACCAATAGGTAATACAAGTATCCGGAAGGTATAGACCTCGGACCGAAGCCTACAGGTCGAATATGGACAACTAGTAGTAGGATCGCAGTCGATGCTGAGCATTTGGAAGTTACTTCTGTAGACTGTTAAATGGCGATGACGACTGAAATTCCGCTGTCAGGCAGATGTCTGGTCCACAAGAAAGGAAACCCCTTTGACTGGGCTAACTATCGAGTTATTAGCCTCCTCAGCATCGCGTACAACCATTTGCCAACAACCTGATAGGTTATTATCAAGGCGGTTTCAGACCTGGGAAGTCCACTATCGACCAAATATTCACACTTGGGCAGATCCTGGAATAGACTCAAGAGATGAAGGTCGACACCCACCACATATTTGTCGATTTCAAGGTCGCATATGACAGCGTGCATAGAGACGAGCCAACTCGTCAGGTTGTACAGGATGACGATGGAGAACTCTCGTTGCTCCATCAGGTCGTTAACGAACTCATCCAGACCTTCAATGTCAAAAAAGGTTTTAGGCAAGGCGACACGATGTCATATGACTTCTTCGTGAGAAGCTCAAACGTAAACACCCGAGGCACAATCTTCCAAAAGTCCGTTCAAATGCTTCCTCACGCGGACTACATTGACGTGGTTGGCCGAACACAACGAGCCGTCAATGAGGGGTTTGCGGGCATTGAAGCGGAGGCGGCAAAATAGGTACATGCCGTCATTACGAAAAACCGCACAACATCGACGATTCGGACAGAGCGTCATAATGGGCAGCAGAAACTTTGAGGCAGTCAAGGATTTCGTCTACCTCTGCTCTGGAGGAAATAGGGACAATAACAACAGTACCGAGATCTTCTTTGAGCTCAAGAGGCGAACTTTTGTCCTGTTTGGGTTGAGGGTGCCTGGAGGAGAAGATTCAATCACGAATTGTACGGGCTGTACAGTAGCAAGCACCTAGTTAAGCGTCTTCGGATCCAACGCTTAAGATGACCACAGTTCCGGCCCGAAGAGTGTTCAATACCGAGCTATTGGGACATCGCAACATAGGCGCACTCGCACGAGATGGCGCACACAAGTGGAAAGGGACCTCAACCAACTTGGTGTGCGCAGCTGGTGAAATATCGTGCTGGCTGCAAAGGCATGTTGCCTGAGGCCAATGTCCACCCCGGACTGTAGCCACAATCAAAAAAGAAGAATTACTTTGTTTGGACAGTTTTCAGCTTAAGTGAAGCAAGCAAAAATATATCTTTCAGACGTTAGATACGTTATCATAGCATCAGATAACGTCATTTCATGCTTACAGAAAACTAACGCTAGCGAGAGACGCAGTGACGCAGTGCGTGATTGGGATCCAGAGCTCGCAACATGGAGAACTTAAAAATGTTGTCGGTCTAAGGAGTGATGAACATCATAGAACCTAAACGCACAGCATATGTCTTCAATTTATTGTTTTGTCTCTTATTGAATTGTTGAATTTTATATTGATTTTAATTGTAAATAACACTACATAACTTTTTTTGCTTTTCTTTTTGTATTTTTTTCTTTTTTATTATTTATCTCTCTTTATTCCTACCTTAAGCATAAATAGCCTGTATTCGACCTGTTACCATGAACAACATAAACACTCAAAGTCATAGCAGCATTAATAACAAGACAAATTTAAACAAATTTAAAAAGCCACGATGGTCTGCATGTGTGCCACATAAAGCCACTGAGCCTTGTGAATAACTTTAAAGAATCTAAACTAGTCTTCGAAAACAGCTTGATCGATATTATGTGTTTCCAAAACATGTTCGACCCTGGAGTAAGCAATCTAGCTTTCTAAGGGCTTTAGACTTTCGAACTACGATACAATATTTACTATCTATATTTGGTTAACCAATAGAATCCTTCTAGCGATCAGAAAGAGAGATTTTTTTCCCAACAATGGAAACGATTTCGGTGAACGTATATGCACATGGAATACAAAGCTTGCAGGAACCATAAAACCTTGCTAATAAAGAAGGCTAGTAAGTAATTAAAAGTGTAACTACCACCGATCATCTGGTTTCTACGGAAGCAAGTGCGAGATATTGGACTCACTCAAACCCACAAGCCACCATTGAATTAATGTTCGTTGGAATTCCTTCTCCTTAAATATGCCACCCTCTGATGCTGGGTTTAGATAACATCTACATCGACTTAATAAAAATAGTAATTCCGCTTACACTGTAATACATCAGGCATATTTTCAACTCATCAACGTATCCAAGTCAATAGAGAGAAGCAAAGATTATCGCAGTTCAAAAGAAAAAAACCCGCCTGAATACGGACCAATAGATATCCTTCCATATTTCGAGCGAATATTGAGTAATGACTTTACTGTAAAGATCACATTGACGGACACAACTACTATGCAATCAGGATTCCGTAAAGGACATAGCTGTGTCACGATACTTTCTAAATGACAACAACATACAATAAGCCATTGACGAAAATAAAACAACCATATTGGCCTTACTTCACTTCTCGAAAGCATTCGGTAGTGTTAACCCGTCAATACTATGTCACAAACTGTTCACCCAATTCAACATCTGTGATTCTACTAGTAAATCAATCTGTATGCTCTCATGCTCAATCCTGACAAAACCAAAGTCGTCCCATTCTTAAAACACCATCCCTCCCTTTCAAACTTTACTCCCATATAATTAAACTCTTTTATCATCAAATATGTAAACTGTATTAAAAATCATGGTATAATGTGTAACAGTGAACCACCATCGACTGAACACATAGATAGTTTAGTGTGCCAGATGTCCAAGATGTATACGTCTGTCAATAAGCAAAGTTATACTCTTTCTCAACTTATACGGCTGCGAGTTGTTCGCTGACTGTGATATTTCCTGAGTGCAAAAATTGTTAAGAGCAATCAATGCTACTGCACGGTATTTTTTAGCATTCATTCTTCTAGTATGTGAATTAGACGCATTTTAAAAATATAGATCATGCTTACGAATCTTCAAAATAATTCTTTGGAAAAACGTTCTGTCGATCGAGTCATAATATTACGTTGAAACCTTCTGTCCATACATATTTAACATCGCACAGGCATTTCTTCATTCATGCTGTATATCTGTGCTATCCTCCCCAACTCCACAGGAACGGTCTAAGAGCGAGTACAGCCAATTTAGCTTAACATGTTTTCTCATCTCGCCGATATGAACTGAAATAATTCCCAAAATGTAAATTTAAATTGGTCGTGCGTAATTTACATTTTGGGAATTATGCAATGAATTAACCTATATCTTTTTAGTTCATTCTTGGAATATGAAAATGTGTTATGTCATTCCACTGTATATCATTAAACAATGTTATATTTTTATCCCTGTACTGTAGAATAATACTATATTCTCTATATACATACGTTGATTATCTGGAATTAATAAAATAAAATGAAATATGCCATCCGTCGAATTTGGCCTTATTACACTGCTGTCGGAACTGACTATGATTCAGATAAGTCTAATATTTAGAGCGAGGATTGAACTTTTAGGACTTAACTACTTAACGGAATGATAACGATGTTGAAAATATGTAGCACTTTTTTGCGGTTTATCCAATTTAACTTGAATTATATATATATGGGTGGCGTTACAGCCCGTAGAGGACCAGGGCCTAGTTTCTCAGCAACCACTCGTGTTGTGCGTGCTATTGTTCTCTCACGAGTGGAAGGGACCTACAGTTTAATGCCGACTCCGAACGGCCAAGTTTGAGAA
This sequence comes from Eristalis arbustorum, assembly GCA_916610145.1. Classification (NCBI taxonomy): domain Eukaryota; kingdom Metazoa; phylum Arthropoda; class Insecta; order Diptera; family Syrphidae; genus Eristalis; species Eristalis arbustorum. Next base: position 188,768 of record OU744320.1, read on the forward strand.
GCTTTTTCTAGACAGGAAATACTCTTTGAGCATTGTCAGTGACTCGAAAGAGGTGGGGCCGTGAAAATTGATTTCGTCGCTCAGAGCTGGAATCGAACCTACGACGTCGAGGTTGGGGTTGACGCACATACCCACAAAGCCACGGGCCACCACGGGGGGGCCGTAATTTTATTTCTCCAAAGAATCTTGCAGACTTGATGAAACTAACTTACTTACTTACTTATCAGGCCGACGACTCATGAAGGTTCGAGCCTGAGCAATTGCTGGCTTCCATCGGTGACGGTTCTGGGTGCGAAACCAGGAGGCTCGGATTCGAAAACCCACTTGTTGGAGCAGTGTTGTCCATTCGTTCGATGTGGTCGCCAGTGTAGTCGATGTATTTTTGCCATTCACATCCTTGTACAGCTTATAGAGTTCGTGTCTTCTCCTCCATTCGACTTCCTCGTAGACGGGGCCATATATCCGACGTAGAATTTTTCTTACGAAGGCACAAAGAATCAGCTCTGCAGCTTTGCTTAGTGCCCAACTTTCGGCTCCATAAAGTAGGACTGCGAAAGTAAGAGTTTTGTAGAGTATGATTCTGTTCCTTCGAGTCAGGAGTTTCGACGCCAGTTGTTTTGGCAAACCGAAGTAGCATCGGTTGCCAAGGGCTATTCTACGTCGGATCTCCACTATGTTGTCATTCGTGGAGTTTACGTTTGCCCCGAGGTAGACAAACTCCTTTACTACGTGGTGTGCGGCGGACCAGCATACATACATTTTATCTTGTCCTCGTTGACCATAAGACCAACTCGTTTCGCCTGTTCCTACATTGCCGTGAAAGGTTCCACTACGGCGCGTTGGGACCGCTCACCTCCTTGCCGAAATCCGGTGCATGTTTCGAACGGTACAGAGGTTTTTCAACCGAACTGTACTGTGCATCGCGTATGTGAAACGTGATGCGAAACAACCGGATAAATTTCCCGGATATGCGGCTTTGAAATCGATAAAAAGATGTTGAGTATCAATTTGAAACTCGCTCGTCTTCTCCAGGATTTGCTTTAGTGTAAAGATTTAGTCGAAAGTCGATTTGCCGGGCCGGAAGCCGCACTAATACCTGCCGATATACTATATATATAAAGTTTTTGCAGACGGTAGGATCGCCTTTTTAGTGGAAGGGGCATATGGAGCTGATATTCCAGTCGTCAGGCATGATTTCTTACGTACTTACTCTTTATATTTATGTACAAAATGTATGAAATTAATTAATAAAATATCAGTTCTCAACAAACGGCACGTTGTCCTGTTAACTTTTATTTTGATAGAATTAATGTAATTGTTTTAAGACTATTAAAGAATAACAATATCATTGAATAAAAATAATCAGCTGTTTATGACTGTGAGACCACAGAAAACAGTAGAAACTAAATGACTATGAGTTCATTATCATAAAGAAATAAAGGTGATTGAAAGTGCTAAGCTACAATATATTATTATAGTATTCCTTTTTTTAGGAATTTGTTTTTAGTCTTCGGTGTTTTGCAATAATACCTAATTAATTAAATATTATGATTTCACTGCGAAAGAAACCCACAGCAATGGTATTTTGAAACACGCTGAGAAATAATACAATACAAATTATTTATGAGAAAGCTTTGATACTATACGCAATGCTCCAAAACTTAACTGGTCCTAAGACGACTGAGGTCTTTATTTAGCAACTCATCAGAGAATGCATAACACACCGATGCCTAATCCAAAACAAAAAAAAACCCACTGCGATCGGCATATTTAGAATATAGACCCTATATATACACTAAATTTCTTCCCTACCAAAATGTTGGTCGAGCCCATATTCCTACCTTTGTAAATATTAACAGACAATATCGACTATGGACCAAATTCTCACACTCTTGAAGCAAATCTTGATTTTTTAAAGCTTCATCACAGAAAAATATTCGAAGCGACAACCGAATTTGGGATTCCGGAAGACATGCAAGTCAGTCCGACTCTTTGGATATGTAGACGACGTCAACATTGTCGTGCGTTCCCAACATACCGTAGTAAAAGCATTTAATATAAGATAAAAAACTGAAGAGTTGACTGCAGAGTTGAGTCTGATTTGTAAGAAAAATTCTACGTTGGATTGGTTCCGTCTCCGAGGAAGGTGAATGGAGAAGAAGAAACAAACGCTACTCTATTTGTACCAGGATGTAGATGCAGTCCGGAAAGCAAAAATCCGTCGACTACACTGGGCCATAATGGCCATATTGACCACACCCACACCAGATGGTTTTTGAATTCGATCCTACTGGCTCAAAAACGAATGGAAGACTGAAACTGCGGTATTTAGACCAATTAGCCGCGGATGCAAGACAGCTTGGTCTTGATGACTTGAAGCAGCGTGCCGAGAACCGTCATTTATGGAAGGCAGCAACTGCTCAGGATCGAACCCTCCATGGGTCACCTGTCTGAAAAATGTGAAATCTTCTTAGTTTAATTTTCATTGAGTAACCTCATTGCACGTTATTCCCAATTTGAATACATCGGCCTAAGCCTTATTTATATTTCGTAGCATTTTTTCTTCCGAAAATTGTAATTACTGCCCCCGTTTTTTAATATTGTTATCTAAATACACTAATCAATATTAATATAAGACTAATTACTACACTACATATGTATATGTTTTATAATATATTACCATCCCATTATACTACATCATACTCACGACGTTAATACATACGTACGTATTCACATATATTTATGTGTAACTCTTAAAACTCACCTTATAATGTTCGGATTATAATAATAATAATTACAGCGATAAAAAACAAACTGCCGTGCTATCCTCAACTGAACAATTAGACTGTGTATACGTAAAATATGTAAATGATTCTTAAATTAACTTGTATTGGAATTGCATCTCCTAAAACCATAGTATTATTGTTCATAAACAAATATTCAAAATGTATGTAAATTAGCGGAAATGTAAATAATTTAATTCATCATACTCAAAAGACCTACAATACAAGCCCATATAAACATTTCGCATTCTTAAACTGTTATTTAAAACGAGATACTGGAAATATCGGTTGCTTGAATTTTTGCATGTGGTTAACGAGATTTTTCTTCTTTCAATAAAAGCAGCTTAGGTAAAGTTTTAGAGTTTAGTTTATAACGAGCTTTGAATCAACGTGTTACTTTTTGATTTAAATACTTTATAATGAACGAATAACAAAAAACTGTTCATCAGCTTAAAGTTAAATATACACATAAATTAAAACAAATATCATAATATTTTGTTATAAATAAGTAAATACAGATAAATTGTGTTGAATACATAATGCAAGCAAGTTCTTTAAATTCTAACAATCTGAAAAAAACAACTTGCATAAAATCGGCAAGATGGAATTTGCGTCCTTCTAAATTGGCCACCAACACCCACAATCGGATACGGGAAATAGTTGAATCATTAAATTTAGAACCAAATCCGGAAAAGGCTATGATTCCACTTTCTATTGGTGAGTAGATACATATAGATACATATTTTGAGTCCTCATACGATCATATCACAATGATTTAATGTTTCAAAATGATGCTAAAATGGTTTCCATGCGTTCCATGTCTTCCACTATTTCAATTAACTTCATTAATTTCAAAGTTAATAACTATATTTGCGACAATTTTGAAAGCACAATACCTGTGTCTGGACTTATACATACCTATATTAAATGGACAGTGATTATGGTACTAAACGCTTAACCATGTGCCTCTTGTTAACTTACGTAAATAAATCTATTGCCTTCCTTTCTTGCATTCACAATTATATTTACTTCACAGCTATTACGACTTAAATAAATATATTTTGTAATAAATTGTTGTTCGGTCTCAACAAACAGAACATATCAAATAATAGTTGCGAAATATCGTATTATTTATCAAGAATGCTTGTGTTAACACATAACTGACGCTTGATGCTGATAGGCTAAATATTAAGGGGCTTGCCATATCGTATATGTATATGACTACAAAACAGATTGCATATTATTTGAATATCATTAGTCATTACGTTTATCGAAATTATTTGTTATGTGAGTGTTTCCTATGAAATTGTAAATTTTTCTATAGTATATGCATACATACATATATCCCTTCAATAGATATATGTATATTTACATTAAGCTAAATTTGTATCAATTTGCATGAAAATGTGAATGTATACCAACATTCTGCAACTTGAGCATTCAAATTATTAAAAAAAACAATATACGTTTAGATACAGATTCTATACCTATACTTTAAACCGGTTATTACTACGACCTGTTATAGACGCATTTATGAAACATTCATACAAATGTATTCAGAATATACATACATCAGTTTGAAGACTTAAAAACAAGTTCAGAATTGTAAAAAAAATTGTAATTTGTGGAAAACCAAATAAATGATCTGTTTTGATATGCGAACATGAATTTCTGCATTGTGCTGTATTTAAGTAAACTTTACAGAACATTTATGGGAATATGTATAAATGTTATAAACAATGAACATACTAACTGCACAAGTTGAGGCTCCATTTACATGTCTTATAAAAAAAATAATTTTTAGGTGATCCAACAATTTTTGGAAATTTAAAAGCTGCCGATGAAACGTTTGAAGCTATCAAGAATTCTGTCGAAAGTGGAAAGTTTAACGGTTACGCTCATACTACGGGGCATGAAGAAGCCCGGCAAGCTATTGCTAAATATGTCGCCCATCAAGGAACAATAGCTTCAAGTGATGTTATAATATGCAGTGGATGCTCTTCAGCTTTGGAAATTTGTATGTTAACTTTAGTGGATAGGGGGCAAAATATTCTTGTTCCTAGACCAGGGTTCTGTCTTTACAATACTTTGTGTGAAGGACTTGATATTGAGGTACGATACTATAACCTATTACCTGAGAATGATTGGGAAATCGATTTAACACACATGGAAAGCCTTATTGATGAAAAAACTGCCTCTATACTGATAAATAACCCTAGCAATCCTTGTGGAAGCGTTTTTTCTAAAACACATTTGCAGGAATTAATAAAATTAGCGGAAAAGCATTTTCTACCAATAATTGCAGATGAGGTAACCCTTTACTTAAATTCTATTTGCCATCTAATTCTATTTTACCATATGTATGCGTGTGTATATTTATTTCAATCTGCATATAGATATATGAGCACTTTGTTTTCCCGGGCTCTGAACACATTGCTGTAAGCAGTCTTTCAAAAGATGTACCGGTGCTTTCCTGTGGAGGATTAACTAAGCGTTTTCTGGTTCCTGGCTGGAGAACTGGTTGGATTGTTATACATGACAGAAAAAGCCGTTTGAAGGATGTTATTCTAGGTCTGAAAAGAATGGCGTCTCGTATACTGGGTTCTAATACCTTAATTCAGGGTGCAATACCTGATATCCTTCTGAAGACACCACAAAGTTATTTCGATGGGGTCCTTAATATATTATGGGTATGAAAATAAGTTTTTTAAGACACAAATTAAAATTAAAATTATTTCTTACAGAACAATGCTAAATTAGCATTTGAAATTCTAAAAGAGGTTCCTGGTTTGAAACCCATTCTACCCAAAGGGGCCATGTATATGATGATTGGAATAGACATCGCTCATTTTCCTGCTATTGCAACAGATTTACAGTTTGTTCAGCATCTTGTTAATGAACAGAGTGTGTTCTGTTTACCAGGAAGTTGCTTCGAATATCCAAACTATATAAGAATTGTGTTGACAGTTCCTAATGATATGATAGAAGAAGCTTGTTTAAGAATTGCTAACTTTTGTGAACAACATTATAAGCTTGATAATCGTATCATAGAAAATACATTGCACAATGCTGTTACATATTGAAAATCTTGTTTAGTACTTGTTAATTGCTACAATCTCTGAACACTCTTCTAAGGAAGTCCAGTGCCGAAACACCACATGAATACTAAATCGAGAGCACACATCGAGCCCTCACCTCGACTACAGACACACTACAACAACTTTTAGGAATACTCATTTATAATGAAAATCAACGACATTTACGTATGCGTTGGTGCCGAACGCTTTTCATGATGGGTCATTCACTTATTATTGACATCTTTGATGATTTGATAAAAATATTGAAAAATTAGTATATATTTGAATGACATGAATATGAATAGATAAATGCCTATTCTTAGAATCCGATATTTAGGGTATACAATTTCTAAAGAGGGTTTAAAACATGATGAGAGAGGTATAGAGTCAGTACGAAATTGTCCAGTGCCGCAAAATATAAAAAGTGTTCACAGCTTTTGTTCTTATTTTAGGAGACTTATCAAAAATGTTTCATAGTTAGCTGGACCGTTATGTAGATTAATACGTAAAGACACTAAATTTATTTACTAAATTTGATTTTGGTGAAACAGAAGTCTGATGTTTTGATGGTTTGAAAAGAAATTAAATATTGGATTATATAAGCTCCCATACTTGCAAGCTTTAATCCTCAGGATGAAGTGGAACTTCACTGTGATACAGAATGGGCATACGGCAAGTTCCTTCCAGTATTTAACTTTTCCAAACGAACCACAGGAAAGAAGTCAAAGTATCACAGCTTTAAACTGGAAACGTTGGCAATAGTATATGCTTTAAAATGATGCAGAATTATTACATTAACACTGAATAAGAGGGGGATAAGTGGTGGCCCGTGGCTTTGTGGGTATGTGCGTCGACCCCAACCTCGATGTCGTAAGTTCGAATCCAGCTCTGAGCGACGAAAATAATTTTCACGGCCCCACCTCTTTCGAGTTACTGACAATGCTCAAAGAGTATTTCCTGTCTTGAAAAAGCTTCTCAAACAGCCGTTCGGATTCGGCATTAAACTGTAGGTCCCTTCCACTCGAGAGAGAACAATAGCACGCACAACTCGAGTGGTTGCTGAGAAGCTAGGCCCTGGCCCCCTACGGGCTGTAGCGCCACCCATATATATATATAAGAGGGGGATAAACCGTAGGATAGCAAGGTGGGCCCTTCAACTTCCGAACAACTGATTATCTATTATAACATCGAAGCGGCAACAAGTTGATGCATTAAGTAGGAAGACTAGTATTTTAGTATTGGAGAAAAATACTTGAGAATAGATAATATTATAAACAGATAAATTTATAAACAATACAAAGCAGGGGATTGTCATGCTAATAAAACATTTTGAGTACACCAGGAGCTGGTTGGAAAGTGAGACATAGGTTCAATGGACCATATGTCGTAGCAAAAGTACTACCTAATGACATGTATCTAATAAAAGATGTAGAATTTTTGCAGTTAAATCAAATACGTTATACTGGAGTATGGGAAATGGCTGAACTTAAATCATGGACTAATTATTGCTTATGGTAAATCGGGACGATTGTAAGTCAGGATGGCCGAATTATACCCACACATAATAAAATTGAAGGAAGAAATGTATATTCTTAGAAAAAAGAGTCGGGTCGTCACAGAGAATACCATATCCAATATCCAAGGCAATATCGATGGAACCTTGCAAAAGAAGTGGAAAAACAAAACTGGGTGAGAGTTAACACGAATTTATCTCACCTCACTTGCATTCGAGAATACACATTTGATGTGAGGTGACAAAAACTGGTGACGACAATTTGCCATTTCGACTAAAAGAATAGGGGTGATCAATTGATGTGGCCGTCGTGAAACCACATTTCAAATAACTTGATAAAATCACTTGAACATTTTGCCTAAATAAGCCTACATTGGACTTAAATTAGTTTTATTTTTAAAGGAATTATTAAAAAATTATATAAAATTATTAAAGGACCAACATATCCATGCGAGGTTGAGCCGCCACTCCCTCTAACTTAACCTAAGCCTGGCTTCTTCACACTAAAACAAATCCTGGGTAATAAGGGCCAATATTTTGCTTCATGTAAGCGTGAGAAAACTATAGACTAATTTTCGACGATAGCTATTTCAGTACCGTTTTCATACTTTAATATTAATATTAAATGAGAATAATTATGTATGTTCTACACTTTTGTGATGATCCTGTACCAATGATCTGGCCTGGAAAGTCTCAGACTCTTACACTGAGGCACAACGCGGTAAAGGAGATCGTGTCTTAGTTGGCGTACGCAGCGGAAGCAACTATCACAATACCGTGCTAGAAGGAGTGGCATGTTGACTAAAGGGGCACTCATATGAGGTCGCTATGAGCTGCGAACTTCGCAAACTCTGACGACATATTCACATGGAGTTTTCTCATTTACAAATAATTACGGGAAAACTCACACTTCACTGCGAATTTGTTGGTCGTGGTGGTAGTGGACTGCGAGTTCTGCTTGACAGGTCGCTAAGAGAATTATTGATTCGCACAGAAAAACTGTTTACTCTTTGTCGACGAAAACCTCAATAATTCAGTTGCAATCTTTTTGCATACCAAGGAGTATAGCTTTTTGTTAAAATTAGCTGGAAAAGGGTTATGTCTGAATGTTCGCGTTTGCAATTCGCAGCTCATTTGAATATGCCTGCAAACCAAAAAAGTACGTGATAACAGTTTTTGCGAACTTCGAAATTCGTAGTGTTGTGCGTGCTATTTTTAATACACGTTTTGAACCGATCAAGCCAAGTCTGAGAAGCTTTTACTAACACAGAAGTACCATTTGAGCATTGTCAGTGACTCTAAAGAGGGGCCGTGAAAATATTTTTCTGTCGTTGTTCAGATCAGGATCGAATATAGACATCGAGGTCCAAGATCATTTGGGGTCGACGAACATAGCCACAACTGCACGAGCCACCACAATTGCGAGGTAGATTGAATATTTGGTAGCCTTTAGTAGTAGATTGGAAAATCCACGAAATAGTAGTAGCACAATTGTGGCAAGGTCACAACACTTCTACCTAAACAATTTAAACGACAACTGAAACTGTCATATTTGTGACATTGACAAGCAGATTTGGATTATAAAAAATGCCAAAATCAGTTTTAAGCATGCTTACATTTGGGCACAAATATATGTCCAAGACAAAATTCTTAAGTGTATTCCGAAAAAAAACGTTTCATAGGTGTTACTGTGTTGTTAACGAAGAAAGGTCTCTATACGGACAACAATATTGCAGAGAATTAGTTGAGTGAGTTAATCAGGATTCAGATGAATGGAATTACATAAATAATGATTGTAGGAAGAACGATTATGAGAATTTTCTTTGCACATTATTGCTTAAAGGAACTATAAGGAGACATGCTTTTGCAATACGAGCTTTTAATGTAGAGATAGCTAAAATTGCATCTTCTGTAAGTGCTTCAAATAACGATTGACATACAAATCAAAATATAACTTGCTCCCTAGATGTCCGACGAACATATTAGAAAACTCAAACTAAGTTTTTGGTTCGATTCTATTGATAAATGTTTTGATAAAGAAAACAGGTCTTATGTTTCAGACCATCCAGTGCTGAATGAATTAAAATATGTAAGTTTTCTTCTTTTAAACAGCATAAAACATATAATAAAATTCTACACATATATTTACAGCTTGCAAATAGTCAAAAATTAACAAAAATATACTTCAAACGCTTGGTGAAAGCAAGAGAAAGGTCCTCAAATCAACAATTTATCACAATTTCAGATATAGAAGATTATTCGGAGCAATCAGTTTCGTCCTTGTATTACATCTTACTTGAATCTTGTGGAATAAAGAACATACAACTAGATCATGTAGCTTCACATTTAGGAAAAGCACAAGGAATAGCAAATCTTTTACGATCAACTCCATATACTCGACGAAGTGAAGCAGTCACTATACCTCAGGAAATATTGTTAAAACATGGTGTTAGCCAGGAAAGACTTCTTCGGGGAACAGATATGGACAAGGGAGTCGAAGAGTGCGTTTTTGAAATAGCCACAATAGCACATCAGCATTTGCAGAAGGTTTTTATTCTTCAGAAGTTTTTACTACTTTTTACTACTTACTTACTTTTCAGGCACGAAACCTTAATCAAAGTGTACCTCGAAATTTGAAATCACTTTTTCTACCGGCAATATCTGTGGAACGATTTCTCGAAAGGCTTAGAAGGGCTCATTTCAGGTAAAATTTATTTTAAATATAATGTTATGGAATAATAACGATTCCGCTTTGGACAGATTGACGGATCAAAGTCTTCTTCAACGCGATTCCATGCTGCCATTAGCTCTTTATTGGAGTAATATCCGTTGTATTTATTAAGTGTACGATTCCCAATTCGGACATACAATTATTATTTGTAGAAAAATGTACTTCTGCTTAGGACGTGGTGGATCGAAAGAAATAAATAATTTTTTAAAATATTAATTTCTAGTTGTTGTAATGAGTGTCGTTCATATAAGCTCACTACATATCAGAAATATGTATTTAAGAAGTGTACGTTTAAATAAAGTAGATAGTGGCGTGATTGGTTGGTTAGTTTACCAAACAGAACAAAAAAAGGGTTTTTATAATTCTCCAAAATATTTCATTTGTTGCTGTTGATCTATTCGTTATGCATTGCTGGTTTTGTGTCGCAGGTTGCGTTTGGTCCAGAGTTTTTGAACTGATAATTTGCTTATTATGATCTTACCTTTTTTGTCTATTTTAAAATGAGAGATTATGTACACACTTCTTAAGTAAAAAAGGAAACAAAATGTTCAAATCAATTCAAATTGTTGCAAATGTTTTCCTGATTCCCAAATTTGATCACGTGTGACATTAGGACGAACAAAACCACAGATAAGATATATACAGATAATAAAGCAATTTGCTACTGCGGGGGAAGACTTGGTCCTTCGCACTTGGACTTGGAGTTTCTAAAAGACGTTTTATCATATTGTAACATGTATTTATGATAAAGTAATAAAGTGAATATTATTAATTTTGTATTGATGTAGGTAATTATTAGCATGACGTTTCGCATCACTGTATGGTGTATGTGCGCTCGGCGTGTTACAAATGTGTGAAAATGTCTCTTTGAGAGAGAAACTGTGCAGAAACTTGTGGAACGACGTTTCGTAGAAATTCACAGAACATTTTATACTCTCTCGTGAGCACGCTCTTCTGTCAAAAACTACGAAAAAATCAGCAAATGGAACGGCTTTGGACATTTTTTCATGTTAATTTCGGTGAATTTCACAGCAATTGGAACAGACCTAATATAAAGGGATATCATTACTGAACAGCAGATGTCAGAGAGTAAAAATATAAACGTGCACTGTAAAACTGAACATAAACGATTAATATACATATGTTTTTGATCATTATATGTTGTGCTTATTTCTTCGAGATTCTCACAATGGCGCCCGAGAACTGTAAAATAACCTTATGTCCTGCCGAAAATATTCCGTGGAACTAAAAAATGTACAATTCTTAGCAAGATAATTAATAATTTGACTAAAATACACCATCGCATCCATACAGTCAAATAGCTCGAAAATAAGCTAACGGCTTAAGAATAGCAACACTATATAATTTTCATTTGTCTCATTCTGACTTGTTCATAAGCTGTCTCAATTGTGGGGAAAGTCTATGTTGTACTCACTCTTGGTTGTATAGTGCGCGCGGGTGCGGTGAGTTTTCGATTGACGGATAGCATTGCTAGTTTTTTCATTATAGCGGATTAAGTTTTTTTTAAATCTTCCCGATTGTGTTGTGAAAGTGATTTTGAAATAAATTTTTCAGCATAATTAATAACATTAACCGCATTCACCCAAAAGAAAGCGAATAAAGTGTATCACGGTGAACGACATTTAATTAAAATTTAGGCGTTGGCCAATATTGCTTTCATATTCTTTTACTAGCCACAGTTAATGTGATTTATGTTATAAAAAATTACGAATTAATAAGGTATATTATTTGTTTGTGAAATCTAATTAGAAATACGTGTTTGAAAAGCATATACCAAACATAATGTTGTTGTATATTGTCTTTTTTTCTAATTTTTGCGAGACAATCATGTATTTAGTACATTCGCTCTACCATAGTAACCAAATAAATACAACCTTGGAGCAAAGATTAAAAGATATTTAAATAAGAATGGGAAAACTCCCTCATAATACATATGTATGAACGTACATACATATGCGTACACTTAATAGTGTACAATGTTTAGTTAGCAAATGTGACTCATGGTTTCTATTTAATCATACTGTTCTCTTTATACTTGTGATTGCAAAAAATGGGCCGTGGCTTCTGAAAGTAATAAACCAATGATGAATAAGTTTTTACAGGAGAAGCGATAAACAATTCTTGTATGATTCTTGTTTTCCTAATAAAGAGTATCTTACACGATTAAAAAAAAGTTTCCGAAAAATATATATCTTATTTTCTCGCAACAATACAAATATCTTAACATTACGTTATTGAAAACCAAATAACCAAGGTTTACCGACCGAGAGAATAGTATGTATGGTATATTAAGTTAACTAAGATTTAAAGTAAATTTGGTAGATACAAATGGTCTGATTGAAAGCAGAAATCAACATGTTTTCTTGTTGAATCAAACTATCTCCCATGTTTGTATATTATTGTAATATGCTGATATTTATATAAACAATTATTATACTTCACACGAATTATGAATGAATGAAAGCATAGATTTAAATCGACCAAAAACTCCATTAAAATTTCATTGCTTTGAAAAATTTTTCTTAAAATGAATGCTATAATTTTTCTATGCCCAATTAACGTCTAAATTGTCATACATATGTCGCATATATTTTCTTATTTCTGATTTAGGTTACATTTTGTACTTTTCTTTACGGTTAACACAGTTTTTAGCGGAAGAACAAGAAAGAACAATGGGAGCGCTCTTTAATGATCTATTGTTGGTTACATTCTCACATGTTTGATCTTCATTTGCTACTTGATTTTCATTCAGTCTTCTATCCACATACGTACATATATACATTAGCCGTATGTTTGTGCTTTCCACTGAAAAGTTAATTATATCTAGCACAAATGAGTATCTGCTTCATGTTTTTAAATGTATGTTATTTTTGATTACTTTGCATACATATTCTTTGTACGTATTAGGAATATTTCTTACATGTTTCAATAAATTCTGACGTGACCAAACAAAGTATGGTAAAGTACCTCTTTTAAAATATGAACTATATTCGTGATAAAACTTCAAATCAAACCCTACATAGTTGAATATTATATTGCCATGCCATGCTTTGTACGTATTAGGAATATTTCTTACATGTTTCAATAAATTCTGAAGTGACCAAACAAAGTATAGTAAAGTACCTCTTTTTAAAATATGAACTATATTCGTGATAAAATTTCAAATCAAACCCTACATAGTTGAATATTATATTGCCATGCCTTTGTGGAATGAATGTCTTGCCCGATGTTAATAAAAACCAAATATCGTCAAATCGAAATGGTCTTCAATATATGTATTCTATTTTACTTTACAGATATTCTTCCATACCCATATACAGTTCGAAAATAACAATTTAAAATGAGTAAAAAACCGGCGACTGGTCCTGCCCTCCATAAAGTGATTATGGTAGGTAGTGGAGGTGTCGGAAAATCAGCTCTGACCCTACAATTTATGTATGATGAGTTTGTAGAGGATTATGAACCGACTAAAGCTGACAGTTATAGAAAAAAGGTAAATATTGTATATTTTCTGTAGGCTTCTTATTTGAACTTTCAATTGTAGGTTGTCCTCGATGGAGAAGAAGTACAAATAGATATATTAGATACAGCTGGCCAAGAAGACTATGCAGCTATAAGAGATAATTACTTTCGCAGCGGTGAAGGTTTCCTATGTGTCTTCTCAATAACAGATGACGAGAGTTTTCAAGCTACTCAAGAATTCAGGTGAGTTTAATACTTAATAATCCACTTACACCTTTCTTTTGAATTTGTAATTTATTTAGTGATTTCTAAAATTTATAATAACAATAACTTTCCTTTTAGAGAACAAATTTTGCGTGTAAAAAACGATGAAAGCATACCATTTTTACTAGTTGGGAACAAATGTGATTTGAATGATAAACGAAAAGTACCACTTAGCGAATGTCAGATGCGAGCTCAGCAGTGGCAAGTTACCTATGTTGAAACTTCAGCAAAAACAAGGGAAAATGTAGATAAGGTAAGAAAAATGATCTAAACGGAATTTCATCTTGTGATCCAGTGTATAAAATATTTATGTGTTTTTGGATTTGCAAGTAGTTTAGTTAATTACCTTGTGCCTGGTATTTTAAAATATTTGTGGTAATCATTATAAGTATTTTTAATAAAAAAATGCATACTTTAATGGTCTTGTATCTTGTCCAATGCAAAAATAAACTAAAGAAATGCAGGCATAATCTTGAAATCATGTGTTCTAAGTATTAAATGCACCTATAATACAAATGTATGTATCCCATGTATTTATAGTGCCAGCTTTGAGTGTCCTTAATTCAATTGCCAAAAGAAATGTTTAATGAATTGCAATCATATGCAATTTTGAAAATATGTGTTCTAAAATATGATCTAAATATTAAATGCACCTATTACACGTATGTATATATCCTATAGGTTTATGGTGCCAGTTTTGAGTGACCTAAAACTTTGTATGCAGAAGCAATTGGAAAAAGTGAAGCATTTTATTATATACAAATATATTTATGTATCGCTTAAATTTAATACGTTATTTTCTGCAGAACTTTTTATGAAATATTTTATTGAAACAATTTAATTCAGTGTATGTATGTTGTTTGTCACAATAATATTTTTATATGAAGCACAACAGAGCCAGCTACAGTATTTAGTAGCTGTGCAACTTTGCTCATATTCCTGCTTAATGCAATTATATAGTCAATTGCTTAACATCGCTTTTAGTAGATTAATGTATGTTTCAGAAGAAACGAGAGTAAAAAGAAGAAGAAAATATAGTACTTATTTGACAAAATTGTTTATTTGCCTTGTGATCTAAAATCATTTGTTTGTCCTTCATCAAACCACTGGTATGTTTCTTTTTCTTTTTTATTCCACACAGGTGTTTTTTGATTTGATGCGTGAAATAAGATCACGAAAAACTGAAGATTCAAAAGCAACAAGTGGGCGAGCAAAAGATAAATGCAAGAGGCGGAGACTTAAGTGTATACTAATTTAGATAGGTGCATACAACATGCTTATATGCATTTATTCAGTTTAAATTGCTCTAAATCAATAATTACTTAATTGCTGTATTATGTTGCCTTTGATTTATCGTTCAGCATTAAATTGAATAAAATATTTTATTTATCGGTTGTGGGAAATTTATGTATTCTTTATTATTTAATGCACGCTTCTAATATTTTATTTTTTTTTCAAATGAATATTTGCACATGCATTTATTTATGCTATTATGTGTTTATGTAGTGTTTACTCAAAAAAAAACCAAACTAAAACCAAACAAACAAATGAAGCTTAGACAGATTTTGAATCTGTAACTTGTGTGAGATTTTACATTATGGATAAATGCTAAATAGAGTTTTGTATTGCACGAACAACTTATGTACCTATAAGTATTCCAATATACAAGGTTCCCATATTTATTTGTAGTGAATCCAAATTATTAATATTCTAGTTTTTTCTTAGTTCGAGTCTAAAAAGTTCTCTAAAAAATGTTAGTTGAAAACTGTATGTGTGTACATATTGTAGTTTAAATTAATTATATATTAACAATTGCGTCAATCAGTGCATCATTGCACCCAATACATTGAAAAATGTGTACATATGAACATACAAATACCTGCATGTAATTAATGCAATAGCAAATATATAAAATCTAATAGCTGCAAAAAAAGAGTTTAGTTAGTTTCGATTTTGTTTAAATACTTAGCAAACGTACAGTAAATATGCATGCATAAACCTATGGATTTAGTACGGTAATATTGCCTCAGCAGTAATACGGGTGACATATACATAGTTCTACTCAGACACCACATCAAATTCGAATACTATTTAACATTTTAGGCAGTTTTGAAAATCCAAATGTTGAATGAAAAAATGATGTAATAATCCCAACATGTTATTCGTAATTAGGCGTTGATAGCTTTCAGACTTCTATACTATGTATGTGGGTGCAGTCAAATACCAACATAAATTCGTATACATTCTTTAAATTATAATACATTTTAGTTCTTTATGTACATTTAATAGCTTGTTGTTATTAATTTTATTCAGTTTTATATTTTTAATATTCTTTATATGTAATATTACTAAAGAGACATTATATTTGTATTTTTGAACAGGTGTTTTATGATCTTATCAGAGATATATCATCCCGTAAAAAACAACGCCAAACAGAAGTACGACAGCCTACAAAAACAAAATCTCACTGCTGCCAATTGCTGTAACTTATTATATATGTATGTATTGAGTAAATAAAAATAAATAAAACAACACTTATGGATATTAGCATAAGTCAAAAGAAGATATGAATCATTCTCACCTTTCATATTCTTAAATTCGGAGGGATACACAAATATAAGCAGTGGTTGATGAACCATGTGTAAAAATGTTTGTAATGTTTTTTTTAATAATTATTTAAAGCAAGATATTAAATACTATTAAAAACAAATGATGTAAACATCGTTTCAGATATTTTGCTATGTTTTGAACTAAATGGATTCATTGCTTCGAACTTTTCACTGCATATTTTTAATTAACTCTTACTATATAAAGACCATATAAGATCCAGTAACCAATTTAGAAATACTCCGTGATTCCGAGTACAAACACTGAAAAAGTGTTTACTGAATGTTTGTGTATATGCATTTATTAAGCATCAATTTGTTTTATATTCTTAGAATGTTCTATTGTTAAGCAATACTTATGCTTTCGAATGTGAAACTAAGTTTTAACCTTTATTCTTGGGTTGGTTTTACATAGTATACGTACGCCCAGTACGTAATAAAAAACAGATATTGTTTTGTATAATCGTTTTTCATGAAATACCTTTGACGCAGATTGTATTTGAGGAAATTCAGTATTAATTCAGTAAAAAATACTCCAATTCTCATATATTCAAGTTTGAAAAGCACAGATATTCATATATGCTTATAAACAAATGCAATAATAGCCGTCTTTAAAAAACACATTTTGTGTTCTCTATGATCTTACTATTTATTTTAAACAATTTTGTATATGTATGAATCGTTTACTTTACTAAACTGTTAATATATTGTCTGTTTTAAGTTTACTTATCGAAATTGTAATTAGATTAGTTCCATTCACATTACACACAGCGGCTTCACCTTTTTCTATTATTGTTAACATCGTTTGGAAATAGCAGTACACATATTTGTAGTATAATAAAGATGAGTAAAAAAAGATCAACAAACGAACTCTACATTTTAGAATTAAGATACACGAAATTTTTAAACGAAAATGAAAAAAAAAATGTACACTTTGAACGGAAATATAACATACCAATATTATGACAAATTGAAGTTCTTATTTAATGTATTCACATTTATTGGGGCGTAAGCAATACATTGAGCGTGCAATCTGTGCATACATATATATATATATTAGATATCATTAAAACATTGATTGATTGAGTGAGTGAATTATTGGATCACTGTTTAGAGGACCCAATAAAATGCAGGCCTTCGTGAAACCTGAATTAAAAACATGCATCTAGACACTGGACTTATTTTCATATTCTATGTGTCTACTGTACTTCGAACACTTCACAAAACTTCAGAAAATAATTTTTGAAATAAATACAAATTTTATCGGTACGCATTACAATGCAAGAATATTTTTATTAGTAGTTTTTAAAAACATCTACATAAGTATAATAGATTCTACTTGGGAATCATATGTGAATCGTTTAAAATATTTGCAGTTTAAAATTACGAGCAAGTTATATTTTATTAAAAGCTGCAACATCTACACTTTGTACGAAATCTTCAAGTTTTTCAATTTCTTCCGTTAACCAGTCAATGGAAACCTTTTCGTCTTCAACAACACAAGATATGCTTAGCTTTTGTATACCAAAAGCAACTGGCAAATTTTTTGAAGCTCCCCACAACAATCCGTCAGTAGTTATTTTTCGGACCTCAGCTTCCATTGCTTTCATATCAGTTTCATCATCCCAGGGTTTAACATCCAATACAAGACTTGATTTTGCAATAAGAGCAGGTTTCTTTGATTTCTTGGCAGCATATGCCGCTAGCCGTTCTTCACGAACTTTCGCTGCTTCAGCATCATCTTCATCCGAGTCTGAAGCGAAGAGATCGACGCCGTCATCATCGTCTACTTTGTTATCAGTAGAAATCTTTGCAGCTGGATTGTCTACTGGCTTAGTATTGATGTTTACAGCAGCTAATTTTTGTTCAAGTGACTTTACTCGAGTTTCAGATTGAATGCAGATACTTTTAAGTCCTTCAATTAATTTACGTAGATCAGCATTATCTTTTTCAACAGCTGCTAGTCGATCTAATACATCGGGAGATGCCGGAGTCGCTGCTAAAGTAGCAATGCCGTCCATCTTAAAAACAAAACAATGTCAACGATGAACTTTTATGTACCATATTCTTATTATGTATGTATGTATTACCTTTTCAAGTGAATTTTTAATGTGTTGCCTGGCCTTAGCTATCTCAGACACTAAAGTACATTGATTCGATGATGAGCCCTAAGACATAATAATACAGATAAAGTTAAATTTCGCAAATACATGATTGTCATACAAATAATTCAGAAACGAAATAACGTAGTTAAGAAATAAAAAAATATCAATGCTACAACTCAAAATGGTTGACCTTAGATTTGGAGTTCTTGGATTTTTTGTTTGACTCTTGTGAGTCAATTTTAATTTCCGTGATGGGTGGTGTTGGTGGAACATTTTCCTTCTGACTTAGATCTTGCAGCTTTTCTGTCGCATCCTTGTTGGTCTTCTTCTTCTTCTTTTTCTTTGATTTCGTCTCTTCAACAACTTCCGCATTTACCGATATCGTTGCCTGAATCTTATTTGGTAAGTCATTTGGTACACTGTTCGTCGAAGATGACTCGGACTCAGCAACTTTAGGCTTTTTCTTCTTCTTTGTGGCAGCATTATTGGGCGTCAATTTTGGAGGAACTAATTCGGAAATTTCTTGCATCCCTTCAGGGCTCTGCGATTTATTGGTATTTTTCCTAGATTTCCTCTTACTTTTTTCCAAATTTTGAGATTGTGGAAGACTGTCACTAATTGGCACAGTTACCGTTCCCTTTAGCAGCTTGTAATTAATTTTTATTTGAGATACATATTTTGTAAATGATTGTTAAATAAAAGTCATTTGCCACCGATTGTAGGTTTTTATAACAAAATTAATTTTTAAAATGCTTACCTTCGACAAACGTTCGTAGTATTCACGTTCAGCATCATGGTAACGAGATTTTTCAACCCAAATATGTTCAGCTGCGAGCGGACAGGCCATTTTGCAATCTAAAAATCGCACAAAGTTCGGATTCTATAGTATGTAGACGGATACAGCGAAAAGAATAATCTATAAATTGGCGGCTGCGTGTAGTGGCAGACGATGTAAGGTTGTAAAACGTGGCATGTGCGGATCATGCGTGTCAGTAATATTTGTATCCTTTTGTCCTTTAAAATTCTCATAAATCATTATATTCTTCTTGATACTTACATTATATTTTTGTATTATATAGAATTCCAATTTAATTTTGCAGCATGTGCCTTTTTCTCCTCTACTAACTCAACAATTCCTATTCAGTCCTTTCTTATTGCAAAGAATTTTGCAGTAGTCAATTTGAAGTATGTTGGTAATTCCAAAACGATTACCGGTATCAGTGAAGCCAATTCTCCTAAGCAATTGAGTGCATTCACTGTTACAAAAACCATTTTCAATTGATGCATTATAAATTATTGCATATAAAACAGATATGAATATAATAAAATATAATAACAATCTTGCTTTTACTTATCCAGTTAACAGAAATTAATATATATATACAACCGCAGTTTTTTTGGTCCAACTTTTAATGAAATTTGTACGTTACTACAAACATATTTAACACTAATATTATTGTTCTAGCACATGTACATATATAGAAAAAGTTTTGTTCTAGTTCAGCAGGTTATTAAAACAATCTTAAAACTACAACAGGTAACTTGTTTTCACTGAACTCAAAATTGTTGCACCATTCGACATATAGGTGACGCATTCAATTTTTAATTTTGAAATCAAACAGCTGGCATTTTGTTCAGATTATTAACTGTGTGTTTGTCAGGTTTGAAGCGAAAGCAGTGAATAAACTACATATTTATAAAAATGTGGAACAATTTTTCACAATCGGCAACTGAAGACGAATCAATAAGCAATGCATTTTGCACAAACGGGATATTCAAAATATGGGGTGATGAACTGGTAAATAGCTTTTATAAGTGAGTAGATGAATACATGTACTGATGTGTGTATATTACAGGTTTATAAATATCCACAAGTTTCCGCAAGTGTACAAAATAAGAAAATGGTTATAGCTGTTGACAAAAGTGTGGTCCTGTTGGAAGATGAAAACGTTGCTAAATGTAGCTTCCTGGGATTTAACACACAGATAGACGCAATAGCAATTTCACATTCAGGAAATCTTATTATTTGTGGGCTTTCAGATGGCGAGATCCATGGGATTTTCATAAAAGGAATTCCTTTATTCAACCTGTAATAATAACTTATTGTGAACAATTGTAAACGTATATAGAAATAACAACAAATTTAACGCAGGTGCATCAATCAGGATGATATTCAGAAAAACAAAACTATTGTTGGAATTCAGCAGGTTGATCAAAATTACTTTATCACATGCACGAATGGTAGTGTCTATAAGTAAGTTTTTCTCATGTTTATATTAACGAAATGGTTCAATGCTATAAGGCTTAAAATATTCGATATTATTATACATAATTATAAATACTTTATAAGATATGAAGTATTATTGACATAATTAAACCAATAGGTTATCCGATGTTGATGAGTCAAGGGTTGACTTGTGCTTAAATATTTCGCTTAAGGAAAACGACACTGTCCCGTTCGATGAAACTATTATGGATAGTGTTAAAATTAAACGTGTAACAAACACAAAGATATTAAATGAAATTACATCGGTGTTAATAATACCCATTGCAACTAATGATAATTTGTTGTTTTTAATGGGTACCAAATGTTTTCTGCGATTTCAAGAAACCACAGAGGACACCAAAGTAATTATATCGGATTTCTTTCAAGGAGTCAAGTGTATTTATTGTCTGGACAACTACACGTAATTATTACGAAGCAAAATATTCTTTCCTAAATCAATATATATGTGTATATATATTTTAGACTGATTTTAACGAACAGTGGACATCTTTTGGAAGCGTGCCAGTATACAAAATTGGTTTATCAAAATTCTTTCAATGTTAATTACTTGATTGATGATTTGACTATCATGGAAAACAATGACAATATAATCGAATTGTTGTTATTAACAAAGCCCAACGAAATGGGATTCCGCGTATTAAAAATGGTTGATTTCCCAAGTAAGCAAATTAATAAGTTGCCCAATAGATATGTATATGTGTACATTATATTACATATGTACATGTTCTTGTAGGTTTTCAATGCATTTATGAATTTGAAATGGCAAATGCTACATGGTTAGTCAGTCAACCGAAATGTTCTATAAATTTATATTACCTGAGTGGCGAGAATATGAATGCCCAAGGAATGCCTCAGGAGATAGAGATGAAGTTAGTATCCGAAACACAGCCTGCTGAACGCTTAAAGAAACTCATTTATAAGGGCCATATGGAAGAGGCAGAGGTAATTTTTGTCTAGAATTTTTCTTTTACAAAAAGTTGTTTATTATATTTTTTATGTAAATAGGAATTTGGCAAGCAGTTCGAGCTAAGCCTTCAACCTATATACGAAGCAAAAATTAAGAGAATATTATCTGAAATGAGCGCAATGACCGAGGTATGAACAAATTAATTGTTCGAAAGTATTTATCTATTTACATGTATTAGTTATATTTTACTAGGATAATATTGAATTGATGGAAGTCTCATTTCATAAACTTGTGGATTTGTTGAAACTTATAGAAAATGAGGAATTTTTCAAAAACATACGGCACCTTGAAATACCAAACAGACAACTGTTGAATATGTTCTTAAGTGAAATATTAAAGCATGTTAAGAAAGAAGTAAGTAGAATTAATATGCTTTTTAATTTCACTATAATATATCACAATCTTGATGAAAAGGAAGACACAGAGTGCGTAGAAGAAATCAAGGAGCAGCAGTTGCGTCTGAAGACATTAGCTTTAATAGATCCCTATGAATGTAATATGGATTGGCAACAATTTGTTCATCACCCAAATATAGTTAAATTGTGTTCATCATTTATGAAGACCGATATCCTAACAGCATGTCTTATATGGAAAAGACATTCGGCGTCACTTATTAAGCAATTGGATTCACTGAGCATTCGTAAATTAATGAATTTAATACCAGCAAATATTGAAGCATTTAATTTGATACAGTGGCTCCGCCATTTTGTTCCAACAATAGTACATGCATATCCAAACTTAATGCCCTATATAATAGATTCGAGTATAGCCAAGGCCCGATCGTTACAATTTTCAAAACATTGGCCAGAAATTGGACTAGAATTTTCTACGAAAATAGCAGAGATATTTGATGATATTCATTTTCTTTACTCGTAAGCTAATTAATATTTATATTAAAGCTACATATTTCTTATTGAATGTTTTTATACTAGGGATGTGCGCCGTCAGCATGAAAGGAATTTAGAACGACTTAGAGAATTAGTCAATGCACTTCAGGACTTAGTAGTTCTGAAAAATAGTTATAATCTTGTTTTTACTTTAGATAATTACACTAAAGACTCTCTCGACGAAACAGCTTTTGGGATATTGCAACGAGTGCAGATTACCAACTTAAAAAACTTGGTGAACAATTTCTTGTACCCCATATATATGGAGCGTGGACAATCGCCTACAAAGGCAATACGTAGATATATAACGTTTTTAGTAGCTAGCAGGCAAAACCAAAGTTCCTGGTTAAATCGTGCTGTTGCGTCTATTGAGTTACTTCACAGCGAGGATGATCGGTTGGAGTGTGCTTTAAATGTTTTACAGGTATGTATTTAAAAATGAAAAAGGAATAAATCGTCATAATAGTATTTAAAAGGCGGCTCCTGTCCCTTGGCCAGAGACTGTGGCACCAATTTTGAAGCTCGGCAATTCAACTCATACTTTGGCCCAAAAAATTACCACTGAGTATGAAGTTCAAATCATTAAAATAATGAAAGTAAAATATGGATGGCCAGCTGATAGTACAGATAGTAATATGAAACTCGTGTTCAGGATTCTGAAAGCAAATTTGCCAGATATGATTGATGATATTAATGATCTTACGAAGGCAGCTCCTGAAATTCAAGGTAGTGCACACTTTTATTGTTGCTACGAATTGGCCAGGAAAGGAAAGTTGGATACAGCCTTGCGTTTCTTCAACAGTCTCAAAGGCGAACAAAAATCTGAATGCAGCGAAAAAATGATAAATATTTTACCGGTTGGTTATAACAATGCTTGTAGTATATTATAAATTAAAGTGATCTGAATATATACATTTTTTAAAATATTTAAGGAAGTTCTTGAAGATACAGGATTGGATAAAACTTCACATACAAATCTGTTTGAATTCTTTAAGTTAATAACTCCGTATTCAAGTAAAAATTATGAAATTGTTCAACAACTTCAAAATTGCCATATACTTAAAAAAACATTTAATTTAAATGCGTCAACGAGTGATATAAAAAATGATGAAACTCGGCAACGTTTGCTGATCCAAGGAATAACTCATTTCGTAAACAAATTATTAAAAACAGAGATAAATATAACAACACTCTGGCTCGAAATATGTGAATTATCTAAAGTGCTTAACTTCGAAAAGATGCATGGAATATTTCATTTGTGTAAATACATAGATGATATTTACTTGTCCTGTGCGCTTTCATATTACACATTGGGGCTGATTGATTGTACAAAATCGAATGCTGACATATTTACGGATTTATCGATATTACTGATTTCCCAGCAGATCATATTTTGTCAGAGAAGTAAGATTTATTAGCATTTGTATTTATTAATTTTTTAATTAATGCATATATACATCATTAATGTACATTGTTAAAACAATTTTTCCGTTTAAGAGCAAGAAAAGGATACTGGGATAAGCGAAGATGCCTTAGCTTTTCCAATTGCATATAAACTTTTAATTAAAGCATTGCAATACGAAGATATTTATCAGGTAGAGATAATCGAGTTCATAAAATGGGTGCAAATCTTAAACGTTTTGTATGATGCGAACGCGTTAGACGATTTATATATCGACGAAAACACAGTAAACCATTTGGTAAGTAGTAACATTTAAAATTTTGCTTTGCATCTAGGGAACTACCATATTTCTACCATGTTTCTATAATATAATAATTTGGCATACACAATACAATGGTTGCATCCTGATGGTATTAGGACTGAAATGATATCTCAAACAATCAATTTTGATAAATTCTTAACAAAACTGTATTTTTTCAAAACTGTATATATATATATATAACTAATTGGGTGAATTATAATATGGAGGCGTTTAAACATTTAAATGAAACCGCTAAACCGGATAAAAAGAGTAAAAAATGTGAAAATACTCGTCGAAATTCAGTGTCGGTTTTTGATGAGGTCATATGTAACAACGAACAACAAAAGGCCAAGGTAAATACTTTATTAAATATGAAATGTATAAAATAAATATTTTTACATTAAATACATATATGTAAAGGTTTTCAGAGACCATTCACCAGCTGTGCAATGTGTATCATTATCCCTACTACTTGTAATTTTGGAAATGCAAACACCCTTTAAAACGTTTTTAAAATTAAGGTCATTTATTGAAAACACAGATACCATTGATGTTGCTCGGTAGGAAAATCATATATATATATATATATAGAGATAGAAATCACGACAATAATACATTAAATTTAATTTCAGATTGCGGGAGAATTTTTTTCATTCCCTCGAACTATTAGTTAAATCGAAACTACATAGCTCCTGGTATGCGGTACTCCAATATTTATTGCAATATCAAAAAATATCGGATGTTATTATTATACATGTTGATTTTGTTACACTGCAATTGCGCAGAGTGTTTCGTCATCTATTATCGCAAAAAGATCCAAACTTCTTAGGTAACTAAATTTAAGGAAAAATCAGAATGATATATCAAAATTAATTAAATTTCAGAACTCTTCGCTATGCTTGTTGCTAATGAACAGCCACGATCAATGCTCGATAATTTATCGTACGACCTTAAATCTGATATCCAAAAAATCAATCTTTTAATACTGGGAGAGATGTATAATATTCATATGGATGATATGGTGAAGGTGAAATCTATTAGAGAAAGGTATGGTATGGTACTTAGTGGAGGACCATGGCCTTGTGGGTATGTGCGTTGACCCCAACATACTTTGACCTGCGTGTCTAAGTGCGATCCCTGCCAAATACTCTATGGCTATTCCTGTCTAGAAGAAGCTTGCAAACTTGTCCGGACGCAGACGACATAAAATGTTGGTTCCTTTACACTCGTACAGTTTAACGCCGAATCCGAACGGCCAAGATTGAGAAGCTTTTTCTAGACAGGAAATACTCTTTGAGCATTGTCAGTGACTCGAAAGAGGTGGAGCCGTGAAAATTATTTCTGTCGCTCAGAGCTGGAATCGAACCTACGACGTCGAGGTTGGGGTCGACGCATCTACCCACAACGCCACGGACCACCCCCACAACCATATTATTATTATATTTTATTATGGTACTTAGTAATTTCATTATATGATTATATATTTTTTACTTTGTAGCCGTATTAAGTTGTTTTATTTTACTGAGCTCTGTAAGCAAGATGCTACACTAAAACTGAAGTCTGATATTGATATCGTTTCGATGGGACAGCTCATGAAAGAATTAAGAAATAATATGCTGGATGTACGTCTCTTGGAGCGATTGAGTAAAGATTTTGGGTGGGACTATCAACAAGTCTTAGTTTCACAAGTAATTAGTTGTATTTGAATAATATACATATTTTACTAATGCTCATATTCTTCAACATAAATAAGGTAATAGCTGTTTTGCATTTACAAGAGCCAAGTTTTGAAACTAAAATTGATGCTTTTGGTAAAGAGGAACTTGTCATGAAAAGTTCCGTTGAAGAAATTAAAAATCTTTGTCAGCCATACCTTAACGAAATTAAAAACACAGAGATCCTCGCTTCAAAATTACTGCATTTCATGACCGAAGTATGTATTTCGCATTCATTGATATCTTCTGATTTTGTACAGAAAATAATTATTTAAAAATGTATTTATTTCAGATAAATTTTTATTTTTATGAACATTATTTGTGCGTGATAGAGCTTCTTAATTATGTTGACGCATTGCCGAAAGAAATGCAGCTTTGGACTTGTATTTTATTATTTCTTAAACACAAAATGACATCAAAACGTCGTAATCGCCCATCACAAATGGAAATTGATTGGTGGCTCAGGTCTCACTCTGAAATTGGAGTCTTGCCAAAGATTTCAAAGTATCGCCTACCATTTATGCCGATTGTGCAGCAGCCCCTAAAAGATATTTTAGGTATATTATATGTTATTTATAAAATACGAATTTAAAGTGTTAACATTTGATTAACTAGATAACGAAGTAAATGTCGATAACTGTGAAAGTTGGTTTCCGTTAATTAAGATGCATACTGTTCTGCAAGCGGGTTCTTCATCACAAACTGACGTGGTAAAAATGCAGGATTATTTTTGCATGTCAGCTGTGAAAAATTCGATTTCGGAATATAAGTCCAACACTGACTCGGATATATGGCACCTGCAACCTACAAATAATGCATTTTTACAATCAGTAAGTTAAACATACACATTAAGTTATTTTGACATTTTTTTCAATTCATTATGAAAATGCAGATACTTCGATTGGTGGAACATGTCTCAAATACTTCAAAGGTATTGTTAATACTTTATTTTGTTGCTAGCCATTCTCCGGATGGAGCAGATCAAGTTGAAGCTTTATATGAATGCTATAAATTTGCACTTAAGAATGAGGAAGAATTGATAAATCAAGATAAAACTGTTGATACAATTCAAAAAATTAAAAGAAAGTACCCCATTCTAAAAACACAACATCTGTTACACGTTTATGGGCTAATTGAAGACAAATTGATACAAATGGTTGAGAATCCAAAAGAACTTATACATTGCCTATATTACCATGACATTGTTTTGAAACACACAAAACCGGATATTAATAAAGTCTGTAGAGAAATTGCAGAACTTCATAACTTGGACATTGATATGATGCAGTTTAACTTACTTCAAAAATGGCTCACTTTTGCAGCAATTTCTACGGAAGTAACCACTTTAGAAGAAACATTTTATGAAGATGCGAATAGTTCAAGCCATATGACAGAAACAAAAAGTGTTGAAAATGTTATGAGGTCTGTTCTGTTCTCTGTTTTTAATTATTTTCTAAATTGTAATATACTTTTCTAATCGATTTTTTTTATTAATAGAGCACATTACATACTGAAGAGCTGGGAGACGGACAAGGCTATGCAGTTTTTAGTTGGTCACATTTTTCCGGCCGATGGGTATGTATAATACAATTAATATAAATACATTCCTTAAACTTTTCATTTAATTATTGAAGGTCGGTAAACACTAGCAAGCAACTTCAAATGTATGAGTGTTTTTCTCAGTTAAATGATGGTAATTCCAATTACAAAGATGTTTTGAGTCAGCAAAAATACATAGTCATTAAATGTGTACATGATTTAAAACAACTTGGCTATAATTTTAGCTTAGACAAATTTGCCGATTACGACAAAATAACGATTCTTAAAAAAATTTGGCAATGTCATGCGAGTAACCCATTTGCAATGGAAGTGATTGCAAACATTTGCCTTGGATTTGAGATTTATGTTCCTAAAATATGGAATGGTGTACTTAAGCAAATGGTTAATTTTAATATGACCCAACAACTTAATTCGCTTGTTGATGCTTTATCATGCAATTCTAAAATTGTTAATACTGAAGGATTAGTCAAAGCTTGGGACTGTGTTTTGAAAATTCCCTTTAAGAAAGCAAATAAAACGCGTTCGTTTGAGCAGGAAGAACTGTTGATGAAAACATTATTTAGAATACAGGTATTCTCTTATGACGTCCGTGTAATATGGTTGTTTGTAATTAAAAAAAACTATTTTTAGGGATGTCCTCTAGTAAGCGATATTAATTTAATTGAAATTGCTGAAGATTGTGTGCGTATAGATCGACCCCATATAGCGTCAATTTTAATTGCTTTTTGCACTACCAAAAAACAACGAGATAGTATAAAAACAGTAAGTATTACACTTGAACACCATTAAATTATTTTAAGTCAAAATGCCTGTAGCTATTTTGGCGAAATTATACAATTTGACGTTGAAATATGATATTATGTACACAAAATTTTCCTTTACTTACTCATTCGTGTTCCTATGTTACGGATAGTAGAGTTAATTCCGAATAATAGAGTTGAAACACATAAGAACAACTGTTTCAACTGTATAATAGTATATATTAATTTCATTTATGTTACGTTTGTCTCCTTTAGCCAGTAATTCTAGTATAAGCCTACATGAATTGATTTATTATTGATTTTCGTAATACGTTAATAATAATCTTATCTTTTGTACATTTTTCCTGAAAATTCTTGTATAGATCATTTGTTCCCGTTTAACGGCCAATTTGCGGGATGATATATTGAATTTAGAAGAATCCGGAATATTGCCAGTAATAACTAACTTTGTTTTAAAAGAATTAAATATTTAAATAAATAATCTTTTATAATAATTGAACATTCAAATAAAATAATGTGTTTTTTCTTTAATTTGTGTAAATGTATTAAGATGTTGCGTTTTAGAATACTATGGATTGGGCTGCTTTGAAATTTAAACTAGGGACGACGAGAATGCATGTTACGCGTATACGTTTATTTATTTTGAGTGAACGCATGCCTGGATTGTGAATTTTCAATACGATGTTTTTTTTTTATAGATCGAAACGACTACATTATTAAGTATCATATATCATATAATTATTTTGATATCGTTTCCGGTCCGTGCAATGCGTACATAGATTATAAATTATAACTAATTTATAAAACAAGAGAACACACAAGAGAAACGAAAACGTCTCATTCCATGAATGTAATGTATTTGCAAGTCGGCATACTTTTCCATTTCCGGGTTTCGAAATAGGGATTCATTTAAATTTCGGCTGATATCAACCATATATTATGAAATAGGGGTTTATCAACAAATTGATTATTTAATCATATTAGTTTCAATAAACCAAATATTTTGGTCGTCTTGTTATACTGTCTGGAATGGAAAACATGTATGACTCTTCTTATAGCGTTGTTTACCGGAAGATATAAATATCCTAACTTCCCCCCACCGACGGAGTGTTAGTGTGGCGATCTATACCCACCTCGGCCCTCATAATCTTAATCAATCTCCTCCCCATGGACATTTACGGAAAGCTTATAGCCACTCATGAAGCAATAAAACTGGGACAATATAAGCAATGGAGAGCCCACCTGAGTTATCAATACCCATGCCACTAACGAATCACTGTAGTGTTTTCCAAGCAGAAGTAGCAGCTTTTTATTGATGCTATGTTTACTTGTAATGTATTCCAATTGATCGACTGTCACAACTCTATGAATAGAATTCTTGATTTGATATTTGTAAATAATTGCATTAAATATGGAGCTCGAGGTACATATCTCGTAACACTGGGACAACCTACAGGCATTTTGCAAAATACTTCGAATGTCGTATGTTGATCATTTAAATATTAATAAATTGCTTTGATTGTAATTCGAAGAGAAAAACTACCCATTACGTATTTTCATTTTATTTGACTCACTTAAAAAAAGCACAATTCAATATTGATAACATGTAAAGAAATCAGTATGATATCAATGACAAAAACTTTGTGAATACGCAATTAAATTTACATAAAAAAATATTATTAGAATCATAGCAATGTGGCATCATTTCTTCTTAGCATCTTTTAAGCCGGCACCTGCATTAAACTTGAAGAAAATGATATCACCGTCTTCTACGACATAGTTGCGACCTTGTTGTCTATATTTGCCAGCAGATTTTGCTGCTGCTTCGGACCCTTCCTCCTTAAAATCTTTAAAATGCATTACTTCAGCCATAATGAAACCCTTTTCAAAATCTGTATGAATCCGTCCGGCAGCTTGTGGAGCTTTAGTTCCTTTCTGAATAAAATTGTATCAATATATGAAAAAGTTTCATTTTATGTTTCAAACCTGAATTGTCCATGCTTTAACTTCGTCAGAACCTGCAGTAAAAAAATATTCCAATTGGAGTGCTTTGTAGCCTGTCACTATTATTTTATCCAAAACGGATTTGCATTTGGTTTCTTCTTCATATGCTTTACGTTCAGATTCGTCCTTTTCAGCCAGATCGTGTTCAAAATGACCAGAAAACGGAATAATTGTCGCTCCAGGGTCATTTTTGTCAACCCACTCTTTAATTTTTGCTAGCCATTTATTCTTTTTCCTTATGAAATCTTTATCAGAGAGGTTCACTAAATAAATGACGGGCTTCGACGTGAGGAACATGTATTTGTTAAGGGTTTCAATCTAAATAAATAATGATAAATCAAATTATATGTAAAATAACTATTATCGAAAAAAAGCCAGCCTACACAAAAGTCGTTTCAGCTGTTCAACTCAAGTCGTTTGTGTAACGTCAATAGTAGTCCTTTTGTGACAAGGATATATTTTGGAAAAATCTGTGAGTTGGAAAGATTAAATGAACAATATTGTATGGATGTACATATTTTCGATTTTGACTTTTGTACAGGTAACGCTTTTAAAATCGATGTCTATATGTGTTTGTTGCGCTTACGTCATGCACATTCCAATCGGCAAACCGCAAATGTTTTTTTTCATCGACAAGAATATTTTTGACTTTCACTAGTGAGTCGTATTCAGGCTTCAATTTTTTGTCACCACCACGTGCAACAACTTTTTCTAGCTTGTCTAAATTTTGAAGAAGTTTCTCTTCGTCTTTCAAACGAAGTTCTTCACATATGATATCTAAATCTCGAACTGGATCTACTTCGCCTTCCACATGCGTCACATCAGGGTCTTCGAAGGCACCTTTTATAAAACATTAAAATAACATACATGTTTATAAGAAAAGATAAATTATTCTTACGGCATAGATGAAAAATAGAATCACAGGCGCTGATGTGTGACAGAAATGCATTGCCAAGTCCTTGCCCCTCAGCGGCACCTTTAACTAATCCAGCAATATCCACAACATTTAAATAAGCTGGCACTTTGCTGTGTATAAATTATATTTGTTTGTTTGAGCAAATGTGTTTTCATTTGCAAAATTATATTACCTTGCTGGTTTGTGATATTCACAGAGAAAATCAAATCGTTCATCTGGCACTGGAACCCTATGTGCTGAAAAAAATCCTCATCATAAGTATATAAATATATGTTAGACCCAAGTTTATTTATTTGCATTGTAAGCTGAACATGTAGGCAAATTGGACAAAATTATAATTGAAATATTTCTTTAAGGCAGGTTGATGCAAGGTTTAATTATTTTTTTATATCTGTTTAAATGGTCATCAAGTGTTTTACAGTCTTGAACGAATGCATTCAAGGACGCATGCCAGTAATCATCAGTTTTGGAATAAGTTCTTTCTGTTTTTAATTTGAGTGCAAGGAAACACGCAGCTGATTGCTCTGCAGAGAGAACAAAGTGTTTCGGTCTCACGCTAGCTAAATCATAAAGCACATCCGAAAGTTGTCCTCCGTCCAAGCCGAAGAATGTTTTATTTTCGCTGCTGTCTAATTGCAAGCATTCGTCAAAATTAATTTTTCGATATTTCTCAGGATAAGAGAGGAACTCAATGGTATTATCTTTGTTTGCCATTAAATATACCTAAAAACGAAACATGGGTAGTAAATACAATAAAAATATAAATTGCCATCTTCTAAAAACAATACAGATCTTACTGATTATTTTCCTACTTGGTCATGCGACTTACAAGTGGTACTTTTGCAGCATTGTTTAAAGGGTCTGACAACCCACCTGCATATTAAGTCTCGTAACAAGACGATAAATATGTGGGTTTTATCAACAAACGTAAATAGATATGTATACATACGTATTTACATTTAATTTAAGAATAAAATATAGTGACAGTGACATTTTATTTACCTTCTTTCGGTAATAGACTGACAGCTGCATGTTTCCTTTTACAAGGTTACCAGCCAGATATTCGATGGGGCAGTAACCGTCATAAGCAACATATTTCTTTGTATAACTCATTACTAAAAACGGTATATGTAATGGCTTATTGGTATCACAATCGATATCGTATTGTGCAGCGTTCATCATGAAGTCAATGGTATGAATGGAACACGTCCAATAAATAATAGTTTTATATTGAAACATAGACATGGCGTATTTTTTTTGAGTAGCCAATGGCTCAAAAAAGCCAGTGTATTCGAATGGTTTCGATACGTTAAAAATATTGTATACATCATTATTGCAATATCCATATGGTTGATTATACAATTTTTGACAGGCATTTGTATAAAAATCTGAACCCACATTGGCGTAATGGTATTTGAATGCATTTAATTTCCCCAATGATAGACAGACTTGACAATAAAAATGGTTATAACTTCGTTTGAATGCTAGCGTTTCATAAAATAAATTAAGGCAGGTAACATTGGCACATCGATTTTTCAACAATTTCAATTTATAGCCCGACATACTTCGAGTAGTTTTGACTATAAGGTGTTTCACCTTTTTCCATATTATCCAAGTGTTTGTATCAGCGTCCAGATAATGTATATTGAATAGACATGTGTGGATAGATCTCCGGATGCAACGAATAGATCTTTGTGCATCACAAAATTTTTTGTGAATATCTTTTAATATAAATTGAGGACAATTCTTTGCAAATTTATTTTTAATAAACCAATTATTTAAGACCTTTTCAAAGCTTGGAACAAGAATGATCACAAGACTTATATCCACATTATTCCTAGCAGCTTTCACAAGAAACGTAGGCGTCAATACCAAATTGTCCAAAATAACACCGTTTGGAGTCGATGATCTATATAATTTCAGATACGTTATCAAGGCAGAATCAGAAATCGCTCCAGTCGGAAAATCTTTGGACGATATTATCCGAAGTCCAAGTTCCTGTGACATTGATTCACAAATGGAAGTAGTACCTGATTTAGGTGGTCCATATATTGCAATTCTTAATGGATAATTGATTTGTGGAGGGTTACATGTGTTAATGTAGTCCAAAGGATTTTGTTGAAAACTTTTGAAATTCTTTTTTCCATTAACGAAATATATAAAATCACGATGAATGCAGGGGTATATATTTCCTTGTTTACTCATACCTTCATAGTGGTTAACCGTTATTAGTCGCCCGACGTCCACAGGGCAGGAATATTTAAATCGACTGAACCAATAGTATCCAGAATTCAGAAGTCGTTTACTATCGTCCACTGAAATCAATTTAACTTCTTCAAAATATGCCGCACGATTTCTATTTAGATTTATTCTTTTAACGCATTCAGCTATTACTTCTGGACGTTGAAAATATTTTGGTATTTTAATTATTGGTATACGGAGCTTTAAACAAGCCTCTTCCATTTTCGATATTTCTTGAAAAAATGGTCGCAATATTTTTCTCGCTTTTTCCATTACATCTAATTTGATGAATTCATGTTCTAAATTTGTATTTATGTGTACTATACTGTGACAGCTATATTCAAATTCCAATTCAGGTTTTGACGCCTTAGCTGTGCTATATGAGGAAATTATGTTTTGTGAATATAAACAATCTATGAACATGGTTAGAAACAAACCACTATCGATCGTACTGAATCTGTGGCATTTTTATTTTTTGGTTTTAAAATATAGCATAAGCAAATTTGTTTAATAGACAAAATGTTCACGAAACAGTACAATCACTAATAATATCGATAAACAAATGCCGCTTACCTGGCCTCTTTGAGAGAATTTAATCGTAAAAGGTATTGATAAACTGCCGAGACAATTTTCTCTTGATCATCAATGATAAAAACATACTCTGGATATAACTTGTTTGTTATAAGGTCATTAAATTGTTGAAACATCAGAGGAAATCCACAGACGACCCCGCCATTTCTAAGTTGAACGGAGAGCTCATGAAGAAATTTTTCTTTGATATTATTATACTTATTTTCCACATTTTTTATAGAGAGCTGTTCAGCTTCTACACCAACGTGAGGAAATGTTGTTAACAAATGCATGCATGGAATATTCTGTATACACAGGGCAGAGGCTAAGCTGTCTGCGAATTGAACATATATTTTAGGGCATAATCCTAGTATAATTATTTTTGGCAACGGAGCAACAGGTTTAATATTGACAAACATTTTCGGATTTGCAAGGAAGTCTAAGAGAGCTTTCTCGGAATGCATAACATATATTTCGTTCTTATATTCAGCAGCATAACGTAAATCTCCCCTCAAGAGGTATTTCTCATTCTTCAAAAGAACTGGACACCATTCTTGAAAACTGCCATAATTAAAATAAGTTTCTACCGTGCGATCATCACTCTCAGATATATCACTTAAAGAACTCGATGATGATAAAGCACTCATGTTCTCTTCACTGTTATATCCATAACTAAATGAACTGATTTTTGAATATGATCTATATAGTGAAATCGGCTTTACATGATACGTCATTAAGTAATCAGATATTGCGTTCACAATTGTTCGGGTCCAAGTTTGGTGGGATATATCAATGTTAACGCATATAACGTCATTTTGTTTAAAAAATGTTTGTAATGCATCATATTTTTGAGAAAAATCATGTGCTTCGGCGATTCGAAGCTCAATTACGTGCTCTAGATAACTTAACGTTATTGTACTCATTATAATATTTGTTTGAGTTTTTGGTGACTTTTTGCATATTGGGTGATATTTCCATTCCTTAAAATTGTTTACAATTTCTTTAATAATATCATTTTGGTTAATACAACCTATATTATGCGTAAAACTGTATATATCAAACATCTTTTTAATAGATGGGATCTTGTAGAAATACACACAATCAGGTAGCTCATCATTCGCTAATAGTTCATCCCAAAAAGGTTGATGCACTGGTGCTGAATCGAGAACATACTGTCTGTGAAATGGATGTTCAGTTTTTATAGCAAGCCATTTTAAAAAGTCAACTGAAGATATATTTTGAATACTTTTCTTGAATACTGCATTTTCTAACATTAACTGTTGCACTCCCGCGTCTGCAAACACCGATTTATAAAGCCTTTGAAAATATGTGTCTGCAAATTTACTCGCCAAGAAATCAAGTGACACATTTGTATCCTTTACAGCATTAGCAACGTTATTAAAAATATTGAACATTGCTTCATCTATTATATACAAAACACAAAATGACCACTCTTCCACTTTTTTTCGCTTGAATGTATCAAGATAACGTAGGAATTCAAGATCATTAAGTTCTCTTTTGAGGTTTTGGTTTGGATCATTCATATTTGCCTCGGCTTGCAGTATATGCGTCTTGTAAATGTCAACATTAAAATATAAACCAAATTGCTGTGCTAAACTGCTTTTTCCGATACGATGTGGCCCAATTATTGCGATTCGGCAAGTAGGGCGAATATTCATGTACTTACCAGGATTTTCCATGAATGCTATTCTATCTTTAGAAGAGTGGCATAAAAATAAGTACCTCAGGTAGCGTACGGGATATGCACTGTTGCACCAACGGCGTCTACCGAAATGAAGATTGACAGGGCACATTCGATCAAACTCCGAGATCCACCACTTACAGTTTGGTAGAATTGTTTCAGAAGCACAAAGTTCGCTCAATGTTAATAAGCTGTTTCCTCTGGGATTCATAGCAGTACATTCATAATTGATTTTGTGAGAA
Source organism: Eristalis arbustorum (assembly GCA_916610145.1). Taxonomy (NCBI): domain Eukaryota; kingdom Metazoa; phylum Arthropoda; class Insecta; order Diptera; family Syrphidae; genus Eristalis; species Eristalis arbustorum. The sequence continues at coordinate 224,885 of OU744320.1, forward strand.
ATATATAGAAAGCGATTACAAATGCTATTATAAATATCCTTAATCCCCGTACCACAATCTACTTGAATAACATTTTCGTGAGAGTTTAGTAGACAAAATTTTTCGAGGTTATCCATAATCACAGCGAATTCGTTTGATAATGGTGTTTTATCTAAATATATTATGAATTGAGGAGTACACCATAAATATCGAATAAATTTCAATTGCTTTCGAGCACAGCTACTCAAAATATCTTTGTCTTCACCATCTATTTTAACAAATGTCGTTCCTTGAATAAGTTTTACAAAATTCTCCTCATAAACATGTACTGAATTTGAGGATGACGTATTAGTAACTTTAAAAGATGTTTCATTCAAAGTCTCTTCCTTTTCGCTTATATTTTCAGAAATTTTGTTTATAGGATATAGGTATTCGTGGTCTGTTTCATTATCTTCTTCCTGCTCAAATGAACAAGGGCCACTGATTTCTGTGCTTAATTCCGGCATTAAAGGCCAATGTAATAATATGAAACCCTTATGCGCATATTTATCTTTTTTCAGTTCCATTTTAAGAAGCTGGTTAACCAACCAGATTGGAATTCCTCTTCCTTTTATAATATTACAATATAACCAAGTACCAATTTGTGTACCCATCTTAACTTGCTGAACAATAAGTTGTATAGGTGTTATAAGGAATATATTAAATTTTTTTGCTAGAAGATTTCCAATTTCAGCTACCGGTGCATGTTTGTCTCCAAACAATATGATACGTAATGGTATTCTATGGACCATTTTCTTGAAGTTTATATCGCTTTCATTTGAGTCTACTGGAAATATTGTTTCGGACTTAATTCTCATCTCCCCTCTTAACGTTACCATTTTTTCTAAAGCTTCATGTATGGAGAATTGCTTTATGAAAGGAGATTGCGTGATAATTGAATCCCACGGGGTAACTTCACCAAATAGGACGGCTGGCAATGAAAGTATCACATCAAGTACGATATCGTCAATCCAAGAATTTTCTGGTTCAGCGTGAATAAATAATATATTTTCTTGAAACATTGGTGAAAAATGAGATGTACATATACATATATGTAAGTATGTATAAATTCTTGTATGGCTACGTTTTACTGGAAACTCTAAGTTTATAATAATAAGAAGGAGTAATACTATTTTTGTTTTGATTGAAACTTGGGAATGTTTGCTTATTTCGAGACGAAAAGTAGGAACACAGTTACAACAAAATAATCAAAATACATATATAGTGCAAAATATATGTTTTGTTTATATTAAAATAAACGAAATTTTACTCCAAATTAAATTTTATAAGGACTTTTTAGATTGAAGTAAAATACATAACTCGCTTGGGGTCATTGATTTGTTGATTTATTTGTTTAATGACTTATTGCCATTTAAAAGTTAAGTTTTTGAACAAAGCGTACTATATATTAATGTTCAGTTAGTGACTTTATTACACCTACATAACGGTGTACACGGTTTTTCATCGAAACCAAACACAGCAGCTGTTAACAGCCGAGGTGATGCTACCAAGCTTATTCAAATTCTGAGCTTTTACAAAAATGGTTGACTGGTAGAATTGATCCTCTCTGGTAGCGCTAGTTCACACGATTTTTATGAAAAACGGACTATATTTTATTGGGATATATGCACAAAACTTAACAATATCACTGTGGAGAAAGTAACAGAAGAAAAAAAAATTTTCGATTACTAACACAAAACACACTATTGAAGTACAAGTTCTTTTGTTTCACGTGCAAAAGGTAGTCTGATGTAATTTCAATATAAAATGATATGGTGCTATTTTATTATTTCCCACAAGACATTACTCGTTGCAGAAATAATACCCGTAGATCAATTGTCCCCATGTTCGCCTACATTCACGTACACCCTGATGTATCAATTGACAAGCAAAGATAAGTTATTTTTATGCTTACATCATTGGGAATTCTTTAATAATAACTAGTACTCATTTTACACATGTATGTATGTGTATACAACAAATGAGCAAAAGAATTGCTTCGCAGGATGCAACGGATTCATCGTTAATTTAAACAACTAACTTAAACGACCAATTTCAATGCACTATATATCTGAATTCTTCCTTCTTCTGAGGATGTTGCTACCCCTCTATTTTATATTCAAAAACATAATTCTCCTATTAAACGAAGTAGTCGCCTCCAGCAAGATAAAACACAGTGCATTATATCATGCCCTCAACGTAGAAGCCAAACCAAATTATAATAATCCACCCAGCAAACAGGTAACTCTTCTCACAAACTTTTTCTCAGAGACTACCCGATTCATTTATAAATTATAATAATTTGATGCATGCTAGGTTAAACGTAAAACAATATTTAAAGGTACTTATTTTCATTCGGATCAATGGTGCAGAAAGGGAAGTTCTCCGCGGGTGCAGCACTCTTCGTCAGCACGTTAAAAAAGGTCGACTTCCCAACGTTTGGAACTCCAACTATACCAACACGCAAATTTGTACCCACACGGCCGATCAGTGGCTTCCTTTCATGTTCTTCTGCCTTTTTTGGTGGCATTTTTGTGATGAATAAAATCTGTAAGATGAAATCATTTTTTAAGTCTTTCAAACATATATACATATGTGTATATATATATATAACTATGTATATATGTATGTACATATGTTCTGTAACACATTGTGGAAATTGTTGGTTATGTAGGATCATAAATGAAAATGGAAATTATAAAATATATGACTAAAACGCTACAACCCTGCCTAAAATGCTGGTATTCTTTCTATTAATTCATGCTTTAAAAATTGTTGAATTGTTTATCTGATTGCATTTATTGCAAATCTCTAACCTAATATAGTAAATTGCTCGGATAGTGTGCACATGTGTATGTACATATGTACACATGCAGTTAAGAAATATACGGATTTATAAGCAAAATTGTTGATACGGATATACAATTATTAGACAATATGCAACAATAAATATTACTTACAACAGACAATTGTCAGCCGAAGAAGGATATACGACACCAAATGCCAAATGTGGGAATCGCCGCATATGCAGAGAACTGTCAAAATCAATGTTAGATGAGTTCCACAAGCAATTGATGGTATTGCCATATTTTACTTATCTTTCTTGTTCGAAAATTTGTTATTTTTCTTGAATATATTGAATACAAAAATAGTATTTTTATTTTAATATATAGTGTATTACTCAAATAATAAACAAATTTTTAAAATTGTATAACATATGCATATAAATGAAAAAAAATTTAAAAGCGACGCCAACAGGAAGGCTATCCCTTAAGTCCAAAAACCCGTTTGGTTGCGCCTGGGCATAAATTCTTATGAGCTAGTCTAATGCCATATGACTTACAGCATTTATTTTATTATTACGTAATAAATTACTTTAATAATACAATCATAATTTTTGTTTTTTGATTCTGAAAGTTTTATATGCTTACAGATATTTGTCAAACAATACATTTATGAAATTTTACTGGTAGGAATACTTAATTTTTTCGAAAAAAGTATTTTGACTGATAGCAGTGTACGCATATGTGTTTATGTATATGTAATAAGTTAAAGGCAGCATCATCAATTATGTGTATCAAATTTCGTACGTTTTTGCCATTCTCCCACACACATCTCAATTATCTATCATCTTTAGGTCCAAGGGTATTTGCATTTACAGTGAATTTCTAGGACGAGACTGCAGTCTACAACACTCAACATAAAAAATCACGTACTGCGAACTTTTGAAAATTATAGCAATTATAGAATGAATTGGGAGCCTATTGTGAGATCAAAACACTATGTTAATTGACTGTGTGAATGATAACGATACCATAATTTAGAGGTTATTATATTTGATTGGTGTATTAATATTTGGGATAATATTTATCGCATTTCTATAAGAAAGGTATTTACACACATATGAACATATTGAATATAACTCGATAGTCATGCAGTCTCTATATGCGTATATATATATATACTTTACTTTGCACAAATGTATGTATATTTTTCTGTTTCATTTCTCTCACACTCATTTTTATTTATTGATTTATTAAAAACATTAAATGGTTGTGGTTACATTTATTCTTTTGACAAGAGTATATTGTAAATATTGTCAAACATTTTAATCCTCTCTTTTTTTATTATCAAACCATCGTTTCCGACATACATACATGTGTATGTGCTCTTTATGCCTAATTAAAGTTACTGCTGCAAACAGATTATGCATTATAACCATAATTTACATAAATAATTTTGTAAAATAACATACCTACCATATGCCAAATAATCCAAAATTGTCTAATAAAGTATAATATATCAAAAAATTAATTATCATATATGTTGTTATGTTTACCTCTTAAAGGTTACTGGTTACTAAAACAATTAACATGAAAAAAGCACGTGTAAATTAAGAGTTATAATAATCTTTATTAGCTGTAATTGCTGTTTCAAATTTAGTGCATTTACTATGTTCATGATTTATTTGGCTCTTGCATTTACATATGTACATACTTATGTAGATATAGGTAAAACGAAAAAATGTAAAACTCTCATAGCGGATGTGTATGAAGAGGTGACACACTATATAATTAAAGTGCAGATGTTAAATCCAGTCACGGGCTGCCAGTATTTGGTTTCACTGAAAGGGCTCGCGTGGCACAATAATAAAATGTTTCAAATAAAAATAAAATAATTGTTGTTAGGAGGAACATATAGGAATTAGCATTAAATAACGTTCATAACACCGTCGTTCTCTTCTTTGGAAAAATGGTCCTTTACATCCCTTTAAATTGGTGTTTTTTTTTTGTAGGCGTACCAAGGTGGGAGTGTCGGTTCTCAGATTAGACATTTACTGAAGGGTGAACAATTCTAATTGAATGAATTGGGGATTGAAAAATCACCGTGTCGCATGCCATCGATTTCGTATATTCATACACTCAACATATCCCTTATTGTATAAACTTCCGTTTGTAAAGTACTATTGATGTTATTCGGGGAAAACAGATTTGGTAGTATTCAGATGGAGATTATAGTATATATATTGTATTTTGTAAATGTATGAACAGATACAAAAATTGACAATTTCAAAAATTCTAAATCAATTATTGCCAATGTTATACATTTGTTGTAAATCTTAAAAGATATGTTGTTGTATGGGGTATGGAGTGTTAATAGATCTTTTAATCTATTTGCGCGGTCTGGTATATTCGCGGTCATCTCATAAAACATAGACAGAAAGTATTAGCTTTGATTCCGATTTCATTCTACGGGGTAATAATTGATTTTTTCTTTTAGGCCATAAATAGTATAATTTCAATAGCCGATTTCCTTACGCCACTCGGGATATGTATGTATATAAGACGTAAGCGTTGTTTTGGATCTCCAAATATTGATGCATACTGTGATTTTCATCAAATTACCTCTTCAGAATCCTTTCGGTCTCATCTGTAAAATGTAAGCAAGTTAAAATATTAAAGGGTAACGTGCCGGAATCAAGTTGCCCCTGAGATTTACATGGTTCAACAGTTTTATCATTGGATTTGAAATTGTCTGGGTAGACTAACGTCTCTCTACAGAACGTACAGTTCGTGGCTAAATAGGTTAAATAACCTTACGTACTTTGCAGATGAATTAGTAATCGTCATATCCTCCCAGACGGAATTTGCTGGGGTATGTGCAGATGCTGGGATAACGTGGGCAATTCAGAGGCTATGGTAATTTCACAATACATGGTAGTGAAGTCCCATTGAAGCAGGTGGAGAAGTTCTAATATCTCGGAGTCTTTTGCGCGGGGATGGGAGCAATCCTGAATATTCCTATAGGATTGATCAAGCTGGCTAAATTTTTTGCGCCACGTTAGCGTTTTTTCAATTTCAAATGATCACTATGTCTGCTCTGCTAATGCAGCACCCTCACTTGGGATACTTATCGGCGTATTAACTAGATACTACGCAATCGGCATACACGCCCGCGGAATGGGTAATGAGATAGAAACCATACATTACTTCATCTACTCTATGTGGGGCTCTGGAAAGCTTCAGCAAATTAAAAAACGTAAGGATTCGCAATCTAGACCGCTTTATCACAAGCATCAAGTCGTTGCATGATTAGGAGCAGATAATCCCTGTGGTATCACAATGGGCTTACTGTTGCCTAAGTTTAAATGTGCGTTTGCCGTCAGCAACCGCAATATAACCTAACCTAGCTTAGAGTCGATGGCGAAAGATCGAGTGCTTAATGTTGCTTTAAAGTTACTGCTTAAAGTTGTTGAGTGTGTTTTTCGAAGTTGTTGTTAAAATTTAACGAAATTCTGCTATTGTAAATATACATGTGCCGTAATAAGAGTTAATTTGAGCAACATTATAATATTAACTTATTCAAGGAAAAAAAATCCTTCGAACCATTGGCAAAAGAGCTTTTATTGTCAAAAACGATAGTCCATCCAATACCTAGTATTAATCATTACGGATCTGAAGGAACCATCGAAATTATAAAACAACGTATTAAAGAAATATCGCACAGAATCAGAAAAGTTGTGCTTTGCCTACTACCTAAAAATAAAGTAGCATCCCATTCGAGCGAGGAGATAACAAGACGAGCAGTAAGACGTCCACTACTCGGAGCGAGACTTCTCGAATGTTTTTCAATTAAAAATCCACACGTATAAAAAAACAACTTGGAAAGACGAATTCAAAGGAAGGAGCGCACAGAAAAGCCGTTAGAGTTTATAAGGTTAACTTGTTCGGGTCGAAATGGAATAAAATATGTAAGTTGTTCTCCAAGCAAAGAACTTCATCTTCGCTGTACGTTAAAAACTGTATACCATGATGGAGTTAAATCTTCAATTAAATTATGAAAATACACGAAAAATTAACGCAGGGTTTGAATTAAACGATGTGGCTGAAGTTCATGGCATGTGTCAATACCATATGACCAAATATCAGCAGAAATAACATTAGTATATTCAGCACCAGTAACGGTCACTGGTGGACATGTCCCCTTTTATCATACAAAATTTGAGGTTTAATGACGCCATATTGTGGATAAATTATTACTCCATTCTTACTACACCTTTTTACTATAATATTTGATATATGTATATACACGGTGGTGTATAGTTGGGTGCCGATATACAATGTTTGGGTAATTTCAGGATCACCGTAGTTTAAATATATAATATATAGATTATGATTGACTAATTCGCTTTTTTTCTAAAAATTATTCTAACATAGCATCGGATCATCAATATAAATACCTCGGTGTATCAATTGACCATTAATTGAATTAGAAAAATAAGTTTCATACTTTAAGATGTATCTCTCCTAGTAACGTGCAAAATGTGTCCAATTAAGCCTTGCTCACTCTAGATTGTAATAGGGTATCTCAGGTTTGGATGGTTCGTATTATAACTCTTTGAGTCCATTGTTAATAGTCCAGAAACATCTTGTCAGGATAATCTGTAACTCAGAGCGTGCTATAATTTAGCGACGTGCGCATTCTACTGTTGATTTTTTTAAGAGAAGTCTTCGTGCAAATATCATACATCTTGTCAATGTTCCAATCGTCAAAAAACAATAATATAAATGGATATGTCCAATGTATATATTATTCGAAAAATTCTGCACACGACACCTTTTTTGCTTGGAAGGTTTGAGCGAAAAGATTGAACACAATCTGGTTGACAACTTATGGAACAGGAGCAGAGATGTAATGTATACATGTTGATGTTAAAACCACATGCTAGTTACATGCATAGTCCATCACGTTATAAAGTTGACAAGCGTAAGTACTTCATTTAAGCATTGTTAAACATTATCGAACGTTGTTGGTGTCGCGTTAACGGGGGCCCATGGCACCGTCTTGGTGAAGCTACGTATTGGCCACATCAATATCATTTAATTTGACTAATTGATTGAGTTTTATTTTTTCAAATCAGGATCATCACACATATGTGGTTCTTTAAAGTACATTCGTGCATTCGATGTTTGTTGTTAGACCGTAGCTATTAGTAGTTATAAGTTGCAATATCCAGTTGTTGTTGTTTCTTCAGCCTTCTTGAGATTGTGAGCACCGTCCATTTTTTTTCATTTTCAATTCATTTTTATTTTTTAATCATAATAAACTTACGTACTAGACAAAAATGCTTAAAACTAGTTTGACGTACATTTTTACTAATTCTAACTTACTGGCCCTCGGCGGGCACTCTAAGCTAAACTTAATCTTATACTATGTCTTTCGACCTAACCTAACTATACATATGTTTAAAAATAAAGACATTAACTGAAATAATTAGTATTAAGAAAAAATTTAAAAAACGTAAATACAGAACTGATTTTTTTTTCTTTAAAACTTATCAACTAACTTACATACTACCTTAAAATAACTTAAAACTAACTTAACTAAACATACACACATGTATACATGCGTGTATATAATGATATACGCACATATATACATGTGTGCACTTAACCTATTTACATATAATACACATAAGTACACTCAGTGTACGAATGTGTATACTTAATTTTTTTTTTGTTTTTTTTTTAGTTTTGTGATTTTTTGTGAGCACCGTCCTAGATGCCGACGAAGACCAGAAGACATCGACATCGGACATCGGTGCCCTTTTCAACATCGATATCCCATATTATCGATGCTGGAAAGGACCACTCATGAGAAAACAATAGCACGTACAACACGAGTGGTTGCTGAGAAGCTCTGTCCCCCTACGGCCTGTAGCGCCACCCATATTATATATAATATATCCCATATTATCTATTAATCTCAAGTTCCAAACTTCCATAGAAAACCCTTGGGTCTCAGATTCCAGTCTTTGTAGCGAACAATTATAACCACTTGTTTCGGAATGTCAACACTTTGAAAGATATATTAAAATAGTGTTAATTTTATGATGTAATTTAAAACACTAAAATATATTAAGACTAAGGATTCACAAACTATTTAGCTATATTCATGGAAATACATGTAAGTGTATATGTACATTTTTATTATTGTTTCTAAGATCATACAATTTCGTGATCTTTAGTTTCAATTGCGGTTAAATAGAGGGAGTATAAACATAGTTGAAGGGCTGACATGACATGCCTCCATCTGCTGCTTAATATGTAATTATTGGAAGGGTTAATAATATACTACTGTACGTTTCACAATAGATGCCAACAGATGTATTATTATCTTAACATTCGCAGAATGCACAGAGAATAATGTAATGGTTGATGAGGTCGTCTAATTCATATGTGCTGGTTGAAGAAAGAGGTACACTTAATGTCACGGCATTTTAATATCCGATCCCAAGTCAACAAAAACATATTTGAATATTAATATAACATTTGTTTTCATGTTGTATGCGTACCGTTCAATTATTATGAATTCAATAACCAAATGAAAATGGATCTTTTCATTCAATGATTGCCTTAATGGACATCATACAAGTCTATGTGATATATATATATATAGTGCTCGTAAGTACGTAAACAAATTGAATGCAATTTTTAATAGAAATTTGTTTCACACTTTATCATATATTTATATTGCAATTGTACAATGTTACTTTTTTGCATTCAGATGTCAGTATTTTTTTAAATGTTTTGCCTGCATCACTTGTGTGTCATATATGCGTACATATACATTAATTGTAATAAACATAAATCCCTAAATGATTTACAATGAAATAACGTATTTAGGAAATACAAATGAAAAAAAAAAAAACACGCATAGCACGAGCTACGATCTAATAATAATTATCGCTCTAGGTAGCCGGCAAACGTTTTGTAATCCCTGTAGTGGAAAGAATTTTTTTAAATAGCGCACCCATTGCTTTGCACCCAAATTATAAAATCAACGTGTAACGAGGTACAGTACAGAAACGACCTCATGCTGCAAAAATAACATTGCTGAACAAGATCCTGTCGCCTTTCACCCAACTCAGACCTATTACCCCTTGGGCTCGGCAGTCGTTGATGTCATCACCTGGTGGTGCAACGAAAAGGCATAATTGCAAGTCCTTCATTATAAACGACGCAGGACGTGAATACGTTTTTTCTTCTATCTCTCGTATCTCATTTGTACTGTTATTAAATTACCTAACAGCTTAGAATGAAAGAGAAAGAACGAGAAGTAATTGTCCTTCCAATGGATGTCGACGCTTAATAATTCCAACCACTTCAAGTGTATTGGATTGAAGCTACTGATCATTATGTACTCTGTATTTACCCATCCTGTTTTTTAATTAAACCAGTGGCAAGCTTCCGATGGTAAAACCAGTTTCGTCGCATCGCAAATTTGCCATTTTGTTCATGCATACACACATACGTACGTCACTAACGTCTACTTATGATATGCACTTGTTTTATCTTTGCCAGAGGTTGCCATTGCCATTCTAAGCCGATCGGCAACTTGGTTGGGTAGATTTTGTTGGCTGGATTTCTTTCTTTCCACTCCATGGCAAGCCACTTTGCATGGTTTGGGAAAATAATACGCATGGCGTGCCACCAGGTAATAAGCATCGAAAGGCGGTGTCCGCCAGGCGTCCTCCAATGGAAGAGAAGTTGGCTATTGAGTACTGTTGCCATTTTGTAGCGGCCACAGTGAAATTTTTTTGCGTTCGTTTCTACATTTCGTTTCGTTTAGGTTCTTAGGTGGTGGTAGCTGTTCGAAAGGTAAATTGTTAGATTGCCTGTCAGTAAAACGCTAATTTATTCCAAGAGCATTTGTTATATATCATATACAGCTGTAGTTTGTGCCAGGTTTATGCATAAAAACTGTTGTGTTGGTACGTTGGCCACGCTCTACGTTATTTTAAAGGGGATGGCGATTTCAAATAATAAATATGCAACACTAGTTTTTTTTCGCCGTGTTATGAATTTGGGTTGAAACAGGTCGCTACCGCCAGCGGGAATAAGTTATAAGTGCATACAAACATAAAATTCAAAAAATTATTTCAAAATGGTGGCGAAAAGGAAATTGTTGATTGTTTGAAAGAGTGGTTCTCTAAAGGAGTGTATGTTCTTAGAAGGAAACTGTTTAAGAACGTTTTATTACTTTTTTCCATTCTGTTGCAGTTAACGTTGCCACTACTACTTACATATAGGGTGCTCGATGTTTAGCTGCTATTATATATATATGAAACCATTTCTTCATTAGCATTTATACATTTAATGAATGCAGGTTGTGTTTGAAGGCATATATTCTCCTGCTTGGAACAGCTTAATTGATCCAATTAAATGCAATAAAAATTACTGAATTTATTCGAACGGCGCTTGCTGAATTGTAGTTAATTTATTATAATACCACCACTTACGATGAGAAAGTATAAAGCATTTCTGTTTCTTTCACGTATTAATGCAAGCGTGAGCCAAATACTGATTTGACATTTGCGTTAGAGCATATAACAACATATAGATCAATTAAATTTGGTGATCACTAAAGCCTCCTTCATTAAAATATATATACATATATAATCAGTAGATTCAGGAAGTCGATTTTCTCTGGGATCAATCATTATCTGATGTAGTTATGAAACGTACTTGAAATGGAATGTTAATGAAATCGAATACTCGGATGATCAGTGCAGTTTCCTTAATTTTTATTTTACAGACTAAGCGAGGAAGTACTCGGATCCCTCTAACCCTCTAACCTTGCTTATGGAAATCTGAGAATAATAAGAGAGAAGAAAAAGCTACATATATTTGTCAGGGAAGGAAGGATCTATCAATTTTGGGTGATAATATCAAAAACTATAGAAAGTAAACAAATGGCTTTCTTAGGTAGAAAATATATCATAATCATTTATATATTCACATATGTATGTAAAATCCGGCTGATGTGTGAGAATGTAACCAAAAGTAATTGAATTAAACGTTTTGTGGTTTTGACATGTGGTTGGGCAACATATTTTCGAAATACTTTTAAACTATTCAAAAATAAATTGTCAATTACATTTTCTTCTTGGCAAATTACACATTGTGGTCAGGAGGCTATTCAGGGACATATGAAAACATGCGAACGACCACCAATTTATACAGTAGGTATGCGAATGTTTTTTTCTGGTTAATTGAATTTTCAGATAAGCTATAATTAAATGGTTGCGGTTTTATATGTTTAGACTATCCACATGTCCAATTCGTTATTGCGGTTCGTTTTTATACTTGTTCGTCCTTGAACACTGTGTAAGTTAAGGACATGCATCGTTTACATTGATACGATAAGGAATAGTTCTGCCAGAGTAATTTCCACTACAACTACTTGTTTTGTACGTGATACCAGTAGGCGATGAGATCTGCAGTTTATGTCTACTCTGACCAGCGAAGTTGGAGACGTTTTTCTAGATAGGGTTAGGGAGACAATGTCTCGAAAGAGCTATAGCCCTGCAGACACCCCTCGGCGTAAGAGTCGGATACCACTCATTTTTAACATATTTAACATTCTAATTCAAGATAAGGCTTTAGTTCCTAAATACCGATCTGCTTATTTTTCATATTTTTTATTTTTTAAACTACTTCTACAGTTAAAGACCTAAACGAGATTTCATAAATATCTTTACTATATAGGTAAAATAGGTCACTATGTGTTTTCATAAATGTGTAAGGGCAAGGATGCAAGGAGAGAGAAAGTATATTTTATAAACTGGTTTTTTGAAATTGAATGGTGCAAATTTAGCATATCTTCCTCAACAACGGAAGGAAGAGAAGGAATACCATTGCTTCCTGATTTTATTATCATTTTATTATGTATATTTTTTTGTTATTATTACTACACGAGGAAATGAATGGGGTAGCGGTTCTAGTGGGCTGGGCAGGATGTATTGTATGACAGAAAAATAGGTAGGACACGCCCCTGTAGGGATACGGTTGCACGCACCTTTTTCTGATTCATTTTTTTTCGCCCTCTTCATTCAGGTTTGAATTTATCATCATTATTTTAAAACCTGGTTGAATGCAACGCGCAACGTCGGAAAGTGATGCCATCCGCCAGATGTGTTATATTTATGAGTATGTTTTATTGTTCAAACACAATGAGAGTTTAAATTATCTATGAAATTTGAAATATTTTGTTTTTTTAATTTACGAAGTACACATTTTATTGGTTCATACCATTTTTATTTATTTAAAATTGTTAACCTAATTACTGTTAGTTTTTCATAAACAATTGGTGCTACCGCAGCTCAAACTTCTGACGAAATTACATTAGCCGTACCAGCTAAGAAATGCTCCTTATGAAAAAAATCGACATTAATATATGTACTAAAATAATAATCTGTAATTTGAAGTGTGACCCGTGCCAGTTTGTATTTCACATTTTGCACAATCATCAGAATTATAACTGAATGCATTCAACTGATATAACAAAGAAGCGTTTGCTTCAAAGAAAATAATAATTAATTTAGTTGGTTTCATTGAGGTTTAATCATTTGGAAAGCCAAATCTTTGTACGAATAAAACAAATGCATTCAATTAAAAAGTTTTGCAAACAACAACTTTATCATTCAGGTGCGATGAAGTGGAAAAATTCGTTTGAATTTCACGCAAAAGGTGAAAGAAATAGGGCGCGATTTTATAAATATAAATCCTTTATATGAAATGTGTAGTCGATTATAATGAAACTCGTGCTATTAATTAATTTTCAGTTCAAGAAATAAATAAACACCACAATAACGGACCGTATTCCACAATATCACCTCAATTTATTGTAATTTTCCCACAATCCAATCACAGAATATACACTTTTAAGTATATATTGGCGCGAGAAGGGGACGTTGCATAACCAGACTGGGGAAGCTGCACATCATTGTCGAATATTAGTAGCATCAATTTGTCATTTATAAAAGTGGCTTTTGTGTAATTTTTCTCTGGTACGATTGACAGAAGGACACAGAGTCCGAATGATAAATGCAGGGTTCATGCTGTGATCCTGACAGAGCCCTTTAGAGGTGACCACAAAAAAAGCAAGCGAATTCAATGTGATGCTTCTGTTGAATCATAAATTTATCGTAGCCAACAAGAACGGCATTGGTAGCCCTATTATCAGAGGCAGTAGAAGCACGGTGTGCAATTGTTATTGTTTCCTGTTCCTATTCAATCTCAGTGTACAGTATGGAACCCTCTTGGCGCAATGATTTTGTTCCCTTTCATCTACTCGTATATCGTAAAATTGGTAGTAGTCATTCAGCAGGGAAACAATAGGACATCGGTTTGAAATAAACATTTTCATTGCTTTTGGAACGTCGGTTGTAAGAGTGTGCAACAAATCTGTTTTATAATAGATTGACATAAATACATTAAGTCCTTTTGGTGTACGCTGGATATGGAAAGGAAGAAAAATAAATACAATCTTGGGGTGACAATTGCTTCACAAACAATTTTATGCAATTTTTTTGGGGATGTATTAGTTACCGTAAATGTCCTGATCCCTGATCTTTGGAAAATTCATTGTTTCAAGTAAGATACATAAAGTCAGTGGTTTAAGAGATAATGTTTGGAGTAGGAGTACGTTGTATGGAGGACAGACTTAACACCTACCACAATTAGTGTCATCTAAAAAATGTGTTTTTTAGTGTTTCACAAGATGGTATTCTTTTCGTATGTTTGAAAACATATTTAATGAGGTTTTGGTAAGACTTTGGTAGGCCTGTCCCTCAACACTCGCAACATAAATGCATTCACTTTCTCAAACCAAGTTAACAGGAATACACATAAATGGCCCACTTTAAGTGCGACCTCTATTGCTATGTTCCAATAGCTTGGTTATAATTAGAATTTGAGAGTACCATTTCATTGAAACTACAAAAAGTAATTACTATTAGATTACTTACTTTCATGTCTAGTTTTCAAATATTGAAGTATACAATTCTTTCTCAATTGCCTCGATTTCGTAACAATATCATTCTATCGAAAAGGGTTGACAATTTTCCCTCATGAATTTTGTATGTGTTCCTGTTGGACAATAGGTATTACTTAAATGAGTCAATTAGGAGTTCAGAACTCAAATGAGTAGCAGTCATTCATTCCACCTTTATATTATTCATGATGACCGTTTTGAATTGTTTATCAATCGAATATACCAAATTGAATTAAAATTGTATCTTAGTACTGTCCCTTGCATTACTACTTATGTGTATGAAACATATACACTAGACAATACCTATGTAGAGCAAGGACCTGTAAAAAGGAATATGGTTTTCTTACAAATACAAACAAAAATGGTATCATTGAAGTCGTATAAACCCTTACTAATTGAATTACAAATGTTTCTATTTTTTAGTCGTACATATCCCATATATTAGCTTAGACCATTAAAAAGTATTTGTATATCTATAATAATAATAATAATAATAATAATAATAATAATAATAATAATAATAATAATAATAATAATAATAATAATAATAATAATAATAATAATAATAATAATAATAATTATTATTATATAATAATTAATATTATATAAAATTATTATATAATAATTATTATTATTATTATTATTATTATTATTATTATTATATTGTAATAATATTTGTGGCCCAACGGCCCATGGCCCTCTATGGGTTTAGAAAAGAGGTGGGGCCGTATAAATAATTTTAAAAAAATATTTTTTTTTTTCTACAGACCGACAGACAGACAGGGATCGAACTAGACGTGAAGGTTCAAGTGCATGGATCTCGACGCACATGCCTACAAAGCCAAGGGCCACCACAACTACAACTATTCAATTAAAACTTCTTTTTTCTTTGGATGGCGCTACAGAGATTCGAATTCGTTCGACCAGATGGATGTCGGTATACAGCCCTTACAGTTCGTTGTTCAGTCTCCTCATCTAAAAACCATCCGTACAGTCGGGACCGAAGATAATTCGGAGGACTTTTCTGTTGAGCGGTGGTCCGTGGCTTTGTGGGTATGTGCGTCGACCCCAACCTCGATGTCGTAGGTTCGAATCCAGCTCTGAGCGACAAAAATAATTTTCACGGCAAAATCACAAAATCACTACTTTCAAGTCATAGCTGCCTATAGTGATGTTTTGTCTAAGTCGTCGGTGTTAGTCGACCTTATTCGTAGAAAGCATATACTTTGTCTTACCCTCATTAACCGCAAGCCCCATCTTGGCCTCTTCCTTCTCGATGCTCACAACCACTGACAGCCTGTTGTGTTCTTCTGACGATGTCAATGTCATCGGCATATGCTGAGCAATTGCACAGATTTGTGGAAGATCGTGCCTCTGGTGTTGACATTTGAGTTCCGCACGATCTTCTCGAGAGTAACGTTAAAGAAATCGCTTGACAGTGCGTCGAATTGTCAAAATCCTTTTCTGACATCGAAGATCTCGGTACAATCTTGACCGACCTTGACGGAGCATCGGGCGTTCTCCATCGTCATTTTGCAAAGACGGTTTGCAGGGATGCCAAAGCTAGACAAGGCTGTAAAGCTCGTCTCTATAAATACTGTCATACGCGCCCTTAAAGTCAATGAATAAGTGGTGGGTATCAACTTGAAACTCCTGGGTCTTTTCCAAGATGAATTAATACTACAACTTTTAAATATTTACATAGTTGGTGTTACTTCAAAGGTGTTTACTTATTGACAGCATAAATAGTACTCATACTTTTGACGCATGCAATTTATTATTTCATAAACTCCTTAAAAACCGCAAGAAACACAGTGTCTATTTCCCCTGTATTTCTTGTAAGCACATGAGCAATTGTCATGCATTTTTAAAATCAACTTAATCGGAACAGTTTTTTGTTTCTATTATCAAAGTAAAAGTACACCGTGGTTAAGAAATATTGATTATAGGTTGGATATATATTATTTTCACGGGTTAGTAAGAAAGTGTGGGCATGCCAGTTTTGTATTTGTATGTATGTCAAAAAGCCGTGAATCTGTATACTCAGTCGACCTATGCGAAAACAGGTGGTCAAAAGGTCAAAGGTCAAAAGGATGGTCACTCGCATTAGTAAAATTCAGTTAAAAAGAATTTTTCTATGAATTTCCATTTAATAACGTTTTACAAATCTAATGTATATTTGTAAGAAATATATATTTAAAGATATGCATTTAAATTATTTTTTGGTAAGTATTGGGATATCGTTTATGTGAATAGCCAAGTACGGTGATAACCTCCACACAGTAGGTATGATGGATAATGGCCAATGGCCCAGTGACAGGGCCCAGAATGAAGTGACAAAACAAAAATATGCTGGTTCTTACACCATGACCAAAAGTAGTGTCTTTCATTTGTAGTGGTCCAAGTGCGAGACTTACATCTCCGGCTTTCAGACGTATCGGGTGATGTGAGGAGCGGTTCCACATCATTGTCTTGGATCAGACCGTGGTTATCAAAGTAGAGAACCGGACCCGGATCCTGAGCAATTGCCGCCTTCCTTCGCTGGTCCTGGTCACGCTGCTTCCCGTAAATACCAAGCTGTCTTGCTTCCGCGATGACATGATCTCTATACCGGAGGTTCGGTCTTCCTCTCCTCCTCGAACCAGGAGGCTCGGATTCGAAAACCTTCTTGGCTGGATCATTGATGTCCATACGCTCTATGTGCCCGAGCTAGTGTAGTCGACGGATTTTTTCGTTCCGGACTACATTCACATTCTTGTATATTCGCCTTTCTCGCAGACGGGCCAAATATCCAACGTAGAATTTTTCTTTCGAAGGCACCAAGAATCAGCTCCGCAGTTTTGCTTCTTGTCCAGCTTTCAGCTCCATAAAGCAGGACTGGCAAAATGAGAGTCCTTTAGATCATGATTTTGGTCCATCGAGTCAAGAGTTTCGACAGTCCGAAGTAACATCGGTTGCCAAGGTGGTTCTACGGATCTGCACTGTGATGTCATGTGTGGACAAGCTCCTTTCTTAGGTGGTGCGTGACGGAACTTTTTTTTGCCGACAGCATATATGTATTTCGTGTTGTCCTCATTGACCTTAAAACCAGTTCCTTTCGCCTGTTCTTCAATTGCCGTAACTGCTTCCACTAAGGCACGTTGGGAACGCGCAACGATGTCGATGTCATCACAGTGCATCTCCTTGCAGAAATCCGGTGCAGGTTTCGAACGGTTCAGATGTATTTGAACCGAACTGCACGGTACATCGCGTATGTGTTAGCGTGGTGCGATACAGCTGGATAAATTTTCCCGGGATCTCGAATTCGGCCATAGCTTCGAATAGCTTCTTGCGATGAATGCTGTCGTATGCGGCCTTGAAATCGATAAAAAAAAATGGTGGGTATCGATTTGAAACTCGCTCGCTTCTCCAGGATTTGCCTTAGAGTGAAGATTTGGTCTGTAGTCGATTTGCCGGTGCAAAACGGCTTTATGATAGACGTTCACACGGTACGCTGGATAGGATCTTGTAGGCGACGTTGAGCAGTGATATACCTCTATAGTTCTTGCAGGAGGTAGGACCGCCTTTTTTGTGGATGGGCCATATGGAGCTGATATTCCAGTCGTCGGGCATGCTTTCGTCCTCCCAAATTCGGCAAATGATCTGGTGCATGATCCCTACCAAAACATTGTCACCAGCTTTGAATAGCTCCGATGGTAAGCCATCTGAGCCTGCGGCTTTGTTGTTCTTTAGCTTCAGATTTCCGTTTCAGTGCTTTTTGGTATGCCTCGTTGGTTGCACGTTTTTTCTGCTCACACTTGCCAACATACCACGGGTTTCATGTCCGGGTGGTAGGCAGCCTAGGGTGGATTCTGCTACCTCTTTTATGGCTCGGCGGCAATGCAATCACATATCGTTGGTGTTGTTGATCGACGTAGGCATACCGGATAGCCTATCACTAAATTGCTCTTCCTAGACTCTGGCAACCTCCAGTGTGCAGTTTGCGAGGGAATCTTTTGCTACAACTCCTCCGCATAGGCAGGAGGCACCGTCCAAGAGGTTGTAATCTTCTTTGACAGGGTCCTATCGATCTATTGCTATCGACAAACGACTGACGATACTTGACGTGGAAAGACACACGAGGAACTGCTTAACTACGATTGAGTACGAGAGTGATCACTGCGGACTCTTCGAGGCTATTCAGCTCCCGAACGAAAAAGAGCTGGGGGAATATGTCCAGAGGCACCCTTATAATTATAATAAGGCCCGATGGCCTCGCTTCTCCAGAACTTTATCCACGGAATTACGTTCGAGTGGGATCAATCCTCCTACAAACAGAAACCTGACAAACGAGGAGGTTGATAGGTACCTCAGACAGATAGACAACGTAATCAAACGTACTATAAACAAAACTATCCCAAAGGTAGTACAAGTCGATGACAGCGATGTTTATCGAAATGTTAGACGGCTTACAGATCCACAAAACGCGGAAGTCAGAGCGTTGAAGTCGGAGATCAAGAATCTCCAACAATTAATCTGTATCAATTATAGCATAGCTATAAGCTTGCACTGGGACAATAAAATTCGGGCTGTACATTCTAACAACCCGGGTATGTTCCCGCAAGTAAATAAAATATTTCGGAGAAAAGATCAAAACGACATTCAAAGTATTAAACTTCCAAGGACGACAGAGAACGAACACTCACTCACAGCAATTGGCATCGATCCAGATGGGGCAGTGTTGGACAATGACTTCTTCGTGGTTGAAGATCCCCAGGAGAAGGTAAAAACAATTGGTGCTGTATTTCAGCAAGTGTATACGGTCAACGAGGTTCGTAGACCGAATCAGGAACTGGAGAGCGAAGCCCTGCTAAACCACAGAATCTTCGTAACGAGATAAGTCAATGGCGATCTGAGAATCCAGGTTTCACCAGGTTCAATGACGTTAATATGGCAAATAGTGCCATCGCCAATGACAGAAATCACATCTTGATTTCTCAAGAAGATCTCCAGAGTATTTTTAACTCGCTGAAGAAGAAAAAGTCATTGGGAATCGATGGTATTCCGAATATTGTGCTTCGCCATCTTCCCCCCGAAGTAGAGCAAATTTACACAATAATGTTCAACAATGCGCTAAGTATTGCATATTACCCAAAACATTGGAAGACAGCTGTGGTGCAACCAATCCCTAAACGGGACAAAGATAGATCTATCCCGTCAAACCTTCGGTCAATCAGTCTTCTTCCTTGCATAAGCAAGGTTTTCGAAAAGATAGTTATTCGAGTTCGGAAACAATGGGTTGATGAAAATAATATCATACCGGACAACAAGTTCGGATTCAGGGCGGGGCATGAAACCATACATGCCGCGTCTAAGCTAATGTTCGACATTCAATGGAATAAAGACAAGAAACAATGCACGGATGCTTGCCTGATTGACTTGGAGAAAGCGTTCGACACCGTTTGGTTGGAGGGCCTCTTCCTCAAGCTGCTCAGGCTCGGCATAAGTAAACCATTGGTATACATGATCTATGACATGATAACAGGTAGAAAGTTCGCGGTGAAAAGTGGCGATGTAACTTGTTCCACGGTCTTTGACATAAAAAACGGTCTGCAACAGGGAGCGGTGGTGGCCCGTGGCTTTGTGGGTATGTGCGTCGACCCCAACCTCGATGTCGTAGGTTCGAATCCAGCTCTGAGCGACGAAAATAATTTTCACGGCCCCACCTCTTTCGAGTTACTGACAATGCTCAAAGAGTATTTCCTGTCTTGAAAAAGCTTCTCAAACAGCCGTTCGGATTCGGCATTAAACTGTAGGTCCCTTCCACTCGAGAGAGAGCAATAGCACGCACAACTCGAGTGGTTGCTGAGAAGCTAGGCCCTGGCCCCCTACGGGCTGTAGCGCCACCCATATAACAGGGAGCGGTTGGTTCGCCGATCCTGTTTTCAATCTTCACTGCAGATCTGATAGGTTCAATGCCGCACTTAATTGCGTACGCCGACGATTTAGTGGCGTACAGATCAGGTCCGAAGGTTGAAGAAATAAATATCTTGTTGCAAGGTGACTTCGAACTTAGCGATAGCGATTTCATGGGATACGCGCACAAACTGGCGTAAGTTCGGCATTGTTGATCCACAGGGACGCCCTTTAGATGTAAAAAGTGTAGTTAGGTAACTCGGCATTTGGTTGGATCAATGTATTTTGAAAAATATATAGGTATTGCTATGGCCAAAGCTAAAAAGGCCTTTTCTGTGGCAAGGAGGTTGTTTTACAGCAGCCAACTTGATACCAAAGTGAAGGTAATCTGCTACATGGCCCTCATCCGGCCAATAATGGCATACGGTTGTCCATTGTGGTTCAACGTGAGTCCTTCCTAGATGGAAAAGATGAGGTTGTTCGAGAGACAATGTCTTCGGACTTGTCTTCGTTTGTATCGTACACCCGAGTCTGAGTACAAGAAGTACTATCCCAATGAGGTCCTGTACAACGAGGCAAATTTCAACAGGATAGATAATTTTGTTTGGTCTACTTAACCAGTAGGCATATTGCACGAGCTATGACTTCGTCCAACAGTCCGATCTTTGGGGCTTACTACCCCAACGTTGTGTACCATGAGAGAGTGCGCCTTACCGGCTTTATTCCTCCCGAGGCGTTCCTCTATTTCGACACAATTGCCCTAAAACAGGATCCATACGAATGTCCTGTAATCTTCCATGTCGTACGCCGAACAGTGGACAGGCGACTTCAATACGAACGAGATGTCGCTCGCAGTCGCGAGGATCTCCTCCGGTTCAGCAGAGCCATCTCTGCTCGAGACAGGAGAGAGTCTGCCAAAGAACGGCAATTTTACTGGTGGTTACACCAAACCCCGCCAACGCTGGCTTTTCTAACTGACGCGGTAGTTGAGCATGGTGGCCAACTTACATAGATTTAAGGTAGTATATAAGTTAGTAGATAAGTTTTATACAAAAATGTTCAGTCAATAAGTTTTTTTTTCAATTTTTCTTATTTCACAACCCTTCAATTAAATCCATCGAAATGAATTAAAAAATAACCCATGTTAACTTAAGTCGAAAGACATAGAATAAGATTAGGTTTAGCTTAGAGTGCCCGCCGAGGGACAGTAAGTTAGAAATAGTAAAAATTGTACGTCCAACTAGTTTTAAGCATTTTTGTCTAGTATATAAGCATGTCATGAAGCACGAAATAAAAATGAATTCAAAATGAAAATGAAAAAAACATAGATTTAAGGTAGTAGTAAGAAAAAAAAATAAAAATACAAGTTGCACCGGGGCGTATAAATTATATATGTTAGGTATATACATAGCATATACACCCTGGTGCACGCGTTCGTCCTGTTACGGGCATAGTTAAGATAGTCTTAAGTTTTAATGTTAGGTTAAGTTAGGTTAAATTAGATATATATATATAGCCAAATTTTGTTACCAGTTTTCTTGGCGAAACAAATTAAACGAAAACGGCGTGTTCTTCAACGCAATAAATAAAACATAGCATAAGCCGAAAGGCACAAAAAATGTTCAATAAGAATAGCTTAGAGTACCCGTATAGGGTCAGTAGGTTAGGTGTAAGAACATTTGTTTAGTTAGTTAAGCTAGTTTTAAGCATTTTTGTCTAGCAAATAATTCAATCGTAGTCGTTTGTCATTAGAAAAATGGAGTATTTTGCAGTTTCTTAACACATCAATAACAGAACTGCGTTGACTGTTGCTCAGATGATGACAGCACTTGTTCGGATGCGTATGGGTTTGTTGTTTAAGGCACATTTATGCAAAATGTATTAAGCTTTAAGTACGATATAGATGGCGCAGTTTCAGTTGTTGAACGCAGCCCACTATACCTAAGTACATAAGCGAGCATCTCATAATAATCCGCTTCAAAACACGGCTGAGTGCCTGCCGTTAAGAGGTCTCCCCAATAAAAGCAAAGTCAATATTCTTTTATCTCTGAATTTCAAATCAGGCCCAGTCACCATTTATCGCTGGGATCAAATTAACCTAACCCAAGGCTAAAATTGGCGAAATCATCCTAATTTGTCCCTAACGGAGGACGCAGATAACGACAGCAAGAATAACGGACAATATCAAAAGCCGATGAAGACGCCTTTCTCCATGTGTTGATGGCAAATGAAAAATAAGTTGCTATTATCCTTTATATATTTTTGACTAATTCTTATTCAATTATTCAGTTGAATAATTATTTTGATTGATTTGTCTGGGGCTTATAATAATAATAATATGGCTGCCGCTCCAGCACGTAAAAGGCCAGGGCCAGACCGCTCAAACCAGGGATCGAACTGTGTGCCATTGGGGTCGACGCACATGCCCACAATGCCCCGGGCTATTGTAACAAGAGTTTTTTTTTCACAAAAATATGTCGATGTTGAACAAATATATTATACTTTGAATGATTGGGATGCTAAAGAAAGGTCCTATAGCAATAGTAATTTATTTATCTTGAAAATGTCTCAAACACATACGTATTCATATATTTTAATAACTTAACTATGAGTGTAGTGGC
The DNA here is from genome assembly GCA_916610145.1 of Eristalis arbustorum. NCBI lineage: Eukaryota > Metazoa > Arthropoda > Insecta > Diptera > Syrphidae > Eristalis > Eristalis arbustorum. Next base: position 248,257 of record OU744320.1, read on the forward strand.
ATTTGGATTCTGTTTAAAAAATAAATTTGCATTGGCCAATGAGGAATGGAATTGAATTGATTATGTAATGAAAAACTTATCGAAAGTTGCAGACAATCTTTAATTCGTCCATTCAAACATAATGGTCACAGTATAATTAATTGCTACTACTTGTAGCACGCAGCTATAAGACACAGCTTGTATTGGTTTTATCAGTGTTATCACAACTCGCGCATAAATGAACGTTTGAGTTAATTTTTACAACCACTTTTCTGGGATTAAAAGTGACATATTCATGACCATTTATTTCAAATAGTTCACAATAATGTTATAAATTGGTGATAGTTCAATAATTAGACTATATTCATTGGGCTCACATGACGTTGTTTATTTCAACATAATTTGGTACTAAATATGTATGCACATGTACACACATGCAAACATAATTATTGCACCATGTGTTCTCTTTTGCGTGCATGGTGCCATTCCTGTCGATTGCCTTTATTTTAATTATTCACTGAAAACCTTTAATTAGTATTTCAATTAATCCTCAAACACTTGTTCAAGAAGATACACATATGTATGTATGTATATCATATTCTACAGCAATGATTGTTTGACGTATTAAACATATGGTAATAAATACATATATGTACTCTGTACACAAAAAGGTTAGGTCGTCATTTTTACATATGTTTGATAAACTATAATCAAATTATTTCTTCGAGATTAACAACATACTGATATACATATGCATGTACTTATGAAACACATGTGTTGTTTACTCATTTGACAGTTGAAAGGTTAGCGTTCGCCTACGTTCCAATGCAAAATCATTACTCCGACAAAGGACTTAGCTATCATGCAATTTCACAATTTCTTTTTCAGTAGTCCACTTAAAATCGAATTATGGTAGGTCCTTAAGGTACACATGCTGCATGATATGTACGCCAGAGAGAAAGAAGAAAAAAATACCTTCCTTCAGTTTGCGGGCAGACAATGGATCAAAGGGTAACTTCCTATAAGATTTGTTCGCATTGAGGACCCCCTTTATTCAGAATTACCTTGTGTTCAATTCATCTCACGTATCAAATCGGTCCAAAAGACTCCCAAAGGAAATGTACGACAGGTTGCTTTACTAACGTACCTTACACAGGCACCTATGTCAGACAGTTTTTCGATGAGTTAAATACGATAGCAAGTGATTATCCTTATTATCCTTTTTGAAGTGGGATCATGTTTCGCCTAGTATTAACTGAGTACCCTGTTTCGTGTTTGCCACTGCTGATCCCACGATGTGAATAGTTTCAAATGGTTTCAAAACTTTGACATGGCACGGCGCCATTGAAGAAACGCACCCTTATAAGATATTCATTATGTAATGAAAGCAGGAAGTGAACATTTTTTTTGTATTCGCTGTATGAGCATAAGCATATCAATGATACCAGAAATTTAATTTAAGTACATACAATATTACACCGATTTTGTAAGGTGTTATAGTGTGACTTTATCTCATTATAATTTCACTTTTGTTCTTGACCGGTGCATGATAAACTCCAAGAGGTTTAATGTTGAACGAATGAATTCTTCTTTACAATCATTGTTCATAGAGGAGATTAATTATTTATTCATCAATTATATCGACTTCTTGAGTAATTGAGCAAATAAGTCGTGGGAGTTACTCGCGCCTCTTCCGAGGTATACTTTAAGTGCGTTTAGACGACTGCTTGGCAGACCCCAAAACGGAAACAACACTCGCCCCAGTTACCATATCTAAACATAGTTTTCTTTTTTACAATCTAAATGATTATATAAAATTAATGTGTGTAGTAATGCGCGCCGGGTAGAGCTAATATAATATACAATAAAATAACATAAATTGATTTGATACACCATATAACAATTCACATTACCCGAAAAGCTTTCAAGAGTAAAATACCTGTAAATCGATAGATAATGAATTCGTTTATTATTTTAAAGTAGGAACATCTCCTAAGCATAGAAGAACAACAAGAGAAAACGTTTAAATTAGAATTGAAGTGCAAGCTCTCATGTGAATCGCTCGAAGATCTTGCTTTTGTTTTCTTTGTCTGTTTGCTTTTTTCTATCATGGACTCTTTCCGCTCATTCTTGCGTCTTTCAGAATTCTTAATGCTCTTCTCCAAAGATTTGTTGTATGGTGATGTTGTTAGTACAGTTGCAACTACACCTAATTCTGATTTTTCCACGGTAGATTGGTTGCAGAATAAACCGTGTAAAAAAAGAAATTGGGACTTCAACTAAATTTGTGCTATTTACATTTGCTTTGACCAGTAAATTTGCTTGTACGCGCAAAAAGGGAATTCCATTAAATTTGTGATATCAACATACCATACTTCGCAATAATTAAATTTGACAAAAACTCGAACTGATAGAACAGGCTTTCTGATTCTTTCCGCATCCCATTTACATATCTTCTTTTACCTTAAGTAATAATAATATAATATAATATAATATAATATAATATAATATAATATAATATAATATAATATAATATAATATAATATAATATAATATAATATAATATAATATAATATAATATAATATAATATAATATAATATAATATAATATAATATAATATAATATAATATAATATAATATAATATAATATAATATAATATAATATAATATAATATAATATAATATAATATAATATAATATAATATAATATAATATAATATAATATAATATAATATAATATAATATAATATAATATAATATATATTAGCGGATTGTTAACTTCGCCAAAATAACTAATTCGTTCTCATTTCATCATAATATAATATAATATAATATAATATAATATAATATAATATAATATAATATAATATAATATAATATAATATAATATAATATAATATAATATAATATAATATAATATAATATAATATAATATAATATAATAATATAATATAATATAATATAATATAATATAATATAATATAATATAATATAATATAATATAATATAATATAATATAATATAATATAATATAATATAATATAATATAATATAATATAATATAATATAATATAATATAATATAATATAATATAATATAATATAATATAATATAATATAATATAATATAATATATATTAGCGGATTGTTAACTTCGCCAAAATAACTAATTCGTTCTCATTTCACTCCCATTCCGCTCTCATCCCTATCCAACCGTCGGTAACTATAAATTAATAGGTTCAAATTAAGAAAAACCAATTATGTTTCCAAATATCTAACGCCTAATGTAAACAATGTGTGAACGTGCTGCGGCTTGGGACTCAAACTCGCCGATCCACTTAGTCGTTGTTATCATCTGGTGTTGATATTTTAATTATCTGAGACATTTTTCTGTTCTCCGCCACGCACTTTAAACACAGATGTACAGTCGGTGTCTCTTGAATGATATTTAACTCTTCACGGAGACATTTTTAAGGGGATATAATTAACTTCAGGACAATAAATCTGAGCGGAAATATCTGAAGCTATGGTATCCAACACATTCAAAACGGACTGAAAAAATATATTATTATTTCCGGGCTCCAGACTGATGTACCATACACTTCCCATACTTCTTGATGTTAAATTCATTAATCAGAACCGTCCTCAGCATTCAAGTAAAAAAATACTTATTTTTGTTTGTTCTATTCCACATGAGAACATTACGGATCGTAGCCCTACGTTTGTGTATATTACATCGGAATACGACATGTAACAGCGGGTGGTAGTGTAAGGATGACACCCACTAACATTCTTCGTTTCTATTGTTTTGTGTACTGAGTAATAAATTTAATTTTCATTAAAATACTTCTCAGATACAAGACCACAAATCTTTTTGGTGAATACCGATAGGGTATGTATGTTTATACGCAGACAGAAATGGATGAACTGTACTTATATTAGGCATGTGGAACTACATATGATGATTTAATAAAAACTGGAGCTGTACCAACAGAGTTGTTATGTTGTTGCATAAACTGAATATTAACGATAATCTAAGAAGTGAATATGTTGAAGCTGTATGCTTAGTAAATTGAAGCATATAATTTGAATGTTGTATAAATTCGAATGTATATATTGGGGGAAAGAGAATAAAATTACATTCAATAGCTACAGTCATAACTTACCATGCCACCCCTTGATTCACCCCTTGTCACAATAAATTCGCGAAACGTATAAACAAATCCCAGTAATGAAATCTAAATCCAGTTGCAGTCACAGTTTAGCCGCTTAAATAACTTCCACTTCAGCATATAAATCGTAATTTGAAGCATATTTCACCAGACCACCCTCTTTTTGGGTGGCTGTTCAAACTGTAGACGTTCGTTCGAGTGGTTTGACGTTGTCGGTACAAGATGTGGGTGGTGGAAATGGAACCGCAGGAAAATCTCGTTCCTAATAGCGCTAAGAGAAAATTGTATGTCTGAGGGTTGAAATCACCGAATACTGCACTTTTTTTTGTCATTAGGGAGAATAAATATTTAATTGAAGCCAGATTGAACGATAAAATTCAAAGAGGGTGGTTTGTTTGACACTTTTTGCGTCATCAATCGAAGAGCAAAAAGGTTTGTATTATTGTATAAGAATGCGATCCCTTATTGAGCAAAGATTTAAATAAATTTTGAAACAAGTATAGTAAACCAGCACTTAAACGAACTGACGATCAATATAGTATTCTGCAGTGTATTTCTCTGTATACAGAATCCACGCAATCATGCATTCAGTATTGTTCAAAATTCTCTTAAATGCTTGAAATACAAAAATAAACAAAACTAGCTCCAACATATTTTTTATTTAATTGATATTTTAATTATGGATGTGTTATACCAAAAAACTCATTCCAGCCTTTTCTCTTCTACAAGTTTTCTCCCTTTCGACGTTTTCGAGGACAAATTAGCGACAAATAGATAGATATCGTTAGGAATAACAGTCTTTCTCATATGCAGATACATTAAAATTTCCGTGTTTTAGAAAAGATGGATGAGTGTGGCTTTTTAAGTTTTAGAATGGGGTGTACATGTTTACATGTATATAAGATAGGAGGCATAATTTGAATAAGTATTAACTTGTTTTCTTTATTTGTTTATGTTAACATTTTACACAATAATTACACTTATACAATTTATTCTAAACATTTTGGGACCAAAATTATTATGTTTATTTATTCGTTTTTTTTTTCTTGCAATTATGTTATAGCCTTAACATGTTATTTCCTTAGATAACAATCAATTAAAATAGAATTCGAACCTTAGATTTGATTGATACTCATTTTTAAGAGTAAACTCTTGTACTAATATTTGATCAAATGTGTTAAAATAAATATGGTAGTAACTAAACTATACTAGAAAAAAGTTTTCAAAATATTATTAGCTATGTGTGTGATTTATTTTAAATATTTACAAACGGGCTGTGTATTTTAAATAAAATATGAAAAGTAATCTACAGTTGTGAGAGATATAATTATAATTTGTGAGATAATTTAATGGGTTTACACAATTGGCTTTTTTGATATATTACAGCTTTATTTTGTATATACACTTTACCCGATATAAATTCTTTCGTAAATTTTGGTTTAGCTAAATGATGTTGATAATTCAACGGCATTTATGTATGTAAGTATTGTTATTGTATAATTATTTTAATTATTTACAATAGCCAGACAAATGTCTTGTTTATTTTCAAAAATACCCTGAATTGTCGTAATTTGAGTGCTTAGAATGGGGACTGATACGATTTTGTGGACTTTTGTGCTCAAGCTAAACTAGGCGCTTTGTTGAAGCCTCTTCAAAAGGACCCTACTCCACTGCTTTGATTCACGGCGAATATGAAGGGTCCCAGTGTGCCTCAAGCCATTGGAGGCGGTGGCTTGACATCCATCTGGTTGTGGTGCTCCATGTTGGGGCTTGGTGCATGGTGATGGTGTTGAGAAGGATGCTGTTGCATCACTGGAGACGCGGTCATGTGATGAGGTATGCCTGGATTCATTGAGGGGTGAGTAGGCGTTCCTGGATGACTGCTGTGGTGCATTACTTCTGATTGGTTGGCCTCCTCTGAGTCACTACAAGATTCTGATGAGCCTTTCTTTATGTTATTGTTTGTACCGTTGTGTGTCTTAACATGCTTTGCGAGATGATCGCTACGCATAAACCGTTTGTTGCAGACAGGACAAGCAAATCTTTTCTCACCTGTATGTGTGCGAAGATGGCGCTGCAGCTCATCGGACCTGGTAAATCTTTTTCCACAGAACAGCCAGTTGCACACGAATGGCCTTTCGCCGGTGTGCCATCTTAAATGTGCTTTCAAATGACTAGTTTTTCCGTAGACTTTTCCACATCCTGGAATGTGGCACGAATGGATATTTTTCTTGCGCAGGTGTACACCGGCTGGACCAAGACGCTCTGCTTCTTGACAGTTGGGACAATCACAGGTAGCTCTTCCTGCATATCTTCGTTGCGAACGAGGTGATGGTGTAGACGGTGTTGCCGCCTGTCCCGAAGCTGTGGCTGGGGATGAGTGAGGTAAAGTAAAACCACCAACTCCCTGCCCGGGTAGCATACTTTTATATGTGTCTTGTAATAGATGCTGTCCAGAACCCAGGAGATGGGCAGTATTCGAAAGTGAATGCGTCAGCGAGGAATAGTCTGAACCAGCTGTTGCATAATTTGCCATTGTAGAATGCATACCAGCACCACCCATATCCAACCAACTACCTGCAGCACTATGCATATCCCACCAGCCAGAATTAACGCCTTCAGTGGCAGCTTTGTGTGATGCTGTTACTGCGTTAAAGGGCCAGTCATATGGATGCCTTGAGTAAACTGATCCAAAGGTTGTGCCTTCAACCTTTCCAAGTAATCCTTGATGCATGTGATGATTTTCTGCTACACTAGGTGAGGTAGTAGCACTTGGGAAGTATAGATCACTGCCGTAAGATGGATTGTTTACTGCAGAACAAGATGATGTTATTGGTCTACTATAAGGATAAAGGCTGAAATTAATTTCCCATTTGTAACCGGGACCAATTAAATTGGAAATTTGTTATAGAAATTTACCTGGCTGTAATATTAACCATAGTGTTGATTGTGCTGGACGGAAGGCTTCTAGCGACCGACGTTCCTATACTTGATGTCACTGATGGTGATGTAGAAATAGAACAAGGAGAGTGTTGCCCTGTACCAAGATTTGGTGTATTTCCACCACCTGATGATGAAGTTGGACTCTTCTTCCATGGATGAAATCCCTTACCAACGGCAGCATCAGCTAACGGTGGAGGTGATTTATTTGATAGCTTATTGCATTGAGCTGCCAACATAGCTAATGGTGTACCACGTAGACTTGGATGATCCTGACCAAAAGAATGAAAGTAAGACATACAGATTTTTCATTATTATATCATACATACAGTGACACATATTTAATTTACAATTATACAACAAACAATTAATAGTATAATGTATTTTTCGATGATGCAGAATCATCAATTCAGATTCAATAATCAACTTGTGAACAGACATTAACCTAATCATATAATCATTCACATTGCATTATTCACTCTAAATAATAATAAAAAATATAAACTCGGAAGACAACATGAAGTGTTCAGATTTGACTAAATTGATGAATGTCTTTCAAAATCAAATTGAATCGCTTGATTATCAACCAATTTCTGTCTTCATAACCCGTAGCGCCAGGATTCTGATATAATTTCAAATACAGACATAAAAGAAACATGGGAACATCCGACAAGTAATTAATTCATTCGGTTCGAATGTACAGAATTACAAACCAAAACTAATCGAACCATCTTCCACATCATCGTCGTCGGCTACTCTTTTAAGTTATTAACCTTATCTCATCAAGAGTGTCGGCGATGTTGTTTAGATATGATACACCTGACCACACGAGATAATGGAAAATGTCTTTTTTGTGATTTATATTTGGGTGCAGGCGCTTTGCTAATTTACTTGGTCTCAGAACGATGCTGACCGCAGCAACAAAGTTGATGCCGAAAATCTCACACATAAAACGGATCAAAAAGGTGAAAAGATCAAATGTACCGTGAACGAAGCGGTGGTCTGTTGGCGGCTGCACAATACCCAAGTTGTCATCATTTACACAGCAGGGCACAGAGCTAAGCAGGTCAGTTAATGAGCAGTAAACTTTAAAAAATCTATATCATCTATTGACTGAGGGAACGTGTTTTTAAGATTCATCACACAAAAAAAAAAAAGACAAGAGCGCTGTTTCTTTGTTCTATTGAGTATGTAAGTAATGTATTGCCACTGCCAGACAAATGAGCGAATATACTGGCGCCGGAGCTCGTTTACGCTGCATGTGTAGCAAGTAACCTTGATCGATTAATCAAATCAAATGGGTGTACAGCTTTCGTCTACTACCTACCATATATAGAGGCAGAACCGGCACAATAATTGGACCAATTAAATAACCTTAGCCACTCACTGAATTCGTGCACGATTTCGTGCAAGATAGAAAAGTGCACCATTGAGATGCGTTTGAAGTCCAGGTGATCAACCTGCTTCTTTTCCTTTGATGCAGTGTTGGCCATCTGCATATTGATAGTTGTATGTGTTGGTAAGTTGGTTTCAGTAAGAATTGGTCCAATGAAGTGAACCAAAAAAAAAAAGACTGGGAGAGATATTGATGACTGGATTGTCCAATGGTAACCATCAATTGTCAGTCACTACGCTACCAACTGATTATCCGTTTGTGGCAGAGTCATTGATTAAAATTAAAGAATAGATTTTGTTTTTTGTTCACATACATTTAGGTATACGAGTGTATACATACACTTGATAGATAGTTGTTAATTTGTTTCTGCATAGGCACACCTTCTCAAAGGCATCATTAGAAATATGCGCGTTTGAGAATGCTTGCAAGGAGAGAATACGCTGGCATAATTATCTTTTAGCTAAAATAAATTCAATACGCTTGAATAAATCGAAAATAGAAAAGCAGTAGTATATTTATTAATCAGAATTACTATCTTTTACCATAGATATTGCTCAGGATATTTTTACATAACAATACGTAAAGGGCTTCAGAAAAATCCGACTTGAACAATGATAATCTCATCGACATCGATAGAATTTATGTAAATAAATTTGTTTCATAGATTTCAAATTCTTGCCGTCGGTATTTCATACACTGGTTAGTAAGTAAAGTGCGGGTTGTATATGGCCTGCCCTGACACAAGTGGGACTGTTATTTGCCTTCAGTCAACCGTTCTATATAATGCAACCTGTTAAGTAAAGTGGTTTGAATGATGCAATCTCCTATTATGTACAATTACATTAGAATCTTAGGCCGATTTGTTACTGAAATACAAGGAGGCACAAGTCCGGCCGTAAAAAAAGGGCTTATATACAAAGATTCGACAAATAAAAAATAATATTTACATGACCCAGAAAATTTAAATTCGATTTTCCAATAATTTGTCCAAGAAAATAAAACAGTTGCAAGTCACACGCAATTTCTTGTCTTATATCTATTATAATATACATATTTAAATATCTATCAACACTCGATTCCGATAGGCAGGCCATACATATTCACTATTACTTTTTTAAGTACTGAATGTGGATAATTCTTATAGCCCCTTGTGAGCGAGGGCGTTATTGCACGAACAATCGTTGTGGGTTGCGGTTTGCCATATTACTTATTTTATTTAGGGAAGAGCCAAAAAAAATGCACCCTTGTTAAAATACACCAAACTGTGCCCACTGTAGAATATACATATACACCGATTTTAATGCTTACAAATACTACTCGCTGCTAAGCGAAGCGAACAGTAGTTGGATTTTATTCAGTTACAGTCATCAACTGGGAATGCCGTCGGTATTTAAACACGTTTCGGAAAGGGGCTTTAGCATATGTGAAAATGCTACATATGTACTCTCTCACATATGAAGAGTATTTTAATTGCTTGTAAAATCATTAAAATTTAACCACCAAAAACTACAGGTCTTCAACACTTGTGTAGTCCTTTTGGACAACGGAATGACTCCATTCATTGGACTGGAGATAAGTTGACTTACCCATAGCTGCGCCTCAATCACTTTTCGTGGCATACAATCTGCATAAACGATTTTTCATTTGATCGTTGTTGGTTGCTCGTCCCAAGGGAGGGGAGTGCTTTCGATGAAGAAATGGAGAAACGTACTATTCCAACGCCATCGTCACCATCATCACCATCACCACGACCACTGGCAGCGTATACTCAAAGGGAGTTTCTTCAATTAGCGCTCCGCTCCCAGTTATTAACTTCTCGTCAGTTTTAATTAAGCACCCACTTTTGAGCCGCCGCATGGTGTACTGGTGATAGTATTTTCAACAGCAATGTACCCCCATCGTAATTGCAGCAACGTTGGGGTAAATCGTAAATAGAAAATACGCCCTACTTGAAGTATGTAGTTGCAAGAATAAAAGGGTGTGTTCTATTATAAAGCACCGAGAGTTCAAAACTTTAAATATCTAAGAAGTGCATTTGAAGTTAAAATAGCCGCATAAATTTAACTCCTAAGTTTATAGTGTAACATCGACAAGCTGTTAAGAGACGTTCAAACGGGCGTGGGAACCTGCCGAAGAAGATTTTGTTTCTGCTGCCCTAAAAAATTCAATGATATTGCAGATTAATTTCTTGGCCACGAAGAAGATAGGTCTATATATCATAATGATGTTCATCGTGATGGGTTCTGGTGAGGGTTCTTTTTAATTTTCTCTTCCTTGGAAAAACGTACGAGCCGAAATTAAAAATACACTCACACACAAAACTCATTAAGAACGCGAAAAAGTTCATTTAGTTGAGTGAGGTTTCGAAAAACGTTAATGGAGCTGGCTCTCGGTTGTTTGTTGCTGGTTGTGTTAGTTGTGTTGGTTACTGGCTCCCTCCATCATAAATATTAAACTGACTGAAAGTTAGCAGATAATTACGCGAAGCTACTCCAACTAACACCGACTGATACCGCCGAAAACCAGGCGCGCAAAATGTGAAATGAAAAAATAAAAAGCAAGACAAAAACCGAATATCCAACAAAAATGAAACGAGCATAGAACGACCAGACTACTCGTATATGTGAAAATATTATTACGGAGTTTAATAGCGGCAGATGATCCTATTGAATCTGCACAAGTCCACGTTGAATCAGCGGGTATGAAGGACATATTAAGTGATTGCATTAATTGGATTTCGGCATCTCACGTTACGTAATTTGGTCTGCCTGCTGAAGTGAATACGAGTATCTTGGGGTATCGTTGGTCATTATTTTAATTTAGCTATGCCAAGCTGTTGCTTATTACTTGCTCATAACTTGGTGCTACTAAGGTTGCAAGTTATTCAATGTAATTGCAAGGAATTTAGGTCACTTGTTACTCGGGTCATATAACATGATATTAGAAACCACTCTTTTAAGTCGAAAGTTGTAAAACTAGTTTGTGTGTAGATGGATGATAATTGATGTTGTTTTCAAGCCAATTCGTCTTTTTGGATTATTCATAGAATATCATAAAATGTAAATTTGTGTATTCGTTATAATATAATCGTAAGCAAACGCGATTAACCGTCAACGTAGATTTCCAAAGATGTGGCCAACTAGTGGAAGGTGTTAACAAAAAGTCAGGACCTCCACTATCCTGTTCTTGGCGTGTGGATATTTAATGCTGGCGCCGAAAAGAAGAATCTCTGGATGGTACATGCACACATTTACATGCGGTCTTAAGTGGTTTAGTGGTGTAAAAAGGAGTGTTCGATTCTTTTGTTCTGCGTAATACTTTCGTGATTCTTCACCCTTTTTAGGTTTTTCCTTATTTATATAAGCAATAGGATTGTGAATACATTTTACTTATTGAAGTTGTATTGATACTTAGAATTTCAAAAGACGTACCGCTATAACCATGACGACTCTTATGAGTATGTGAACGATACCGATGAACACGCTCTGAAATAGATCTATGCAAGTACGAGTACTCTTTGAGAAATAAATACTTTTTTAAATTTGCTAGCATGTGTATGCGGTTATGTTAGGTTATTGGGCTGCCAGTGAAATTGCAAACACGTTTAGACCATTGTTGGTCCATTTTGATACCTGGTGCTGTTAATTTGATCCCAGCGGCAAACGCTGACAAATGATAAAAGCACATTAACTCTTGCTTTCACTGGGTTAGATCAAAACAAAGGGATTTCCTTTCCTAGTGGGTTAGTGTGACGACTTTTACAAATAATGTCAGAGGATCCAAACCAGGTAACTTTTCAACTCTTTCGCACCTGTTTGAACACATACATATGCCCCACTCGATGTTGGAATGGCCCTAACATCGAAACATGAAAAATTATTAAATTACGTTCCATGCCGCAAATGTTAAATTGATGTAAGTTCACTGACTGATCGGATCTTGAATAATTTTGAAGGTAGTATGAATATCTATATTTCACCAAAAAAACCGATGATATACACGTTAACATGTCCGCAAGTATCTCCTGAAATTAGTAACAAACCAATACTTGGCCATGTTGTATTGGTGTTTGTTTTTTTTACGATAGCTTTATCGTAGGAGCAGACAAATTAAGTAAATCAAAAATTTAGTTTTTACGTCGCCAGGTCCTCTACTTGTAATTAAACAATAGCACCCATAGTCAAAGTAATATTTGTTATAGTACTGCGCACCTTGAAGTTCTCTGTGCTAAGAACAGTCGCAATACTATCAAAACTAGTAGATATGGAGTTACTCTATAAACGAAATATATTTTTCAAAAATAATCGAGCGGGACAAGCAACAATATACATGTATGAAAAAAAAAGAGTCGTACTTGCCGATTTTATTCTTGCCATGCATATGATTTAATGGCAAAAATAGCAACCGCTTAGCTGAAAAGCCTTTCATGTATTGTGAGTACATTAATCCCGATGTAAAACTCAACGCCTATTATTATCACCACAGGATCCTTTGGCACACAGACCGATTATGCACTTTTCTATTTTCACCAAAAGGGCATTTCATTCTTTTAGTTATTCACATAAGATTACCGTGACGCTTAAACTCAACCCCCGATAGTGTAACAAAAGGGAATCTACTAATGTTTTGCAGAAGTACAACACAAAAAAACAATTTCTGGGAACAAAGTGCGCCGGGTGCCAAAAGTACAAATACCTTCATACACGAACATATGTACACATATTTATATTATTTTTAAAGATTTACAGATTTTTCGGCTTATCTCTATTGTACATGTACTTGAAAATGATCCAAATACCTGACCAACATCATACTAATGAGTTGAAACCCATGCATTAGGAATTATTCAGTATTCTCTCATAAGGAGGATTTTGGTTTTTATTTTCTTTATGCCTTTTGATACAATTCTTAGTACCTAGGAGACTAATGCTGACTCTTATGGGTTTCGATTTTTTAAGAAGTTAACATAACAAATGCATCCATATTAATATTTCACTCTGTACAATGTTTTGACACAATTTATCTTTTTCAGGTTGCATGCTAAAATAGGCGATGAACCGCATAATGGAAAGTTGTGGCGTGACTTATACAGACAATTGAATGAAAGATAAAAATATCGCTTCTACCCATTTGATAAGAGCCTTCAAATAAAAATGCAACCTTTTTCTCGGAGTTTATCTGCATTTTTTGATGTTCGTGTCCGTAATTGTTATGATACATTTTGTGAAAATAACCGAAAAAGACTAATGAATAGTCGAACATTTAGATAGATATAATACTTGATTGGAATTTTGGAAAATTGTTAAAAGGCATTTCAGGCAAAACAGAATAAGTTAGCACCTATATATGTATTTATAATATACATGTACAATGGGTGCATATTTACCTTTATTTTGTTGATATAAAGAAGGATATATCAACGGCTGTCAAATTAGTAGAAAAAGAAATTATTTATATTAATAATTAGTTTCGCATATTTACAGCTGTGTGTTAAATAACTATTACGATATGTAACATACGTCATTGAAAAAGCTACTATAACAGTTGCTTTGGTTAGAACTGAACTTTTTTGATTGAAATCCGTTGTAAGATACATCTCAACACATGTACATACATTGCAATTAACTCTTCATACATTAGTTACTAGCATAAATGTACGTATATGATATTTAAAATCACATTTTAGTTTATATAATTAATGTTTTAATCTAACAATTTATCCGTCCATTGATTAAAGTTAATTAAATCCGATGAACACTTCACACGATGAGGTATCAGGTGGTTCATGAGACTGACCTTCTAATGTTTAATATAAAATCAATCGCAGCATCCCGTTAATAAAGTGACTATAAAATGTCTACATCTTTGCGCAAAACTATTTTCTCCATGAAAGTGGAAAATCGTGACGAATGTTAAAATTACTGGTTTATAGCTTAGAAACGAAAGTGATTAATGAAGGAATGAACAACTTGATGATGGAGTTATTACAAAAATATTATAAGTAATTCGAATACAATCTGTAAACCTTAGTTCATGTCTCTGCTGCGAAAAAAAATAAATAAAGTGTATTGTATGTACTTGCTTTACTGGTTTTGGTGAACCAACGTCATAATTAAATCGCAATATTTAACATCCATACACATTATACACATATTTAGGCACATGGCTATATCTTTTCCGCCAGTAAATGGAATTAATTTAAGTGTGTGCAGTCTGTATATTATGTATATACAAAACAGTTACAAAAGTGATGAAAATCGGATAAATGCATTGTGCCTACCAAAGAAAAATTATATATTAGACGTAGATATTTTTTCATTGATGCAATAAATTAACTCACACTAATTTTAATTTCTAAACTATGATAAGAACTACCATAAGAATGTTTTAACTGATTGACATCGAAAATACTAAAAATAAAGAGGAGCAATAAAAGGGTTGCACCTTCTTAAATAAATATGCGGCGGGAACTGCTATATTGCAATTTTCTTTATTTGTATTAATTTTTGTATTTATTTAATATTGTATTTACTTAACCAAAAAGTCGGTAATCCCGTTAAACCACAATATTTTAATTTTTCGCTTGTTGATTTGACTTGACTTATTGTGAGGTGAATCCCTTCAGAACTTGAGAATGGCCTTACTTTTTTTCATTTAGCGTATGTGTCCATAATAAGTACGTGTGCTTGTACATACGTATCTAACAATAAGTAAATGATATTCGAAAAGTCATTTTGAACCATGTGCAGTTACATACTTAATCTGTTGGAATTATTGAAAATAATCTCAGTAATTGTTTGTAAGTTCCCCTTCAGTTGTGCGAACATAAATATGAGCTCTCAGTTGAGGTCAAATACGACAAACAGCGCTCGCAGCAAAACAACACATTTGCATTCAACACATAAGTGCGCCAGCAATCAAGCCACATAACCCAACCGACGCTTAACAGTTCAACAAGAAACCGGCAATGCCCATGTTCATGTGAGCATTACCTTGTGTAGACGTGGAGATAGTAACATTATACAATATTTTTTCCACCTTCAACGAGTTGAGAGCGATTATCCAGGCAGTTTACGTCAGTAGAGGAAAAATTGATTGATTTGTGGATTTTAGTTAAAACGCATACAACAGAAAAAATATTATAATCACAATTCGCTGAATCGACGGACAGTGATTATAACGCTGAAGGACAAATTCCGCTTGGGACTGTGTATTCATATTTGTACATACCTAGTTGTAAATATGCAGCTGTAGCGCTAAGCCAAAAACTCAGGAGTAATCCCGTTAAAAAATCTTGTTTTTAACGAGAACCGACTAAATCAAATAAATTTTCGCTAAAAAGTTGCGTGAATACAGTCAAAATTGGCTGCCTCTGTATTTGCAGATCGTTTTATTGATGATAATTTGGTTTGAAAACAATACTATGAAGCCTGCGGTGTTTTCGTCTCATCTTTATGAACCCTCGTGTAATATTTCTGCAACTTTCTTGTGGGTCTCAACTCACAGAGCAGCGCTTCGCATCTAGGTAACCCTCGTCATGGCACATTTTAATACTAACCCAATGATTAATGAAGTGCAGCCATTTGTCAGGATCCAGACTGTAAAAATTGATTTGTGTTAAATGGCATTCGATGCGCTCTTCGAAAAGTCAAAGTAAGAAACATCGTCAATTCATAGGCGACCTTAAAAATACGTACAAAACCATGAGTAACAGTCGCCCCTACAAACAAGACAGAATTATGTATGCTTGTACATACATAGGTAGATAAACCCACATCCTTGAAAATAAAACAGAGGCCCTTCCTGTAAGTAGGCGTAGCAAATCAAATAAGTGCGGGGCATTTAAAATCTTTGTAGCGCCACTCACACTCTATGAAATATTTTACATGTGACTGATTCGTAAGAAAGGAAGAGAACTGGTCGCTAAATTTTCTGCAGCCCGACAACTCGTGCACATCCAAGAGTAGCATTGTAGTAAAATGCAAAATAAATTCCACAATAAACAAATCAATTCTCGAAGCATATTTATTACTCCGAACAGGCAAAGGTACAACCTTCCAATCGGCTACCGGTGTTCTTCTGTTTCGGTTGGTACGCCTTTAAGTGTATGGTGGCTTCCGATGCACAGCTGGAGATGCGAACATTCATTTCATTTCAAATTCGCTAATTTGAATGCGTTGCTCTTTTCATTTGCGGTCGACAAATGATATACTGCTGGCGATGGATCGGAGATGGGACCATGGACAGGAAGGAGTATCAAGCAGCATATGTTCAACATGGATATACTATTTATATACTTTGACCGAATCGGAGATTTATGGATTTTATATGCTTCTTTTTTAATTATCTATATTTTAGTATGCAGTTGTGTAGGAATTCTATCATAGAACGTACATTTTAATGTTCATTTAAATGATAAGACAAGATAACAAAAATCACATCTTAATGCAAAATTTTGTTAAATCGTAACATATAGACGTGCATGTTCAAATATAAAGTGTATTTTGATTGATATTGTACAGTGCGGATATAAATATGAATAAATGTGCAAAAATAACATCGTAAAAATTTGAAAAGTAAACAATAAATTAATTTATTTAGTCTCTGTGTAGTGATATATATCTTTATAAAGATAAACATTTAGACTGCTCCTCTTATTAAATGACCGAAAAACAATTGAAATAGTTATTTTATCTGTAAATTTAATCGGGTATTTCGTTTAACTTTCCCATTTCGTGTAAAAAATAAACAGAAATACAGAAAATAGAAACTATAAGATTAACTAAACATCCATTTTGGTACTGCGTCTTGTAAAAAACGAAAACGTAAAAGAGAATTATATCCACAGTCTCATTTAATCTTGAACACGCCCATTTTCCTTGTTGAAGTCAGATTATTTCAGGAATGCTGCTGGGTTGACAATCCATTTAAATAGCCCAACACAAAAAAATAAAACTGTATCCGCGTTCCCATTCAACAAAAAAAAAGATCCCTGCTTATATTGAGATTTGCGTACAGAGCGAATTCCAGTACTGAATGAAATTGTTCTTCCCATCTGAATGGTGTACAAAAAAAAGGCTGAGGATTGATGCTCAATTCATGCATTAGCATGAAGCGAGTTCCCCTGGAAGTTATACTTATACATGTTTATCTAGGAGTGTATTCAGGATATTGATGTAAATTTATTCAGACAGCGAGAGTCATCCCAAATTTGTCAACCAAACATTCGATGCTGTCTCTTGAATATACCTCTTCTTTTTTTGGAGGCAATCTAGGATGTGTTGATTTCATTTGTACTTTAACTTTATCATAGTATATATACATATACAAAATGGATCTCTCTATAGGCCATGGAGGGTCAGGGCCTAGCTTCTCAGCAACCATTCGTGCTGTGCGTGCTATTGTTCCCTCACGAGTGGAAGGGGGACCGTATGACTCCGAACATCTAAGTTGAGCTTTTTCTAGACAGAAGTACTCTTGCATTGTCAGTGACTCAAAAGAAGTGGGGCCGTGAAAATTATTTTTGTCGCACAGACCAGGGATCGAACCTAGACGTCGGGGTTCAAGTGCACTGGGGTCGACGCACATACCCACAAAGTCACCAGCCGCCACAGGTATGTACATATATGAGCTGTATATTTTCGCCTACCATCGGAACCAATGTAAACTAGTAAATTGTTAAATATTCTTAGCATTGTGTAGTAATATAAAACGTCATTTGAACCTCAAATATCAGTCGTCAAATGTGATTAAATTAAGCGCCCAATGTGCTCCATCGCTACCAGTGTATATCTATATAACACTGTATACTGTAGATCTTTCGTGATTGTGACAAGCTCATCTGTAGACATATTATATTTCCAGTGCACACCTAATGAGGATAATTACGGTATAATTTGATATCCGAATCTCTGTACAGAGGTGGAGCGAGCTCACATAAATATCGTGGGCGATGATGAAAGTTAGTGTAGCATAGTGATGACGAATGCATCTGCCATTCCATTAAGTCAAACGTCTGCCTTAGAGCGCGCGTTGACTATTTGTTATGGTTATCTCTTTATATTGTGTATCATGGGTGTCATTCAATTAAATTACGCTACTTCAAAATTAAAAGAAAAAAAGTCAATTTAAATTGAGATTAAGTTGATAAATGACTCCAAATGTTTTTTCTGTATGCACTTTTATCTAAAAATGTATGAATATTATTTTCACTTAATTAAAAATATATTTCATTACAATATAATAATAATAATATAATATGGGTGGCGCTACAGCCCATAGAGGGCCAGGGCCTAGCTTCTCAGCAACCACTCGAGTTGTGCGTGCTATTGTTCTCTCACGAGTGGAAGGGGCCTACAGTTTTACGCCGAATCCGAACGGCCAAGTTTGAGAAGCTTTTTCTAGACAGGAAATACTCTTTGAGCATTGTCAGTGACTCGAAAGAGGTGGGGCCGTGAAAATTATTTCTGTCGCTCAGAGCTGGAATCGAACCTACGACGTCGAGGTTGGGGTCGACGCACGTACCCACAACGCTACGGGCCACCACAATTTTTTGATTACAATAGTTGTTTTTAATTATTCAATAATTCTTAAAACCGTCTGTACATCTTTTTATGTATATATTTAAAAAAATACTCTAGACCCAAAACCTCGAGGAATAACCTTTGCACCATTATAAGAGGATTAGGGCTAAAATCGAAAGGTTTCTATTCTTCCTGCGATTTGTTTATCTCAAGTACGTATTTATGTTATCATGCCGCAATACAATCTGTGCGCCCACAGATTAGGACTCTACAATGCACACAATCCGTGTGTGCCTTTATTTCTTTTTGCAGATTATTTTCTTTTGTAACAAAACCATGAAAATCCGCCTTACAAAGTACGTGTTGATTTCAAAATTCCTTGAATTTTTAATGTGTACAACACTTCAGAGTGTGTTATGTTTGCTTCTTTTTCGCAAGTACTTGAAAAATGTTTTTAAAATAGCTTTTACATAAACTTTAATACGAATAAAGTTTTATCACATACTCGCTTTATGTAAACATTCATACGTATATTTGTATGTTCATATGAGGTTGTGATATTTTTATAGAATGTTCAAATTTTCAGCAGTCGTAATGTTCCATGAATGAAAATGAAACGATTCGTTACATACTACTGGTAGCTCTAAATGTCTTTATAGTTCGTCCGTCCCGGAGAGATAGAATTCGGTTCGTTAATCTTCCACTGGCAAACAGTGAACGCACTAGATCGACTACTCCACATCAAGGCGTTTAGTGTTTGATTTATGTCCCCAAAGCATACATGAAAAGGGATGTTCATTTCATCGGTATAATCAAAATGAAGTCGTAAACTGTCACCAAGAGCGAATCGTTCGTTATCTGTCCCTTGACACCTAATTTAAATGATGTACTACTGAATTTTAAAAGCCAGAAGGTCTGTCATGGATACTGCAAGAAAATAGTCATTAAAGATGTGGTTCCGGTTGCATTTTGATTTTGCGATTGATTGCTCGCGGAAATGAGTCTGAAACATACGTATTTATCCTGTATTATTACAAATAAGCTCTTTACCTAAATTAATACAAATTTGGAATTTATGGGAGAGAATTTATGAGAATTTTGATTTTGTGAATTGTCCTTATATTCATTATTGCCTTTGCTTTTCATTAATCATGGAGCTAGCCGGTACAGATCAAAGTTTAACTTTTTCCCCTCATTCTTTTTGAGATGTTCTTTGAATTCGTAACGACAAAGAATTGTTTCTTTTTGAACAGCACAACATTTTGATAAATTACCACTTAAATTAGCATATTTAAGGTCGCCAGAGAAATTATGCCCAGATATTACCTTAATTGACTATCCGTTCCAAAAAGAAAATTTTGATTTGGACGGAATTGAAATGGTAGTTGATGCAGTAGATTTACAGTTTCTTCTAATCAAACCGAAATTAGAAAATTTTTAATCAACGCAGGTCAGAAAAGAATAGATGAAAACCTGATTTACTAATTTTCCGATCAACATGCGTTCTCTCCACAAATCAGTGAACGACGGCGGTGACATGTGATGGTTACCCCTTATGGCAAAGGTGCGGCTTAGCAGCGGGAAGTCTCACCACGGCAGCAGGTCACATGTGGCGCTTGTTTTACTGCCTATAAATCCTTTTAATTCAGCGCATTCGGGATACAATAAGTAAAAAAGGCTCATAACTTTTTGATGAGCCGCCTTGAGATATGTGTAGACGTGAATGTTAAGTAAATGTAGAATCATATGCATATGTCAATCATGGTAAACTGAAATACATACGACTAATAATATCAAAATATGGAGATGAAGTGAGGTGAGATAATTCCAATGAGTTTTGAGTTGTTAATTCGTAATAAAAACGATATAGTGCTTTATAACGCTGGGTACAATCATTGACATCAACTAAATTCAAAAGTTTTAGTTTAAATCTGTTTCAGACAAATCAAACGAAATTCACATTACTCCATGTAAGGTACTGTTTAAGCCTACGTAAAAATAAACTTAATAAATTTAAAAATATTAAGCAGCCGGAGATGTCGGTAGATCAATTAGTAACTACCAAAAATAAGACAGACTACTTTCTTGTACAAAACTACCGAATTTATCTCCGAATTGTCTTCCGAATACTCCTCGATTTAATAGATATTGACTAAAACAGTTACATTATTTGCATGAACTGAATTGGATATACATACGTAGAACACATCATGCTCCTGCATTAAATTATCTCATATAAAAGCATAACAATTGTGATCCCATTTATAGGAATATAATATATTCACAGAGGAATTATATAAATTTTATATATTTTATAGATATGTTATTGTTCTTGAGCACGATCTTCCAAAATGTGCAAAGTATGTCGTTTTTTCCAGAATATAAAGAGTACTTAAGCGAGTCTTCAAAAATTAAGATGCCTAATAAGTATTTGTTGATTTCTTTTCCATCTCCTAAGAACAAAACCTGATGTCATTACCCTTATCGTCTTACCTATAAATTCTTAAAGACAAGCGAGGCTACAAATTGGCACTATGATTTCTCGAAAACCCACTTACCGGATTAACTTGTGGTTTCTGTAGATGTGATGTGATATTAGTGATATTCATTCCCATAGCCGGGATCTGGGATCCGTAGAGCTGCCCAGCCGTCGGCGTCATATCAGTCAGCATACTTTATGATCTTTTATTCTTTCTCTATCTCTCTCTTTCGTTTTTTATTTTTTTTCTTTCGTCTTGTTCGTTTAATTGATTTGTCACTTTCGCACAATGGACAATAGAATTTCAATGTTCCGTCTTGACTTTACTATTCATTAACCAGGGACGATGAACACATGCAATCCCAAAAGTGAACCGAATATCGTTTCAAGTCAAAAAAATGATTGACAACACAAATACAATTAAAAGAATGCACAAATTTCCACTGTGTTATTTGTTAGAGACCTCCACAGGCTGCGTCTTTCCATTATCCAACACCAATATCGACAACAAAAGGAAAACCTTTATATGATATTTTTGCCAACTAGGTAAAAAAAAGGTATCCTCGTAATCCGTCAAATTATCGGACGTTGCGCACAAAAGACTGTCGAATTAGCTTATTCATCTATTATGTTGGTGTTAATTGGATTTTCTGTTGTACTGTTTTATTTTCATAGAGTTTTTACGATAATTTATAACAAATGTAAGTAGATCTTTTCAAAGTGTTACGATACAAGAAAGATGCAAATCTATCACCCGAGTATGAAATGAATTTAAGCGATAAAATCTGGTCATATTTTTTAAAACCGGCAGTGTGCAAATTTTTTACTACAACAACTATCGACGGCGACGCAAGCTGAAACAGCGACGATGAAACAAACCACCAAGCGTAGTTGTATCAATGAGACAACTAACGAACTAAACGGGAAACCAGAAAATGCATGTTTCCCTTGGTTCCCAAGTGTGTGCAAAGATACTCGTAGATGTGGGTTTATTTGCTATCTCACTCAGTCAGCTGGCAGTATTCTTATTTGTTGTATGAGCTGTGAACAAGCTGCCTTCATGTTGTGCACCATGACGAAAACTAACCAAACGGGTGAGATTGTATCTAGATACTCTTAGAGGTTGGTCTGTCGTCAGCAGTATTTGACCAATAAGAGGCTTGTAAAATTCCATACCGTCAGTACCATGTTATTAGAGTGAATGGAATGGGGATAGTATTGTGAGGTGTGCATGGGAGCACGCGCGCTCTGCGCAGGGGTTATTTGTGAGGGCGCCGTATCCTGCGTTTATTTGTGAAAAGGGGTGGTAACTTACGTTTTGTTTCTTTTTTATTGTTTTACTTTTTTCCATTGCCGTACGCAATTTCTGAGTACATGCGTAGATATGAGTAAAGCGATTTGATATCTTTTGGCACTACTTTATAGACGGGTAGAGCAATTCGAAATTGTTTTCATGAATGAAAGAATGTCCAATTTAGGATGTGGATTAAATATTTCTCTTTTGCAGTTTATTTTATCATAGCCTTATGCACATGCACAAGAGGTTTTTCTTCTAATTTATTAGGGTTATTTAATTCCTAAATTTATAATTTGCGTTACTATTTTCAAAATTAACATTTACTGACAATCTTTAAAAAAAGACAAAACGGATTGTCATTTTGTTTCATTCGCAGTATTACATTTGATTTAATAAAATCGGAAATCACTAGAAGTAGGTTAGTTGACGTTTATTGCAACTTAAGAATAAACAACAAGGTTAATTTTAACGATTAGATATGGGAAATATTTATATATTTAAATAACATCAATATTGTAGGCAACCAACATCATTTTGCATGGCTTTCAATTTTATTATCTGTTTCAATCAATTAATTTTGACTTTAAATTAACTGGAAAATAATTATCCTTTTCGCATTGTTAGCTCCATTTAAAATCACTTGCAATCGTTTTTGTCGCTTTTATTGAGATGCGGCCAACACTATTATTCCACAACATTAAGCAGATTATTAATACCTCAGTACAGAGGTATTTGAGTTTAATTCCATAATTCGTCAGTTCATTATTTTAGATACAAAATTGGAAATAAATTACATCAAATTGATTTCATAGAAATGTCAGACGTTATATAGACACATAATCATAATTACAAGAGGACTTAATTATGAACAACTCTTATTTCTCAAATAAGTCATATATATGATATATGAAATGTTCATATATCTTCAGGCTTATTAATAACATGTAAATACCATCAACATCATCTCGTAATTGGAAATGCTATTTGCATGCACATGTTACATTTTTAATTGTCTCTCTCATTCAGATATAAAATTACAGTCAAACATGTAAAACGTTCTGTTATTAAGTTTTTTGTTTACAATTTTTCCTAATATTATGCTTTACAGATACAATGAATTAGTTCCATTAATTAATGTTAGATTAGGTCGAAAGACATAGAATAAGATTAAGTTTAGCTTAGAGAGCCCGCTGAGGGCCAAGCATTTTTTATAGTACTTAAGTTTATTATGAATTATTAATAAAAATGTATTAAGATTAATGAAGAATGACAGTCAAACCTGAAAAGTTGGTCTGTCAGATTTGGCTTGATAATTCTTCATCAGGATAATTGCATATAAAATATTGAAAAAAAAAAGATATGGTTAATGTAGTCTATCTTCACGAAAATGTTCCTTTTTCCCTACAACAAATATGGTAAAAACTGCTTAAATTGACCACAGACAATGCTAACTAACACATTTTGATGATCGTGCATATGTAGAGAACAAAGAGCGCTACAAACAAATCTTTTCTACAATCATTCATAATATACCATTCTCATTTTAGATAAAAAAAAAATTAAATGTGTTTTTTTCTCTCAAACATACCATAAATTAAAAATATATATCAAAAAGACACATCCTTACAAAATGTCTATCTGTCTAAATCTGTCAGAAGGGCTTTAATGTTTTCAATAAAGGTACCAACTTATATTCTTTTGCTGGTCCTACTTTGTATTACTTCCTATATTATATAAATTAAAGAACATAATATGCTTGCTTCATGCAATTAAATACAACGTGTAACGCAATCAAAAATATTCAAAATAAAAATAAAACAAAACGAATACAATAAAACAAATACCTACATATAGTATAACTTTTTACTATATGTTTAAAAAAAGGTTCGAAAAAAGGCATAAATTCTATTACATTCCTTTGTCTACGAAAGCGAATCCTCAAGAGGGGTTGTATCATCTATGTATTATTTCCCTTTGGCGTTTGGGGTGAAATGAAAGAATTGGCTGACGAATATTCTTACAATGAAGGAGCATACAGAGAGTGAGTGGCTCACTTTGGTTACACAACATTAGGACATAAAATAAAGCACGTCGAGAACGAGTGAAAGCGCTTTCATGATTACAAATGAAACCGAATTGGGCGTGGGTAGCTGAGGTTAGTATCTACCAAACATTCACACAACTCTACGCACAGGAAGAATACTAAATAAAGGGATACTTACAGCTAAACTCAAAATGTCTGGCTAAACTGCTAGGGAAGGCGTTACCAGATCGTAAATCACTTTGAAGTGTGTACCACTTTAGAAGGTAGAGGAGCAAAGTTCTGCTCTGCGACCCTCATTATCAGTCCACTGCCATTGGACTTTCAATTTCCTTACAATAGACACACTTATTACGAATAGAGAGAGAAAAAAGTCAAATCTAAACATGTTGTTGAGTATAGCCTTTCGTACAAATATCTCTTTTATACATTGCCCATACCGGAATAATAAGCACACCATCTGAAATTCACAAAGTGGCGCTTCTTGGCCCCGGCGATCTGATAGTCACCAATCCATCATCATTTGATGAGTGCCAGAGCGAACCAGATAATAATTGTTATTAAGCTAATTAAGTCAAAGTGCAACGTGTGTTTATGTCAGAGCTGCGATTGAAGTCGATTCGATCGATGGCTCGATGAATGGAAGTGTTATGCCAATGTCGAACCTCTGCTAGTTAAACCGAATTTTGTGTGCTTCGACCGTATACGCTGTTTAATGCCCTCGGGGCAATATGTGTGATGATTGGGGTAAGACGACCTGGCTATCGATGTTCCTTTAAAAAAAATATGCAAACAGCCTTTAATAGGACAATGCATTTAAGAAAGTGTTAACAGGGCGTGTGCATGAATTACAAGCGATACGAACAACTTAATTATTGTAATTTTGCAAATTGTTTCTTTATGTGCATTATCGTGTACTTTTAGGTTAATCTAAACTAAAAACTAATATGCATAAATACTTTTACAATAATGTACATTTTTCGAATATGCGATCATCATCCGACGATTTTCAGTCCCCTATTCTGTTGACAGCACTCAAGCTTTAAAAATAGAAAGAAAGAAAAATGTCGCCCAACGAAATAGGTAGGAGAAGTGGAGTTTGGATCGTACTTCGTTTGAACGTTCAAATGCTATGAGTAATAAAACATAATCTATGTCGGCGCAGTCAACACCCCCATGTTAACAAATACGACCCCAAACCAAAACCGATGATTTAAAACTCACGACCATCACAGAAAGGGGAAGTTCTTCAGAGCTCTATAACTTGAATCTTGTTACCAGCACATCGGACAATATGCAGGTGAAGATTTTATTAAATTTTAATGATGTGATTATTTCTTTTTTTCATGCTCACTCCCCCAACTACTTGTATTGTAAGAAAAAACGACCCAACATTCAATAATTTAAAACTTTTTTCAGAGGACATGTGGCGCCTTTTCCAGGAACATAAAAAATGCATGTGTTTCTTCTTTTTTGTTGTCTTTGAAAAAGAGAAGAGTAAAACTTTTTATGCACCTCCAAGTGTTAGAATGCCGTTTGACGTATATGGCATAACCGCATGTTTGTTACAAAATTAGTATTTTAATGCTAAGGCTTTGAGAAGTGTAAAAAATGGTTGAGCTCATGGCAAAATAAACAAGTATACACTCCAATATATAGACTTTTAAAAGATTTAGAAGAATTCAAGATTTCTTTCTTTATTTCATACATTTATTAAAGGGAATTTAATATTTTTAAAAACAACATAAATATGAAATATCTATGTCTTATTAGGTGATAGTCGTGTGAAAGTGACAGTCAAGTCCACGACATACCGCGTTTTAACATGATAAGAATAAAGCGAGCTGGGTAATTTTGTAATGAACTTTAACTTTTGTACCATGCCACTACTCCATAAGACATACAAAAATATTCGCTAATCGACTTTGGATTCTCTTCTGTTACTGTTAAGGGCGAAGGTTAAAACCCAACATGAGTCTAAATTGGGTAGCTATTTCTAAATTTTGACAGTATTCGATTTTAAGCGCGTTCATTCTTTATGCAGAACTAAGCATACGTACCAACTGAACGATTCCCGATACGTAGCACATATGTACATATATGTATGTAGTTGTAAAGATACATTTTTGCCAGTAAATACATGCGAGGGCTAGTGTATATTGCAATGTTTGCACGAGTCGAAGCCTCTATGATGGAGAATATCCGCGGCAGTAGTTTCTCCATATACACAGTCAAGAATCCAAGCTGAATGTTGGTTAGACATCGGCCAACATTAATTATAAATTGGTTGGGATGAAAACGTGTAATTATCCATCGATACAAATCAAAAGACATAAATTTTCCGATTGATACTATCTGTGTATAGCAAGAGACCCCTTCTTGAATTGCATTTCATGTTTTATTTGCGTGTGTACAGTTGTGAGATCATGCCGGAGCAGGACGATTGAAAACAAGTTCACAGAATCAGCCTTCTTTAAATTAAGTATATTTTCTTTCGCACAATTTTTCTTGGTGTAAAGGTAATCTTAAAAAATGTTGTATCTTCTGTTTTGTTTTTATTTTCGTATGTTGTTAATGTTAGGGTATGTTGGACATTCACATTTATCACCCAAACGGTATTTTACAAACAATCGAAAATGTTCATCAGAGCTTATTTTACTATAAAAATGTATGTTTTACGATAATACTAAAAAAGACATAATCAAAACCGAAGCCGAGATACATATGGAAGATAAAAGTAAACTAAAAAGTAAACTAAACGAAAAGTTCAGATAATAGATTTATTTATTTATGTAATGCGAGGAGGTTCGATATAATTGTGTCAAATCTCAAACGTAGAAATTACTTTTGTTTGATATTTCATCTTGTTCCGACAAAGGTTGCCATTAGATTAAATAACGTAGCGCCAATTGGAACGGTGATCAAAGAAGTTGCGGTCAGATTAACTTGCTATCCAAGGCGAATATCAAACACAAGCATTTTTCCTTCATAAAATCCAAGCTTCAAGAAACCCAATTCTCTCCGTTGCCGGTGTATTATGGATACAAGCAAAACTTAGCAACGCGACGGTAAAAAAAAGATGTGAAAACATTTTAATGCGCATAAACGTCTACTTCCCTCGGGTATTCCAAAAAGCAATGAATACCTGTTTTACTCTCTCGCAAGCCTATCCTTTCTAAGGTGACTTGTGTTGTTTTTTTCTTTTTTTTATTCAACCGATACGGAAAATTAAAAATTTTATCCGCATAATTTTTGAATTATTTTTACTCGCCGCCACCCCCTTTGTCCGAAGCACAATATGCTTTGGGCATACGACCCGATTAGATGCTTATGCATTTTTCAATTATTTATCTCCACAATGGGCGGCTTGGAAAAATCGCTGTAAACTCGTGTTGCTATGTTCTGTGCTGCTAGTAGCCTGTGCTGGTTGGCGTTATTCTGGGCGCGGAGTGACAAGACAAGCAGTCGACGAGAGGTGAATATCTGTATGTGAGACAACGGCCACGACGACGACGACGACGAGGACGTTCCTAACCACAACAATCAACACCAACAGTTATCGATAATATGTGTCAGCTTTATAAAAAATATCAATACCATCAAGATAATTTGAAAATTGTTCAGATTAGTAGCTAATGCTCTATAATTCCGTCCCTAGTCTTGCTACCCTGACAACATCATCTTATGATTCAATCATCACAAAGCACATACAGCTACATATGTGAACCTCTTTATAAGCAACTACTAAAGAAAACTCTTAATATTCTTGATAAGAAAATTCGATTACTGTACATCAATAAAAGAAACACAATAATTGCAGAAAGAAAATGCATCCCTAGAAAAGATACATTTATCTAAGCAATAAAACCAATATATTGGAAATCCAATGTTATCCAAATGAACCGGAAATCAGTTTTATGACTACGTCTTAAGAGACAGATAAGACCAGCTCCATTCATAATTATGCAGATTTCAAATTCTTCTAATTTTTTGGTTCAATGTTTCACATTTATTTACTATTTTACGACATCAAATATATTTATGAATTGTGAACATCCTGCTTCCTATTTTCATTTATCTATCGTTTGATCCGTTACTCTTGTTAAAGGTATAACAAATATCGGCTACAGAATATCCATATGTCAGTGAGCATGTTCCAGAATAAAGTTAAATCCAAATCAAAATAACAATTTTATGTTCGTTTCCAGTGTTAGGATAAATGTTAAGACAGATCAAATGTGTTTAGCATAGAAATTGCTCGGAATATTCACTCTTTCAAATATATTGAGTATATTATTAGATCTGATCTGATCTGGTGGCGAGAACTCTAACCTTGGGTGCCTATTGTCTATCCTCTGTTGCGAATCACTGATGATGCACCGGCCTCGAAAAATCCTAAGTGCCCCCCCACACGCGATATAACAAGAGTAAGCACGTGATTATATTTATTACAATTAAAATCCGTTAGAAGGCTTCATCGCTCTGTCGTAACAGCTAATTTATAATTTAAATTTTTTTAAATGAATTGTTGAATCTTCAAATATTGCCAATATCCCCTAAATCATTAAAAAAGATGTTGAATGTCATACGCATAATTCCTTACAAAGGGTTAGTTAATTAACATTGCATTAGAACAAGATGCATTATTTACATTTACTTTAGTATATATAGGCCAATTGTGTAAGTCATGCCTAAAGAATAATGATAATGTGATGTATAAATTCATATACCATATCTACATTCTCATCACTGAAAAATATAGCAAGCAGGTACTACTTCCGTCAGATGCACTAACTTCAATGTACTGCCTGCAAATACAATTTTCAAAATTGGGAGTAACTTGATTCAGATTCACATCCTACAATGATACAAAGTTTCAGTTTCAAAATACAAGGGAACCCGAAAAAAAAAATGAACTCAAATTTCGGGGGAAAGGAAAAATAATAATCGACAGGATGTGTCAAGGATATCCTCCAAAGTTTCAAATAACTCGAAACGACAACAAACAGCGGAAAAGAAAGCAATTCATATACCACCGAACAACTGCATAACACATTGCAAATGCCACTCCGCATGTACCAACACAGTGAGGACAATCAAATCGAAAAGGATACTCCGACAAAGGCTGCTGTTGATTTTTCTGTTTTTTTTTATCTCCTTTTATCGTACGTGGAAGTGTAGTAGTCCTTCAGTCATGTGAACAGTAGTTAATAAAAATTCAACAGCTCTCATCTGAATAGCCATTGGGAGTTGTTTGTCCTATTATATATGGTAAATAATTCGAGTTCTTTTTTTAACACAGACTGCATGCTATTCTGCGAAGCTTGATTCTTTCACTTTTTAAGGGTCAATGCTTGTTATTTATTACACTGTAACTTTGTCATTGCGGAAGGATGTAAAGCACTTTGGATAACTTATCGACATTATATAGAGATGAGCGACGTAAGTAGGTTGTATTCTTATTTAACGTGTTTTGGACATAACAGTCCTAATCAATATCCTGACACCGGCAGTCTTTTGTTTACTTGGTGATTGATTGAATATTAAAATATCTTGTAAGGCGTTTAATTTATTGAGACTAACAGACTCCTTCATCGTTGATCACCAGTTGTCTTTTATGCCAGGTTACAAGTACGAGGAAACTACCTTAATAGAACATTCTCCGTCCGCTGCATTGCGGCAGCGTTTAACCATTCACCAGAGAAGTCAATCAATACTTCCAACCTTGATAGGTTAATTGAAGGTAAGAAGCGAACAAAAGTTACCTGCAATCTTTTCTACTTTACACACTTGCACTAGAGTAGCAACCAGCAGACAGTCAGTCAGTCAGACAGTCAGAGAAGAGTACACTAATGTCGGGTTGCCGAAGGGTTGCGGCGCTTAGAAGTGTTCAACTAAATTACGGCTTTTAAGCGCAATTCGAGCTTCGTCACGTTCTTCTTATATTATTCTACAGGAGTCTGCCACTTTGGCCGTGTGCGGCGATCATGGTACAAATGCACTTTGAGCAGGTTGTCAATTAGATGTAGACAGAAGTCAGTCAAATGTCAAATGCTGACGTATGAGCGCGTAATGCAAATCGGCGGCGTTTAAAATATGTCGATATAATAATATTTATCGAATTTGCATATTTGTAGCACAATATGTGTACATACTTATGGTCATATTTTCAGATGATTTTGTTTTGACTGTCTAATGAATGTGCGTAATTTAATTCGCATTTTTAAGAATTGCAAAAGTCCTCTTCCGATAATATCTGTATGATATAGTTGGTGTTAACTCTGTATATGTTTTGTTTCTGGCGATTAGTTGCTGACTAATTGTTTGAACATTTTTCAAGAGATCATATAACTCATACATTTTTCAAAATTACTCACGAAGAGATTTTTAATATATCTCTGCATGAACTTGTTGTTACACCTAAGGCGTCTTGTTTTTATAATACTCACTTTTAACATGTGCAACCAAGTATTCCCGCACACTTAGAAAATTCTTATTCAGTTCCCGAGGGATATTCTTTTCCTTAAAGCGACGTCGTGGTTTAACGCACTTTCCGATATTGATTTCACGCTGCATAAGTTGGAACATTTTCGTTTATTTTTCCACTCGGGCCACAGTCACGGCTGATTGCGAGTTGTGTTTCAGAAAAACTTAACGCTGCTTAGTCCTGTCAAACAGTATGAACAGTGCATGAGTACCTTTTTATACAATATTTGATTAGTCTGATCACACATGCCAATGAATTCAGTTCTATACGCACAACATAATATTTAAGGTTATTATTCCCTAAACTACACTACTACTTTGCCAGTACCCCGGAGAGTTGTTCGTCGATTATCAGACCTTTCCGCATGTGCGTCTGAATCAGACTCTGTAAGTAGATAACTTCTTCGGAACGATATGCGGCACGAGATCGTAACACTGATGTTAGCTCTGAGGAGAGAAAAAGCCATATGTCGGTGTAAATTTCAATTGCCGATAGCATTCAAAACATGTGTCCACGCCTCCTGGTCACGCCGCCTAGTTAAGTCATCACAATCGACCACATGATGGTCGTACCCTTCATTATGTTATATGTATTTGTTTTCAGCACAGCCGAGTTTTGAGGAATTGGATGGTATTTTGGTTACGGAAAATCTGCCACATTTGACTAAAAGAAAATTTATTGAAATATGAGTGTGCATAATTCACGACCAACGACAGAATCGATAAAATTATCACCGATTTGGTGTGAATGTATTCAATTTAGTCAACAATAACATTGTCAGTCAAATAGAAAATTAAGGCGAATACATTTATTTACAAATGAATTGTCGCCCTTTACAACTGAATGAGTTTTTTGTTCTATTTTCGTTACTATCGAAAATGAGAACGAAGGCAAAAAAACTATTTGATGTCCCGAAAACGTGCCAGAGAATGCCATAGAATGACTTTTTGTTTCCTTTCTGTTCGGTGGACGAAGGAGAGCTCTAGGTTAACTACCGCTTGCAAGCACACGTAAATAAAACATTATCAAATCCACTCACTGTCGGTTTCCCTGGCAGTCGGCAATCAATTTACACGTTACGGGTTGGGGGTTGTAAGTAAATGCTAGTGAGACGCATTACAACGAGTGGCATTGTCACACGAGCTCTAAACAAGAAATCCACGCATTGTTAATTTGTCATTGTGGCCATGGTTCTTGTTTAGTCGACCTAAGTGGCTGTCTTTCTGTCCATAAAAATGATTGCTGTTTTGCGCCTCAAACCATAATGCAGTCATTATTTTCGTATTAACAAGGTGTGGAAGGAAGTTCTCTACGGCGGGTTTCGCTTTTAATGAAGATAATGGACATTACTATGCGTCCTAATTTGATGCACTACATATCGACCTCACTGAAAGAAACCAATTGCTCTGATTGTCATTGTGTTGAGATGATTAAATTCAAACAAAGTGTCATTTGTTATTAATAAAGTGAAAAGGGCCAGCCGTAAGAAACTCTAATAATTGTATTTAGTAAATAGATATCCATAAATGTATCCAATCGGAAAATTTGTTGGCGGAGTATGATGTACATGTACACCAACAAACTTGTGCTTTTAGGATATCTTTTGGAAGAAGCATTTCAGATGTTGTACTGTCCGACTTGAGCAAATATGTATATCTATTGTCAGCAGATAATGTTGTTGAAAGTTAAAAACGTTCGAACATACCTGCGTATAAATACGCAAATACATGTATGTCCATGAAAATATATCTATGTGTGTACGTAATATCTACAAATGCAAACAGTTGACACGCCCTCCAAAAAGCACAAATTCAAATAAGCTTGTTGGAGAAAATTCGCAGTACGAACGTATACCCTCAAATGTTCAAATATCAACACTAATGCCACAAAAAGGGTTGTGAAGACAGTACAAGTGGAAAATTTATTCAAGCCTTTCCTTTGAAGCCAATTGATGAGTCCTCTGTGTCATCTAGTTATTCAAAAAAGAAAGGAACGCAAATAAAGCTGGCAAAAGAACAATATACATCAAATTGAAAACTGAGTCAAAATGTCTCTGTTTCTGTCTCTGCCCCTACCACTGCCTCTTCTATAGCTATTGACATCACTGTGGGAGAATTTGAATTTTCCAGAGTAATTTTCGGATCAACCTTTGTTGCTGATGTACTACTATTTCAAAGGACGAGGCGATTGTTAAATTTTGTGAAATTGGGAAATTGGCACGTGACCTCCGACAGCACGCATCGCCTGCATGCATACGGGGCAAATTTTAAAATATGCCTTAGATTAAGCGCTATTTGGGGTGGAAACTCTACGGGGGGATAATGTCGTCTATTTATTACGATGTGCCGTTGTTGCGGTGACGATGATGATGATGACCAAACTGACTAAGCCAAAGACGAGGACGATGATGAGTTCTACAGCGGCGAGAATGATGGTGACGACAATTGTAGGAGTCGTAAATTATATCTAATGACACACACGTTGATTGAATTCAAAACATAATTTCCAGATTCAAAAGGGAAAATCAGAACCACGTAACGAGATCAAATTAGGTTTTACGCTCGTTACTCCTTGCGTTCGTCGGAAGGAAATTTTAAAATAGGGCTGTTTTCATATATGTGTGTATACATTTTCAGTCATTGTTGGGAGAGAGAGAATGTGTTTGAAATGGGTGACTAATGATTATTGATACTGTTTTGACTTTTGCAAGAGGACAAAAAACTACGACATTTGAATGAGTTGCCCATAAAATGCACACATATTTTCTAATTAAATCGAGGAATACCCTTGGTTATTTATTTAGTATAGCACTTTAATGAAATATAGTTTTTAGGAATATGCACAAATAAATTATTTGCTTTACTTTGAAAAAAGGACAGTTGCGTTGAAGTCAAATTAATTGCTCATGTCCGGAAGTCAAAATAATATATGCATGTACACAAACAGTAATGATTCTACAAGCGAATGGAGGCCTGAAATGTATCGACAGCACACAGTAAAAGTGTGTAGACTAGGTATGTACTTGCGTACAAGGTGCTCTAGATAGAAGTATGCAAACCTCTTACATATGTTTTCCTTCGTTTTACCTTTGCGCACTCATTATCTACTGAATGAAAAGCCTTTTGACACCTGTTTGATGTTTGATGATTGTTTCCTAACCTCAAAGGTTGACTGCAGTGGCGAGGATGCGGCAATGTCTGTTCGCTAACACTAAGAATACAAGAGAGAGAGATCCCGTTCTCAAAAAGGAAACGCAACAAATGACTCTGTGTGAGAACTCGATGAGGAGGCCGAACGGAGTAGATCATCATAATTACACTGTCTGCTCTTTGATGGGTCGCTCGTAATTTTTTGTATTTTTTAAAAGACCAAGCAGGGCAACCGGAGATGCCAGTGGAAGAAATTCACATCAAAGAGGACCGAATTCAATCCGTAGACAAAACAATGGCAGCTTCCATATAGGGTGCGCTAACTGCAAGCATACGTCCAGCAGGGTTTTGTGAACACTGTCGAAGAGGATACCGAAAAGTGAGTTCGTGGGAGTAGGTTGTTTAATGATGCCGATGATGGCGCCATCGTCTTCTAGTTGGGAGCAATTAAATTCGATTCATTGTTCCATTCAGCCAAAATCAATTAGGAAACGCACCGAATAAGTAAATTAATCTGCTGTCTTTTAGAACGGAATGCGAGCATCTGTAATTATTAAGTTCACAGATTGCACATCTACGTTGTTTTGTTATGGTGCATCTAATAAAAATCTGTACAGTTCTTTGAATTAATTACCCCTTATGCAGGAACAAGTGAAATATGTGCTTGATGATTTCCGAACTGGTCAAACTGTTTTTTTGTATATAATATTGGATGTATATGTTCAAATGGATTTGCAACATATAATTAGTGCGTACAAATCTGGCAAGGTTTTAACTTAACAGACATGTTGACGATTGCATACTCCAAATGATTCCATTTTGGGTTTTCAAAGAAACGGATAATATATATCTACATAGATATATATACATGCATGCATGCGTATATTTACACATGCATTAATTTGTAGATATCTTATATATGTAGGTTTGTATGATACGGGTTCCTTAAAAGTAAAGAAACATTAACTAGAAGAAAGGCAAAACATATTTCTTTTTCACCTTCTGCTTTGGTGAAGTTTGCGAACAAGAAGCAAGTCAGGAGGGACACTAACGCATACGAAAAAACAAATTAGCGCCTAAAATGTGGTCTAGACGAAGGACTGCGTCTCGCCCTTGTCCGAATATACTGTGAGAGTTTTATGAGTTCTATAACGATATAACCTCTTGGAACGTTCGTTGCAATTACACAGACATTTAAGCAATACTGTAAATCTTAACTGGGAACTGCGATTTTAGAAACTTTCATAATTCACGGCTCCACCTCTTTCGAGTCACTGCCTACGCTCAAAGGCTGCTTCGCCGTTCAGAGTCGGAATAAAAATGTAAGTCGCATCCACAATAGAAATTTCAACCGCTAGTGGTTTCTGTGGAAGCTGCACTCAGGCGCACTTCAAACTGTCGGCTCTTCCATATTATTCCGTTTTGTTTACTAGCTACACGGCATCTTCTCTACAAAACTCCGATCGATGACAGATTTCGCGTTTGCGAGATAGTTGATATCTATTTGCGATGGATTCACCTTTGCCAAAGTTAAGCTCTAACAACAGAATAAGATAACTGTACCATTGATTATAATCAATGTTCCTGTCACTAATTCATTCTGTTTTGTTGCATAAAGTATCTGCAAATTCGGTTTTTCCCCTACCCCCTGTTTGATAACAAACTCGTCCTCGGCATATTCCAAAGCACAGTCATATTAAGGCACACCATTTTTCTAGCTTGCGCGGTTTTCCTGCTAAAAACTAGCTATACATGTTTGATGCGTTCGTGATTTTGGTTTTTGGAAATTTAAATGAACCTGAACACATCTGTTCACGTTATCTGGTATACACATTAGCCAACGTTGACGCGTGCTTATATTTAAGAAAATGATTATCAGTTCGTTTCGAGAACACCACGTCACCAAGAAATCAATATTTATATACATACAGTCAATATATATATCAATATTCAAAATATATATGCATATATGTTTTGATATATATGTGCGTGTATGCATGATATTCATATATATCAGTGAACTCCTAGATGTCATTTTTCATGCTGAGCATGAAAATCAATCAACCAAAAATGAAACAATTACGATGCATTATTATTAAATGATAATTAGAGTAAAATTCAAATACTTAAAGATTCTTCAAATCATCGAAACGTACCTTTCCACAACCACTATTAAACAACAAATGAAGAAAACTCAAGAAATTGTATACGTCTTACTCCCATACATACAAATGTATATATATGCACATACAATTCACGAAATATAAATCACTGAACTCTAAAAACTTAAACGGGAGAGAGGGCGATAGTCCACTCCATGATTCGGATACGATAAATCAGTTCCCATTACCCCTAAGGCTGTGAATTTTTCATTTTTCGATAATTATAGTTTGTATCCACGTAACTTACACACATTTTTCTCTTTGTTCATTTTTTATATTAAATAAAAGAAAACAGAAACAACAACACTAAATGAGAAAAACATCGTCAAGTTCTGACTTAGAGCTCGAGGATGCATGCCGCAGTGAGATATCCCTTTGGTGCAACACCAGACCCTGCAAAAATGTCCTGCGTCTTCAGAAGTTATCATCTTTGAAATGAATACCAGAGACCAATATAACGTGCTCAACATGGCTACATGGATGAATACAACGCGGCGATTTAATCACAGCCCTCTATCTTGATTCCAGGTTGTCAGGCGACCGCATGTGAAAATTATACTCAAACAGACAGCGTAGTGAAATATGGTCTGAAGCTAGCTTCATGGATACACGTGATACTCGTATGAGAGAAGTGCAGGAATTGTAACACATCGCTTTAAGGGGTTTAGTCTACGCAAAATGTAAAACGTCTAAAAAGTCACCCACTGCCACTGACCTATTGTTTTGACATTATAAGAAAATGAAGGAAAAGATTCCGAAACGTTGGCCCAGTTGTAAGCTAAGTCATAAATCAATACCATTAGCCTTGAGGAATAGCGATCTACTGAAATAGGTTTTGTTTGTAGATCTTGGATATATGGTTGCGTAGTTAATGTTGCGATTTTGTAGGTGTTTGGATTTTGTTCTGTCTTAACCACTGAAAGGTCGATTCAGGATAGAGACGAAAATCAGAAGCTAATGGTCTTCTGTAACCTGCAATTGAGACAAAAACGTGATGTCCGGCTGTTGGCTCGTGATATTTAGCAGCCGACCTACCCCGAAGGTCTTTCGAGAGTGTATATTGTGTATAGTTCATTTTTTGTAAGATTGTTGCTGACAGCGTTGTTTGTGGTACGTAGTCGAAAGTAGTTTGTTTTTGTGATATTTGTGAACAATTAAAAATCTCTTAGAAATTAGACTGATAAATAAATCCGCGAATTCTTAAGCTGCTTGCATAAAATGCATGTGCATATTATGTATTTCACTCAAAAATATTCTGAACTGATTGCAAATAAGAATTTACATCCTGTCGAGCATACACACTATACCTCAACAATATATGTATCAATGGATTTGTGTTGAGTACCGGGATTACATAGGTACGTGTATTCAGTTTGAGAGTCAAAACTATTGTACGGTGTAGAAGCTTCAAAATTAGAAAAACAAGTTTTGGTGAATTATAATTTTTAATTTCGAAGCACTCTTATATAGAGGAGACCACTATGCCGACCCATATTCCTCGAGCTCTAATTAGCGAGCTTTACTTTTAGGTACTTCATGATTAAAGGTCCCAGCAAAGCGGGACAATTCGACTATTTCACAAATATAATGACAAATTTCACCAAAATGATATGCATTAAGTACTTGGAATCATCATGATAAATAGCATATTTTTTGTGATATTTTGATATTTTCAATTATTATTTCATATAATCTCACTATCGAGCTCAAAAATTTAAAACAAAATATATGCTGTCGACAAAGAAACGTCCCGTCACACACAACCTATGAGAAAATATGTAAATTTGAGGTAGTAAAATGCAATTTGTCTACATCGGGACAAACGTTAACTCCACAAATGACATTACCATGGAGATCGGACGTAGAACCACATTTGCAACCGATGTTACTTCGGTCTGTTGAAACAACTGGAGTTGAAACGCCTCACTCGCAGGACCAAAATCTTTATGATGCAAAACTGCAGGGCTGATTCTTGGTGCCTTCGAAAGAATAATTCTACGTCGTTTGGTCCCGTCTGTGAGGAAAGCGAATGGAAAATGTCTTCTCCACAACTGCGAACACTAACAGCTTCACCAGGATGTGGGGAACACGAAAATCCGCCGACTACATATCAAGGTTGCCCACATCGAACGCATTGACACCAACGCTCCAGCTAAAAGGTTCTTCGAATTCGAGTCTACTGGTTCGAGAAGGAGAGGAAGACGGAACCCCGGGTATAGAGATCAAGACATTGCGGATGCAAACAGCTTGGTCTTGATGACTGGATGTGGCGTGCTCAGGCCCCCAGCGATGGATGGCATGAATTGCTCTGGCTCGAACCTTCAAGGGTCGCCGACCTCGGATATTGAACGTATGTTGCTTGTACATTGTACCATTCCTGAAAACGACATCAGATCGTATCAGATAACGCAAGAAACAACAACCCACTGAATGGTAAACAAAAGTATCTTACGAAATCAAACATGCACATTTTCTGAAATCTTCTTAGCTTTCCTACCGTTCGCAAACTAACTGAAGCGGACGGACTTCGAATCAAATCTGACGAGTACTATATTTTCATAGCTCATGTTAGTTTTTTGATAATTTTTGCTGTTTCGATTATAATTATAATACAAGATAAAAAACCATGTTAATATTTACACTTAATCAATTTAGAAATCACGAAACATAAAGTCTTGAAAAACAAATTTCTTGAGAAACCCTATTTTTTCTCCAAATGGGACCCGAGTACCTTAGGAAGGTTAAACATAAAATTGATAAAGCCAAGAAAGAAAACAAAATGCATTTCGAATTTATAAATGTATTAACGTTTTAATAAAATATACACTAACAAACTATTATCTTTCATAATTATACAATAGAAAAAATTTTAATATAATACATAACCTATTTACTTAAACTACTTACAATGCTCGTAATAGGAAAACGCTTTTACTTGAGCATGTTCTTATTATCGAAGACTTAGTTCAACATATGGCACGACTAGGTTTTAGGGAATTAAAACTTAGTTTTGATAAGTATGAGTGTTCCATGGATGGTGGATAGAGACGGGATAGTTAGTGGTAGCCGTTGATGATGCAGCCATCATTCCATTGCTTATGAAGTCTGTATAAGAAGGATACGTATCGCTTTTCATAGGATAACTCGCAGCGGGTTGACTCATACTTTGTAGGGTATCATACTGCATGTGTGACAGGGAAGCATAGGAAGGCGCTGATGTCGTATCACTCATGTTAACTGTTGGGTAGTAATTCGAAGGAGCTGTCTGTTGATTTTGTAAATTGAGCTCTGCTGCTTGTTGATGCTGCGGGAATAGGGTAGAGCTTTGATAAAAAGTATGATACGGATTGTAGCCAGATGGGACTTCAGTAGGTGAGGCGGTAGTTGATGTAGGTTCGGTTTTTAAAATGGGTGGCTCTAAAACAGCGGACGTCGGTAACGCTGCCTTTTGAATGGCAACTGGAGACGAAGAACCGTTTTGTTTTTTCGTCGACTCTTTTTCTTCAGCAGCAATTGCCTTTTTACTTTTTTTATCCTTAAAGTGGGTTTTCTTATGCTTGCTAAGGTGGTCGCTACGCGAAAATTTTTTCGAACAAATTGGACAGTTGTACGGACGGTAATTGGTGTGAGTACGTCCGTGTCGTTGTAGTTCATCAGAACGTGAAAAACGTTTGCCACATGTTAGACACAAAAATGGACGTTCCCCAGTATGCCAACGCAAATGGGTTTTTAAATGACTGGCCTTGCCATAAAGTCTTTCACAACCGGGAATATGACAAATATGTTGCTTCCGACCACGCTCATCAGGTCCAACAATTGGTGGTAGTCCAGACATTTCATTAGTGCAATTGGGGCACGTGCAGCGTACACTTCTTCGTTGTAGTTGAGTTTGAAACGCAATATCATCAAACGCATTGGCAAATCCGTATGAATTTGATGGCCAAGCTTGATGAGGAAACCATGTAGCACCTGCCGACATACCCATGTTCCCATAATAGTCTGGAGCAGCATACTGAGTATATGGGAATTGACTCCTAGAAAGAAATAGAAATTTAAAATGAGCGATTTAGAGTTTAAAGAAATATGTGCTTCATCTATGCATTTAACTACATTATTATATAATAAAAAAGATATCCATTGTTATGGAAAACTTACCTTGTATATGCATTCCAAGAGTAGCTACTACTTAAATCGACGTTTTGCGTTGGAGGACTGGATGAAAATGATGTCGGTGATGGAAAAACACTCGGTGAAACGCTGGCCGACAAACTTGAATTCGGTGAAACAGATCCAGTTGACGATGTCTGAGGAGGATACTGTGTCTGCAGAAGAGTCTGAATTTTTGTGCTTGATCCGTGGAGTTTATAAGGTTTTGGTACTGGTAAAATGCCCATTGTGTCTAAGCCACCAGCATTTGTATATATATCTGTGGAGGCGGGCACAGACGGAATGTGTGTTTTTAACTGAAAAGATAATAATAAATATTATTTTGACTACACATCAGTCCAAAGGTTATGGTTTTAATATGACATTATCGACAAACTATATTTGAATACACTTGCATTTATAATACATTCATATGCGCCTCAATATAGTTTTAACTATAAACATACATATATAGCAGAGTCGTTGTCGGTTTTAAAAGATTAATTAAAAAAAAATGTATATTTAGCGCCCAAAAAATATTAAAATATTTAAATCAATTTAGTACGAAGTAAGTATTCAATTGAGAACTTATTTGGATTAAAATGTTACTAATTGATGTCTCGCTAGTTTAAAGTAGTGAAAAAAAACTTACATCATTCTCTTGCATAGTGGTAGTCCTTTCAATCCGGTTCGGGAATTTATTTGTGTGGGGGTTAATATAATTACCAGCTTCATCAATCATTTTAAAGCTGTCTTTTGATTTTGTTTCAAATGTTTTTTTTTCTTTTCAAATTGTATTAAAACACTAATTGAAATCTTTTGTGTGAATTGTTTATTACTGAAGATATTCTTCTCAGTATGTATTATTAAAAAAGTATTATTATACAATCACATTAGTCACAGGATAACACAGGAGCACCACACAAACAAATATAAATTGTATATGTTATTCGCACTTTTATTTGCACATGCAGCATGTAATTTAGTATTTTACATGGATGAAGTAGTGCATTATTTATTTTTGTTGTTATTTTTCTGCTTGCACAATGCGGGAAAACGTTTAACTCCCGATAATTACAGTTCAAAGAGGAAGAGCACGAAATGCAATAATTGTTCTCGTTCGCGTCGGATCTTGCCGGAGAATGAATGTAGGTAGTGTACTGGCAGTAGGAGATAGAAAATCGTACTTCACCACTGAAACATGAAGCCACAGAGATAAAGAACAAACACACAAGAAATACGAAACAAGAATAACAAGGTAAATGAATGAAGACAACGAAGACGATGATGATGATGGTGCAGAAGACACACGTCGGTCGGTGGGTCGCTCGCCAGTCGTGGCCGTCTACTCTCTCTCAGTTAAGAAACTCAAAAAATAATTACTAGGCTTGTCTACGGCTCTGAGTTGCTGCTCTCACAAACTATCACCCGTAATTATCTTTTTCGACTGAGCCTCTTAGATCTCTACACAGTGCACATAAGTTGTGCGGAAGAGAGTGAATTTGAAGAACATTAGGTAAGGTTCATAAAATAGGTAGGGGAAAGAAAAGGAGAAAATTAACATTGTCTTCCTTTTTACCCATGCACCCGTTAAGCATTGGGAAGACAGGGACATATACATTCCCGTTCTCTCATCGTTTCTCTCTGTTTTGGTATTTTTACTAGACCAGTCAGGTATTGGGAATGGAATATCGGAATGCCATGCTTGGTAGAAGCATTTGTCCAAAACAAACAAACGACTGAACTGAAAAATCCAAATATGTATGTATGCATGTGAAAAACCACAATAAGGCACAATTCATGTTATGTGTGCGTTTCGTTTTGTCGCACAAACGTGTGTAGCTTGAGCCCTCTCGCTCTTAGTCTCGGTCCATTTTGGATGGTGAAGCTGAGTGAGAGCAAGATTTATCGAAATTTGAATCTGTGTTTCGTTTGCCAGGAGCGAAGTGGGCAAATAACATTCATTAGGGGCACACAAGAATATGTGGCATGCGGTCCAATGAAATAACTGTATTTAAATGGGCGTGACTCAACACCCGGTTGACAAGCGAGCGAGAGAGCAAACGCAGAGAGCAATCGGAAGAGAAAGGAACTTATTTGGGTGAACTCTGTTCATACTCTCCTCATCCTTTGGGACAAGCGAGTAATTTTATATGTATGCGCACTTATAACGCAAGTGAAACTGTATATTGGTATCCTCTTTATTGTCGCGTGGTATGGTCCCCAATTTTTATTGCTGCGTACAGGAGCATCCTTAATTGAAATTTTAGTTAGAATTTTGAAAAAAAAAACTTTACTAAGGATGAATATTACCAGAATCATGGTTTGTCTATATTCATTCTGATATTTTGTGTAAAATGTGTCTTCCTTTGCAAGGAGCATTCATA
This sequence comes from Eristalis arbustorum, assembly GCA_916610145.1. Classification (NCBI taxonomy): domain Eukaryota; kingdom Metazoa; phylum Arthropoda; class Insecta; order Diptera; family Syrphidae; genus Eristalis; species Eristalis arbustorum. The sequence goes on from OU744320.1 coordinate 291,415, forward strand.
CAATACAGTTCTCCTTCAATATTTGTTCATATTTCCGCGCAGCGGAAGGGCGGTTCTGCTAAGGAAAGCTGTGTATACTTCTGGCACGAGTTGTTACGAATGATTTCACTGTGGGGTATGAGTGATGTGATGATATCGAGAGCGCGCGCATTTGTGTACCATACAATGCAAGGAGATTTCATATATCGTTTTAATTAAATCAATAATACCTAGGGCGGAGGTAAAAAGTACGATTTTTCGGCATAGCTTTTCATTTTTATGGTGGGCCGTGGCGTTGTGGGTATGTGCGTCGACCACAACCTTGACGTCGTAGGTTCGATTCCTACTCTGCGCGACAAAATAATTTTCACGGCCCCACCTCTTTCAAATCATTGACAATGCTCAAAGAGTATTCTTGTCTAGAAAACGCTTCTCAAACTTGGACGTTCGGAGTCGGCATAAAACTGTAGGTCCATTCCACTAGTGGGAGAACAATAGCACGCACAGCACGAGTGTTTTTTGAGAAGCTAGGCACTGGCCCTCTGTGTGCTGTAGCGCCACCCATATTATTAATATTATTATTATCGTTTTTTGCACTTATTGGTGGATTCAGTTTACGAAACTTATAATAGGTAATTCTTGCCAATTTTCATACATTCACATACAATACACATGAAATTGAATTCGTATTATATATGAAATTTTAGTCTTGGGTGAAGCTTATACATGCAGATATTAGGCTTGGGCAGTTAAGTGGTACATTAAATATGGCAAACAATCATTCAGTCTCCATTACAGTATGAGAAACCGATATTTCATATATGATAAGAATGATAAGAATTTTGAAGGGGCAGTTCTTCTGTTGAAATTCTATTAAATCACCGACATCACGGCAAAATTGATGTACTAGAGAACTACTAGAACTGATATGTTTAAACTACCAAATACTGGATAATTGGAACAGGCCCATTAAGCAGTTGACTTATGACGCATTTTTGAGGCGAATACAGTGTTTCGAGAAGAGTACCTACGACATCTTTGATGCCAAAAATTGATAACTTTTTTTCGATAAAGGGGTAGTATTTCGAGGCAAGCAATTTTTTACTGGGATTTTAGAAAAAAAAACGCACTTAAAATCAAGAAAGGATACTTAAATTGAAACTAATATTTTTTCGTAACCTTTCATAGCCTAACTTAAATAATTTAATTTAAATGCGGGATTAAAGACCAAGCTTTTGCCTTCCGAAACTGGTATAGTACGTCATTGTGAATGTTGCTGTTTTTTTTTAATATTGAAAAAAAAATAAATTTAGAGATTTTAAAATTAAATTGTATTCTACCTCCTGCATTGAGCGATACAGATTCCCCCTATACTAAAAATGCTTGTTTTTGATCTATCTACCAAAATCATCAATACCAAGTCATCGAACTCGGCTCTTTATGAAAAAAAAAGCAAATATAAATACGAACTTTTACATACAATTTAAACGTAAGCAAACGTGAATATGGTCAATCGACAGGATTTTAATACATCTATATATACATACGTATGTTTAGTTCCCCCTGGTATCTATATTAAATTTAAAAAGCAACATTAGCAAAACAACTGGTAAAATCAGTTTTAAGGCAATTAAATCTAATGGTCTTAGCTGTTGCAATAAAAAAAAGAGCAATGAAAATTACTGTAGTTGACTACTTTATTTGCTTCCTACTGTAGAAAAATGTAACAATAAAGAATTTACCTGTGAATAACTTTAAGGTTTGCCAAACACAAACTATTTGACTTTTTCGGTCAACCAAATGAATTAGAAAGAAACCCAAAGGAAAAGTGAGGTGATTATTTATTGATATCTTAAAACGTGTCGCTGTAAAATGCGGATTACCAGAATATATCCAATTACGGTGTGCTCTTTAATCCTTTTCTAGCAATAAAATCCCGCGAAATTTACATGACCTGTACTGCTTATTATTTATTGCACCAACCGTCAGCAAATGCTGTTATGTTACCTATTGTATTATGCATTGTAATAACCAAAATGTAGCCTGTCAGAAAAGTCACAGCAGGGTATTATACTAGTCGCGATCCCTTGGATTTTGTAGACAAGCAAGAACAGTGTGAGTTCACTACTCATTATGACCTGTGGTTTAATCCTTGAGCGAACATAATGAGCTTAGGTGCGGACTGTTGATTGGATTTTTACAAATTTGGAAGAGGACTTTTCCACCTTTCTAAACATACATATGTATGTATGTACGGGCAGTTCAGCAAAACTTGTGTTTAAGGATTAGCAGATTGAGTTGAAGGCTTGCATATGAAAGGGTTATGCACAGGAATTTTGCAGACCTAAAGGATAAACATTGTCTATTTTGAATGTGCGTATCTATTCGTTTTGTAAATGTTTAGACTATTAAAGCGTGACATTAAACATGCCAGACATATGTATGTATATAGATAGGAGATAGGAGCAGAAATCGAATACCTTTGGTTTCCAAGAAGTTAGACGAAACTAAAGTAGATAAATAATTTGAAATTTTAGTATTCCAGCAAAAAATATTTTTCACTTCGTATATTCGAATCCGAATTTATGTAATTACCCAAGATTTGGCAATGATGGTCTTGTAACAAAAAATGTTGTACCTCTGTAGCGCATTAAATATCCACTTTCAGCTATATTTCACAAGTTACGATACTTGATCTATCGATGCACCCCGCCAAGTGCTTATCAACCAAATATGGGTAAAAGTGTCGACATACCAGCAGGCACAAATCATCAAAGATGAACAGATCAACTGGGTGATCACAGCGCACTTGCTCTGAAATTCCTAATAATTCTTATAGACACGACCGCCACTTGTATTACAACTGTAATGTCCTTTTCTATCTTGTATTTTTTTTAATTTCTTTTTTGTTCAAAGCAGAGCGCCTTTGAGCGTGACCGCCTTGCAACTCACCCTTAAAGAACCTGCTGCCGCACTGCCTTTTTTCGTATGTCTTAAATATCATTATGTATCTCGAATGTCCTGATAAATGGGTTTCCAAGGGACATAAACTATATGTGTGTCTGCGAAAATGTGTCGAAATGGCCACAAGAGATCCTGCTGTGTCCGACTTTGATCTGGGTCACTGGGTTCCTGGTAGACATGCTGCGCTCGATTCAATACGTTTTAGTGTTCGCCAAACAGCAAGAGATTGCACTATAAAATGAGCAAAGCATGTAGAATCGTTTTTCCTTAAAGGAAAAAAGTTAGATAAAAGAACAAATTATTCGCTTAGCTACCGGTTGATGAAGACGACACTATCGCACGGTGACATCTCGATTGTGTTTCTATTTCTATAGGATTCATTGTGCAAGAATATCAGATTTCGCTAATTTCGCTCCCACGATGCACATGCGAGTACATATATTCGACCGATCCAGAACGACAGGTTTAGGAGTCAAATTTCTAAAGCAAATAAAAAGGATCCCTCAGTGGTATGCATCTTTAATAATAAAATGAGGAAGTATAGAACGGTATGTAAAGAAACATGATTCAGAAGCCGCTAGAAAGTCGAACTATGAACCTTGGCTCCGACTAAGAGTTGAAACAAAAATTTACCGACGGACGCCTTTGAACCGCATGACTTGCACACTTGGTGGCTGCAGCTAACAAAATGTATGTGGCGTTTGGGCTTTGTTGTCGTCTCTGGCTTTTCATCTTTCTTGACATGAATTACTGTCATTAACTCGTCAGCATTGATGATCGACTGGATTATCTTGTGGAAGCATTTGTGCTCGATGAAAAGCCACCGCCTCTTGTGGTGAATTCATTTACCTCAGACAGCAGCAGGCACAGTAGCTGATTCGTACAAGCCATTCATTTTTTTTTAATTAAAGGAGGAAGCTTGGAGTTAACGTATGGATACACACAAATGTGAATATGTAGCTTTATATAAACGTTTATTTCGAAGGAGTTAGTAAAGAATCTATGCCAATGAACATGCAGAAATTTAAGTGTACACACATCTTTTTTCCCCAAAAAGGCTAGAGGTATAATGTAATTATAAATTGCCTATATGATAATTCAAAAATGCACAGTAATTGATGTAAACACGCTTGGGTTACAACCATGTATATGATGAATTGAAAGCAGTATATCCTTTCATTTTCGAAGCTACAATTATACCCAAATGGTCCACCAAGCCACTGTCATTCTCATACTCTATCACTATTTGTGTAGTTTTCTAGAAGATGTTTTATCATTTCTATTTAATACGTTTCCTTAAAATGTCAACGAATCCATAATTTGGGCTCTGTCGCAGCTCAGTCACTAATTATATTTTACTAAGCCATCGTAATCCAAATCTGGTTGTATATTTGAGAATCGAGGGTTATTCGATAAGTCAGCTACTTTTTAAATGAAATACAAAATTAATTTATTTTTTCTGAAGACATTCCGCATGTCATGTATGTCTATCACACCTTGAAAAGTTCTACTTTTAAAACATTCACCTAAAACGTCCACGTGTTACCCACCATGCCAAAATTTCTTAATGCCGTAATGGCATTCCAGGATTCCAATTTTTGCCAATCTACAGCCTTAGCTACCTGTTTTTTATTGTAATATCAATGTGCCTCTAAAGTTGCAAAAAAAATTTAATGCGATATTGGTCATATCAGTTTGGAACCTGACATTAATTTCATTGGTAGCGAAAGAATAAAATACTCTATGTAGTCCGATCTTAGATCAAAGTCACTTACTTATAGAAGACCTATGTATGTGAAAATGAGTTTAGTGGCTTCAGTACACCGAAAATAATGTATAAGAAACCACCTAACAATTGTTGTGCTGTCATCAATCTTTTTACGAACACGTAATAATTTTTTTACTGTCACCCCTTATTAGAAAGAATATACATAAGTATATGCACAAACCATGGGCAGAGAATGTTTTTATTATTTTTTATAGCAGTATATCCCACAACCATCACAGTCTCAATTTGAAGCAAATCCAGAAACCATCTCTTACTTACTTTTTCTGTAATTTGGATGTGTCATGGCTAATAAATTATTGTTCCTGTCCGTGTGTTTACTATAAGTCTCTCCACAGAGTATACTACAGTTTTATAATATTATTGGCACAAGCACACAGGGTGGTCTGCAATAACGGTGCCTGCAATTGATTTTCAATTAATTGGGTATCTATTTATACACAATAGCTTTTGGTAGATTCATAAGTGGAAGAAAGTTTGAATCATATCTTTTTTTGTATTTTCCCATTTTAATAATTTGATCTCATATTTAAAAGAACCTTAGAAGCATTGCGGCTTTCGGTATAATCAACGTTTTTTTTAGTCGTATTGACATTCTGTTATTTTTATATTTCGGTTGACCAAGATGGATCTTCTAAATGTCGTGTCGATGGCAAATCAATCAGTCGTACACCCTCTTTTATACTATAATAGTTAAATTCATTGGGTATGGCTACGATTCCCTTGGTGTAGATCTCGACGGAATAAGCACACAATTTAATAACAACAAATTCATAAATTACTTATGCAGTGCGCCGTTTACCCCTTGAACTTAGTTAAATTTGTGGTTTAAGTCGAACAAATGTACACTCTCGTTTAGATCTGCTATTCGAAAATAAAATCTGTTATTTCCATTGAAATCAGCTTTTCACTTCCTTGGTTGAAATACGCGCTACAAAAAGAATACACCTGAATGCAAAAGCATTTTAAAAGCACAACAAATTCAGATGAATATAAGTTGAATCCTTCAGTAGAAAACTGGACATTAGTTTAGGAGATATCGAGGTATAAATAAAAAATTTTCTACAAAACTCCCATTAAGTCAGAAAATGTTTTTACGTTCGTCAAGAAAGTGTGGCATACTTCTCTGGGCGCTTGGTGTAGGTGACTCCCTTCGCTATCGATCAGGACTTTAGCCCTTTTTTCTGCAGGGCTTACTCGCTCACGCGACTTCGTCGCTCGTCTAAGCATGAGGCTACAACTGTCTGACAGGCGCCTGGGGATAATTTCACAACTTGTTATAAGAAGAAAAAACGAATACATATTTTAATGTCGATATCTTCTAATCATATAGTTTTTGCATTCTTTTTTTAATTTTTTTTAAATCTTGGCGCCCCGGGAATCATAGTATCCCCATTAATTGCAAAAAATGGTGAAGTGTGCTAAAGTTCAAAATACAAATAAATTGATACTAATTCCCTTAAAATAAATGTACATATACGTATAATGAAACTCTTATGCTTTTATTTGCTGGGAACAAAATCGTAAGCAGTATTTCAGAACGCTTCCTCTTCTCATAATATTTCATGGAAGAATTTTTAATATACATACATATGTATGTCGACAGCTACTTGTGTCGGCGAACACATTAATTTTATTTAGAAAGGGACATGATTAATATATCGGTCGGGCAAAACATAACATACTGTATGTATTTATTATATATGCATTAATGCACATAGAAGGCAGAAATCCGAGTACGTAACAGAAATCCTACATTTATAGATCATCAACTCAAACTCTTGAACACGCTTTGCTGACACTTGTTGTAATTGGGATGGCTGTGTGAATAAATGTGATTTGATCAACCATGTAACTTCAACACACGCTCCATGACATTGTATGTAAAGTGTGCTGCTAAATTGTGTAGTGTGTATTTCACAAGCTAGTGGGCCATTTCCACTGGAAACCTTAATGTCTGAGACTTTTATATTCATTGTGGATGAGTTTTTGCTAGTACGCAACTTTACATATGAATCGTCATTTATTGAGTTTAACTAGTTTATGCTTTTGATGTTACGTAATGCAGGCCCAACGCAGAAATATACTACCACTTATGTTCATGTTCTTGTTGTTCGAATTCTTATCCGCCACAATATTTAGAGAGTCAATCATATTTCTAGCAAACATCTTAACATTTTGCACGTTACCGGTGTAAATAAGCAAAATGCGAGTGTGTGCATTAAATTGTTTTCACCTGCATCAACGACATCTAGCGGATCTGGAACTCTATTACCCCTACAGAAAAATGTATATTTACATTTTAAAAGGGTCTGATGACATTCACGTATATTCATCTAGACAAAATATTAAATTGTATTTTTATTATGTAAATTTATTCTATCCAATTTTATAGAATGCCGTCGGATGAAGTCCATGTGACATTTACATTTAATAATTTGGTTAAGATATGGTTGTTTGTATTGCCACAGTTTTTTAGTAAAGGAATAGGTAACGATTTATCGGGGATAAGTGTGGCGTTTTGCTTAGAAATTATATTCCAAAATCACTTACAGATTCTAGTTTAATGAAAGATAAACTATTTCAGTAAATATCTTGAGTTATTTCACCTTTCAATTATTTTTCTTATTCTTTGATACTACATTACTATATACAATAATTAAAATATATATGTATAAGGTAGACCAAAACTCTGCGATCTTGTCTGCCTGTAGCTCATTCAATCACAATTATGTTTATACGTTATATGAGATGAGGGAAACTTAAACAAATGATACAATGACCGCGACTTGCAAAAAATAGTAATAATAAAAATAAGTTCTTAATTCACCTGTATATACCTAATTAAACTTGAGATATTAAGAACACCATCAGAGCTCTATGACGACAAAACCCAGGGTAAACAAGAAAAATAGAGAACATAACACGAAATATTTTTTTCCTTTTTCATATCAGTATTTGCATATTAATTCAAGTAAGATTGTTTTATTTTAATGTTCTTAAAAAAAATTTAAAAATAGGTATCTGCAATGGGGTTGTTGTCGACAATGTGAATATAACCTTAGATAAATGTTAAAAATATTGCGCCATCTGGCGGAATGCCGAAAATGTACACATTAACCAATCAAAATTAAGTATTCATGTCACATGCCCAACGTCAACCAATTCTCGCTAGCCTCTCAATTAATGGCGGACATTTTCTGTGTAGTTTTAAATCCATGTAAATGAGCAGGAAAACATTAGTCTCGTCTCGAACTAGACATTTGTCAGAAAGGTATAGCAAATGTGTATAGAGAGCAGAGAGAGTACTCCGTTTTTCCACATACATACTTCATTTGATTGTGCTTCGTCGTTCGTGTTCAGCAGACGAATTTTTCTCGCCATCAACATATAAGTCCGCCATTTTGAACAAATCGGAGTCTCGGTAGTTCTTCGAACAAATTTGCTGGGAATTTTCATCAGAAACTTTGTGAAAAATTTTCTCTAAAAATTTGTACATAATTAATTTTCAAATCTTAGTAAAATCGATGCCTCAAACAATGGTAAAAGTGAATTTATCAAAATAGTGGAAACGTTTTTGCATTTTAATTAGTTTTTCGGTGTTAAGATATTTGGATTTTCTTCCTTGTGTCCAACAAAAAATTCAATTCAATTTTTTCTGTTCGTTTCGTCGTCGTTCATCGTTGGTTTTCTTTCTTTTCTTGTATAAGTGTGTGCGTGTGTGTGCGCGCTGGGGCGAGCAACGAAGAACGATGAACAAATTTTGTACGCGCTATGCGCCCTAGTGAGTGAGCGAGCAATATTCACATTCATGGCACGACGGTGATGAGATTTTTCAAATGCAAAACAAAGATCGATGCAGTTAATTTATTTAAGGCTAGAGTGAAATAGCCTTACATTTACAGTGGACGACAAAAATCGCAATAAATATTATTTTCCTTTTTTTTCTCAATAAGATTTGGGGATCGTCGGATCAGTTGGTTTTCTTTCATAAAAGAAAAAAAAATTAAGTGTTGATTTTTTTGTTTTTTGGAAAAAAATTTCAATTGAATTGAATTCCGTCGATTTATATTTTAAAGTTTTACAAAAAAAGCTCATGCCGATGTTTATAAAGTGGACTTGTTTTGTGCATTTTATTTTGTATGACAATTCTGTTGAGTGAAATTTTCTCTTTTTCCCCAACACTACCATCACCATCGCTGCCGCAGTCGTGTTCGCATTCTTGTCTTACAGTCTTCTGCTTGGAGTCAATTTGATGATAAAACGACTTATTCCAAATCATTGTAAGGTATTTCGAACTGTGAAGACAAAAAATTCAAAATTCAAGGCCGCTGCACTTTAAAAAGGAAACTATCGCTTACTTGCTAACCTGCCGCGCTCTCAAAATTACTACCACTATTTTTTGTTGGACAAAAACTTGCTCTTTCATTGAATATCATATCTAACAGTGTCTATGTGGTTCTTATAGCAAAATCTAGATAAACAGCAGTATTAAGAAACAATTGTTTAAGCAGAAAAATGTGCAAATGGAGGAAGCGGAAAACCTCTGTAGTTATTTCATTTTCTTCAAAAATAAATACAAAAGAGCCTTTAAAATGAATGCAAATGGAAACTGTAAACAATTTTCCAATAGGTGAAATAAAAACTATGCAAAAACTTTGCTGTTATCAGAAATAAATATTTATGTTGATTTTGTTTTGTGTGCGGAAATTAAAAAGAAAAAAAAAATTGTCAAATCGTTTTCGAATCTTTGATATCGTTCAAATAAAATGTCAAATTGCGTTCCTTTCACTTAACCGTTTGAGTTGAGAACACGGGATAGTGAATAAGGGACATTAATCTTAAACTTGAGCCTTCAGTTTATATAAAGGCTTTAATCTCAAACAATAAACAAAGAAAAACATTTAACTATTTAGTGAAATAATAGTGTAATCGAAAACGACACCACGATGGCGGATCATATGGATGAACCACCCCAGAAGCGGGTGAAGATGGAACGATTTCCTCCATCGAGCAGTGATCCCGGTAATAAAACAAATATTTATACAAACAGTACGTGTAGTAAATATTCAAAATTTGTTACTTAATTTATAATTGCAGCAGAAGTTCTTTCCAACATATTTGGTCTTGAAGATAATTTACCAGATGAGCTAGTCTCGACGGGAAACGCATGGGGGGATCAAATGGGTGGAGGCGGAAATAAACCCCCTGCACAAGGACCTGGTCCAGGCGTTCCGCAGATGAATGGTGGAGAAGACCCGACTGGTGGAGTAACAAGCACCACCTTACGGCAATTGCAACATCAACATTTCCAGCAAATATTGCAGCATCAGGTAAGATAAATCCTATATGTATATCTTCGGAAATTTGTAGAACTTTTATTTAATTAATATTATTTAAAATAGGGTAACAAAAACGCTATGATTGGAAATACAATAGGACTGAACCAGTTAGGAAGTAAGAGTCCTAACCTTCAATCGCCCACAGGAATGCAAGGTGGAATGCAAGGTAACATGGGAGTTACAGGCATGGTTAACCCAATGCCTATGTCTATTTCAAACAATGGAACGCAAACTATAAATTCTATGCCAGGTAATGTTTGTTATTTTCGAAAATATTATTTTAGCATTAGGATACATTTAATTCAAATATAATGCTAATTTTAGTCGATTCATTAAATATCAATATTTATTTAAGACATTAAAAATGAAATAGAAAATTTACAATACAACATTACACCGCCTATGTGACACTCATCAAGTGTATTTGATTTTTGCACAATTGTCCATTGTTTGTTATTATTGGAGTGTGTGAGTGTATTCACCAAGTATTACGGGTGCATAGTGTACACAATTTTTTTTTAAATTGATAAAACAGAAAATGGTATTTCAAAGAAGGGGGTAAACGATCAACTATCAACACAAATGGGATAAACTCATTCATACATAATCCTAGGTTATCAATTGTACCCTATTTATACAACATCTTTTACTAAGCCTTTTTGAACAACTTTTATATTCTCTGACAAAATTTTAGAAAATAGGAATATATATATATATATATATATATATATATATTTAAATTTTATTAAGGCTACTATTGCTAAATAACATGCGATATATAGGTGGAATATAACTAAGGGTTTTAAGTTTTACGTGATGTAGCGCCACACATATATTATTATTTAAGGATTTATAAATATGACTCTGGCATAACGCCTGCTTTGCTATTGCTGCTGCATTTCTTGTCGATTATAGCACAAAATAATTGCAATCAAAATATAAAAAATGCATATTGGGGATTTAAAAAATAAATATTTCGGAGGTTGATCGGAAAGATATGCTTAATATTGGGCTTCATATCTCTACTCATCTTGTGTGTATTTATGCACTCCTAAAATTTGTTGTTTTTATAATATCTTTTTAAATAATATACAATCATACAAGCATACAATCCATTTTCTTGGGTTTTTAGTGAGTGTGTACATAAATAGTATATGTAAATGCATATATTTGTTAGGTTTTTAAATTATGACATAGGAAAATATAACAGATATAATTCTCTGCAATACGATTCGATTTATATTTTCTAAAGATGGCATTTCTAATTTTCTAGGAATGAATAGCATTGCTCAGGGTAACTTGGGCAGTATGGTATTGACTAACAGTGGCATGGGGGCCGGAAATATTGGCAGTGGTGCAATGACGACATCTCAGGGTGTAATGGTTAATGCTATTAAACAACATATAAACTCAGGACCCATGATGGGCCCGGGCAAAGTTCCAGGTGCCGGCCCTTCCAATCACCAAGGTATTCATCACCAGCAAGCATTACAAAATGGACCACTCATGTCCGCTTCCGCAATTGGCGTTGGTGGTCGTTTAGTCAGCCAACAACATATGCTACGTGGTCCTAATCCCCATCAACTAATGGGCGCCGTACCAGGTGGTGGTCCCCGTATGCAAAATCCAAATATGCCAATTGGTAAGTTGAACGTAATAGAGAATCAATCGACCACAAACGAATTGTTATCTCGAAAATTTGCGATTCGACCAGGTCAGATAAATAATATGGGGGGCGGGCCTAATGGACCATATGGATATGTAAATGCTGGTCCCCAGAATGTAAGTGTTAATGTTAACACTCCTGGCGGCGGAGGTCCGCCGCCTCAACAACAGATGTTAGTGAATCAAATTACACAACAGCAGCGTGTTCCACCAAATATGCAGCAAGCTATGCAGGGAAATCGTCCTGGGGGCCCCATTGGTACCAATATTGGTCTCGTCGGCGTTGGGAATGATGGCAGCGGAATTGTTGGAGGCCCCCAACAGCAACAGCAACAACAGCAGCTGAGTAATCCGCAACAAATTAATCCGAATCAAGCACCTCCAACGGTATTAGGAGGAAACGCTACGGGAGGAGTTCCGCAACGACCACAACAGCCAGGACAAATGCAACAACAGCAGCAACAACAACAACCCCAGCCAGGCACTTCTCAAGGACCTCATCCACTACCAATAGCTCGAAAGAAACAAATTCAGCAACAATTAATGATTTTACTTCACGCTCATAAATGCAGTCGCCGTGAAGCAGCTAATCCAAACAGAGAAAAATGTACTGTTTTTCACTGCAAAATCATGCAGGAAGTCTTGGCTCATATGGCAAATTGTAAAGATAGCAAAGATTGTACTATACAACATTGCACCTCCTCGCGGCAAATTTTACTTCATTATAAGACTTGTATGAAATCTGATTGTATCATTTGCTTTCCGTTTCGACACACTAATCAATTGGGTAATGCTGCGAATGCGGGTGGGGAAAATAAACAACAGCAGCAGCAACAGCAGCAACAGCAACAACAACAGCAACAACAACAACAACAACAACAACAACAGCAGCAGCAACAACAACAGCAGCAGCAGCAACAACAACAGCAGCAGCAACAACAACAACAACAGCATCATCAGCAACAGCAGCAGCAGCAGCAGCAGCAACAACAACAACAACAACAACAGCAGCAGCAGCAACAACAACAACAACAACAACAGCAGCAGCAACAACAACAACAGCAGCAGCAGCAGCAGCAACAACAACAACAGTCAGTTGTTTCTAGCGGTAATTCACAACAGAATGTTGGAAATCAAAACAGTGTTCAAGGTGGTCCAAGTACCGTAGGATCAGGACCTACTGGTACCCAGATGGGTATTAAGACAAATGCCGGAGATATGCAACCACAGCAAATGCAAACTTCCAATCCCAATCAAGAAATAAGACGTTTTGACGGTATGGTCATGCAGGGAGCTGTCTCATCTACTGCACAGAATATTATGCAATCAAATGCGAATCCACCGCAAGTATCTCAAGGTATGCGAATGTCAGGACCTGTTAGAGTATCAGCCCCTCCAAACAGTAATGTTCTTACCAACAATCTATTAATGAGCAACAACGATCTACAAAGCGTAAATAATCCAAATCAGCAGTTATTAGTACCAGGGTCTGGGAATCATGTGGTGTCTCACAGTACTCAACAAGGCGGACCACAAGGTGCCCAGCCACTGCCTGGTATGCAACAGCAACAACAGGCTCAGGCAAACATTCCACTATCTGTGAACGTCCACGGGTTTAATAATTCCAATGCTGTTGAGGGTGGAAGTTCTAACAAGTCTCAACAAATGGCACCTAGCCATATGGCTCAGATGCAAATTCAAGCTCACGCAGCAGTAGCTGCTGCGGCCGCTACAGCTAATGCGGCATCTAACAACTCTTCCGGTGGACTTCTTTCACAAGGCTCCTCTCTACAATCTTCATCTGGTTCTATTTCAGGAGATAGCGAAAAAGATTGGCGTGATTTAGTGACAAATGACTTACGTAAACACCTAGTCCATAAGTTAGTTCAGGCGATATTTCCCACTTCGGATCCCGCTACAATGCTCGACAAACGTATGTTCAATCTTGTGTCTTATGCAGAAAAAGTCGAAAAGGATATGTATGAGATGGCAAAGTCTCGTTCAGAATATTATCACCTGCTTGCTGAAAAAATATATAAGATTCAAAAAGAGCTCGAGGAAAAACGCATTAAAAGAAAGGAACAACAGCTTTTACAAATGCAACAACAACAGCAACAAGCTGTTCCTGGTGGGCCAAGTCCTCAACAACTGCCAGGTCACCAACAAATTCGACCTAATGTTGCAATGGGTAATCCGTTGAGTGGAGGTCAAAGTGGCAACCCTATTGCAAGCATGATGCAACGAGGGCAACAAGGACAGACTCCTGGTATGATGCCACAGAATTCTGCTCAACAAGCACCAGGAGTGCGAAGTCATTCTCCAGCTGGAATGTTGAATGCAATGCAGCAGAATCGGATGCAATTTTCAAACCCTAATCCAATATCTGGTGGCCCACTTGGAAATCTGGTGGTTGGACCTCCCGGTCCAAGCCCAAACGGAACACCAACATCACAACAAAATCTGGCTATACAGAATGCAGTGCATTCTCCATTTACTAGTGGAGGACAAACAGTAGGGGGTGTGTTATCGCAGCCCACGGCTTCTCAAGGATCTCAACAACAATTTCTCAATGCGAACGGTGGTGTTAGTCAGTTCAATGATATTATGAAAGCACGAATACTTTCACAAAATGTAGCAGCTGCCCAACAACAGCAACAACAAACAACTAGTCAAGTTGTTACCTCAGTTAATCAAAATGTTGTAATGCCTCAGTCACCGTTTAGCTCTGCAGGGCAGATTCAAAATAATTCAGTAAATGCTTTCTCTTCAACAATGCAACAGCAAAAATCTGTCAGTGGGGGTATGCCGCCAACACCTACTAGTCTGGAATCTTTAACTAATGCGAATACAACAATGGCACCATCTCCGTCGCCTAGTTATGTTAGTAATGGTCCTATCGCCGTCAGCACTCCCAATCCACCATCAGTATCGTCACTTATGCAGCCAATGAGTGATCGGAATACACCGCCTTTAATGACTTCACCTTCTACTACAGGGACAACTGTCACTCCGGCCACAACGCCTAGCATGGCACAAAAACAACAGCAGCAGCAGCAGCAGCAGCAACAGCAGCAACAACAGCAACAGCAGCAACAACATCAACAGCAGCAACAGCAGCAAATGTCAATGGGAAAAGGAGGAGGAGTTGGTTCAAACAATTCAACAAGTTCGCACCCACCTTCTAGACCGTCCTCTAGTAGTAATCTTTCATCTCAAATGGCTGCATTAGAAGCTGCTGCACGTGATCAGGACGATACGACGCCTTCTCCAGATGGAAACACAAATGCGCCAAAGGGAAAATTAGATTTTATAAAACAAGAAGATGATATAAAGAAACAATTCATGGATGAAAATGGTGAAAATAGTCAAATGGATACATCCTCTGGGGGATCAGCGGGCGTTGGTAAAAATGTAAACAATGACGGCACTAATGCAACTGAAGCACTTATTAAAACGGAACCCATGGACACTGATGACAACGGTGGTCAGGTTAATAACAGTGAACATCTTTCTGGAATTAAAGATGAAAAATGTGGAATTCTGGATGATGCTTCTAACGCGCAGAATAGTCAGGGTGACAATAAACTGCAAATTAAAACAGAAGTGAAGCCAGTTGTGCCTGAGCCATTGGTCCCTAATGCTGGTGAAAAGAAGAAATGTGTGTTCAATCCAGAAGAATTGAAACAAGCTTTGCTGCCTACTCTCGAAAAACTCTTTCGTCATGAGCCAGAGTCAGTTCCGTTTCGGTATCCAGTTGACCCTCAGGCTTTAGGGATACCAGATTATTTTGAAATTGTTAAAAAACCGATGGACCTGGGAACAATAAGAAATAATTTAATGAATGGAAAGTATAACGATCCTTGGGAGTATGCGGATGATGTGTGGTTAATGTTTGACAATGCATGGTTGTATAACCGGAAAACCTCACGTGTATATAGATACTGTACAAAGGTAAAAATATCCCAAATGTGTATTTAAGTTTTTGAAATTGAGTATTTTTTCCGTTTTTATAGCTTTCAGAGGTTTTCGAACTGGAGATAGATCCAGTTATGCAAGCTCTTGGATATTGCTGCGGACGGAAGTATACTTTCAATCCACAAGTCTTGTGCTGTTACGGGAAACAGTTGTGTACTATTCCTAGAGATGCTAAATACTACAGCTACCAGAATAGGTATGGTTTCTTGCATTGCTTTGTCATTTTATTAAAGGCTTATACAGCTTGAAATTTTTACTAAACATAAATGTTCAATAAGGCAATCAGAATATGATTTCGTTATTACATGTCTATGTAAAATCATCAAAAATATACATAGAGTTTTTTGGAAAGTAATTAATCAACCTCTTCCTTTGCGTCTTCTTTTTTCATTGCCTGCACATTACATTCTTCCTGGTTATGGTTTCGTACATTCACCACCACTACCCATTCAAATAATAATTAAAACTATATTGCGAATGTGTTCCAAATTTATACTATAATCGCTCGTCAAATCGCTCGTTTCCTTAATAATCAACCACACTACTACTATTTATCACCCACTACCAACTACATCACCATCGCACTCAAATAAATTTGAATTAAAACGAAACAAAATAGTCTAAAGGATTACGGTGTTGCATCTAACAGATACACATTCTGCCAAAAGTGTTTTAATGATATCGTTGGAGATACAGTTACATTAGGAGATGACCCACTACAATCACAAACGTGAGTATTCGTTTTTTTTTATTAATTTTAAAATTCTTAGTATCCCTTATAGCAAAAGCATAGTTTATTTATTAAATTCACTCAGTAACAAATTAATAGAAGTTCAATACATTAAAACAAGATCATTAGTAACATAGGTAATACTGCCTTATGTTGAAGAGGAAATGCCACTGATATGAAGGTTTCAACAGGACAATGGTTCAAAAAAAACAAGCATGGTAGTCGTACATTGGTTTGATACCAAGAAATTCAAGGTTCTAGATTGGCTTGCGCAATCGCTAGATTCTAGAGAACATTGTGGGATAATAGTCGACTTGATATAAGGGAAATATTCTAAAAGTACCCTTTTCTATTTTGCGGATGCTTCAGTTTTTTCCGATACTGTATTGAGATTCTGCTCAACAGCCTCGTTGAGCCACAACTAAGGCCCTGTGGCACTGTATATGTATGTGTAATGTACACCATAAGAACTCTATCTACTTTTGCCCGATGATGATTAAGTTGTTGGGGCAAGAATAGGAATTAAAATTTATAATATATTTTTTTGTTGATATTTACCGAGTTGAAAATTTAATCAAATGTAAAACTGAAAATTACAAGGTAGATTTTGAGTTCAGTGTTTTTGTCGTTAAGTTTTCAATTTGGTAAGTGAAAATATAATATAAGGGATACGAAGACATTATTATTTTCTTTTTTTTATATATAAAGATATGTATCTTCATAATTTTTGTGTACATCTAGGCAAATAAAAAAGGATCAATTTAAAGAAATGAAAAACGACCATTTAGAGTTGGAACCGTTTGTAGATTGTCAAGAATGTGGAAGAAAACAACATCAGATATGTGTTTTATATTTGGACACAATATGGCCAGGTGGTTTTGTATGCGACAATTGTTTAAAAAAGAAGAACCAGAAGAGAAAGGATAACAAATTCAACGCGAAACGATTGCCCCCTACTAAATTGGGAGTGTACATTGAAACTCGGGTTAATAATTTCTTAAAGAAAAAAGAAGCTGGTGCGGGTGAAGTTCATATCCGAGTAGTTTCTAGTTCAGATAAGTGTGTTGAAGTAAAACCTGGTATGCGACGGCGATTCGTTGAAACCGGCGAGCTGAACTCAGAGTTTCCGTATCGTGCGAAAGCATTGTTTGCATTTGAGGAAGTTGATGGAGTTGATGTGTGCTTCTTTGGTATGCATGTCCAGGAGTATGGTTCTGAGTGTCCAGCGCCGAATACAAGACGAGTGTATATCGCTTACTTGGACTCAGTGCACTTCTTTCGACCGAGGCAATATCGTACGGCAGTGTATCACGAGATTCTTCTTGGTTATATGGATTATGTTAAGCAACTTGGTTATACAATGGCACATATATGGGCATGCCCGCCGTCAGAAGGAGATGACTACATTTTCCACTGCCATCCAACTGATCAAAAAATACCCAAACCCAAGCGTTTGCAAGAGTGGTACAAGAAGATGCTTGATAAAGGAATGATTGAGCGCACAATTCAAGATTATAAAGATATTCTTAAGCAAGCTATGGAAGATAAACTAACGTCTGCAGCAGAGCTGCCTTATTTCGAAGGTGATTTCTGGCCTAATGTCCTTGAAGAAAGTATTAAAGAACTCGACCAAGAAGAAGAAGAAAAGCGCAAACAAGCAGAAGCGGCTGAAGCTGCCGCAGCGGCTGCAAACGTTAGTATTGTTGTATTTACATATATACACATATGTATACAATGAGTAATTAATATCATAAATATTATATTTTCGTTATTGTTTTCAGATTTTTTCCCTGTCTGAAGAAAATGACACAAGTAGTGATGGTAAGAAGAAAGGCCAAAAGAAAGCAAAGAAGTCGAATAAATCTAAGGCAGCTCAGCGTAAAAATAATAAAAAGTCAAGCGAACAACAAACGGGCAATGATCTCACTGCAAAAATTTATGCCACTATGGAAAAACACAAGGAGGTGTTCTTTGTAATTCGCTTACATTCTGCACAATCGGCAGCCAGCCTAGCGGTAGGTTGTGAAAACTTCATTTTATTTCAGGTTGATTCATATATATATTTTTTTAACGTTAGCCCATACAAGATCCCGATCCAATCCAAACATGTGATCTAATGGATGGTAGGGATGCATTTTTAACATTGGCACGAGATAAACATTACGAGTTCTCGTCATTGCGCCGCGCGCAGTTCTCAACATTATCAATGCTTTATGAGTTACATAACCAAGGACAGGACAAATTTGTGTATACATGTAACAATTGCAAAACAGCAGTGGAAACACGTTATCACTGTACTGTTTGCGATGTAAGTTTTATTAAACTGTTTTTGTTTTCCTTGCAAATATCTAAATAATTTTTCTTTATATAATAGGACTTTGACCTCTGCACTGTGTGTAAGGAGAAAGTTGGACACCCGCATAAGATGGAAAAACTCGGTTTCGATCTGGACGATGGTTCTTCACCAGCAGATCTCAAACAAGCTAACCCACAAGAAGCTAGGAAACAATCGATTCAGCGTTGTATACAGTCTCTTGTGCATGCCTGTCAGTGCAGAGATGCAAATTGCAGGCTACCCTCGTGCCAGAAAATGAAACGTGTGGTCCAGCATACCAAGAATTGCAAACGAAAAACGAATGGAGGATGTCCAATTTGCAAACAACTTATTGCTCTTTGTTGTTATCATGCTAAGCACTGTCAGGAGCCCAAATGTCCAGTACCGTTCTGTGCCAATATTAAACATAAACTTAAGCAACAACAATTACAGCAAAGGTAGGAAAAGTTAATATGAAGCTCTAGATTCATTCTTTCTAAAACCTTTTTTTTTATTCACATAAATTAGATTGCAACAAGCACAATTACTTCGTCGTCGTATGGCCGTTATGACAAGAACTGCAGCCAATCCAGTCTTACAATCAGGTGTCCCTGTGCCTGTTCCGCCTATGCCAGGTACACCAATGATGACCCCCGGCACTCCTGGTGGTATGAGTCCTCACCAAACTGTGCCCTCTACTGCAACAACAACGATGGGCGGTATGAGTAGCCCTCATCAACAAGGAATAGGAATGAAACCGGGAGGTCACTCCCCTTCGCCAAACGTCTTACAGGTGGTTAAACAAGTGAGTTTATCATAGTTGTGTAAGAAGGAATAAAATAACTTGTACGAAGTGTTTGATTAATTCAAGAACGTTAACAACTGAAATTTGCCTTTGCGGCGTAATGATTTTGTTGCTTAATTGAACAAAATGGTGTACATACATTTTAATTGAAATTTAATTTTAATTTGAAGAACAAATTACGCCTCCGAATTACAAAGACAAAGCTATATCTATCTTGGTATTACAACAAATTAGACGAATATCCAGTTTTCGAACTGTAAATTAGCAATCTTAGCAATCACCTTGTTACCATGTAGTAATATATGGCATATATTAAATAATTTCCCAAGTCCAGTTTTAGAATGAAACCATACGCTCAATAAGAAGATACTAATTCAAGTTTATCAATTCTTGTTCCCACAAATTTTAAAGGTACAGGAAGAAGCCGCGCGGCAGCAAGGCTCTCACGGAGGTGGGTTCGGTAAAGTTGCACCATCAGCACAAATGGCACCTCCGGTTATGCAACGTCACCTGGGTGTAGTTCCTAATCAACCCCAACAAGGGGTTGGTATTCCTATGGGCGGTCCTGTAACTGGCAGCAATCTTTTGCCAATGGATCAGTGGGGTAATAGGTACCCGAATAATGCAAATCAACCAAATTTACGACCGCCGAGTCAGAATCAAATTATGCCTCAAAATCCAATGCAACAACAGGTATACTTATGAATTTGTCTTGATGTCAATATTTTGTTAATATTTATATTTGTAAATTATTCAGAACATGATGGGCATGGTAGGTGCAGGTTCATCAAATCAAATGAGCAATGCAATGGGTGTAGGCGGTGGTATGCGCCCGACTGGGGGTCAGGCTGGAACCCCTATGTCAAATGGTCCTGCGTTAAATACTACACAACTTTCTCAGATAATGCAAAAAATTAAAAACAACCCATCAAGTGAAGGCCACAATCAGATACTGCAAATGCTAAAGTCAAATCCGCAAATTATGGCTGCTATTATAAAACAACGACAGCAGAGTCAAAACTCGGGTGTTGGTGTTGCCTCGTTGAATCAAGGAAGTGGTCCACCTCCGTCTCAACAAGTTATGCAGCAAAGTGGGCACATGCAGCATATGATTAACCAACAACAGCAGCAGCAACAGAATCAAGTTGTCATGCCGAATCAACCAGGGGGACCTCATAATAGAATGCCGGGAACTATGCAGAACACAATGATGGTCCAAGGCGGCAATCAAATACAGCAACAAGTGCCCGTAAGTTTTTTTAAAAAAGAAATAGATAATACAATTCTAGGAAATCTTTTTTTTGTTGTGTATTAGGTTCAAAACAATCAATGGTATAAACAAATGCAAATGCGTCAAATACAAATGCCGAACTATCCTGCGCCACCTTACCCCCAAAGGCCTCGAGCTC
Organism: Eristalis arbustorum; assembly: GCA_916610145.1. Classification (NCBI taxonomy): domain Eukaryota; kingdom Metazoa; phylum Arthropoda; class Insecta; order Diptera; family Syrphidae; genus Eristalis; species Eristalis arbustorum. Next base: position 312,384 of record OU744320.1, read on the forward strand.
CACAAATGGGCTTTCAAGGAGGTGGAGGAAATTTCGCCCCCGATCAGTATGCAATGCAACAGGGTCTTAAGTCGAATCAACCACAAGTCGGTGGTGTAGGTGGTGTTATGCCAAGTGGCCAGCTTGTACAGCAAGGTGTGCAGGGAAATACAAATGTAATGGGTCCTCCTACGCCTCTTTCTATTCAACAACAGCTGATGCAGTCGGTTCGGTCTCCGCCTCCGATTCGTAGTCCGCAACCAACACCCTCACCTCGATCAGCACCTTCACCACGAGCACAACCATCTGCATCACCCCGAGCACAGCCATCTCCTCATCACATGCCTAGCCATTCGCCTGCACCTCAACCAGGTGACATGCACAATCATATGCATCCACATCAATCCCCATTGCCGGGGGTACCGCAAGATGCCGTTGGAGGTGTAGGTGGTCCCGGTTCTGATGCACCCTCAATGACAGCGCAGGATCAATTAACAAAATTTGTGGAACAACTCTAGTATAATTAGAAGTAGGTATTTTTTTTATTAAAATAAATATATTTCTATACATACATCCGTATATAAATGTAAGCAGAAGAATGGAGATAAATCCGAGGGCCCTTATCGAAATTTGATCACTTCCATCAAAGATTATAAAACCGCAACTTAAACTATTATCATTCTATTGTAGTTATTATTACAATTTACTTTAGTAGTATGTTTTTCAACCCAATGATTGTGTAAATATATATTGTAATTAGTTATTAACCGAAAAACAACACCCAAAAAAATTGTAAAAAAAAACAACAATTATGTACATATGTATTTGTATACGTTCTTATGTATGCAGTATACATATGGACAAACAATATTGACGTAGGTTATAAGCAAAACCAAAAGCGGATTTCTGAAATTCCCATATAAATAATAAAATGTTCACTAAACTTTCGTTTCGTTTTTACGTCTGATATTCTTATAATCACTTAAGTTCTTAGTAAAGCGTTTATTTCAAAATTAAAACGTTTGTTTAATTGCGATAAAATTAATAAAAGGAACGTATAGTTTATTAGAAAAAAAAAATAGCTGTATTTTACAAAATCTCTGGTAATATATATATATTACATGCATATATGTGCATACGTATATGTGCATAAAACAAAAAATACAAATAAAAAAGCATTTGAAAATGAGAAATACAAAAAAATGCAGAAAAAAAACACTTTATGTTTACTATTTTTGCAATAATTATAAATGAGGGACATCTTTTTAAGTAGAAATATTGTAACTACAGACGAAGATAAGTGTATTACGATATACATAGCTGTATATATGAATTATCTTATATAGTATATATATACTTAAAGCGTAGAAATGCATAAAAGGCAAAAAGAAAAAAAAACGAATAATTAGATGGGGTTAATAATTGATGACGTGCTTTATTTTTTAATAGGGTTAAACAAATTGTATGCTAAGCTAATCACTACAATAAGAAAATAATCATAGGGATACAGATAATGATCCACGGTTTTCTTTTGATACGATTAACAATATAAATATCTATATATGGAACTATAAATCGGTTTTCTTCGTCATCCTGTCGTGATACATTTCAATGGAGGAGAAAAGTAGGAGAATTGACGAAAAAATTAAAAGTAAATTATTTTGAATTATAGTTTATAAAATTTGAACAATGATAATGCACAGTCGAAGAATGTTATAATTTATTAAAAAAAATAAATGTTTATATCAATATCAATAAAGAAAACCAAAATGTAAAATAAATTAAAAAAAAATGATTCCAAGATTTTTGTGATTAAGGCGGTGCGCGTCAGTTAAAATAAAGGAAATGATTTAAACGCAAAGAGGTGAAATGAATATATGAATGATTGTATACATATGTTTGTGTATGTATGTAACATAAATCCTTATAAAATTATTTGAAAATTTATCAGAAACAACATATAATTTAGTTTCAAATTATCTTACACTGGCACTTTAATTTATAAATACGTGTGCACCCAAATTTGCGTTTTGTCATTAAACGAAACATTTTGTTTTTATTTTCTAGGCTATATGTAGATAAAGTAATAATGAAATGAATGAATACTGTAAGATAACAAAATAATCTAAAAGGAAGTAATTCAAATGAATGTTGAGTAAAGCATTAATTCTATATTTAAAACAAACAAAATAAAAAAAATAGTAAAAAAGGAGTAAAAAGGATACCCCAGCTGAAACATTTAATAAAATAAAATAAAAATAAAACTGTTTTTTGCAATCGAATTGTAGGAAAACTTATACACACTACTATACTTTAAAGTTTTCTTTAAAAGAAAGTATACATATGTACCAGGCTATATGTGTATACGCATTCGTAATTCAACTATTCAATCAATATAGGGAACTTTCATAAATATAAGACAGTTGATTTTAATCCGTGTATAGTTATAATAATTTGCTAATGTAAAGTAAGAAGATCGTGTCTTTTTTTCTTAATCATAATATTCTTAATTTTTTTTATCCCTTCAAAACAATATTAGTTCAATGTTATGTATATTTTTTTATTTACTAATATTTCTTTCTTATTTTTTAATATTTAGTTTCATTTTGAGTCGATAATATGGTGAACAACAGAACACCTACACAACATATATATTATAGTAATTATTTTCATAAATGTTATAGTTCGTTTTCTCATTTTTTCTCTGTATAGAAAATACTTCATATTTTATATAATAATAAAATAAGAAAATCACATGAATCAATTAAAGTTTTGTTTCTGTTAATTTTTTGGTTTCATTATAAGCAGACAATAAAAGAAAATGTAATGAAACCAAATTTATTGCATGAATATTAGCATGGTGGTCACAATTTTGAAACTCATTCACATTAAAACCTTTTTTTCTATACTATTTATGTGAATTAGATAAGTAACACATCGTACTAAAGAGACCTGCTGAGATTTTTTTGGTATAAATGCCTCTTAATGTTGAGTATATATATTTTTATGTATACATACGGTGTTAGGTGTTTTTTGTATTCTTAGTCTTTCAAATTTTCGTTTCCAAAAATGTTTTTAAAGGTCATCCGAGAGAGAATAAGACAACCTGTTCTACAGTTCGCATAGCTATTTTGTCGCCAGTACAAACCTTCAAAGCATATTGTAAAAACATTTTTACAAATTCGTTAATGCTTGGGTAGCTTTCTTTGCTATGTCGCATCGTGTAGGTCAGGGATTTCGATGAAACGACAGGACAGGAAAAACAACCCGAATTACTTCGAATGTATTTCATATCAGAAGATGTATTTAAGGTAAGATCAACATACATATACTATGTACATATTTTTCAGCAGCCAAACAGTCTTCTAAACCTAAAACACTGGTCTTATATAGAAGCAAAACCTGTCAAAGTTAGAATAGTTTGTATGTAGATTGATTCTAAGGCTAGAGCAATTTTCCATGCAATAAATGGTGATCGAAATCCAACGATCAATTTATTTTGATCACATTTTCGGCATAATAGCAAGGTAATGTACATATATTTGTATTGTGTGGTGGAGTTACAGTCCGAGAAGAACCTAAGTCTAGTTTCTACAAAAACGAGAATGGGTGGGAGCAATCATGAAGTCAAGGTAGTCACCCCTATCGTGGAATCCGTTGGATTTGAGTTTCACTTCACATACTCGTTCCACTTTCACTCTCTACTGCTATTGTGGAATCCGTCGGAAAGTTCTCCTTATCGACAGTCATTTCGGTATGGCAGTTTCACTAGCAGTCAGCTGTCATTCGTTTGTCAATAAAAACATTCGTGCGAGGTAAAAAAAATGCTTAAGTGTTTAAGATAAAGCATAACATATGGGTGCAATAATTCCGATTTTGGAACTAAAAGTTGAAGAAGGACATGAGCAGCTTTCCCAGACAAGTGTTCGAGAGAGATTGAGGGTGGCAGCGAATGGAACTTCTGGATGAACTGTATGTTTGTAGAGACCTTTTTTTTATTTTGAAGTTTAACAGGTTTATTAAAAATGTTCTGCTGAATAAAGCAGCCGCTTTATAGGTGCGGACACAAATGGAAATGGCTTAAATACAAAATCGCGTTCGATCTACAGAGCTCTACAATCATATCAAATGTTAATGTAGAATTTCTCCTGTACATATATCCAACTGCTTCTACAGAAAAACCATTCATTGTTGTTTTTCATTCCGGTGTTTGGATGAGCTGGCAGGTTGCGAAATTAAGTCTCCTGCGGCTATTTGTGAGGTTGTCCAAGGCAGAATCTCTGGTAATTGCTTCATAGCATCAAGCAATCAAACATCGCTCTAAATTGCACAGTGTTTGTATTTTTGTTTCCTGCAATTTACATTACATTTATTTATATTATATTATTAACAATTGCAAAATTGTTTTTTTATTTCACATACATTTTTGTTTACAAAAGCATATAAGTAAATGCAACAACGCTGTTTGAAATCCGCAACTCTTCTGATGCGTCATATTTTCGGGAAGCAAAGAAGTCTTAACAGTCCTAACAAATACGAATAAGCCAATTATCCACCTTGAAAACGATACGAAGCGACGACATCAAAATATGGTACACAGATAAACAGATGACAGGGGATAAGGTATTATGGGATCTATATGCCTATATATATATATATATATATATATGTATATACGTTGTGTCTGTGGATTCACAAATGTAGTCGCTCAAAAACATTTCTCGGGTTTCACTTACGTACCCACAGACCCATGGGCTACCAAAACACTTTTCACGTAAAGAGGTTAAAAAGTTAAAAAAATAATACTCAAATTCTATATCAAAGAATATGGTGCAACAGACTTTAGAGCTCACAGTACAAGTGCTTTAACTCACCCAACTCACCCCGATTGATAATGCTGCAGAATATACGTGTATATACATATGTATAAAGCCGGCTATAAATTCAGCATCTTATATATATAGTACTCTACTACCCGTCTTCGAAATTTGGCATTAGTTCATTAGTTCTTACTATATATAAACTTTATGCACGTACATATCCATATGAGTTATTCCGGGTAATATTCAGGTGATATCAAAGTCCATTGGGTTTTCTTTAGATATTACCCTTGAAGTTTTAAATACCAAATTATATTCATTTGCTTCAATATTGTCTCCAAGAAATTATTACCTCATGAATTAATTGATAAGATATTGAAATTCCCCATGATTAGCTATATGGCAAAACCTAATTTTAAAAGAACAGATAAACAATAATCCGAACTCAAATGACCTTATTTCGGCCAATAGCTTTAAAACTTAGCGTAAAGACAAATATTTCACAAAAGGAGAAAAAAGTAAATTAAAAAACATTTTATCGATGCTTTAATAATTATCGTACTATCATACTCTTAACTTCCTTGAATGATTTTATCGCCGTTGGACTCGGCGCTATTCTAAACAAAAATTGGATGCCTAAATATGAATTGACTTGGCTAGAATTTGTCACAATTCTGTATAGATTGGATATAATCAGATGCTTTTATCTAACAATTTGTATGAACTGTATGGGTGCCACTACGGGATTGCAATGTTTTGTGAATTCATCTACAAAGCAAATGCATATATATAGATCTTACGATATTTTAGCAAATGTATCTGATTGCGATTTCTGTTCGTGCTGAGAAAATAAAATTATCTACAATTATTAAATAATAAATCATAGAACAGATTAATTTGACCAACAATGAAGTGAACGAATTTGGATTTGCGCACGCTGAGATAAGATAATCGCAAAAGTAAAACTCTTAATACACCCGTATCTGGACAGCTTATCGATATAAATCTCTTAAAACTATTTGAAGGGTTAAAATCATGTTTACTTAAATCTCATCTACATATGTACATGTACGCATTTAACTTAAATATCTAGAAAAAAATCATAATAAACTTAATTATTTTACAGAATTACATTTTTTTATTTATTCGCAATGTTAAAAAAATTTCAACTGATTGTGATTTTTATAAACTGAGATTTATTAGATTATTTTCAAGTGGCTACTGCGGACCTTTGGACTATGATGACAGCAGTTGCGTTCAAAGATCAGGTGTCTTGCAATAGGGGTGTCTTGCGTGTGAGTTTCTTGCAGATATTAAAGTAAAGAGGCTCAACTTAAACATGTTGTCTTTAAGTTAACAAGGCATATGAGAATAAAAAAAGCATATTAAGATATAAGTACAAACTTAAATAAATAATATAATATGTATTCCATGAATGAATTTACTGCATTGAATTTATTGTATAGTATATTAGTGGAGTGGTCGTTTTGTAGTAACACATCAAAAATATGTATTAGTTTGTACATAACATTATCCGTGCAACCAATTGTTTTAATGCTTTTAATCCTAGTTTATGCATCAAAATGATCGTTCTTGAGGATAAAATATAGAGTGAATGACGAGCGTATTGCAAGAACTCATTGTTTCGGAACATAGCATTTAATCAACTAGGAAATGTAGTCTGGAATTAAGTTTTTGTAGTCGTTCAAGCAATGTAAAAATCGCAATATATGTATTTTTTAAACGGAACAAACGGTGGTCTGTCCCGAAGTGTAGCAACATTTTCATTCTTCTTCGAGTGCTGTTTTTACCATCTACATATGTATATCGTCAGTACAGATTCCGGGTATGAAATCCAATTGTAGAAACTCGAACACATTTCTCATTGAAATACACTTCACATGGTAAATCAGGGAATTTCCATTTCCTTATATTGTATTGATAACCACCATACTAACCATACTGCGATCAATTAAAAACCTAGCTATTGAGGTTTTTTTACGGATCAGCCATTATCACTTATCATTTAATCTAATATAAAGGAAAATTTGATAAATCAATGGCTATAAAAGGGGCAATCTGGTTTAAAAGTTACCTTCTTCGTAAAATAATTTTTGACGCATAGTGGTGTGTCCCAGATAGAGCGCGGATTTAATTGCCTAGTGATGGGTCGACACTTCCTTCTGGAATTGTCGCTAGCAATCCTGGTTATAATAGGATGTGTGCAGTGTTCGATTAAAATACCACAAAAGTACCAACCTAACGGTCCATCATCAACATCAGCTTTAGCAGTTACCCCATTCAAAAGTGATATTGCGTTTGCTTTTTTCAAAGAAGCGCAATCGTTAGTCAACTCCAAAGGTTTTTGGGATCAAGAGAACGAAGAATGTGTGAACCATTTGCAAAAAGTTTATGAAGGAATTTTGGACTATCAAGAATGGGCTTTGGAGTGTAAGAAACCTTTTCCTTATATGACTACAGTGATGTGAATATTGTTTTAATGATATTAGATGTACAAATCCGTATACATATACGTTTTTGTTTTTAAATTTAAAAAGTGATACATATAATATAGAAAGATTGAAGTGCAAAATATTAACGAGCGATTGGGCATTGGCTTCAAATACATAGTTTCCCAGGGATTTGCCAATCACTCTAGCAAGCATTTTATAATCCATTTCAATTTTGAAATCCGTAAGGTCGACTTTATCTATTCTATGAATAGTTGGATTTAGAAAGCAACCTACTGAACAGCAATATCAATAAAAGTGTCAAACGCAATAAAATAGAATATAAAATTGAATTAAGATTACTTCATTGAGCTCGTTGAAATTTTATTGATTCATTCATAAGTAATCCACACAAATGTTCTGATAACCTGTATATATGAACATAATATTTATGACAGCATTGATTGAAATCGATGTTACTGCAACATAATATTTCAGTAGCTGCACAAGTTATGTCTGTTATGATTGAGTTATCTTCAGCAATAAACGCGGAGCTTTGTTTGAGGCTAGATGTATTCGAAATAAATTCTGTATATCCTAAGGTTATATTAACTATTTGGATCGGTTTGATACAAACGTACCTATCCAGTGTAATTTATTGATAATATACGACCTCTATTGGTTACATGTTTGTTATTAATGCAACGTAAAAGTCAGTGAATTAAAAAACATCTTTATTCTTACTTTAGGGCCCGATTCATGGGGTCGCATGCCTATGGGGCTTTTCTGGGGACACACGATCAGTATGGGAGCGTTTGAAGAATGTATAGCTGCATCCAGACAATTTTCTGAAACTGATACAGTCAGGGGAAAGTATTGTTTGGCGAAAGTTCCAATCGAAAATTATTTTAAGCAAGTAAAGAAACGCGATAACGAAACAGCTCGAATTAGCTACAAATACAAAGACCCTGAGATCTTTGAATTGGGTATTTGCATACCGAAGACTTGTTCTGCTGAAATGGGTGACTTAATATTAAAAAAAGTCATTGAGACACTCACCAATGCAAAGGTTAATAAGACTATGGTTACTGACGGATTTTGTAGAGCTGATGATCCTATTGAACTTCGAGGAATCGACATTTTTGCGATGTACGTTATTTTTTATAGTTATCCAACTAATGATTCTATAATATATTTTTTACAGCGTCTTCTTTTCATGCATTATTGCTTTTATGATACTAAGCAGTATTTATGACGCAGTTCAGCAAAAGAAAGGACGTAAGTGTTGACCATTAACTATTCGATGTTTCAAATAAAAAGTTATGAAAAACTAAAATTATTTCTCTTCCTCTAGTGAAAGGAAAGCCCCTATTCACTGCATTTTCAGTGTATTCGAATGCTCCGAAAATTTTCACTGTAAAACAGACAAACAATCCCAATGTTATTTCATGTCTCAATGGTTTGCGATGCATCTCGATGATGTGGGTAGTGTTTGGACACGGTTACATGACATTCTACGAATTACCCCACTTAAATAAGAACAAGTTCTTTACTGTTAGTAAAAGAAAACTTTCTATCAAGACTTATAGTGTTGTAAATATATATATTTGTAGTGGACAGAAACTCCTTATTCGATGCTAGTACAAAATGCCACTCTATGTGTGGATACGTTCTTCTTCATGAGTGGGTTACTAATGCTGTGGGGTGCTTTCCGTGAAATGGAAAAGACGTAACTATATTTACCCTTAAAAACTTTTCCATTATATGATTTCATTTTGTTTCTATAATTTTTATAGTAAAGGAAAACTGAATATTCCGATGATGTACTTCCATCGATACATTCGCTTGACTCCGGTTGTTGCTGTCGTCGTTTTATATATTATGAGTCTTTACAAATATTCCGGTCGAGGACCTATGTGGATGAAGATCGGTACCCAGGATAAGAGATGTGAAAACAGTTGGTGGGCTACTCTTCTTTATGTTCAAAACTATGCCTTCCCTTACAAAATCGTAAGCATAAATAGAATCCATTTAAAGGTGGATTATTAACCAAGTTTTAACTTTTATAGTGCATTAGTCAGTCTTGGTATTTGGCCGTTGATACACAGTTATACTTTTTGTCTCCGCTTTTCCTCATCCCGCTATGGAAATGGGGAAAAAAGGCTCTTGCCCCTATTATTGTTTTTGGTGTGTTGTGTATGGGGTGCACTTTTGCCACGTTTATGCACAATGAATTCACTCTGTTCCGTGTCCAAGAGTAAGTCCATCATAACTATTTCAATGTTTTTTTATATTAACTCTTTTTTTTTGTTTTCATTTAGCGATCATGTCGATAATCGACAAAGACTTACCTACTACCCGACCCATACAAGAGTTCCTACATGGCTTATTGGAGTTATCTTCGGGTACTTCTTCTTCAAGTATAATCGCGGCCGCCAGATTGCCATGAGCAAGGTTTGGTGATTTGTTTTCTTACGTTTGCTAAATTTTAATGTAATATCTTTAGGGACTAGTCATTTTTGGATGGGTTGTTGCTTTTGGTACAATGTTAGCCTGTATGTGGGGACCTTATTGGAGAATCTTACCAAGTACTCCAAACTCTCCCATCATCGAAGGTGCCTTCTACGAACCCCTGAGTAGGGCTTCATGGGCTTGTGCAATCGGTTGGATTGTTTGGGCCTGTTACAATGGTCATGGTGGAATAATTAACGACTTCTTGTCCTGGGGATTCTTCCAAGGATTCGCACGTTTATCTTACTGCATGTATGTGATTCACAGAATCGTGCAACTTGTAAATGGTGCTCGTATTCAACATGATACTACGTATGGGGACTACGAAGCGGTAATGCTGACTATTTTCATAGAAAATTTAGGCCTTACATATTGTATTATTTTCTAGATATTACGGTTTTGGCACGATTTTGGCATTTCTTTGACTGCATCGATTTTCGCCACTCTAGCATTTGAGGCTCCTATACTTGGAATTGAAAAAGCAATATTCGGCGATAGAAGTTCGGCTCCACCAAAAAAGAAAGCCGAAGAAGTGACACCCGCAAAGAGTGCAGATACCGCTATAACTAGCGTCGAAGCCAAATCTGAGGGAGCTACAAAGGCGTAAATGTGTACAATTTAAGACTTTTGATATAGCGCACAGTAATATTTATTTTCACATCGAGTTTATTATAAGTGAATAAAATGAAATTAAAATAATACATATAATATGCGCTTTGAAGTTTTACTAAGTAAATATCTTTTTGTGTTGCAACTCAATTGGTATCAGTTGATGGTTATGATGTGATTCTCAAACTTCGCCGTTCGGAGTCGGCATAAAACTGTAGGCGCCATTTATTTGTGATAGAATATATCATGAATGGCTGTGGTGGTTAATATGTGGTTAATATGTTCAACGTTTCGCTTGATTGTTGACCAAAAATCTTCTCGCCCCATGATTTCATCTGACCTGACAGCGTTACTTATGAAATCTTCACAGGCAAGGATATGGAGTGTTGTAAGAGCAACACGGCGCTGTTCTAAAACCGTGTGTGTTGAAAATAAAGTAGTATGCGTGACTTTAAAGTTAATTCAGGGATAGGCAAGGCGTTGAGTTGACTACATATATCTTTACTGCATAATTGTTGTTGTTAATAAGAGTAGAAATTCCGATGTGACTTTCGGAATTGAGAGTCAAGGCAATTATGGCGATGCTCCTATCCATCTTAAATATGTATGTTGTGATTTTTTCAACTTTTGATTATTCAATCAACTGATTATTTTTAGCGTATGTGAGTGAGTGAAGTTTTATTTTACTTTTTCGTTTCAATGAACGTACATTTATGTATGAATTTCTCGGTAATTACATATTTAGTTTTAAGATTCATTAAAGCAAATATTGTGATGTGACGTGTGCGCTTTGTCTGAAGAATTGTGTTGTTTGCGCTGAAGAAAAGCCTTTTCGATTCCAATTAATGGCGACTCGAACATCAGATACGTTAAAACTGATATCAAGACCGTGATACCAAAATCTCCCCAAAATCGAACAATCTAGAATTTAAAGAAGTATTGACGATGGTCAGTTTCGCAAGGTCAAATATGTAGGTATATCGTTCCTTACCACGTCGTAATTGGAGAAGTATAAATTAACCTTGGTCCGCCCAGCGCGAATGGTTTGAATAATCAAGTGTGTGATGTACATAGAGTATGATAACTTTGACATAGGTTGCCAAAATGTCCATGAAAGAAATGTATTCGCGAAACCTGCATAACCATGAACGCAGGCAAATACTGTCCACGATAATACCAGTGACCAAGCTACTCGGCTTAAGGTTAAGTAAAATGCTCCTTCAATAACTGTTAATTCTTTGGATCCCGGCAGCATTGTATAATACAATGAGAATATCACCATAGCTATAAAAGTTGCTGCCAATAGCCATCCACATAAGAGAGTTTTCTGTTGGAAAAAAAAGTATTTGCATATTTATGTATGTATGTCATTTTACAATTAATAACTTACAGCAGAAATATTAATTTTTGTATTCCTGTTATTGAAGAGAAAGTAACCAAATATTATACCAATCAGCCACGGTGTTGCTCGAGAGTGTGTGGAATAATATATTTTTCGCATGCGCTCATTATCGGTACCTAAATTACTAAAAATAAAATAAAATGCTTGCAATTCAAATTCGAATGTATCATTCTGACCTTAGTGTGGTTACAACTTCCAAACTATTAGTTATAATTGTAGTGATAACGCAAGCTGTCAGAGACATTAATAAAATAATAACAGCGCTAATTGCCTTCTTTTTCCATTTGTATATGGGTATAACAATTAACGGTGATAATACGAACAACTGCATATCTACAGCTAGATACCAGGTATGTCCTAAGCACTGTAAATTTAAAATTACATTTTTTTTTTATCGAAATGGGTTGAAAGCTAACGATGTTACCATTTTTCCAGGCGCTGCATAGTTTTGAACATATAAAAGTGTAGCCCACCAAGTTTCAGCGCATAATTTGTAGGTACCCGTAAAATTATTCCAGAGGGGACCATTTCCCATGTGTCGATAGAGACTGACAAAAAATAACATAGCTGCCGCAACAACGGGTGTTAGTCGTATGTAACGGTGACAGTACATGGAAAATAAGGATATCTTGCAGTCGTTTCTAAAATAATACGTATAAAATAATGAAATGAAAATTCAATAAGTAATATATACTTTTCCAATCGTTGTAAGCTGACCCAAGTAAGAAGAAATCCACTTAGGAAAAAAAATGAATCGACCGAAATAGTTCCACTTTGAAGAAGCATGGAGAATGGGGTGTGAGTCCACTAAAACAAATCAAAATTCAAAATCAAAAATAAAGGGCACTCATGAAATTTGTTTACCTGAATAATTTCGTTTGTATTTATATTTGGCAAAAATATACTTATCATATAGGCATGACCAAATATAACCCATATGATTGACATACAACGGATTCCGTGTAGACAATAAATCGTATTTGAAGATTTTTTCGATGTGGTATGAAATAAACACTTTAAATTTACTCTGAGAGAAAGTGCAGACAATAATGGATTAGGAATATCTGAAAAAATAACTGTCAACAATCAATGCAAGTTGTATTAATTATGAATAACCTCCTCTTCTGCCCGAAACCCAATCGTAAAACGTTCCGCACAAAATTAGCAGGCCTATGAAGGAAAATATAAATCTAATTTTTAATTTATCGAAATAGTTATTTTTATATTTATATTATTATTGATACGTACATTGCAACCCAATCGATAAGTTCAAACTTTGTTTGTACATTTCGTACACAGTTTTGTTGTATTATAACCTCTGAATCCGCGACATCTTTTATAATGTTTGATATGGCTTTATTCATTATTATGTTTATATCAGCTGTGTCGCAAGATGTTGGTACGCAGATACCAAGCTTTATATTTGTATTTTTGGGGAAATTACCGGAATTCCTTCCAATAAAATTATCGAATGGGATGTTTGCCAAACAATATTGACCCTGTATGACCTCAACATATTCTTTGGCTGCGTAACTGTGTTTAATATTTAAGCATTCTTCAAAGTTCCCTAACTGTACTAAGTTCCCCCACATAATTCCTGACGGAAATTTACCCCACGCATCAAAAACTTCAAAAGGGGTGAAAATATGTTAAAAAATAATAATTTCGTTTGTTTACTGGCTACCTACATTTATAGGCCCAACTACTTCCGTTTTGAGTTGCAAAAAAAATGTTTCTTAATTGTCTGTAGCACTGAGAGCTACTATTATGATCTAGCTCTTTTAGCAACCCAATTTCACTGATGAACTCATTTTGCAGAATATTTTGTAAATAATTAAAATTTTTGGAGTTCTCTAGTCGGTTATCGTTTACATATTCTACAAAATGTAAACTTCCTTGCAGATTATCACAGACGACTACATGCAAAGTGACTATGATAAAAAACACTGTACACACTAGTGGCGTCATTATACTGTTAATTAACGAATATGAAAACGTATTATTCAAAGAATATTGTTCTTCTGTACACATTTATTTATATTCCAAGATTAATTCACATAGTAATTTCTGAGAATAATGTAGAATTTCAAGCAAGAATTTAACACTCATTTTAAGAAAAACAGACTCTATAACGAACCGACGCTCATCTGAATCACGCTACAAATTACCCTTTTATTTTATATGTAAGATTCGTCAACGTTTATTATTATTCGATTTAAACAGTGCTCAGGTTGATGGCATGAAAGCTTATCGGATCTTCCCAGATATTTACCATATATATGTAAGTACTGTTTGCTGCCAACAATTACGAAACCTTACTCATTAAACGCATGTATATTTTTTAGCGAGTTGAGTTGTTGGAATGTTCTTATTTTACTTATTCATAAATTATGATACAAATTCATAATTTTACAGCTATAATTTCCATTATAACAAAAGAGAAATTAAGAAAAAACTGGATAAACATGTTCGTTTTGATACTCGTAAAATGTGATCCCTAATAAAAGAGCTTCTTATATGTATATAAATAACTGGTTTTAAAACAAACTTTACTGAACTGAAATTTTAAATTTGTATCAATTACTTGTATATATCATTCTTTATTTACCTTTTCTTCCATGTTTATTTATTTTTCAGTTCTTAATTATGTTGAGCTTCTCTCTTCTAATTTGAATTAACTAGTCCAATGACCGATGCAGAACCGAAACTGAACACATCGTCCTTTGTGTGCTTATACATGGATATTATAAATTAAACTGTCTTTCGAAGCAACATGATTTGATTATCTGACCCATTTTTTAAATGAGAACCAAGTGCACAGGCATGATGATGTATAAACTATAATTAAAGAGAAGTACGTTATAGTTGTGTAATAAGAGGTAATGCAAAGTAAACAACAGTAGTACATTAAGCAGTGAAATACAAATCAATGTAAAGTGAATAACTGCATATAATTCAAGAGGTGAAGAATTTGCAAGCAGCAGTAAACACTTGTACACAGAACAAAATCTTTAATTTACTGTTCGCCTAAAAATGTTTAAGAAATTTTATTTCTTCTAGTCTTTATTCGAGCACATATATGTATGTATGTATATATTTTTTCTCTAAATTTCGAAATTTGTTGATTATTGTTAGGAGAACTTGAATATTTCTGTGGTGGCCCGTGGCGTTGTGGGTATGTGCGTCGACCCCAACCTCGACGTCGCAGGTTCGATTCCAGCTCTGAGCGAAAAAAGTCATTTTCACGACCCCACCTCTTTCGAGTCACTGACAATGCTCAAAGTGTATTTCCTGTCTAGAAAAAGCTTCTCAAAATTGACCGTTCGGAGTCGGCATAAAACTGTAGGTCCGCATTTTCTTGTTTGTAGAAATACCTGGAACTTAAGGAGCGGGTAATGCAAACCTATTGAAGCCCAGAATCCCAATAACGTCGAATTTTCAGAGTAATCAGAGAATATGTCGACTAAAATTTTCTCATTCTGTTTTTCGACTGCTTGTCGGAATAAAGTTCGATGGATTTTCGAAGTGTGCAATGTGAATCTGTGGACTCTCACGAGAAATCTTCGTTTCATCCGTCTTCTTTATTGCTTAATTATGGCTTAAGGTTGTCCCCTGTTATTTAACGTGAGTCCTTCCTAAAAAATATGAGGTTGTGTTTTTGGACCTATCTCCGGTTGTATCGTACCCCCGAGCTTGAGTATTTGATATTCTATACTAACAAGGCCATGTACAACGATTTAAACCTGAGCAGGATAGACAATTTTATAACGCTGATCAGAAGGCATATTGGGCGAGCTCTAACTTTTCGAACAATATATTCTTTGGGGCTTATTACCCCAATGATATGTACCATGAGAGAGCGGGCTTTAGTGGCCTTAATTATCCTGAACTTTTCCCTTGTATCAACACCAGGCATGTACACATACATCCGCAAGCAAGGTGATTTTTTTTTTAACATTCGTAACCTCAACCGCATCCGTGGATGTCAAAAAATCTGCATTCTCAACATAACTGCTCGACACTATGTTCTGCTATCTTCAGCATGTTTTGAACGATGCGATGTCTTTTGATATTAAGAATAATAATTACCATCAATAACAAGAAATTAGTGTAGAGTGCTAGATTGAATTATAAGAAGCACTTGGCCAAGTGAGCAGTGAGCAATGAAAGCAACATGAACGAGTTCTAGTCTGAAGGTTTATCGAACGATTCCAGGACAAATTCATGTGTTAATATATATATTATATATTATTATGCGTATTGGCTTTATTACTACTATGATGGCGTCGCGATTACTAATCATATTTTTTAAAGTGATTAATGCCTATAGGTATATTTATGGCGTTTCCAGTTACCAAGAAAAGTTAATGTGAGGCCTTATCTTCCGCTGTCTGGCTTATAATTTAATGTAGACACTTTGGTAGGAGCTGTATACTTTAAAACGTGATTTTTTAATAGTTCAAAGTTCATATTTTATCACAAGTAGGTATAGTTAAAGAGTTGTAAAATAAGAAGCACGACTTCGAGCAGCATAACGAGACAAATATCTGTAAGTGAGTGCTTAAATGCAATATCTAGAGTATTTTCGTAATGTAAATACGTAGTCCCATGTAAGCAAACACGCTTCTCCTTCATCAACAGACACCTGCTATATCTATCTGGTGTAATTTGGTAGCCAACCACCTTCGACCGAAGATGAGATCCAAACAAGAGAGAGAAAAGGGTTTGTCTGTGCCAGTCCTCATCTGACTTCATGGATAGCTGATTAGCCAAGGCGGTGTGCTTGAAGTTTTACTTACGTATTGTTACCAAGCCCAGTAAAAAATAATGATTAGGTTAGGTAATTGGACTGCCAGTGAAATTGCCAGTACAATTGGTGACTACACCAGATTTAAAAACCAGATAAAAGCATTTTAACTTTGCTTTTACTGGGGTTCGAAACGGGAACCTCTATAACCAAGGGCAGACACTCATCGCCATCGAGCCGTGAGTACAAAAGCTCGTATTTGTTTAACGTTCATTCTTCGGATCCGATCTCGCATCCGCCTTGTATTTCTACAACACGATCGACTATCCATTGTAAAATTCCTCTCGTACGCCGTACATGAAGCATCAAGACTCGTGCCAATAATCGTTGATCGAAGACAAGTTTGTACATTCTGTAAAACGCTGAAAGACCGCTTTGTGGTGCATTATACTGATCGATAATACGTTTCTACTTGCTTTAAGTCATCGCAGATGTTTGTATATTCATCAGAATGCATTTTATTATATTTCCGCGAGAAAATTGTCTAGAAAGCAGCCGTATTCTTGATTAAATTTTATACAGCCTGCTTAAGCATCGAATCACAGCGCTCTACATATTTCTTAGAGTTAATTGGAATTAGCAACACGCAGCCTCATTTTCCTCGGCTTTTCATGACACATTATAAGAGATTCGATGACGGAATGAAAATAGCTTTTCGGGAGAAGACGAGGGTATGTTTGATCGATAGATTTGTTTTTTTTTTTACCAATTTTTGAGCAGCTACGTAAACATTTCTCAATTGTTTTCCATAGAGTTGTGAAGCTTCTCACATCCTCACGCCTTTAAAACGTATCTAAAACGTTGATTTGATGTTTAACTGTAGCAAGACTTTGGTCAACTCCCCGTAAAACATTAGCAACTGGTTCAAGTATCGATGAAAACTCAGCCATTGTGAACAAACAAACCAGACATGTGTAATTTGAGCAAGAGAATATAGTTGTGATTCGATTTCTGTCTTCCGTAAGTTTTTGCAGAAATTTGCAAAAAAATCAATATGAAATTAAGTAAAATATCTTATAATTTATTTAGAGATAAAAACTCATTGCTAAATATAAAATAAATAATATACATATAATTTCAATGCAATTAAAACAAAAATTAAACCAATCATGGAAGGGAATCTGTTAGTTTTGTTTTCTTCACGGCTACATCCATATTGTTTTGTTGAGATCCATCTTTGTTTGATTTTCCAAGAAGAGTTTTTTCAATTACTAGGACTGGTGATTCAAATGTTAAGCATAAAATGATGGCGGCCATCATAGACATTCCAAATGTGCCCCAGAAGAATAATATCTTTATGAAATAAAACACATTCATCATTCGTACATATGGAACCGATTGTAAAAACTATACCTCGTTGTAATCGGAGAAGTGAACATCGGTTTTTGTTGTTCCATATTGAATGCCTTGAACAGCCATGTGGACTAAATACATTGAATATGTTAAGCGTCCTAGTGGTTGCCAGTAAGGATGGGACAGGAATGAATTTATTACTCCACCAAAACCAAAATGGCATGCAAATACAAGCCACGACAAGACGATTGCCCATGAAACTCTTTTCATACTTTCATAGATTGCTGCTTCAAAAATGGTAGTATCACGATCGGCATTGATTGTAAAATAGGGTCCATATATTATAGCAAGAATAGTGGCAAAGCTTAAAGTCCATGCTATGAATTGAAGCATCTGAAAATGTAATTTTAATTTTTTAGTTCTTATATAGGTACATACTTAGATCTGAAAATATGTCTTAGACTGAAAATACCTTCGACATGTGTATATTCTTTTGTCTATTCTGATACATAAAATATCCAAGCCCCACTCCAATTAGCCAAACTGTGTATCTTGTGTGCGTTGGGGCGTAAGTAAGCTTGTTCTGATTTTCTTCCAAAATACTACAAAAATAGAGATAAATGATTTAGATCTAAATTCGGACATTAAATATAATTATTTACCCCATAAATTGTGTGTAACCTTCATAGAAATATGTTGCAATAACGCAACCAATTGACAAAACGGAGAGTATAACCATTACAGGAATGAACTTTTTTCCCCACTTCCACAGTGGAATCAAAATAAGTGGTGAAAGAACGTACAGTTGAGTATCTACAGCTAAGTACCATGATTGTGGTATACACTAAAAATTAACGATAAACAAATTATAAATCGAATAAGTGCTGTATGTCATTACCGATGATTCCGGTTTAACATAGTTTTGAATATAGAGCAGTGTTGGCCACCACTTTTGTTTACATCCATCATGAAACAATCTCATGGATTTCATATTTGGACCGGCTCCAATATATTCATTTATGCTGAGGAAATATAACATCACGGCTATTACCGGTGGTGTTAGTCGAATATATCGGTGAAAATACATCAGAGGTATGTTTAGTTTTCCTTTTCTTAAATATGTAGATATCAAAAATTATGAACATTTTAGTCTAAAAGCTCCTATGAACCTACCTTTTTTCAAGTTCCCGAAAACCAAGCCAAGCTACTAACAAGCCACTTATGAAAAGGAAAGTATCCACAGATACTGTTGCCATCACAACATGCATTGTTGATGCCTTTTTTAACCACTAAAATATACAAGAAATATAGAGAAAATTCGCTACAGACATGCTATTAACCATACCTGTATCATTGTTGTAAAATTTATCAATGGTAAAATAGGAGTCAAGGAATAATTGTGACAAAATATAACCCAAACCATGGAAAGAACACGAATTCCTGTAAGGCATTCAATAGAGTTTGTCGACGATTTGGTGTTGATGGCAAACAATTTTCTTCCATTAGTGATCACTGAAAACGCCAGCAGCAATGGAACGGCTGTTTCTAATAGAAAAACCATGCAAGTACAATACATTGTTTTACCTTACCATTTAAAAACGATTAATATCTTACTTTGGAAGTTGCTTGTGTAGACATCATATGCAGTACCTAAGCATATTAAAACCGCAAAAATTGAGAATATAACTCTGTGTGAAAAATTAATCATAACAAGTATTGGGTAATATTTATGAAAGTTAGCTTCTTACATTCCAACGATGTTAATTGCTTCAAATTTATTTTTTTCTTTAACCTGGCAACCATTTACTTTAATTCCCTGAAGTGCACCATTGAAGGCACTATTAGCTGCTGTTTGAAGTAGTTCAGTTACAAAAGATGGATCACAGGAGTCGGGAACGCAAATTGCAACGCGGATGCTTATCAAACTTTCGTAGGAAATCCTTTGTATCTGTTCATCAAAACCTAAGCCCGGAGTTGTGGTAGCTAGATTCTGTAATAAAGGTATAGATGCAAAACAGTACTGTCCCTTGACTAAGCCAATATCATCATTTAGCACGGCGGATGTTTTTATGCATTGATCAAAGTTCCCCAAATCCTGTAAATGTCCATAGAGTAAGCCCGAAGGTAGATTACCCCAGGCATCTATAACTGAAAATTTAAGAAAATGGATTATGGTTTTAGTATTTACTGTATACAAATGTTTACATCGATTTACATTCATTGTCAGTTAATTATTATCAAGAAAGCTATAATATCAGTTTTTCGAACGATTTGTTTTAAGTTAAAAATAATTGAGTTGAGTTAATATTTTCAATCCAAAGCGTTATGAAATTCTACACAATTTGGTAAAGTTCAACACAGTTTAATCGTATGCGACTGAAATATGTATATACATACATACACACCAAAGTATATATGAATTGCGGTTATAATTAAAAAGATAACGTTAATATGAACTATTGTACTTACACGGCAATACGTCCAAACTTGGAAAACGTTTTATTATTTCTTGCAAACTAGAGAAACACTTCCGATTTTCTTCCAATAATTTGTTAGTTCGTACGGATGAATTGAAGTAATTTGCATTGCTCTGAATTTCTTCAAACAGGATATTCGTCAGGGCGTCGCGAGGTAGAGCCACGTTGTTTACAATAGAAATCCCATTAGCTTGCCAAACGAATACAACTACAGTTGTCACTATTATAGCCTGAATCGCAAGCATGTTCACTAGAAATTTTTATTGGACTAATTCGATTAGATACATTCGTATCGTTGAATTATTTCCTACTGAACTGCAGATGTCTTATTACAGCCTTTTATTAAAACCTCACCAGACGATTTGTGACTTAGATAACCTAGATAAGATTCCATGTCCCGTATATACAGTGTATATCGCTTAGATTAATTACTATGACTTAACATTAAATAAAAACTATGAACAATTAATTTAATTCATTTGATTAAATAATAGACCTTTTAATAATAAAATGTAAGTAATTTTTAATGTTTGTAATGTAATTTTTGCTGTACAATAAATATGGGAAATTCGCGGTTAATTTCAGCGTTTAAGTAAGAATAATTTGCTTATTTGAAATATAATCGACCAAATAATCATGGATTAATTAGTTGGATTAATTTATATAAAACTGTCTCATCCGTCATCTGACAAGAGGAACATACAGAAGGTATTCTTGGAAATAATTAAGTATTCAGTAGATAGGTAAGTTCCATAATCTACGTTAATCTTAAATGTATCGACTTTAAACTCAGCGTACAATAGCTTGGTAATGAAACACATTATGTCCAAAAGTCAATTGAGTGACTCAACAAATTTGTCAAAAATCTTATCGTACTATACGAACAATTTTACAATATTTCACTCATCGAAAGACACATTTCACATGGTTTTGGAGATTTTTATTTAATTTTATGTTAATATTTATTTATTATTTTACGAAATGACACGAAATGCTAAAATGCAATATTAGACACGTTTTGTTCCGCTGAAACAACGTGTCTACACAGTACACAGCCCCAACTTGCTGATTCCTATATCCCAAAGTGGCCTAATGATGACTTAGACAGAATAGACGATTAATTTACCGATACGTTTTTATCAACGCGTTCATTGACTGGTGTATTAGATTTGATTTAGATATGGATGTCTAAAGGTAAAATATAATTTTCTCTTGAAGCGAATTACGTAGCGAATTTGGTAGCAGCTTATCTTCGGCATTATTAAAGTGTTAGTTATTAAAGCCCATAAAAGGTTGAGCAATATTCACTTTCAAGTCAGTAAGATTAGTTTGCTTGTTCGCAAAGGAAAGTGAATCCATTTTACTCGTAGTGGCAGCTTTTAAAATGGCCAAAATTATGTATTCACTTATTATAATATTAACTTTTTGTTTCATTCAATCTCAATCGTTGTCTGTTGTTAATAATGTGACAGTGCCAAGTGATGTTCTTCAGCAGTTATTTGTTAATGAAATTAAACATAATTTGAAATTAAGTCCTTCAGATGGCATTCAAAATTTAAAATGTGTAACGAGCTTAATGGAAATAGTATCGCGGATGCCGTCATTAACAGTGCTTCCATGTAAGTACAGATATTACTCATCAAATTCGAAAGTCTGCTGACGTTTTGTATTTTTGTATATTTCATTATTATGACTATGTTGACAAGTGAAAAGACGAGTTTGACAATGTTCTAAAACACAATTTCCAAGGGAATATATGGAATCAATATAAACAACATCCCTACCAAAACCTTGTTAATCCAAATTTGACAATCAAAAAGGAGTCTGACTGAGTAGAGAGTAATACTACCAAGAACTTTGTGCTCTGGCTTACGATATTACCGTCTGTGAAGCGTGAGTAACCGCCTCATTCCGATTGATACAAATGATTATGTATTACGAATGTACTACTTTTAGGAAGAGTGTAATATGGCTAATATGGTATTGAATAATTCAACTAATAGTCTGTGAAATCTAATTTTCGTTACCCGCTTTCTAATTGTTATGATTACAATATTATACATTTTCCTTATTTTACTTACAATATTGATGTATGAATTGGAAAAAAACAAAAATAGTACATTTCGTTTTAAAGACGACTTTCGGCTGCACTGCAAAAATCTGTATCTGTTTCTCATTGGTAGGCTGAACATTCCTGTAGGGTTGATCAAGCTGAATCAATACTGAAGCAAGATTTGTAAACAGAAAGGCTGAGCTTGGTGTCAAAGCCAAGTCATCGGGTTTCAACTTAGTATATGTTCCAACTCTCACCTATGGTCATGCAATTTGGGAAATGACCGAAAGAATAATATCGTGAGAATGAGATTTCGTAGTGCTGTTGTGGAAGTTACTCGTCGGGATGGGGTGAGAAACACATCAGTCGAGTGGACTGGAGAACTTTAGAGCGTGCTTCACCCGCGCAATCCCTTTAGTGGATCATGCGTATCAGAAAATGATGATGATAATCATGATGTAGTTTTTATATTTAATAGCTACCTCTTATTTGAAATTATAGAGCACCAAGGTTCTAAGGCAAACATCCTAGGGCTATTTTATGACATTTAATGATTTATTTACAGAAATCATACGAATATCTAATATATAATATAACGATTAATGTTCCACTTTCATTCTTCCACAGTTATTGATTCTTGGGGTTCAATACCATCGGGTCTATTGAAACTACATTTTACGAGCATTGGTCATTTTGATCAATGTTTGGATATTTCCGTTGATTTCAATAATTCATTTGGTGCTGTTAATGGTCAGCATTGTTTTGCAACCATACCGTTGGTAACAGAGCAAAGTTTGGCACAGCTTATTCCCGAAAATGCAATAAATGGGGAAACTATTGATAGTGTAGCATATTTCCTTAAGCTTAGTATTGGAATATGCGTCCCTGATGCTTGTTCGCCAGACCTTCTAACAGACATTTTCAATGTATCCGTGGGTAATGCTTTTAATGGGGCTTTTTCTGGAATATCCATTGATCGATGCAAAGTTGCAAAAAAGGAAGAAAAGACTACGTCAGAAATTGTCGGAATGTAGGTTCCTAATTTATTTAATAACTTAAGAAAGTAATAAGCTTTTATTCAAATTTTCAGCGTAATCCTTTGTGTATTTGGATTCTATATAGTAATGAGCAGCTTATATGATCTCTGCATGAAAATTCTTAAAAGTGAGTAATTTGGTCAGTTAAATTTTTGATAATATATTCAATTTCAAATTCAATTTTTCTTCACAGAATCACCAATTGATCTATTATTAGCTTTCTCAATTTTCACAAATGGCAAGAAATTATTCGCAATTAACAATAAAACATCACCAAATTCCATCGATTGCTTAACTGGAATTCGAGTGTTCTCAATGGCGTGGGTATTATACGGACATAATTACATATATGCAGTCGTTACACCATTAATTAACGCTTTAGACATATTTCCAGTAAGTAAAAATTTGTAAGAATCATGAGTACACTATAACAATTTTATTTAACTAGTGGTTTAAAAGAGCTGGCTCCCTGCACGTTCTAAATGCAACCGTATCGGTTGATTCATTTTTGTTTATAAGCGGACTCTTGGTAGCTTGGTTAGGATTTCGGGAATTGGATAAAACGTAAGTTAGAATGGCACAGATATGGAGAATTTGCAGTAAATTATTGGATTCATTTCAGCAAGGGAAAACTAAATGTTGTGATGATGTATGTTCATAGGTACATACGTTTGACACCACCTGTCGCTGGTGTTGTTATATTCCTTATAAGCGCTTATAAGTTGTTAATAAGTGGACCATTTGAAAATACGTTTATAGCTCTAAACGACCAATGTCCCAATAACTGGTGGGTGACGTTGCTTTATATACAGAACTATTTGCATACGGACGAAATAGTAAGACTTTTATGCAGATAATTTAACAAAATTCTAACATTGATCAACATATAAAATTTAATAATTTAGTGTGTCCCACAAACCTGGTACTTAGCAGTTGATTTCCAACTTTATGTTCTCTCGCCACTTCTGCTGATTCCAATGTGGAAATGGGGTAAAAAGTTCTCCCCAGTACTTGTTGTCCTAGGAGTCTTGTCAATAGGCTGCGTTATGGGCACATTTTTCACTCAAGGCTACAGCGACTTTTTAGGGTATAAGCATTATATATATATTGGCTATATATTTTATTTATTTATATCTGTTGTCGTTGTCCAGATTGACCAATATGGAGAGGATGCGGAAGGTTTACTTCCCTACCCATACAAGATACGCACCTTGGTTAGTTGGTCTAGGCTTGGGATACTTTATGCACATTAACAGACAAAAAACATTTAAGCCTTCAAAGGTATGTGTATTCTAGGTATTATCATTGATCATTTATCTTTATTTCAATGTATTTTAAAATGTTGCAGTTGGTTCAACTTGTTGGATGGATAGTGAGTTTATCTACTATTGTCGTCATAATTTTTGGAACATATTTCTCAATGAACTCAGACACACCAACAACTGTGTTGGAGGCAACTATGTATGAATCTCTGAAAAGAGTTGCCTGGTCAATTGCGTTAGCATGGATTGTTTTTGCATGCCATTTTGGTTTCGGAGGTTCCGTCAACACAATCTTAGCACATCCTTTCTGGCAGCCACTGAGCCGTTTAACGTATTCTCTATATCTTGTGCATATGGCAATTCTTGCAATCAATTATGGATCGACGCGGACGGATACATATTTCTCTGAATATAATGAGGTTGGTATAAACGCGTTATTTATAATGCACAATTTTGAAACCTTTTTGCACAGATTCTTACGTTTTGGAGCACCTTTGGAACCTCGTTTATAGCTGCTATAGCACTGACCTTAACTTTTGAGGCTCCAGTTCTTGTGCTGGAGAAGGTAATTTTCGGGAAAGGCGATTCAAAAAAGAATGGTGGTTCAATAAATCATCCCCAGACGGTGACTGAAATTCCCTTTAATAAAGACCCGTAATAAATCTAAATGTATTGATCGTTGATTTATTGACTCGCAAATATACTTTATATGTGTATGTATGTATGTATGTGTATAGGTATTCATTGCAATACGATTATGCTGCGTTTTGCAACTGAGAGATATGTTAATATACACACAAATGTTATATAATTCAATAAGTATTATCATAAAAACCAACTTATAAGACCATAAAATAGGAATACTCTCACTGTAGGAATGTTAAAATAATATGCTATAAAAAATGTATAAGAACACTTACTTTAATAATCAATATGCTTTCAAAAATCACTGCGAAACCTGTAAGACAAAATAAATTAAAACTAAGTTAAGTCATGCCAATAAACCCTATCAATACTCGATAAGCATTATGGCACCAATACAGATATTATTTAATTTAACCTAGTAATGTAGTAGTAAACACCAGACAGTCGTACTGTATTATTACCTTAATAAAAAATATGTTATAATAAATAAAATCTACAGCAAGTCCTCATGATTTCACTCAATTTCTCTGGTTAAATTTTGTTTGTCGCTCTGATCATGGATCGAGGCTGGACATCGTGGTTCAAGTGCGTTGGAGTCGACGCATATACCCGCAACACCACGGGCCATCACTTCATTTATGAACTCTACTAGTACATTATATCTGATTGAATGTAGTCTGTAATTGTTTGGTAGCGACGCATTCTGTGCTACCACATCAGATACTTTTAAAAAATTGTCTTGCGGTAGAGACAAATTATTAATTGCAGCAGTGAGATCTATAGTCCTACGCAGAAAGAGCGCTGAACTTGCGGCTTTTCTAGTGAATTCGTGTAAGGATTAGTAGAGCATCCGATAGTCCAATATTGACTATTTGTAACCGATTGGTTTCTTGTTAGGAAAGTGCTCGCATAAATTATTTAGTTTTACATAATGCATTTTGTTATGTAGTTTGAGTGTTCTTCTGTTGGTGTGAACCCTACTTCTCAACTTTTAGGTTGATCCTTCTGATATTTTGACACTGAAGCCTACCAGTATACATATACTCCTCAAATATTCTAAATTCTTTGTTTAAGGTAGGAGAGATGCATATGAAGACAACGTACATAGTCGCATATTCATAAAAAAATCAAATTTTCGCAATTAGTATCACGTATTCAACCTATGAATTACTCGTTCTAAATCGATTGAAATCCTCTAAAAACGAAACCATTTTTTTTTCCAAATCGTGTAAATACAGAATGGGGTGTATGTATATGATTTCTGTTTCCGACTTGGTCTAAATGCTAGATCAGCTGACAAACGGTAATGTGCACTATTTGACATTACATTGTGTTGCGCAGTTTATAAATGGTCATTTCCTTATTTGCGTTGCATGTTCATCATAACATACACACCCATTGCCTGCATGTGTGTATATAATTAAATGTGATTGTTCAGATTGAAAATACTCAAAACTTACCAAAGCACACAGTTGGGTAGAATTACATAAAACCAGGTATCAAATCAACTGTAGCAGCTAGAAACTTAAATTCGACACGCTCACTAAAACGGCAGTTTTGCCGAAATCTGATGGTAGTTAAAGAATGCAAGGTAAAAAACATTTTGTATAGTAAGAACATGTTATATATTCAGAAAATCTCTTAAAAAATCGTTAAAAAGGGAGACTCTACTTTCTATATTGCATACATTTTAGTCATAAGGGAAACATTGTATGTAAAATAATCGTGGCGTACTCTTAGGAGGAAATGTAGGATGGAAATGAAAAATTATTAACAAATTAAAATACATACTTTCCTTGTATATATACATTTTCTGAGCACAACTTTAGTATCATTTAAAGGAGATAATGCTTAATCATATGTATTTTTATATGTCTAAAAGCATTTTAAGATTTGCGAATTTCAACCTAAATTGTTAATGTTAGTTTCATAGAAAATGAGTTACAGATTCGTGTTTTGCGGTGAATTTGGCACAAGAGATTTTTTTTCCATTTGCACGGTAAGCAGATCTCACCCGCAACATTATAAATTCAATTAATCAACAAAATTACATTGGAAAAAATGCCACAAATATATATAGCATCACTTTGAAAAAAGAAATTGTTCAGGGCTGACTAAACATACAAGAAATATGTACATATATACCATTTTTGCTAAATAACTACACCTGCATGCAAAAAAATAAACTGCTGCTTAGTAAACTGGCAAAACAAGTTTACAAAAAATAGTATCACTTTGAATAAATGGCTCCAAGTAACACATATTTCTCGAAATGTGTTGGAGATAACTGGAAAATATTTTTGCTTACGGTAGCATGAACAATTACGAATACAAAACGTCTCATTTCAATTTTCGAATTAAAGTTTTTGGTGCATTCTGTCCTATGTGCAGCGCTGCTTTACGTCTTTTTGCCCAAATAAGTTATATTCGTTTTACCCTTATTTGATATTGCATTAATATAAGTTGTATCATTAGAGTGTAAGAAATGTAAGCGGTCTATTAGGTTTCGAATATTTCGAACATGAGACTAATGCGCCACCTAGTCTTTAAATTTGAAATCAGTTTTTTTCGAAAAGTCAATTTTGAAGTAAAATTTTCTTTCTTTCCGGTGACTGCTCTACAAAAGACGCCAAAGTATGTGATAATATTAAAAAAATCCATTAAAATACAAAACATCTTATTTTAAAATGATTTCAACGCTATTAAATTACATCACAATGTGCATAACTAAAAGCTTCCCATTGAAATATCGTTGAAAATTAAAAGTTGTGAAGTGTTAACTCAAGCAGCTATTAGCAGTCGCTGTCAAAATTATTCAACATTACTATCTATGGTGTACTAATAAATGTGAATTTTGTATTGTTTCAGATGTTTATGCCAAAGGCTCACCGTGTCGGTATTTATGAATACCTCTTCAAAGAGGGTGTCATTGTGGCCAAAAAAGATTTTCATGCACCCAAACATCCCGAATTGGAGAATATTCCGAATTTGCACGTCATTAAAACTATGCAGTCGCTTCATTCGCGCGGTTTGGTGAAAGAGCAATTCGCATGGAGGCATTATTATTGGCATTTAACCAATGAAGGTATCGAATATCTGAGGACATACTTGCACTTGCCTCCAGAAATTGTTCCAGCAACTCTGAAACGTCCAGCCCGAGGTGAAACTGCTCGCCCACGACCAACTGCTTCAGGTCCTCGTGGTGATTCCACAAAGACCGGCGAAGACCGTTCTGCATACAGACGCGCTCCTGGTGGAGCTGACAAGAAGGGTGATGTCGGTGCTGGAGCTGGTGATGTTGAATTCCGTGGCGGATTTGGCCGTGGTTCCCGACCACAATAGTTTGTACGTTAAAGAAGAAAATCAATAAACGTTTATAGAAAACTGAATTCCTTTTTTGTTTTCATTGTGGTCATAAAGCTAGCATGTTTCAAAATTCAATGTAATTCATTTCAAAAGTATTACTTCGGTGTAATGCAATGAAATACAGTCGATATCCGCTGGAATAGATTTGCATTAGTTTATAATTAATGTCATTTTTTGGTACAAATTAGAAAACATGACAGTAGATGACAGCGTCATCTGTTAATGGATATAAATACTATTTTGACGTATGGTTATCATTTTCAGCAAGTAAATAAATGTCAAACAAGTAGTGGGTACAGAAAAACCTAAAAAAGCAGATTCAATATACAGCAACTAACCAACCATAAAAATAGTTACTTTCATACCAGCCTTATTAGGAAATGTCCCATAATTAAATAGAACCTGAATCCATCATCATGGGCCAAGCCCAAAGTATCGCAGACAGTGTTATTCCAGATACGGTTGATACACTTCAAATACAAGTGGTAAAGCATGCTAAGGTTTTTTCTGAAATCGGTTTACTCACCTACGAAGATTTTAAGAAATGTCTTGACAGCCTAAATGCATTGTGAGTTAATATCATCTTAATAAATCAAGGTGCAAGTTTATTTATTGATTTTATTTATACAGGTCTCGTAAGTGCTTGGATCCATCAGGAAAACAACTCGTCTTTCTTATTCAAAAAGGCACAGACTCTTCCTTACTATGGAAGGCTACTGTAAAGATTGCATGTGTTAAAGTTGATCCAATCACAAGAGTAATCGACCAATACAAGCTCCTTAATCTAAAGCAATTTCTTTGCGTATTCAAAACATTTCAATCCCACCTTCAGAGTTTAGTTTCAAGCGAACAACAGAACGTAAGTATTGATTTTGATATATTAGTGAAAATATGCTTAAATGGTATGTAATACTGATGTTTGTCAGGAGAGGAGAGAATCTTTGTCTTCGGATCATTCAGATACGCAGTTAACTGCGTCTATTCTGATGGACCAAGTCCATACTATGATGAATGCAAGCCAATTCAGCCCATCTTCTTCACAGTGTTCCACACCAGACCACTTTGATGAGTGTTCTATTTGCTTGGATCGACGTACTGAAGTAATACTTCCATGTGCTCACAGCTTTTGTGCTCCATGCATTGAGCAGTGGTATGTATAAATATACAGCAGGAATGTCAATTTTTTAAGAAGTTGTTTTTTAAGGAATGTAAACAACAAAACATGCCCAATTTGTAACGAACTGCTATCTAGCACAGACGATACGTGGGTAATGTCAGAATTGCCCGGCGTTGACGAAATAAACGATAAAATTTGTGACGAACTAATGAACCTCTCTAAGCAACAATTAGCGAAATAAATCAAGCATATATTGTAAATTTCAATTTTATTGTGAAATGCTTTTTGTTACGCAAGTATTTCTCGGGGAAACTTTAAATATATATTTATCTTGTTAATATTAAACGCAATTCGAGATTACTATTATAACTCCTTGATTGCCCTTTGAAACCTGTTTCAAAACCTTGGACAATTCAGTCCTAGCTCATTTTCAGGATCTAACGAAGGTCCCTAAAGGAGACCTAAAGGGTCGAGAAGGTCCCTAAATTTGGTATGGTTTTCGTATTTGTAGGCAAAACATCTCGGGAAATTGACAGTGGAACTGCCTTAAAATGCACACTTCTTTTACCTTAAATTTAATTACTGAAACTTGTATCTCACTTAATATATTAGATTAGCATAAATTTAACAAAAAATGCTCAGGATAAATGTATAGACACATGTATTTCTTTAGGACTAAATATTATAGATATATTTAACATAAAATTGTTTTCATTTAATGAAGACAAATACATACTCTACAAGGACATTTATATATTAAGGATCATCAATCGATTATATGAGGCAATTTCATCTCAATTAGCTCTACGTTTAATTGATATCTTTCCCTTTGCCAAATGCGACAGGCTTATCCTCACACGGTTGCTGTCAGTGATTTTCTTAACCCATACCTATAAAGGGGAAATGGTATTGTAAAACTGAATTTGTTACATTTAAGTGACTACCTACAATTTCATTAGCAATGGCAGATATTGTGGCTGCAAACTTTGGCAAATCCTTACCCTCGACATAAACTTGCTGCCCGCGGTGGAACCAACGACGCTCGTATAACAACTTTCCGTCTTCGATTCTCGTTTCAACAAATGAATTGTTGGTATCCGAAACCAAGCCGATACCAGAAGTGTTTCCAATTAGGTTGGATACCCCATTTTGCGACATTGCTGTAATTGAAAAACATTAATCCAAATTCAGAAGCTATAGTAAAGTTGATTGCATTTACTTGGGGTTAGCGGCTTTCCTCTACTTATCGTCTTTAGATCAGTATCGATATCTTTATCTTCCAAAAGATAAACCAGAAGTTGGCCAGTGGCGGGTTTACGTCTTTTCTCGACAACAGGCATTGGTTCATTTGGTCTGCGCCTAAGCTTTCTTGTCACGGTCGGTTTGATCTATGGTTATTACATTTAGTATGTTGAAAAGCACTGTTAATAAACAGTACAAACCTCCATTGAGTCACTGGTTAGTTCAAGGCTGTGGCGCTCGTTCTCGATTACCTTCTTCTTCTCCTCAAAATCCGTCAAAATGTTGTCTTTGAGATCAGTCTGTTAATGTGACAATTTAAATATAATTCGTTTTTCTTAGATCGATTGAAATAATACCTTCTTTTCTTCGTATTCCTTAAATGCTGCTTTCTTCTCCAACACATAGTCTCTTTCAACACATTCTCTCAGATAGTCCCGATAGATTTCATTAAGTCGCAGACGCTCTTTGTACTGATTTTCTAATTTTTTCACCCTTTTTATGTATTCTGGGTGAGAGTGAGATTTCAATTCCTCAACTTGTTTATTGAGACTTGCCAATTTGTCCTGATACATTCTGCAATTTTAATGTTACACTTTGTGTCCGATAGTCTCTGATTAAAACTCACTGTTCTTTAATTTCCATAGGCTCATCATTAGCTCTGTTATGATTTCTGAATTCAGTTTCACTGGCCTCTTCCGTATCTGTAATATGTATATTTGAGTTATGCATTTTTAATTTTCAATATATATGTATAGGGATTCACCTTCTTCACTGTCGTAAACATTTTGATCAAAGTTTGTGTTTCGCGAGTCATCATTAAAATCTACCTGGTCATCATCGTTAACATCAAAAACATTATTGTTTCCGTAACCGTGGTGGGACATATTACTTGTAAATTAAATTTTAAAAAATTAAACCAAACTACTCTAAGTGACGTTTATATTTTTAAGTCCGCTTTCTTTATTATGTGTAAATATATATTTGTAAACTGTCAAATCGAGATGTAAACGAAAAACAAGCCCTTAGCTCCAAGCTTCAGGATTGAAATACGTACATACAGCTGATTTCCTCAGACGGCTAGGTAGTGCAGTTCAGTAACACTACAATGTGTGCTTAACTAACTTTATCTACATATACTACATGTAAATTTGTTATAATTCAAACAGTATAATTTCAATAGGATTTATGTCCAATCATGATATAATGATATGTTCAAAATGAATACCACTCTACTTAAGTAAATGGCAATTATGTTTATGTTACCAGAAATCGGTGTGAGCCATGACTTTAACTAAGAGCATAGCCGGCTTCGGGTAACACTCGTTTTATGTTTATATAAGCTTTAGTCTATGCATGCACGCTCAGTATTAGTTTTTAGTTCTATTAATCGTTCTAATATTTTTATGGACGAGTATTATGAGTGTAATCAATTGACGTATTTGATTTGAAGGTGATTATTTGTACTACAAAATAATAATAAATGGGTATTATTATTAAGACTATTGAAACAACAAACATGACAAACAATTGCTTTAAGTTTGTTCATCAAAAGTGGCTTGGCAGCACTCAATATGTGTCACCTATAAACGTCATCCACACTTTGAGTTTTGTTGTTGTTGCACTTGACAGTGCAGCGCAGGGAATGAGCACTTGGGCAGTCTTTATTCTGATTTGAAGATGTTAGTGTATCATTTTTGGGGAAGAAGTGGTTTATAGCATATTTCGTCTAATTTTCAATAAAATCTGAAGTAAATTAATTTATTTTTAATAGTATAAAGATATACGCAAAAAAAGACAACAATGGACTTCGGAGCACTACTGCATGTTGCTAAAAAGAATAGCGAAAGCACAACCAGTTCAGATGTAAGTAAACATATTTTCTTTTCATTATCTCGAAATTTCCCAAGTATACTGGTTTACACATCAATTATCAATTTGGAATATACGGATTAGATGCACGTTTGTGGAAATTAAAATAGAAAGAAGGCTCTTTATACTATCCCGTCGCACTAATGATGTTCTGTATTTATGTTTTCAGGGGAAATTTTACAGTACGAAATTTGCTCCTCCAAAGAAAGAATCAAAAGATAAAAAACTGTCTAATAACATACAAAAGTTCTTAGCGAAAAAGGAGCAAGAAGAACGAGAGCGTATGCGAATGGAAAAAGAAAAGCGGAATCAATTGCTGGCACTGCGCGATGAGAAGTCCAAAAATAAGATTAAGAAAATGCTAAAGGTTATAAAGTCGGCCAACAAATCGGTGCTGGAAGAAGCTGTTGATACTGAACATACAGCTGTTACACTACAGGGTCCTGAACAACCCGACCAAGATGATTATGGCTACGTTTCAAATGAAGCAAATGCTTTCTATGCAAAGTACATCGAGAAGGTAAAAGATGTTAAGGAAGACAAACCTTTCGCTCCAAGTCGTCCAGCATCAAAGACAGATCTTAATAGCACGAAGGATCGCGTGAAAGCAGCTATAATGCGCGAAAATTTGGAAAAAAATCAACCTCATACTCGTGTGAGGACAGCAACTGTTCCCAAAGTTGGATCACCATTACTAACCGGAGCTGTGATGGGAACACTTCGTCGCAAGGACCTTTATGACCCCGAAGCTGAGCGTGAGGCAGAGGAGAAGAAGAAACGAGAGGAAGAGCAAAAAAAGTCGAAACTGAAAAAACCACCTCCACCAGCGCTTGATTTTCAAGCGCTGCTTAAATTAGCGGAAAAGAAACAATTTGAACCTGTCGAAGTCGTTTCCGAGCCGAAGAAAAAAGAACCAGAACGACTACTGACAAAAAAAGAAAAGAAAGAGCAAGAGGAACGTCAGCGATTCCTGGAGGAAAGAGAACGACGGAAAAAAGAAATGGAAAAAAATGCAAAGCTTGGGAAAGTAGCTCCAGAGAAGCCAAAAATGGAGCCTAATGGCCGTATACCGAAACTCAATCAGGTTAGTACAAATCTTCCCAAAGCCACGTCTTCCAGCAATACCGTTCCAAATACAAACGCGAGCAGCAACAAACCTACTGATTCGAAATCTCAAACTTTCAAAAAACCTCAAAATCCTGTTTCAAGTTCTGTTTCGAGTTCAAAAGCATTAGTCGTTACAAAAGCTAGCAGTGCAATAAAGTCCACACAAAACGGCACAATTACGTCAAAAGATAAAATTAGTCAGAAACAGAGCGCAGTTAAGTCTGCAGCGAGTACATCTAAAGCTGCTTCTGCTACAATTTCACCTAGTATGTCATCCAACAGTAGTGTTAAGGGATCCTATAATGGACCAACTAGAGAATTTCCACCAAAAGACATGAAGTCCTCAACGACACAGAAAGCTAAAGTATCAGCAGTACCACAGAAGACACGACAGTTTCCTCCTCCTGATGTTCGGCGATCAAATAAACAACCCGAGAAAAGGCCACAAGTGCAGAAAAGGCGAATATACGACGATGATGACGAGGACGAATATGATTCCGAGCTAGATGACTTCATTGATGATGGACCAGATGAGGAAGACTACTCTCAGCATATTAAGGCCATTTTCGGATATGATAAATCAAGATACCGGGACGTCGATGAGGACGATGCAGCGATGGAGTCCTCATTCGCTCAACAGATGCGAGAAGAATACGTCAGCAAAAAAATTGGTGAGTACAATTTATCTAGTTAGTAGTTCTCTTAAGTTTTAAATCAATATGTTTAAAATTTTGCAGGAATTATGGAGGATTTAGAAGATATGAGACAGGAAGCGGAAGAGAAAAAGCGGAAAGCGACCTCAAAAAGGAAAAAATTGCATTAAAATGACTAAAAAGTGCCTTTTCTAAGCGTGGACCTAAGAGGATGGATGAATGATTTGACCATTTTATAATCAAAGTGATACATATTAATAACGTTTTTTGCCTAATGAATTTTGTCTGATCTAATGGATTTTATTGTGTTTATAAATATTAATAACGTTCTTGTATCGAACTCTTTAACCCATACATAAATGCATATATGTATACATATTCGTAGATATGTAGCTCTTAAGACGATAAATTTATTATTATTTTAGTGCATTATTTGTTGAATATAGAAAAGAAAAAAGAAATAGTATTCTCAAAAATTAAAATACACGAAAAAACATCTATTGAAGTTTACCTTACTTTCCCTCAGTACAATTTTATTTTATTCTGAAAGCAACTACATCTACTCTAGAGAATGTAAGCAACTGTGAAATTCTACAAGTTCCTTTGAAATGTCTTCGTTATCCAATACTTGAAGTATCTATTACAAATAGAGGTTATATAAAAATATAAAATAATATATTGTATTGTATATTTGTTTCACTATTCTTGCGGCTTCTAATGTATATTATTATTATATTATTATTATTATTTCATATAAATATAAAATAATATATTGTATTGTATATTTGTTTCACTATTCGGCTTCTAATGTATATTATTACAAATTCATAAACAAAAAAACGTTGGTTGATGTAATCAGCACGTTAGAGAAGGGAAATAAAATTTCCTTAGCGGTGACAAGACGAACACATTTATAAACGTCAAATAAGGCAAAGTGAAGTGTGAACAAAGAAGATTGAAATAAATTATTTGCATCATAACCTCGTGTAGTGACGACTGCGCGTTCTTATTTTTCCTATAAATTTCAAGGAAGTACATATTTGAAGTCGTGTGATTTTGAGAATAGATAAACAGCAAAAAATTAGTATTCATGAATTAAAACTTTAATTTAAAGGAGACAACAATTTGCGTGTTCTTTTAAATACAGTAGTAGAATGAGTGAAAATCGTGAACAACTTTTGGAATTAATAAGGAACCAAGGGGAAGTGGTTAGGAAGCTAAAAGCTGCAAAGGAGCCCAAAGAAAGGGTGAGTAATGTCCTACATACAATATCTATATTTTTTATTCGATTCTAATTTATTCTATTGGTGAGCGTTACTAACACAGAATAATGCCATTTTGATGTGTTGGCAAAAGTAATCACTATGCTTTCTCTGTACGCTCTTAGTAATGAAAAGTAAAAAAGTGTTAAGACGTAAGAGCTCATTAAATCTGAGATATTGCAATAGTATCCGAATATTTCAACAACTTTGGATTACTCATTATACGTGTACCACCACCACGCATACAACGCAAGCAATAAAGTACGAGCCCCTCACTAGTTTGTTGGTCAGAGGCAAATGAAAAAAAAAAAAAAAAAAACGCCTTCAAAGAACTATCTCAATCGCAAACTTTAAATTTACTTTCGGTAAACTGTACTGGGGTTAGTCGCATCGCAAATTTTGCATGCATATACATACGTACATACCTACACTATTTTTGCGAGCATGTATTTTAAACACGTTTCGCTAAATGATATGTAAGACATGTGAGATTAGACTCGACCTTGAATTAGTTTATTATTTGTTGTGTTGAGGCGGTCAGTAGGTTAATATTCTAGTTCCTAGTTTGTTTCATTTAAATTTGTATGAATTGGGATTGATATTTAATTCACTTTCTGAAATAAACTGTATAGTTAGTCATTTTTTGGTATTAAAGCGCAGGTATAACGTTCTTCTAATTCCATTCAGTGCATCTGTATCTGCACGACTTATTGGTTTGGTGTATTCATCTTGTAATGCAATGCATATGTAACGAAAAAATATATTGGTGAACAGGTTTTTTGACAGTAACTCGTGATCAAATCAATGACGAAGTAACTAGATGATGCAGTTGCATTAATCTCACAAAAGATTTCGTAATGCTAAGTGAAAGCATAGGTATCGCCATGTGTGTTGTTTGTTGTCCTCCTTTTACTTTTATAATAGGTCGCAACCAACCAATACATGAACATTAATCACAATTCGATTAGTTTTGAACTCAAAAAGGGGACTTATTAAATGCCTTGTAATAACTTTTTAATTTTTTAGTGGACATTTTTTCGAAGGGATAAACGTGTACATTAGGCTAAATACATAAGTATATCATAATTATTATACATATATATGTATATATTTTATCGAATAAACGAGTAGTCTGTTGATATACTGACATTTGTATGTGTGTCGAGAATAACTTTGAAAACAGTATAGTTACCAATGGACAGACTACCACCAAAACGATTAGCCCAAGGCTGTCTTTTGGTTATGCATCTTTACCTAGAAGCAGTTGCTTCAAGCCATTTTAGTCTTCACATTTCAAATCAAGATACTATCAAGAAAACCAATTACTTGCTTGCAGACAACATAATACATATTATACAGCTTTTTGTTTCCATATTTTACGTTGCTTTAGCATCAAAGAATTTTCGATCGCAACACACAATATATTCGAGTAGGCACCTATGTTGTTAATTTTAAATTATCTTCCTATATGATGGGGAAGTGTTGAACTAAAATAAATCTTTGCGGATGTCCTTGAGTTTTTTTGAAACTCAAGTAATATTAACATCGATTGCATCATCTCTACATTTCGTTTGCCTCTGTTTCCGTAATTTAGTAGGTTAGGTTATCGCTATGAATGGGTTGCAGGCTTACTAACATCTTCCCCCAAACCCGGTACTTGGTATGCACAACTTAAGATATGTTGACCCATCATAATTCCATCCATCTCTTCGCATGCTTTTAATAATTTTTATTTTGCGGCTTTTATTTATTTTCAGACGCACTAATTTCATAGTATGTACATTTTACAGTTTTAAAGTATTCCTTCCCGGATAAACCACGTATACATTTACATAAGTGAAGTTTAAGTTTTGTGCGGTGTTGGTTCTCTAAATTGTCTTATCTTGCTATATGATTTGTGATTGCACATTCTAAAATGATGTAAAAGTATGTGAAAGTGTTTGTATTGTACTGTCATATAATATCTAACCGGTGGAATAGGACGCAACATTTTCTCGCTTTTATCTTAAGATTTGTTTTGAAATTCGACACTTTGTTAATTTTAAATGTAGCACCTATGTACCATTATTCCCTTAGCGCACACATTTGTAAAGTTTAATTTTTATGTACTTCAAATCAAAGTTCTAATCAGTTTCATTATTGTTGTTTAGGTTTAAACCGGGTGCAAGGCAAAAGCCAATTAAAATAATAGTTGTAAAAATGTTGCGTCATTTTGGCCGCCATCTTACCTATACGCGATTAATTCAAAATACTTTTCAAAATCAACAACTCACTTGTTTTCACAAATCAGTTAATCTGTTAAAAATTCAAACTTTTCCGAAAAAAAACAACAATAATAATGATACTGGTGATGAATCCATTGCACAGCAATTATCCAAGGTTAGCACTGCATTATTATGTATTGTATTTCATATAATTTTGTACTGTATAGATACAGTAACTAAGATGAATGTTTTTTGTTTTAGATCGATGTCGAGGTATCGCAATTGCTGGCTCTAAAAGCGCAACTTTCGGAGGAGAATGGAACGCCACAAAAGTTTACCCTCAAAACCCCCAAAGGGACTCGTGATTATAGTCCCGAACAGATGGCATTGCGTCAGGGAGTTCTAGATAAAATTGTTTCTATTTTTAAGAAACACGGTGCAGAATCGATTGATACCCCAGTATTTGAGCTTAAAGTAAGTAATATAACTTGTTTTACGTTCTATTTTATTAATTTGTTTTCTCTGCAGGAAGTCTTGACTGGAAAATATGGCGAGGACTCGAAGCTTATATATGATCTAAAAGATCAGGGTGGAGAAATTTTGTCTTTGCGCTACGATCTCACAGTTCCTCTAGCAAGATATTTAGCTATGAGCAAAATATCTAGCATCAAACGATACCACATTGCAAAAGTATATCGACGCGATAATCCATCCATAGCCCGAGGTCGATATCGGGAATTTTATCAGTGTGTGAGTTGAAGATGTGCTGCTGTTTATAAAGCTTGAAGCGGTTGCTAATAGTCATATTGTATTTCAGGATTTTGATATCGCCGGAACATATGACCCCATGCTGCCAGATGCTGAATGTGTCAAGATCGTTGTGGAAATCCTTGAATGTTTAGAAGTCGGTGATTTTACAGTTAAACTGAATCATCGTCAATTACTCGACGGAATGTTTGAAGCTTGTGGAGTTCCTACGGACCTATTTCGTTCAATTTGCTCTTCGGTGGATAAGCTGGACAAGGTATACTCGTAACTCTAAAATATCATTTCTAAGAAGGGCTTGCTGGTTTCAATAATTAGTCCAAATTAAATTTTCCAAGTTGTCCCATAAGTTATTGCATATTGACATAAACTAGGCTCGCCCGATGTCAAAATTCGGCTATTATATATGTATATGTATATATATAATCGTGGTGGCCCGTCGAGTTGTGTGTATGTGCGTCGACCTCAACCTCGACTTCGCAGGTTCGATTCCTGCTCTGTGCGACAGTAATAATTTTCGCCACCTTTTTCGAGTATTTCCTGTCGACACAAAGCCTCTCAAACTTGGCCGCTCGGAGTCGGCATAAAACTGTAGGACCCTTCCATTCGTGAGAGAAAAATAGAACGAACAACATGAGTGGTTACTGAAAAGCTAGGCCACCATATTATATACAATATAATATAAATATATTCTATTATATATAATATGGTGGTCTTGCTTTCCTCGCCATATTATATTATATTTATATATATACAATCACATGCACAAAAATGAATCGTCTATACGCTTATCCCTAGCATCTTTCCTTTTCTTTCCTATCTTGACTTTCAAAGCAGCAGACTTGAAAATGTTGCTTTAAAGTTAATTTCCACTAACGTATTTATAAATCAGTCAATACTTGAAATGGAACTGCTGAGACATACACATTTTTTTTGCTATATAAGTTATGACTTGAAGAATCCACATCGAGAAATCTCTTAAACAATAATATATTTCAA
This sequence comes from Eristalis arbustorum, assembly GCA_916610145.1. Taxonomy (NCBI): domain Eukaryota; kingdom Metazoa; phylum Arthropoda; class Insecta; order Diptera; family Syrphidae; genus Eristalis; species Eristalis arbustorum. Next base: position 352,313 of record OU744320.1, read on the forward strand.
ATATTGTTACAGAGCCCTTGGGTTGAGGTCCGAAAAGAGATGATTGAAGAGAAAGGACTGGACGAATCAGTTGCTGATAAAATTGGAGAATATGTGCAGCTGAATGGTGGTGTAGATTTGGTTGAACGGTTACTGCAAGATGAGAAGTTAAAAAAAATTAAGTCTGCCGTCAATGGTTTGGAAGGAATGAAATTACTTCTAAAATACTGCAACGTTATGGGTCTTAGCAAACGAATTAGCTTTGACCTCAGTTTGGCGCGAGGTCTGGATTATTACACTGGAGTTATTTACGAGTGTGTGCTAAAGGCAGAACCCAAAATTGTGCAAAATGGTGATGAGGCAGGAACAGTGGGCTCTGTTGCCGGAGGTGGACGGTATGACAACCTGGTCGGTATGTTCGATCCTAAGGGAAAACAAGTTCCTTGTGTGGGAGTTTCCATAGGCGTAGAACGCATTTTTTCCGTGCTTGAAGCTAAATTGGCTGCTAGCGGAACTAAGACACGTACAACTGAAATTGAGGCTTACGTCGCATCTGCTCACAAGGGTCTCCACGAGAAGAGATTACAAATCTTAAACCAATTATGGGATCAAGGAGTAAAAGTAAGTAAAAGTAAAAAACAAAATGAAAAAGAAGCTAATCCGATGATATTTAGGCTGAACATTCTTACAAGCTGAATCCAAAGCTTTTAGCACAACTGCAACACTGTGAAGAAAATAGTATTCCTCTGGCTGTGGTATTCGGAGACTCCGAATTAGAAAAAGGGATTGTCAAAATCAGAGAAATCGCTACACGGAAGGAAGAAGAAGTTAAAATCGAAAACTTGGCCGATGAAATCAAAAAACGTTTAAGAACCTAGATCATCGATATAAAGCATTTCATAACAAATTGTATTTATTTATTTATAACGCTTTAACGAGTTATTGAAGGGCATTCAATTTTTAATGTTGTATCAATTTCATGATTTGCCTGTACATCAGACCAAATGAAATAAATCACTATAAACCAATCAGCGAGACAACCAAAATATATGTGTTTTCATTTAATTAATAATATGTCCTTTAATTTATTAGTCATTGAATTCAATGTACCTACATTATTTGCTTGAACACATTTTTTCTAATTTTCCCAGATTCTGCAAGGCAATCGTATTCGATTTATTCGTCATGCCGGATCCACCGACAAAAGTCTTTTCTATAAATTTGATTAATTATAAATTATACAAAAGACAATACGTAAAAATGAACGCGTTTCTTAAGACAGGTTTCCGGGTGAGTACTTGCAATTGTTTCAATACTACTATTTTCGACTAAGACATTTTCATGGGGTTATTACAAATTGAGAGGCAATTAATTTATATGCTTGAATGAATGTTGACAATTTTGCATAGAATCCTAATAAAATATATATGTACATAAGTAAATAGATATTGAGAAAGTGAGTAGAAATTTAACAACGAACGTAATGTGATTATAGGGTATTTAGGTTAGTTAAGATTGGCTGTCTGCATTGGAACTAGTATTCACGTACAACAATATACATCTTTATAACTCTGTAAACAAATTAAATACCTATCCATTAGATTTCAACGATTCAAAGTAAACTGTGTACACGAGATCTATATATTTTGCAAACATCGAAGTGGACATAAAAACTAATTGCGTTAGTTAGGTATTATTTTAATACAGGTATTATTATAAAAGAAAAACACAAGTGTTGTAACACTTTTGTAATATTGTTATTGCTGCACACTGACAGTGGAAGAAGCCTGGAAAAAATCATATAAAATGTCTGTAGTGAGATGTCCATAGATACGTCGTGTGTGAAAAGGTTGATTGGATGTTTTAATTATATATTATATTTGTTAGTTCAGTAGAACTCCACCATCGTAAAGGGACCCAGTAGTTCTTCTTCTTCTTGTGGCGCTTCAGTCCGGGGTGAACCTGGGCCTCGGTAAACAATCCTCTCCCTAGCCAGCTGCTCCAATTTCGCACTCCAAGTTGGTTGAGGTCCTTCTCCACTTGAGTGCGCCATCGGGTTCGTGGTCGTCCTCTGTTGCGTTGTCCCACTGGTTCGAAGTCAAAGATTCCCAGTAGTTACAGATTAAAAATATAAATTTAAATATATTTAACACATAGACGCTTTAAAAGGTAAAACACATCCTATAAGCTTTTCAATACAATTTGGCGTTTGGAATACCAACCATAATTTTTTTCCCAGATTTGGCCAACCAAAAGCATAAGTGATATTAAATTCAACTTAAAAGCATCTTAAAACTGTGCCATAAACGACGTCTACTAAGGTTTGAAAAGGGCTTTAGACCCTTAAATCTAAGTTTCTGATGTGCCTTTACTTTTTACATAGTTTCTTTAAGTATTTGCTTGAGGTGCTTTAAATGTGTTTACATGCAGAAAGAAAATAAAATCGTGAAAATTACATGTGATTTTCCACTACGATCGAGATAATTAATTTATCGGTGATTATAATCTGTTGGTGCAAATGTATGCGCACAGTTATGACAAATTTTATAATTTGTATACTTACATTGTGAATAGATGGTGAACTGCAGAGTTGGTTTAACCAATCGTTCTCCTTTAGGGAGGATCCAGAGAATATTCGATAAAATAATAGTATTAATATAAAAGATAGGTACAATTGTTTATTGACAAAAATATTCTGCTAATAGAAGAATACTTGTTTTGTAATTAATTAATTGGAACCGATGTATTTTGTTGGAACTAATGAAATGTTTCACTTATTTACGTTATCCTTTTTTATTAAATCCATTCCCCCCCCCCCCCTTTTATTGTAAAAAGAGTTGGTAAATTTATTATTGAGAATGTTATATTAGAAGATACAAACAGCACATAGCGTAAACATCATTCCACGGAATAACTCAATGGTGATTTGATTACAATACCGCCAAAAGATGCTTCCCACGATTCTGATTTAATCCGAAAATTAAACGCGAACAGGGTTTCACTCTTCCCATGTATATCTATATATGGTATATGTATTGTACAACGTATGTGTATGTAACTGTCCATATGCTTCCAAAGGAAAACAAATTGTATCACCCCTGTATGAAAAAAGAAAATATTGAAACGGTCATACTTAAAGCATTCCCTTTATGATATAATGACCTTCAAATCGGATTAATTTTGAATTGCGAGATTTTTTCCAACCCTTAAAAAGCGCCCAAATACTGCACACTATGCTTTTTTATAGTTAATGTATATGTTTTATTGTATAAATACGTGTATGCGACATTGTTAAAGGAAACCAAAACCATATCACAATAATTATTGGTTAGGGTGTGATAATACGCTCCGTATACCAAATCATCGTTTCTACTGATGGCACTGATTTCCTGTATGATGCATTCGGCAGTGCAAATACGCCTGAAGTCATTTTCAGTCAGTCATTTCTTTATCTTTTGGCTCCAGTAACTACATATACCTTAACTTGAAATAAATGTTCTTTACGTGTACATACATACGTTCTAGGGGGCCATTTTTAAACACATTGCTGGAGGACACAGGCTCGAAATCTTAAACTTCTATGACCTGACAAAAATTCGCATTCCAACACAATGTCTTAAACGAAAAATGTATCGTTTTCCTTGTTCGAAATATTCAATAAATACAAAACTTGTTTCTTTCTCTTAAACCATTCGTACCTGACCATAGCAATGTAGACGATTATCTTACTTTTGAAGTAAATTTCAAAATAATGTGTTTACTGAACCTGACCTATATCAGTTCACGAGTTTATATTATGGTATAGTCAATGTTTTTGACTCAGTTTTTTCTGTTCAGTGGATATATATCCACTATTGTCTGAACCCTCATATTGTTGGTATAAATTAATCCTATTTATTCAATTACAGGGGATTGATTTTATCGTGATGTTTTTTACGCGTGCAAAAAACCATTTTGAATACAACGAAATCATCCCTGTGAAAAATGTATTAGTAGATGGAGTACCTACTCAACTGCCATAATCTTTCTGTCTCGTCTTATTTATCTCATACGCATTAACAATACTATTTGTTTTAAAAATGCATAATACTACTATTTTTCGTAATTGTTTGATACATTTTACATTTTTTACAATAACTCGGCTAAAATACCTTATGATATAATATGTACATAATTCAAATGTTCGCCTATGTCCTTGAATTACAACACATGTGGCTCGAAACTTTTTGTGTACATTTTCACTCAATACATTGCACGAGCAAACTATTTACTCCCTTTTCTGCATTGTGTTGAAGCGAAAAATTACCACCAAGTCTCTAAACAGGTCACGTGGCATCTATTTCTTATCGTGGTGACCAACTTTCCATGTGCCACGTGCCATCAAATAACTCATCTCCAAAACTGCAGTAAGAGTCATGATTTTAAATTTGTTTTTATTTGGTAAAATATAATTCATCACTATACCTACCACGTGGATATTGGCATGCATAGGGGGAGATGAGCATTATACCTACCAGTCGGTTGCACTTTTGAAAGTGACTTCACTTCATGTTCATCGATGCATTGCTAATCCATCAGCGTTTTATAGCTCTTTCTAGATGGCAAAGCCGAGATTTCGGTGAAGCGCACACGTCTACACTTCGTAATTTAATTAGAAATTTGGTGTGTTAACTCACAACCCACCACTGATACTATCTTTAACACATTTCACACATGGCTTTTTGTGTTTGCTAACTTGCGAGATCAAAACTAACATTTCGAGGAAAGAACGATTTTGAAAGAAAGTTGCTACATATCTATTTGACAAAACATGGAAAAAACAATACACACAGTAAGTCATGTGTTTGACAGGCTGCCGTCTTCAGTCGCATTGATGAAAAAGGAAAAAACCGTAAATCTGTTTGCTCAGCAATTGACCAAAGAGATATGGGGGACAATTTCCTGTCGAAACATTCTTGTGAACATATAATATTTTGAAATTGATTCCTCAATGAAGGTTTCGTAAACAATGGGCTCACCCGGCAAGTTATTCTTTTGTCATAGGTAAACAAAACGAAGTTAAAGTCGTACAATCGAATAAATGCCCGCAGTGTTCAGCCATGAAATGGAAACTTTCAAGCAATTTGGATAGGACAAAGATTTGATTTATATGGCAAAGTAAAGATACACAAATTATTCCATAGAGAAATATACGTGTGTGTGTTTGTGCCAACATTGAAAGTTTCCTGGACACAAAATGGATATTCTCAGTTAGAAAGTTTTATGCCCCGCATCGCCCACACTGGACGTAGGGGATTTCTTTTAAATAATGTTTCCTTTGGGACCTAACCCTTTCGTATTCCACTACGGGTTAATGCGACTGGCTGTCTTCGTTTTTTTAAGAAATCTGTAATTTATCACCTGACCGCCTTAATTAGGACTGTAGTTGGGAATAGCTATGTGTCAATGTTGTGTCCATGGAACTGGTAAAATCCATTACAATTCGCAGGAATAGTAATTTTGATAAATCGTGCTGTAACCAAACTAAGCTTTTATAATACTTGTTGTTTTTACATTTGTGTGAATGAATGTATTTAAAAAGTGGCCTCAGAATTTACCCCTTTGGATACGAATTCACCAGTGAACGACTTAAAAAATACTGTGACTGTGACTTTTAGTTCCGCAACCCTTAAACTACTATTCTTATGTTTCGAATTGCGAGGGCTACTTACCATGAAGCGAGAGTGAAGTAGGAATGTGATTAGAGAACCCTTGTGCTGCTGTCAGGCAATGAAAAATTATTTTTTGATTCCATCAGATTGTAGGGTTCCGCTATTGAAACTCAAGACCACAAAAAGAAAAAAAGGGTTCACTTGTGGCTTACCCGTTAACGTGTTTAAGATAAATAGCCTTCATCCGTTGTTGTTGCGCACTTCGTGTGATATCGAGTTTAATTAAAATTTATTTCAATCCGAGAAAGTGAACCGAATACTTATGAGCAAACAAGGAGCACGTTATAACGTAAAAATAACTCAGGAATCCTGGGTCTTTAAATTAAATCATTGTTTGTGCAATTGCTCACCGCAAGCGGGAGAAAATAAGGACTATTAATCATTTGGTCTTGTTCTTTGTTCGTGTCCATTCTTAAGTAAGAATGGTAGCAAAAGGGTTGGTTTTGAATGGCTCGATTAGCATTTTCCATGGATTGGGTGTCAACATCTTGGAATGCTTACTCACAACAATGTATTTTACTTCAGGATTGACAATTACAATCGCCCTAGTTTGGTAGGCAGCAATATTTTGCAGGACTTAAGTTTCAATCATGGAATACATTAATAAATTCCTGAATTATATGAACCGTTGCGTCACATCCTCCGTAAGCTCAAATGCATAGACGTACATGTGCTAATGTTTTTCGTACATTGTATAATGTTTTCATTCCACCCTATAGGTAGTATACAGATATCGCTTCCCTGAAGATTGTAACATTGATCGCTAATTAACTGTGATTATCGTTGCGTCTAATTCAATGAAGCCAAAACCCATAAGATAAAATCTGTTCCTGCAAAGAATACTAATCTAAAATTTCGTACAACCAATCTTTAATTGCTCATTTTTTTGGTAAGCAGACATGTAGTCGGTCGACAGAACAAACAATTCATTTCCATCGCCTTTCCTTTCACTGAACTTAGTGTCCTGGTCGGATAAAAAAACTGTCTTTTTTACCCGGATGTATAATGTCGCAATGGCAAATAGTCATTTTAGTCTATTTAGCTCTTCCTGCTCACGTAGGGGTGGAATAAGCGATTATAGGTACATTGCTTGTAGGTATCTACCATATGTATGTATGTATGAATACAGAAACGTTTGTGCTGAAGATCCCTTTGGTGGTAAGGACATCACAGTGACACCCTCCGGCTCAATGTTATTTAACAGTTATTTATTTTGTGAACGGTTTTAGTCTATTTTTTTTTTCCCACCGCCATCACTACTACAGCATTCCCGCAGGATGTGAACAAAGGAGATGACTTATTCCATTTTTTATGAATGTGTCAGCTCGTTGCTGCTTGTGATGTGATGCGGCCAAGTGATTTGATTAGATACACTCTCCAGTATCGTAGCGGATACCGCCATCAACGGAATCAACTGTTTGGATGATTTATTGTCTGTGGATGTTTGGTTCACTTCTGCGACGATTGATTTGTCTTCTACTGTCTACTTCTGAAATAAAATGGTCACATTTAGAAAGTATAGTTATATTATATATTAGAGTAGTTACTCTAAATAAGAGGTCCGAATAGTGACAGATTTGTTTATATTTGAACTTTTGAAAAATTAAACTCTTAACAAAAAAAAAAAAAAAATATATGTATATATATATTCCAAGTTTGTTAATTTGCATTAATATTTAAGATAATCAAATCTCTCTATTAACAAACCTATGAAGAGTTCTTTGGTTTGTGAATCGTTAGAACTGCAAATATTTTGGAATTTCAATTGGGATACAGCTGTAATACTTAATCATAAGTTTGTATGTATGTGTGCAGTGTACGGGTATTTTAACATGATCAAATTTAGTTGGAACAACTATTACCAGTTCTCTTTAAGGGTCGCACCACGTTTTCATACACCCGCACATATGTTGTCTCTTACTCGCACAAGCGATAGGGTAAATGTACAAGACTGACCAAATAACGCATTGTCCTGCTTCAAATCTAATATGTACGCCGTATTTTGATCAATTGTTTGTTATGTTTAATATTAAATACATGTTTGTGCTTATTACATAATTTAATATCAAAAACGCAACCACCATATTACAGTACCTGACAAATTGATCAAATATTCGGCCACGTCCTTTCTTCTTTGGAAAATCGCAAAACACAACAGTTGACCTTAAACGCATATATTTTTTGAAATTGAGGAAAATAGTAACAGAGGCGGTTATTGAGAAGACAAAAGATACCGGGCGGAGTAAATGAGGAGCGAAGAGATTTATCCTCGATCTGGTAATATTTCCGGTATTGGTTGAAAACTCTTGTGCTTCTAGATAGTCTATGATTTCAATGCTGACAAATGCAATATACAACCAATTCTGTTCGTTGTTGCTGAAACGAATATGTGAAATTCATGCCAAAGAGTGGACAATCTTTATTTTAACATTTTTTCGTACAAAATTCATATAAATTGGAGCAAGATTGATTAAACAATTTATAAAAACGTGTTACGACTACTCTAAAAAAACACTCTTCTTACGCTCGCGAAATTTAAAACGTACTTCTTGCGTTCGCCCAATCTTCACAGAATAAATATGTGACTTGATACGGATCTTTATCATTTATGTGTACAATGCACAAAATTGTTGCAATGCAATGCAAATATTGTTCAAGTTTGCTATTTAATTTAATAGTATGACGGATATTAATGGCAACATTAAACCAAGTCCATGCAAACCCGAATAAAGATAAAAAAAGTAAAAGCTGATTTAAAAATGACAAGATTTCTGCATCCATCCGATACCTCCTACCTTGCATTTGGACAGATGTAATTTGATCAAGTGAAAGGGCTTTACCTTGTATATCTATCGATGTATGAAGCAATCTTAGAACTATTTCCAGCTTTAGCCTTAGTGGCCCAATCAGTTGAGAGGGATTTAATAAGATTGCGTTTAATAATATGATGATTGGCCAAGCAATGGTGTAAGTACGCCGTGCTTTTTTGGCCTAAAGAAAGAAATAAAAGTTGTTAATTCAATATGATTTTTACGCAATACCCGAAACTAAAGAAACTCAACAACAACACCAAATAGTTTACCATTAGTAACTCAGTAATTCCAAATTTGGTGGCATTTTTACTAGTTGATTTTATAGAGGGCGTATCGCTGTACAATATGAGCGTCATCGAAATAAAATCAGAAGTTATGAGAGAGTGATAGACAGAAAGGCCGAGATATGTTCTTGATGACGAAACCTTAATTTGTTAAAAAATATGTAGCTTGTAGCAAGCATAATAATTAAAAAAATACTAAAACCTCTAAGCAGGAATATGCGTACATAATGTTACATGCTTTTTATTTGCTTAAATAAAATGCTTATATCTTTCGGTTCCACTAAGCATTATTGTAATATATGCATTTATTTATAATATTAAATATTGAAATGTTTCCATTCAACAATAACTTTTCCATTTGAACAAAAACTTCGCAAAGTATTCTACAAAAATAAACATATATGTATGTACTTCAGAAGAATTCTAATCAAAAGATGAATGTAATTTTGAAAAAGTTTGATTTTAAACGATTTATAAGGGGATATAGAAAAAATATTTCGGATATACGTAGGAGCACGTTCTTTTGCCTTAAAGTGTATTAAACTTTTTTCAACTAACCCTTAACTTACTCTTCTGCTCCTAGGAGTTCATATTTTTATTTGTATTTTTATTTCGTTTTATAAACCATCTTCAAAGGACATTGCTCCTCCCACAAGAGGATAGGTCCTTTTATTAGATAAGGCGGACGCATACATTTCATTCGAGAATCTCCATTCACCTAATGTCTCATGCCAGTCTGATCCCGCGCACATGTCATTCCGTCAGTTGGAGCAAGAGCAGCCAACAACAGCATGGAATGAACAATTGTTGATTGGAGGGACGCAAAATGTATGCATTGATGGGGGGAGAACATCATGGAGCAAAAGCTTTCATGGAAAAATCGAGAGAGAGAGAGAGCGAGAGAGTAAAAGAGAGGAAATGGAAGCAGAGCGCTCGAGTTGTTTACAATTGATGACCACGTGTACGAAATTTCTCCATTCCTGGAAAGTCTTGATTGTAGCAAGTGCTGCCAGTAAAGTTTTTTTTTGTGTAAATAAGTAGTAGCTTACAACACTGCAAACTGCAAAAATCGAAAAGATTTGGATGAGTAGATTCAGTTTCTTCAGTAAATTGTGTGGGGCATAATTGTATAAGCTATGTTACTATCGTGATTGTTGCCCTATTTATGATATTATAAAATAAAATGTCGAAATATTTAATTTCTTTGTTTACCACTGAGATTAAATGTGCACCTATTTTCATACAGTATCTCTCGAGGGGCAATAAAATACAATCTTCTGATAATTCATTCAACAAACAATTGCATGAACGTTTATATTTAATTGGAATTTGTTTTGAGGTTTGATCAAAGGTCAAAAGCATACTAATTGAATTGCTTCCCTCCAGAAATACATAAATTTGTCGCAAACAAATCTTATCTAATAATTGTCATCAGAACTCAAACCGATTAACATCAGAAAATTAATTTAAAAAAATATCACGAAATATACATAGTAATTATTGATTAAATGAAATTAAAACACAAGAATTTGATTTAATTACTTGTAGCCAACGTATGTGTATTCTATTTTGTGAACCGGCGTTTTATCAATTTTATCAGAGTACTGAAAGCCGGCTGTCAACTATGATCACCCACTCACTTCCACCCGCCACACTTTCCAACTGGAATTTCCCGAGAAAGCGAATGAGAGATAATAACAAAATTCGAATGGAATGCTCTTTACCACGCATGTTATCATTAGCATGTTGTCTAAACGAATCTTGCCACTAACCGCCCTCGAAAATCTGCTCAAAATCCATTGGAAGTTGTCCGCCGATTGGTGTTGTGTATCATCCCCTTTGCTTATGCGGTTCTCAATTATTTTTATATGCTTTGCCTTTCCTTTTTTCACTTTATCTCTCTTTCTTGCATCCATCTGCGCCCTCTCCCGAATCAGTAGGAGGATTTCAGTCTTGCTTCTGCTTCTATCGTAGTGCAAACCGAATTCCATTCGATTCACGAGTCATTCGTCGAATAATCGTTGACGCTGTGGGTCGGTTGTCGGAGTACGTTTGTATTATTGCGATACTTTCACCGTGATTTATCTTGTGGATTCTTGAGTGCATATTAAATAAAAATACTACAGATTTTAATTATTACTTAAACACACAATATTTATAGCCAAATACCATTAAGGAGAAAATCTAATTAACAAATAAAAAGATAAATAATAATTTGTGTTCTCGAGTATTTCGTCTTATACATGCCGGCTCAAATTAGTAGTGCTAAGTCTAATAGTAATCACAGCAGTCAAGCCAGATTGTATTAAACACAAAAATATACAAATATAGTGAGAATTTAATTGTGAGTGATATAAACAACTTGGGTGAGAGTGATTTACACTTGTTCTGACCTATATAACGCACACATTGAGTTACTTTGTTTCGAATTCCCAGTTTTATCAGTTTGAAAATTTGCTTGAAATTGTCCTAAGTAAATAAACAATCAACAGAATAATATACATACATACATATAGGCGATATATTCCGCACTGATTCATTAACATCAAACAAGTTAAAGGTTATTGAGCACTTGAATTCTCTTGTTGATTTTGTTAACTGAGTCGTTCACGATTGTAGCTGAGAGTTCAATATACGTAAGTATTACAAACTTTTCCAACAGAACTATAAATAAAAAAAACGGTTATGCGGAAAATGATTCACTTTCTGTATCTTAATTGTAATTGTATGCAATTGTTGGTTGAGATATAGTTCGGATTTTAAACCGCAAAACTAATTATACTCAGGCGTATCTGCTCATGTAATTGGTAAATTAATTTCGAACCAATTAGAAAGTAAAAAAAGTAATAATACTTGTTAGTACATGTTCGGAACGAGTGTGTTGCCGTAACATTCGCAGACGTTAATATGTGCGTGCACGGGTGCTTAAGTTCAGTTAATTTGCTTGGGGTCTCTAATTAACGAGTTCTCCTTCATTTTCACTCACTGCAACACATTGTTCTGTACACTTTACCTGACAAATGAGAAGCAGAAAAGGCATACTCGCTGCATTTTGCAAAAAAAGAATTGCTGATGGACTCATCACGCATTTGGATTGAAAATGAATATTTTAATTAATTTTATGTAAATGTCATGCAAAGATACTGAATAACAGGCCCACGGACTTACGTATTAATTGCATTTAATTGCTGGAAAATGTGTTCAATTGCATTCGAGTTAGCTACAGATCTGGTTTGAAGTAAATAATAAATTCTTATATGGAATGAGCTGCTTTACCATAATCGCTGTTTATGAGTAAATTACCAAAAGTGCCTGCAAGCAAAGATACATTTAAATTGAGCGTTCTGAAAATATAATAACGTAAATACTCGGGTTGGAAAGTACAATAAACAATTTGCACCTACTGTTCGAATATTGGTGTTTGGGGTAATTGAAGGCATCACGGTTACAACTCCAAGAACAAACAATCATATACAACCTACACAAAACGGCATTTCTGTTCATAGATTCCTGTTGAACCCGTTTCTCGTTACTAACAGCTTATAGATATTGAATCAATGAAGCATTAAATGTGATATACATATGTACCATGCATGTTTACCAACAGTAAAAGTTCGTTATCTTTGAGGTGTTGAACATGATCATAAATAGAGAGGAAACCTTGCCTTTATGTCATTGTATTTTCATTCATTATTTCTAGGGTAGTCCATCCAGATTAAATTTTTGCTATGAATATGCCTTATGGTATTGCTATCTACCGTTCTTACCATGATCACCTATGAGAATGGAAAGACATCAAAATTTATTTAAGAATAAGATATTGGAAATAGTATCCACATCTTTGAAGTAATTCAATTATTGATATGTAAACTGGCTGAGTAACTTATTTTATCAATGGAGTTGCCATTTGAACGTTACTACAACAATGGAAAAATGAATTAAATGTGTAGATCAAATAACGTTTCTGAAGAACATATTTTTTGTCAGTGCTTCATAAGCACGGTTCTCAATGTGAACATCGTTAAAAAGGTTAGCCCATTTATATAAAACACACATTTATGTAATGAATGACATGATATAATGATATAAAGAATATTTTATCTCGCAGGGAAAATTGTAATTGGAATTGAATTTCAGGACCCACTCGAAGTGGAGAAGGGAATATTAAAAGAATACCAGAAAACTAAATATTTATTGATGCTGATGTTAGATTTTAGGATTGAATTTAATATTCTATTGAATGGCTAGAAAGAGAAAAAGTGAGTGACGACTTTTATCCAGTGAGTTTTTTGAAACTATAAATCAGTATCGCCGTGTGATGTATTGTAACAAACCAACGAATACGTCACAATATTACATTTTTAGTTAATGTCCCACTACTATTTGCAGTTACTTGTATCAGTAGTTGTATGAATGCCATTTGCTGACGAATCGTTCATGAATTACAAAACTAACAAGTATTGTGCTGAAATAAGCAAATAAAAGGCTTAAAATTCTTTCATATATCTTATATAGAGATACAAAATGAGTCTGTGTAGCATACCGGTGGTGTTGAAAATTCGTCTGATTAAATACAAATATGTTGTTGATTTTGTGATATCTGATTTCTTTTTTGTTAGCTAAAAATGTAATGCTTGATACAGGAATAAGAAAATAAAAATATTAAGATACTTGCTAATAATACTAAGGAGCCTTTATGATTTATTTTTTATGGTTAATTTAGTGTAAGTCAAGCAAAAATGTTGTTCACTTTATGAGGGTGCAAATGGCCTTGTAAACACAGTAATAATGCTGATCATAAAAAAATAACCCCACATTTTACAAACCCCTTCAATCGAATCCATCTGGCGCACAAAAAATGTATACATATAGATATACCCCAAGGGATAGCGGAGCACAAAGTGTTCTCATATCACACCTTCTCAAATATTATAAGTAATGTACATTGAATTTTATTCTAACACTCTTCAGCTTTTTGAGGATGTTAATTTTTTTTTTGAAAAATATAAAATTGTTTTCCAATTACTTACTTATAACTGCAATGAGCAATTATTATATGTATCCTATAACTACATTAATATTTCTTAAATTGTAATGCTTTCAAATTCTAAGATAAAATAATTCAAAAAGGTAACAGACCTAGTGCCTGCAGATCTACTAACGAGATTATTTGGTTAGGAAATTTCTACCAAGCAACATTTTCTGAGTTATCCTCAGAAATAAAATGCTGAATTTAGAATTAGGCTTGGGTTAGTCAGAACCTTTGAGGTTATAGTTTGTAGATAAAAGTCCCGATAAAACGAGACTGAGTGTTGACTCGTTAATACAACCCACATTAAGATTAACATATTTCTCTCGTAATTAATGCTCCATAAAAATAAATTATTAAAAACTGGTATATAATTGCATTAGGAACTATGAAATATATGAAAGCAATTTATTAACATTTAATAGCACTCCCAATATAGCGAGAGTGGGTTTGCTTTTCTGTTCTTAATTACCTACTACAAATTTCTGTACACTATTGGCGATAATTAAGTCGTATCACAGTTGTAGAAGAAAATAGTTGTTGGTGGACATGTTTGTGGGGAAGCAGGGATAAACGATTTATTTCAATAGCCCTCGAATGCAAAATAGTGTATACAGATCATAGGCTGTAAAGTAAGGCGTATGCTTGACGGTATAAAATCTATAGTACAAAAATAGTATATATAGTGCAGCAACTAAAAAGTAATGCTACGTGCAGGTTCTTATTAATACTTGCAACATCTTGTGATGCCCATAAGTTTACTCACAATAAGTAAAAAAAAACAATAAAAATATATAAAAACGACATAAACATCTCTTGTCGGTAGCAACACTCAAAGAGGGCCCTCATCAGCTATGGCATTAATAAATCGCTCATCTTTTATGAAACATGTCATGCGAATTTGTTTTATCTTCATTTGTTTATGCCCCACAACTCCACTCTAAACGGCATGTTAAAATACCATCTTAAAGACAATGTGTCTTCGTTAATTACTATTTACAATTCCGAAACAAAAATAAAAAGTACAGAAATGAGAGAAAAATCTGGGAGTTCACTTAATTCGACGAGTGTGGCAAGCAACAAGAACTTCATCTCACAATTTATGCAATACGTATTTAGAAATGTATATTCATGCATACATTTATGTACGTACGTATACTTCAGAACTATACCCATTTGTATAGGCAGACTTGCAGAATAATTTATATATGTATGTATGCACTACGTAGCAAAAAACGGAACGAGCGAAAAAGTATTCTTAAGAGAGATCTTGGAAGTCGCTGTGTTTCGCATCTTCCGCGTCGTCTATGTGCCAAATGACAAGTCAGACAGAAAAAGTATCTGAACTGAGCGATGAGGTAGTGCAGCGACTATGCTGCTGGACAAAAAGAACAAAATTTGTAAGCGCAGTAATTATACTGTTCGCTAATGGGAAGCAATGTGTCACATGCGTTTGGCGGCAGTGACAGTCGCTTAAGTGACATGCTGACTGCCATGTGAGACAAATTTATGGAGACAACAAGGGAAGAGAGATAGCATAACTTTAAGAATTGCGTGGGATCGAGGAAGAATGGTTTTGATTTTATTGAAATGAAAACAATACTGGACGGATTAAGCCCGTTTTAATTATCTACTACTCTAAGCGTAACTAAATGCACACATACGAGCAGTGTTTGTGTACGAAATCAAAATCTCCATCAAATAAAACACTAATCTCGAGCCTTATTTATTGCAGATCAACGAAATGAAAAGGAAATTGTGAAAATGAAATGTTGTTTCTGCTGTTCATTTGTGTAAACAAGAATCGTGTTAAACTGTGAAAACAACACTTCGTCGGTTTTAATGGGGGGCGCGACTTTGTGCTAGTTACCATCCCCGTGCCCGTCCGTATCTGTTGATAGTTTAGCAATTAATGAGTTTTGTTTTAATTAGAGAAAACAGATAGGGAGAGCAATAACTGAGGTTTGACAAACAAAAAAATAAAAGAAATACATCGATTTTTATAAGTGAATGCTTTTTTAGAGTGTATTTTATAATATAAATGATTAAATTCATACTCTTACATGCGTATGAGTAACGAACGTTTTTTTTTAACGAAGTTCCTGCAAATTTCTTCTACTAATGATTGCCCTGTGCACATTACAATCGCCATAATAATCTCTTCATCAAATCGTTTGTAGAGCTGAATAGAGTTCAAGGCATCTAACGCTGAAGCGGGCGGCAATATACTTTGCATGGAATACGACAAATGAATTGGACATCAAAACATGTTCGCTCACTTTTAATCAAATTAATAATTTGTAAAAACAGATTGAGACTGTTAAAATGAACAAATGTACTTAAACTTCGCTCTTCGCTTGAATTAATTTCTTATCCATGTTTTTTTATTGTCTTGCCGAAACTTTTTGCAATAATAAAACAAAAATATCACAGTTGTCGATTGTCAAATAGGTGTGCATGTCTAGCCATGGCGGAGATTAATACGAACTATCTACTTTAGATGTATTACTAATAGCAAATGTATTGTTAATCTGTTACATATGACTTCTCTCGTCGCTGCTGATTCCCAAATATTTGAATAAATATCCAACATAGGTTACCAGATTCACCCAATGGAAACATATTTTACAATTTAACTTTACATAGGCAAATAGTATATGGTAGTGGTAGACATGTTTATATCATCACAACTTTTGAAAAATCGCTTTGTGCTGGAAACATTGACATAACACAAACCATTGATATGTTTAGACTGCTGCGTTGCCGACAGTTAGATGTCGCAGCCAGACAACCTTCACTCCATCTAAATTAAATGTGACTTTCAATCTTGAAAACGTCTAATTTAATAAACCCTCTTTCGAGCATTTAGATGTCATGAACAATCAGTTGGACACAGATAGCATGTCACAAAAGCTTCCCTTATTCAAGTGTGCATCCTGATGAGGCGGCACGGACACATTGATTGCGGGAAAACAAAAATTAGTTGTACTTCCACACATTCTATTGGATGGGTTTATTTTTAGGCAACCAGAGAATATATCTACATACATATGAATGTATGTATATGTACACAAAACATTCATATCTACCGAAATGGATTCGTCTCGCTTTTGTTTCATGCTCGCGTCGCGTCGGTTCGGTAATGTCTGTGGCAATTAATTAATTGTGGCAAAGTGTGAAATCACATTCCTGTGCTGTTAAATTCGTTTGAAGTGCTCTATGAGTATCTACGGCGGGTGGCCCCCACAGTGAAGCCCTTTGAATAATACTATAGTATACAGCCTCAATGAAAATTTATCGTGAACCGAAGGTATTTCTTCCGCAACGCTACTGAATTCGTCTGGTGCTTTTGGGGGTGCTATGCCAATCCGAAGTTCACCGGAGGTTTAAAAACACTTCAGTTCGCACTTACATAGTGGAAAGCGAGAACACTTTGCATGGTTTATGTCGTTTACACACAAGTAGACTGTTTGTCGGGTAAATATTTGGAAAAGAAACAACACGAAGTAGAAATTTGTTTGTGTACCTGTTACACGTCAGCCATTCAAATCTTGACACTGGTGTTTTGAGTTTTTTGACATTTAGTGAAAACAAATAAGATATTTTATGGTTTGTTGGTATAACAACATTGAAGATTGGCTAGTTGGAAATGAAAGACAAATGGGAGAAATGCAAGCACATACATATATGAGGCGTGATTCATATTAACTAAAATATGTATGTATAATTTGTTATGTGCAAGTTTTGCAATTTATTCGCACTTTTATAAGGGAATATTCGTCGCTGCTTGGACTTGATTGCACTTTTCGAAATGTCATATATATTTATAATGCCTTAAGTGTTGAATATATATTATTTTATTTTATATATATGTTTTCATCCTCTCATAGAGATATGTAAAGAAAAACTGCTTGATTCAGCTGCTAGCGATTTTCACCAATTTGCCATTATTCAATAACAAGTGGAGCGTAGGCAACAGACAACAGGAGTTTGAACGGAATGTAATGTGAAAAATTATACTTAATGAAATAAACATAATTGCGTAGGTTCATTGTCATTCGCACGTAATTTGCAATTAAAAGCATTACCAACCATTATACCAACATTTCTGTACCATATCATTTAGCTGTTCTCCAAAATACGTGAGCATGATACAAATTTTGCAACATGCAACGATTGCACGATATATCGTTTGCCACAATATTCATCAGCAAAGCATTTTCATTCGATTTGCACTTATCTGCACTTCACAGTGCACTTACTCCGGTGGAGTGCATCTATCACACGCAGTAAGGTTTACTGAAATGACCAATTGTGCATCCATGTGGAAATTATTTACATGCTCCTGAAATTCCATGCCCTTTCATTGGTATAAAAATGTTTAAAAAAAAGTGTTGACGTGTCTGTATATCTGTGATGTGAAGTACACCTTGTTTGTTTATTAAATACGTACGTATGTACATGTATAAGAAGTGATACAAATGCCTTTCTATAATAGCTTTGATCAAATGCAAAACAATCACAATGGTAATATAATTCTACTCTAACTAACTCTCAAATTTTAACTTTAACAGTGTATTACTATTTCTTAGAAGTAACAAGTTTAGTGGCGCGATGCCTAAAGTTCAGATTAATATGAATACGCCGTTACATGGACAGCTTCTTATAAGAACTGAAATACTGATTTATATTGTTTATATTATTAATGTAAATATGCACTACTATAAGAAGCATAGCATACAACAATGTCATCGTTGAGATGTTAACATTTTTATCCATGAGTAGTCCCATCTTTACTCCATTGAGAAATGACGACTTTTTGGAAATCGAATAAAAAGTTATTTCCAGCAAACTCTTAACGGCTGCCAACAAGAAGAACTGTGTATATGCCGCCATGGAAACATATCGAATGTTATAACAAGCTCACACTTAAACCATTAACACAAGTGAACATGTGTTCATGGTTTCTTAATTTTCGTTTCGAAAAGAGAAACAAAAAAAAACAAATAGAGAACAGAGTCCACACTTAAGTTCATAAGACGTCCCAGTTAACCATGGAAAACCACTTCAGTAACAATTAACGACAATAATTATGACTGCCAAGATGGAATTACAGCTCCTCCACTTCAACTTGCTGGGCATTGTTGTGCAAACATTAAACTTGTTATTGAGTAGGAGACGTGCAAACAAAATGCACTTTTGATCACGATAACCTTTGCAATTGGAATTGTATGTTCAACATTAACGATTCTGTGAGCTATTCATTTGAGTGTGAAGCGGTTTCTAATTTTAATTAAATTAATTCTTGTAAGATTAAATGCTTTTGTGTATACTAAGTAAGACGTTTATTAAAACTTCCCACTCAATTAATGAAGTAACAGATAGTGGTAGGGAGAGATAGGAAGTGTATTTGCACTTAGCCCAATTGTTGTACTTTGTATAAAAGTCAAGCATATTGTCACTATCCTCTTCATGGATAAAAGCCAAGAACGAGTTCTCGCCGAGTCCGAAATAAAGTGCTTCACAAGATTATAAAAGTTCATTTCCCACCAGCTGTGACAAGGGCATAAATTTGTCCCAATAAAAGGTTGACAAAGCAACATTCCGGCAAAATAAATCTTATTCCGGTGGAAGGAAAATACATGACATAACCACCTCACAATTGGCACAGAAGTGTGTATAAGAGTGGTGTCAACTGTATTCTACTTCATCCCTCGTGTCACCGATGAAGCGTATTGGCAATAAATACCAATCACTAGCATCTGTCACCCACGACGAAAGTTAAACGATCCACATATGATTTTGAGGATTTTCGCAATAAATTTTCAAGTACCTGTGATTGAATGAGTGATGATACCTTCGAATGCAGGCAACGATAAGTGCACTTAGCAATTTCCACTGCAGTGTCCGCACTACAACAGGCTCCTTTGTCAGATGATGTATTGAATCAGTTGAATGGTCTCATCAGAAATCATGCTCAAACCCAATATTATTGAAGCTGTCCTGTGGTCAATTATGTGTAGGTAGTCTGGGAATATTTGGAATATGCATATGGCTATTGATCTGTTTCTGTTGGGAGTTTTTCGGGAGAAAGATAAAATTGTTACAAAATAACTTGATTGCGATGCTTCTGTCAGCAGAAACAAACAAGGAATTTTTGGTAAATAGTTCATGCATTGAAATTCATCTTTGAGCAAACAGTTGTGTGAATGGAGGAAACCACATACTTTAGAAGTTACTGATAGTGCAGCTTGCATTGCATTGTTAAATAAATGCAGATATATACTTAATCAATGAAACTAATATTTGCAGACACAACTGAAGATGAAAGCTTTAATTCAAATCCCATCTCTCTCTCTCACCAATCAAGAAATGCTTCGCGTTCACTTAAACATCGCTCCAGTGGGAATCTTATTACAAAAACAATTATATTTATTTTCTTACAAGTTCCTTTTACTTCTGTTCAGTAGAACATCCACACATATCCCACCATCGTTCCTTTCCATTCTTGGTCATACTAAACTAACACAAACACTTCAATTCAAGCTCCATTTTTTATTCAAAAATTTGACCGATAATGACTTGCATCCGCCAATATTAACCAGTTTGGAAACGAACGAACATTGTCCCTTTGCACCACAACAGTCACGTTCGACACGCTGCGTTTAACGTAATTAATTCCCGTAATGCGTTAGTAAATAAAGTCCTCCCTCCTTCGTCACCGACGGGGGCCTCTCAAAACAGCCAGATGATTGCGAAAAAAAGATCCGCCAAAGTGGAGTTCATCCATTGCACGTTATCTACAATATGCAAAATAAATTAATTACCAATTATCGCCCCCATCATTAAATAAGGAACGTGCGTTGCAACTCCTGTGATGCGGTGTTAGTGTCGTTGATGGTGGCGGTGGCAGTGGCAGTGGCGGCAGCATATTGCATGGCAATGCCTGAATCTGGTTGCACTCTGTTTGTACGTTACTATGGCTGTTGGCGGTGCCGGCAGAGGGCAGCTCATGGTGCGTGTTGTGCATTTTATGCGAACACGAAAAGTGTTCAACAGTCTGTCAGAATCGTGCCACGAGGGGTTGATGAGGTTGCCGCTGCTGGCACGATTTGGTGTTATTACGCACGGACCTATCGATGTGCACACAGGACATGGGAAAGGACACTCAACATCATCGCCAGTATACTCTTGTCTGTTTGCCTCTGCGTTTGCTTATGGGTATGTGTGAGTTTTGAAATAATTAAATTTTTGAAAATACGACACCTCGTGTTTGTCATCTGAAACTCACCACTAATTAGTGTCATTAAATACGTTCAGTGCAGCACCGTTACGTTCCATCGCGCAAAAACCACCGAATAAATACCGCTTTGCATACATTTCACTTTCGTTTCGCTCCGCATCGACGGATGCCAGGGTATCTGGCCGGGCCTTTTGAAACACCGTGTTTAATGTTGAGGCTGTGTAGTAGACGTATTCGTCGTTCCAATGCGTTGGTGTATGGCACTGACGATGGCGATGGCGATGGCTGGTGTGGAAAAATTCCCCGTCAGCGATTGCTCGAATACCAGTGGATGGTGGTGTCATTCAGTTATCCTTAATTCGGTTACTGCGGATCCTGTACCATTTTAGCATATTACCCAGTGGCCACAAATGTTGTTTCTATGGTGGGGGATTCGTTTCCGCTTAAACGCACATGTGAGATGTGTGTTTTTGAAAGGGTTGGCATTGGTTTGTGGCCATCATCCTCGCTGATTTAACGCTAAATTATGTGATTTGTTGCTATGCATACATTTGTAGCTACCTTCACCCGTCTTTCTGGGTTTCAATTCTTGTAAGGGATCACAAGACAATTAAATAGAAAACAGATGAAAAAATGTGTAAAAAAAAACTCAACAAAAAGAAATGTGTCCCCCAGAAAACGAAAACATTGGCTAAGTATATATGTGTGTATACCATGTGACCCTTGAACTGTACCACCATTCCTCGTACCAACCCCTGGAGGAACAACGTAAACAAAAGAAAACTTTAAACAAAGAGGCAGAGAAAATTGGCCACGACCGGGCCACAACTTGCAGCGACACAATACTTTGGTATGGGGACGTAACGCAGTGGAACGTGCAGAAAATTCAAATTACTTGTGTATTAATTTTTTTCGCAGCGTATTTTTTTTTTTATTAAAATTAAAATGCTCTTCTAGGGTTTCAGTGCTTTTTTCTATTTTATTTCCATTACCATAAGCGTACATATTGCTTAAATGGTTTCTGATTTGAATTTAACTGCATGATGAATGACCAAGACCAACGGCCGGTCCTGTAAACCTATAAACTGGAGGTAGAGCGTCACACGAACATTGGGCTTTCCTTGTTTCTCCTTGAATTGTGTTTACATTGGCCGAGCTGAGAAGGAGTGAGCTCCTTGGCATGTGACCGAAAATAATTAAATATTACAATTAAAGAATTTTTGTTACGTATTCTTGGTGATATATACGTTTTTTATGCTTAAAGAAGTCATTGCATTAGGTACGGGTAATTTCAGCGTTTTTTTGTGTTATTCACCCTTTCATGTGGAACTTTCTTTCCGAGAGCGTCCTTTTTTTCTTAATTAACCGCAATCAATATTCAGATTTGTCGTGTTTGTCAAGTTGTAGTTGGTCAGCCGGTGGAAAGTGGAAAATTGACGGCTTTGGGTGGAGAAAATTGTCCACTAACACGGCAACTACCGGAAACTAGTTACGAGAAATTGCCGCAAAACTGTCGCGTATACCAAATTTATGATGACTTTAAATTGTTACTTTTTCTGGTGTCGCTATGTATTTGTAATATGAGTACCACGTTCATAAGTCATATACATAATTGATGTAGCAAACATATGTCGTATTGAAACATAAATATATTGTGCAAAGCTCTCCATGCATATGCACTTGTATGCACTCAGAGTCTTTTTTATATTAGTGCATTTTAATATTTCATTATACAATCTAATGTTTTTAATTAATTTAACACTTCTTCAAATTGCTCTTACTTCATTCAATTGTAGTTCTTTATATTAGTTGAATATTCAATTAAAACTCGAATGAGTCAGAATGACAGTGATCTTTGTTAATCTGCTACCCGACTTCAGCATTTATTGTCCAACTTCCTGCAATAGTATATTTGTTTGTACTTAAATAAAATATTAACGTTGGTTTTGTTTCGTTGCATTACACATTAGCCCAGTTTACTTTATACGCTAACAAAAAACTCATATCGTAATCTTCCTAATCCAAGTTTAAGACATCGTCGCATTTGATAAACATTTATTTATGACGTAAATCCCTTTATATATCATTCAGTAGTAAACGACTTCTTGATAGTAAATTACTGGAGTTAATGTCTACTATCATGTGCCTAAAAAGTATGTACGCATGTACATAATAACAATTTTTCTTGACCATACTGATTGTCTTATCAATGTCGACACCAGTGATTAACCTGTTGCTTCGAATGTTGTACGTCATGTGTCATAAAACCAATTAATAAATTTTGTTTGAAGAAAGACTACTGACACTATGTTCGGGTAAGTCAGTAATCAATTTATGTATGCTCTTATTTTTAAAATACACTGAAGTATACATTTTGAACTGACATACATATGTAGTTTCATTGTCACTTCAACAACTAACAGTCCTCATTTCATTGATTTTTTTTTCACAAACAATAGCAATTTACAGTAAAGTGAATGACTTGATAGGTCTTATTTAATTTATAACATGTGCCCAACAAAGCCAAGCTGTCTACCAAGTGTACATACATACATACATATATATACGTACTTAGTTACGTCCGCTAATAATCACAGTAAATCATAATATGTAATATTGTAATATTTGTGGTCCCTCTCCCATCTCTCAACTCCGGCATAACTGATGTTGTGGGCAAACTGGTCCCAATTAAAAACGATTTACCAGTTCAGCAATGCATGGACGACAATTGTGATTTTTTCTTCTCTTCAGTCCTTCTCTGTTCAGCTTAAGTGCTGTCAAGTCTGCCGCTTTACGTGTCATTTTTACTTGAATGAATATTCAAAAAACGTCACGATAATTCTGGTGTTGTTGTCAGCGCAGAATGAAGAATAAGTGAAACAATAATCGGCGTAACTTAGTCAACCAGGCGTATGTAATTAGCTGACAAGTGAATACTGTATTCAGTGAATGGTAATTAATTTGCTTCGGTCGGTCTATTTTTGATCGAGTCGGTGCTCTGCCATTCGCCCGTTCTCTGCAGCTGTCAATTAAATGTCATAAACATTAATTGAAAATCCATTGTTGGGTGGTTGGAAGAGGAATGCGTCTAAGACATTTTAAATGGACCATTTCGCTTATGGGGGTAACATTTTCTTATTTATGCATTTTTCAGTCATATGTACGACTTGTATATTACACTGCTTGAACGATTCGGTGAGGTAGGTGAGGAGTTACTCACAGTCCAGAGATTATGATTAAAACCGCGCACGCATTCTTATTTATTCATTACATTATAAAGTGCATACAAATAATATATTTATTTATATATTAACTCGGGTTATATATACAAATTGTAAGCTTGCTGAAAGACAAGAGCCTTAGAATCTTGGGCTTACCATATGTTTGGGCTGTTGCAAATATTGAGATCCGAAAGAACTAAATACGCAAATCCAGCAGTGAGTAACCAAATAACGCGGTTAAGGTAATTTTTCCTCATGCATCACTTAAATGCGGTACCTAAGCCACATAACTCAATACTCATTAACAGCACTAGAGTAGTCTGAATCATTAATAGTATGACATCCTCCATGTCATATTCATATGACAAATGTTTGTATGGTAACCTCTTACTCTTGCAATCGTTTAGTTTCATTTTACATCTGTGCCAACAGAACGAATCTCGTTCAGTCCACTTCAGGTACTTTGTGCATACATATATTCTTATTTCGATGCCAGCCATCACCACGCCGGTCTGTGGTTCCCCCTATTGGGGAACTCACCACCATCATGCCATCACATAGCACCGGCAACCGGGGTCGGTTTATGGACGATTGCTTCATAAAAATTCAATCAAATCAATTTATGCAAATTAATCGCTCGGAAAAGCGGCGCGCACATGTCTAATTCAATAAGCGACGATGAATCCCTTGTTTGGAAGTGACAGTGTTCCGCTATTGGTGTGCATATATTCTGGTACTAATACACTATGTATGCAATTTATGTGGGATTCCATGAAATGATGTCTTTCTAACTGGCAACGACATTAAGTCATTGTTTGCATTCCACAAGGTAATTAGCACATTCTGTTCAAGTGACTTTTTCCATCTGGCCATCACGAGTTTACCACATTGTGTTGCAAGTAAACATTGTAATGAAGACGAATGCGAGAATGGGCAGAAGTTCTTGGCCTGTTCGCTCGCAGCTAAATTAGCAAACAGTAGCTCAAGTACCATAAAAGTGGCAAATGGTGACATCTTTCAGCTTAATGCTCGCCCATAAATGTGTTTAATATGTCCATTGCACCACATCCAGTTCATTGCACCTACGGCTTAAAGGAAAAGAGGTAAAGCAAAGAGACTAAAAAAGAAGAGCACACTGTGCGAGCGAAGTGCAAACAAATCCATGAGTCGTGTGTGATAACCATCACATAGTGCACAGACAGCAATTAAAGCACTTTCAAAGCTAATGTTTCGACTGACAGAGACATGATGAAGATAACCGCACTGCGAAATGTGAATATCATCCATTAAACGATTTGGTGGAACTTTTTTTCTGTTGTTTTTGAGAAAATATAAACAACGAATTGGGGAAAGTATTTGCGGAATGCGAAGTATCCTTTGCCGTCATAAAGTATGCACACAATCGAACTTCAGAATGCACAATGCATGCCGGGTCCGGACGCGATGGTGTTCCACTGCAAGCCAGTTTCTGCCTGAAAAGGCCGAAGGTATTTGCTTTGCCTTGCCTTGGGTGATGTTTCACGGCGCAATAAGTCTCCTCGCGTTACACCATTGACGGCGGAAGCAACAGAACGGGGCTTAGATACTGACATGGTCATATAAGGGGATGTGAGTAGTCGTTCTCATTTTTGAGCGCATTACTTTCGCTTGGTTGCAAGGGCTTTGTTTATTTTTTTTTCGCAGTTATCATGAGTAAACTTCAACGTTTTGACATCTAAATAATTGACTACCAAGCGGTTGATGTAAAAAGAAAAAAAGGAGAGGAAAATGAAAAAAAAAGTAATTTTCCATCTGCCCCCTGTGAGGTTTGAACTCACGACCCCTGGTTTACGAGACCAGTGCTCTACCACTGAGCTAAAGGGGCTGGATGATTTCACTTGTCCAAGTTCACATATAACAAATTTCTGTTCGCGTTTGCTTTTCAGAACTAACGTGTATGTATACTCCTACGTTGTATGAGATCTCTATTTGCCTGAGGTGTGGTTTAGATACAGTAATTTCGAATAACGCCTTTTTTATACATTCATTTATGGTGCCATGAAACCAATGCGTAGAGATCGGATTTCTGTGAAACATTTTATTAATAAAAATATGAAGTCATTTAAAGTTGTCAAGAGTAGAAGTATGAGTTGATGTAAGGAAAAAAGTGTGGCTCGTTGGTCTAGGGGTATGATTCTCGCTTCGGGTGCGAGAGGTCCCGGGTTCAATTCCCGGACGAGCCCAAGGTGTGTGAAGTGAGTAGAGTTTTTGCCACTTGCGATCTGTGCACGCAAGCAATGGCTTTTTTAGATGGTTGTTGTACACTGTTTCCAAGAGGAAAGAGCAATGTACTTGTAAGCTATCTAGAAGCATACATATATGCGTGTGTGTAAGAATTGAAGATCATCATGGAACAAAATGCAACCCTGTATCAATGACAGCTTACTACTTGATGTGACGTGAGTTCATGTTGAAACCTTTTTATTTATATAATTTTTTTCGAACATCGTTATCAGACATTTAGCCTGTAAGTATGCATTGAGAAAAAATATAAAAGTCTGTAAGGTGTATGTTGGTGATGACTGATGAGGAAGCATTGAATATTTGTTTTATTTTAAAGGAAATAACTCACAATATAGTGGTGATTAGCGATTATTTTTTAACTGAGGTAGATGTCTCCCTTGTTCAGTTTATTTTCTTCAGCTTTACGCAGTTTTATGAAATGCGAAGTGGTGTAAACGTAGAAAATCGATCATCTTATGTGTAACAGTATTGTAAATTGGAAGGGTATACCAGCTCCTCATTCATCAGTAGTAAAACTGAATTATATTTTTTGTAGGGGGATTTTAAACACTACACTCGACGCGTACATCTGAAACTGGCCCATTTTTTGTAATTGCAGATGCAGATGATAATAAAAATGGTTCTACAGCACGTAGATGGGCAGAGTCTAGCCTTTCAGCAACCACTTGATAGGTCTACTACATACGAAGTAAATTCTTATATCTGGTGCGAATGTGTCTCTCTCTGCGTCTGATCCTGGGGTGTCAGCTGTGTCACAATTGTTCTCGGGTCTTAGCGATAACCCACACATATATATATATTTATGGATTATCATTAAAAGTCTGCTTCGTATCCTCGAATATACATAGTATGAATAAGCATACATCCACATTGTGATAATTTTCTTGTAATGTGACTGGTGGCCGTAGAGACGAGTACGATGCATTGGAATCCTTTTTATCGTATGCAAACAAGATGATTTTAAGCACCGCAGGTATCTATATGTGTATTGTTCGCCTACATCTTCTGTGGTTGGTGTCTCAATCGTCTTACTGTCGTTAGTTTCGTTAAATTCAGATACAGACAGCATTTTAATGCAATGTTTGGTACAAATTCCTTTCTGTTTATGATACTACTACATGATGAAATTGTTCAGTTTCGGTTGCAGTTAAATTGCAGAGAGGGCCTAAAGTGGTCCATTCGGTTTTATTTTCTGACCGTTAACATTATTTGTTTACCTTACGTCCGTCGCGGGCGTAGAATTTCAGTTGCCTAGCCCACTTCTGACAAAAATATTTACGAAAAATACTAGAAATGGGTATTCAACTGAATACACAACTTTGCTTTATTTCCAAAGGAAATGGTTTACAGAATTTGCTTTGAAATGACTTTGAACGTTTGCTTTCTAATAGACATTACTTTTCCTTGTTTTCCAGCTCTTATGGATAACGCCATGATATCGCCATTTAAGCCAAATGTTAAAAAGTCTGTCTGAAATTCACTTTTGGTGTGCTTTCCATCAATTCACAAACTTAATCACAGAGCTACAGAAAGAATGTGCTATCATTCGGGCATTTATTAGTTTTGGAACAAATGCTTTTGTTTTTTTTCAACGAAACGTCTGTGAGCAAAACGATTTCCGGTGTAAAATTCTTTTAAAATTTTTATTAAAATCCTCAACCTGATTGTAAAACAAAAAAATTGTCATTTATGCGGATTCTACCCCATTTAATTCCATTCAAGTGAAACCACCTCAGAGAAGGGTTGATTCCCAGATTCCACATTTTAAGCGTTTAGAAGAAATTTTTGTTGGTTCTATTTGAAGGTATACTGTCAGACCGAAGTGGGGGTTAGACCTTGGTGAAAAGTTCACACAACTTTCGTACGCGTATATAAATCATTCAGAAAAAGTCTAACAAAAGTCTTTTATTTGTACACACATCTCTGTATTGGCTTGGTCTCACCTCCACCACTAAACGGTGCGCAGCGAATCAACTTTATTGCTGTGAAGGTGCGGAACGTGCTTCATTCCTTTCAAGTTTTTATATTTCTTCTGGCTTTCTGTTGTTCTATTTTGTTTCTATGAGATTGTGAGCAATAATTTACGAAAGGCGACGTGGCGTCCCTCAACACCGCCAGACGGTTGTTATCGAAGTGGTACACAACAAAGTTCAGGAAACACAAACCAAAAGGTGCATCAGGAGCTGTGTAGGTTGTAAAAAAATACGGACTCATGTTGGGCTCGAAAATCCCAACTCAAACTCTCGTTGGCAATCAAAGTTTCTCTTCCCGCCAATCGTTGTATTATCTCTTCGAGATGATGACACTTAAAACCCTTTTGCCATGAAAGAGATATAATTATTTATTCAGCATTTGAGATCTTTATTAACATCGGCTCGCTACAAGTGATTTATGGGGCGAAAAAACTCTGTTTAGCCTTTTTTAAATAAATTGTCGCGAAAAGATAGTGGAATGCGGAAAATAAAGCCAGAGTGTACATCCTTTATCTGCGAATAAACGCTAAGGTTCTTCCAGTGGTTGAACGTATTTAATTAAAGTGCCTCTTGAGTTCTGGGTGACATCATTCGCATTTCGTTAACTTTTTAATTACTCTCTTGAGATGGTGGCTAATTCTGAATGTATTCCTTACTCTTTTTCTTTTTTTATTTAGATGATGACGATGGACGTCACCAAAACGGAACCCTCATCGGGTCCAAACAACCCAAACAACAATAACCAACTATGTGCTGGGTGTGGTAAACACATTCAGGACAGATACCTGCTGCGTGCTCTCGACATGCTCTGGCATGAGGATTGCCTCAAGTGCGGTTGCTGTGATTGCAGATTGGGTGAAGTCGGCTCCACATTGTACATAAAAGGAAACCTGATGCTTTGCAAGCGGGACTACTTACGGTATGTACTTAACACAATGGTGTTTCATTGAGAGTGTTAAGTTAATTTCCTTCTGTTTTGCAGACTCTTTGGCAACACAGGACACTGTGCCGCTTGCAGCAAGATAATACCGGCTTTTGAGATGGTCATGAGGGCAAGAACGAACGTCTACCATTTGGAATGCTTTGCGTGTCAACAATGTAATCATAGGTAAGTTAGCTGCAATTCTGTATGAATAAATTTGTATCACCCTTTTAGTGAGAGATAAATCCATTTTTAATCTGCCATAAAATAATCCCTCAATAGTCCTTTAAATTTTATTACACTGCCTAGTACATTTATATGTATTATTCAACCCTTTTTTATTGCACATTCGATTTGTGCGGCCCGGCCGCAGCGTTGTACGTGTATTGTGTATTGTTCTCAGAACGTCGGCATACCGGCCCCGAGTCGTGAATTCATGAAGCCAATCGACGACGGTAGGGCAACTACCAACCCCGTGGGTCCACTAATGAAAAATCGCTGAATTTATTTCGGATCCAATTCTTGAAATGTCACTCATGAGAATATCGCAATTCGGCAATTGAATGGCACAGGACGAGCTATGAGCTGGCCGCCAGCAGAAAGATTCGCATTACAAATTCATACAAATTGCTGCAGTTTTCCGCTGTAAAAACTAAATAAAATATTTAAATTGAAACGAATCGGTCCAGTCGACCATCATTGAGCAGGGTTGAGGTTGCTGGTAGTCCGTAGCAGGGAAATCAACATAAGGCCACTCACTGGTATTTGCATTCAACTGAAAGGAAGAAAACATACATACATATATGTATATTTCGGTTACCTATACATCGGTCACAGCTAATCAATTTTTAAAAATTAATTCAATTGCTCTGAACTCATTGAAGCGTTTCAATCAACATGCAGTCAACAGTATCAATGTGGGGGTGATGTCTCGATGACGGTTCCTGTCGTGTTAATTCAATATGCGGGTGAGTTACCCAGCCAGTCGGAGGCAAAGTTTGCATAATTTTCTGACGATAGGGGCGCGTTGATGTGATGACAAACCAAACCCACATGCTGCAAAGTGGTTCCTTTCCCTTCAGGACGCACAGAAAAGGAAACAATCGGTTTTTTGGTCACTTTTTCTGATGTAAGCGGTGCACAGCATTGTTCTGCCACATGTTGATATTCAAATGTATGGTTTGTTTCTTTATTTTAAACGTACTGTCAATCGATTTTAAATCAAACCATTGTTTTCCATACTGGTGACTGTGAACCCTTTTAACAAAAATTGGGTGGAGGTAGTGAACTTTTTCTCGTTGTTTTTGAGTCCGAACGGAAATTACAAAAAGGCTTACAATCTGAAGGATGGGGTCTTATGTACGTTTCAAATGACTGTAACTGATTCTAAAATGTAGATTCGTAAAAAGGACATTTCCGGTGAGTGTCCCTGTCGGTAGAGCGAAGTAGAAGGGTACGATGTGTTTGAATAGAAAAAAAAGAAAAAAACAATAACTGTCGAGTATAGATATTGAATTATTCATCCTCTTAACTTTGACTGTCGCGTTGAAAGTTGGTGTTTTCTGTAACATAGCGCTGATTTAATTTTTAGCGATGATAGATAGTTCGAACTGTTATATTTTGAAAATGAGTAGAAAATACAAGGAGACTAAATAAAATACCTACACTTTTTTAAAAAATGGAAATGTTTTCAATGATATACATTTATTTCTTAAATGTATATGATACAATTGCTTAAATTATATTTATTAAATAAATGCATCTTTATTTTTCATTAGATTTTGCGTTGGTGATCGCTTCTATTTGTGTGAAAACAAAATACTCTGTGAGTACGACTATGAAGAGCGGCTGGTATTTGCTTCAATGGCTAATCACCCCTACATCAAACGTCAAGCAAGCACAATTGGTTCGAACTCTCCGTCCACTGGTAGCGGTGGTGGTTTGCTAGGTGGAGCGAATGGACAAGTCGGTGGACAAAATGGTTCGCGGACCCCCGGTGACCATAATAACAATAATGGCCCACAAACACCCACTAACGGTAGCCCTTTTGGTACACCTTCCCACATGAAGAGCGCCTTGGGGGCTTCCAGCTAAAAAAAAGCCCAAGACGGGCTGCCAAAGCGGTACCAAAGAAAATTTTATGCAAGGGACTGACAAGAGCTTGGCCAACCCCATGCATCAATCCAGCAGCAAAGGTCACACTTGTCAATGTGACTCCAGAGGAGAAATTAATTGATTTAGCTAATTTTTTCATTACTATTAATATTATTTAATTTCTAATGAATTTTGTAAATATAAGAATCGATTGATGTGCAATGTTCGTTGGGGTTGGGGTTGGAAGATTTATTAATTATAACTTCGAAAAAAAAAAAAACTGTGCCAAATATTTAATAATTATACTAATAAACTTAAATAACATTTTATATTAGTCATCCCCACCGAAGTTCAACTGTGAAAATTAAAATTGCTTGCAATTTTTAATTCCAAACTCACAATATTCCATCGGCCTCTGTGAAAGGAGTGATCCAATATTTAATGTATGTAAATATTTACGCTGTATGTTGAATTGTTATTTATTTTTTAAGTTACTCTACGAGGCTGCAAATCTTTGTAATAAGTAAATAATAAATAAATAAATAAATAAATAGATACATACATACATAAGTATGTATAATATGTTTATAACATTCAAAACAAAAACTTGTTAAACTATAGAAGTTGTAAACAACATTTTTCTCAGTGCATATGTTTGGCCGTGACCAAACTACATACACTTTAAAAACTATTGTATATACTAACTTTATGTATGTAGGTAATCCTTTAAATTAAAATCATGTGTAAATCAATACTATCATTCAAATCAAATACTGTATCAAAATACTCTCCACAGATTAAAATTTAATATTAATATATATATATATATTATTCAGTAATTTTATAAATACTTATATAATTGCATAAATTGAAAGAGTGACGTCATTAGTAATCGGACAAAAAAATGGTGATAGACTAATTTGCTACATCTAGTATACATACATACATATTTATTCACACCAAAGAAACTCAGATGTTGGTATTCATGCCTTCAATGGATTTAAACAAACTATCGAAATAATAAAATAAAAACTATGATAAATTCAGAAGAAGTGTTTTGTTTCATTAATAAATGGTAAAGAGGGACGCATTTGATTTGTTCCGGTCTCGACGATGTATACAAATTATTTTAGAATTTTTATCGCATTCGCTGAAAACAGAATCGACTCCTGAAACAGAGTACGCTTAAAGCGGAACGTGTATGTGTGTTTTAAAATGCAATTGCATTGAATCTAAAAACACAATGATTTTCTCCGTTTATGTGAAGGAATGTGTATGTTCCCTAACAATAATACCATAAAATCGAATATTCTTTGGATTGGGAATGTACATACATCGTTATATTTATATAACCAAGTCTGCAATGCATTAGCAGAAAGTTTAATATAGCGGAAATAAGCCGACTACCATGTATCCTGTTTTATAACGATTACTTTATATGCAGTCTGGTAATCTTTTTAAAAGTAGAAGAAGAATTAATGGGTATTTTTTGTCTCATTAACTTGGCGAGAAACGATAAACTTGATGTAATGTTGTTATCCTATATATACAGGTGCGAATTTGAGCATTTGATATATATATATATAAACATGAAATGTTTTTTCATACAGAGCTATCAACCACGAACGTGCATACATACTATGTACATATTACATCATTAATATTAACTAAAATCAAAGAGAAATGAAAATAATACGGACTGATTAGAGTTGAACCGTGAAACACAAAACCTTTATGTGGTTCATAACATTTCTACTAGAAATTAAACGTATCCATTGTGTTCGCGCACCAAAACGAACACACTTTTATTGATTGTAATAAAAAAAAACTTAAAACAACAGACAACTGATAAGAAACTTTACCATTTTCATAAACGATCATTTCCATTTGGCAGCAGTTGAGGCATTCTTCATACACCACACATAAGAGTGATATCCCTGCTTCAGGTCTTACTATCGAACAGTCTCATCGCCCCTTTTGTATTCGGGCAATGGAGAAGCGAACTCTATCAGAGGATGTGAATAAAAACAAATGGATAGTGGCATGAATTCAAGCAATGACTTCAATATTTCCTTTGGGGTTTCCTTTATGAGTAACACATTCACACAACCATATCCTGACAAGTTTGCTCCCTGCGGCTGCCGTTAAAATGGCCTTTATTGTTATGACGTTCAGCGATGATATTCCTCCTTTCGATAACGCCTAATCGCAATCTTCAGAAATTGATGATATATGGCTTTCGGGAAGGCGGAAATGTAACTCACGCTCGGGGATAACACGAGTATTGTCTGAATGCATATACGTCATTATCTTTGAAAAGTTTCGTCTATGTATTGTAGTTGAAATTGAAATACCACAACTCAGATGCCACAGGCATCAGTGGTAAGTTTTCAAAATGACTTTATTGTTGGCGATGCCGTAGGGTTCATGGGCTTAACAAGTTCATATCTCACAAGTCTCCCTTGTCTTCAAGCGCGGTACACCCACGTTTTGTCTGCGTTGTATCACTTAAGTATGGCGTCTTTGCACAATAACGCGTATGCATAATGAAGATGTTCAACCTTTAGTTACGCTTCTACAGGGAGTTGGGAGTTCAAAAACTCCCAACGCGGCGTGAAGAGAAACTTTTTAATCTGATGAAATTTAGAATTTTAAACAGCATCTTTCCATGTTCAACATAATTGCGAGTGAGATAATTTTTTTAAAAAAAACGAAAATACTCCTCAGCTGGTTTATTTTATTTTGTAATTTATTGCAGTATTTAACAGTATCAGCTTTAAAGTTCTTCTCTCTTCGGGGTACTAATGACACTATTCAAATTGGCATTAGAAAACATTTTACATCCTCTACCCCTTCGAGCATTGGAACAAAATGCAAATATACACACTTCATTTCATCCCTTGTTGCCTGTCCGCCTTTTAAGTCCAATTACACCAATCATGTGTATATGAGCGCACCGGGATGTTTCGTTCTAATTTCAGAAAAATATTTGAAATCCTTTTAATCACACCGAAGTGCTCCTGCATGCTCTTAATCTCGGCTATTATGAACGCAAATGAAATCATTCTAAGGACATTTCTACCTTTTGTCAGAGTGTGTGTACTTGTGGATTTAAGTGGGGACTCATTACTCGTTAAATCTCTGCGGGGTAATGCGGGAGTAAGGAAGAAATTAAATCCAACAATAATTTAACAACATTAATTAATGAAGATTATTTATGCAGTGATGGGGGATGAAATGTAGAGTATTGTTGTTAGTGGAACGCTGTTAGTATCTGCTAGGGTTGATAAATCAACATCCGTCTATGTGGGAGACTGGAAAGCGAGACGTGTACATGCGTACGTGGAGTGAAAAATGTTTAAAATTATTTAGATAGGATTACATCTGACACTTATATAAACGGTTTCCGATGAAACACTTATAGCAGGTTTGAACAACTTGAATTTAGACTTGATTTAGACAGCATGTGTTCAAACCAAAAAAAAAATAGTACATCTACATCAGAAGAACTAAACGTTTCAACTTATAAATCTTTTGCAATAATAATACAAACAAATTTAAAAAATCATATTTTTGTTGCTTGTATTATCTTACCCTTAAACACTTTTTGCCATCAAAACCAAAAATTAGTCATTTATTAATTTCTGTGTGTCTGTCATACATACCAGGTATACCGGTATGCATATTTTTGAAAATGAAACACTAATTATTAATGGGAAAGTAAAATCATTTTATTCAAAGCATTGGCCATTGTTTTCTACACATTTTGACCATCTTTCTGGCAATTTGTCAATACCACGCCAATAAAATTGTTCGTCTTTTAAAGCAAACCAATCAGACACCCAATTTTCGACTTCTTCGTAGGAATCGAAGTGCTGCTCAGCCAATGCGTGTCCCATCGATGAAAACAAATGGTAGTCGGAAGGAGCCAAGTCTGGTGAATACGGCGGGTGGGGTAGCTACTCCCAGCCAAGTGCTTTGATTGTATCCTGAACCGGTTTTTCTTTGTGTGCAGGTGCATTGTCATGGAGCATAATTACCTTGCGGTGTCTTCTGGCCAATTCTGGTCGTTTCTCGATCAATGCATGGTTCAAATTGATCATTTGTTGTCGGAAGCGATCAGTATTAACGGTTTCACTAGGTTTTAGGAGCTCGTGGTACACCACACCTTTCTGGTCCCACCAAACATTTGTCTACTTGCCGAATCGATCTGGTTTTGTAGTCGATGTTGATGGTTGTCCTGGATTAATCCATGATTTTTTCCGTTTAGGGTTCTTAAAATAAATCCATTTTTCATCACCAGTAACCATCCGATGCAAAACCGATTTTCTTACGTGTCTTTGAAGCAAAATTTCACAATAGTTTTTTTTCGGTTTTTCATCTGTCTTTCATTCAATTCATGTGGCACCCATTTTCCACACTCTTGGATCTTTTCCATAGCTTTTAAACGGTCGGAAATTGTTTGTTGTGCAACATTTAACATTGCTGCCATTTGCTTTTGACTCAAAGTGTCATCTCCATCCAATATCGTTTGCAATTCGGCGTCTTCAAACTTTTTTGGTGGTTTTGAACCGTTGAAACCATCTTTTGCATGTTGCTTCTGATGGAGCATGATCACCATATGCTCGACAAGCATTCGATGCGACTCTGCAGCACTTTTCTTCAAATGAAAACAAAAAATTAATGCTTTCCGCAAATCATCACTTTCTGGTGCAAAATTCGACATTTTTAACACGATGAAAAAATATGATTTTGTCTGCTCAATGACTTGATGTATACTAAATATTTTTCACAGATGTCATAGCAAACAAACAAAACAAAATAAGGGCTCGTTCACAACAAATGTTCTATCGAGACATTTGCATCTTGACGCTCACTTCATACCGGTATACCTGGTCCTGGTCACAATCGGGACTGAAGTATTATTTGAAGGATTTGAATCGTATTCTGTCGACAGACATATAAATTTGTTTTAAATTTAAGTATATATATAACGGTAAAATTGTCTTTGTCTGGTGAAAAGAAAGGGAATCGAAAACGTAGCTACAATTTATAGGCTATCGCGTTAAGGTTAAAGCATACATAAATAAATATTGGTGCATATTCCATTGTTCATGATTTTCAGTTTAGGCTCCACATATTTATGAATTGCTTTAATTGCTTAGAGATTTTATGCACATATTTTTAATTCACACTTGTAACATGTATGTACCTAACACATGTTTACGAAAATGTCTACTTTCGTAAAAAAAAATTAACAATAGCATTTGGAGCAGTTTCAGCGCACTTCGGGTTACATTTTCATCACATTTATGATATATTGAACTCACAAATGTCAAAAAGGATTTATTTTATATGGTTTATACCTTAGGCGGGCTTGTGCTAAACACTCTGTGCTTTCACTCGTTTTACGTTAAACTTCAATTACTGAAGCAATTATGGAATT
The DNA here is from genome assembly GCA_916610145.1 of Eristalis arbustorum. Classification (NCBI taxonomy): domain Eukaryota; kingdom Metazoa; phylum Arthropoda; class Insecta; order Diptera; family Syrphidae; genus Eristalis; species Eristalis arbustorum. Next base: position 389,311 of record OU744320.1, read on the forward strand.
GATTTGTTGAAAATATGTTGTATGTGCATTGTAAAATACACTTGACTAGGGTACTAAACTATCTCGTAAAATTGTAAGATTATTTATTATATGGAGGTATGTATAATATTTTGAAAAAGTCGTAAGTGGATGTAGATAAATAATATTAATAAAGTCGGACTATTAGCTCCAGAACATAGAGCGAAGTTTGTTGTTTCTCCTTGCCAATACTGAGGTATGTATGATTATGCAAAAATTATGCGTTGAAGAAATCGGAGGAAAGATCTTATCTGTTAAAAGTTGCGAGTACTCTATTGCGACAAAAAAAAAATCGATCGAAGAAATTGCTTCACTATATTAATTTGTGAGCCATCTTGTAGGTGTTGGTCTAATAGAGACCAGTTTTTTAATGCGCCAAGTTGCCCCATTTGCTTGTTTCCTGTTTTTTAAAAATAATATAAAGCACATAAAAATGTATGATTTCGTTCGCGGTGTTACGAATAGTTCGAAACTATGTATATGAATTCATTTTTCTGAGATTCTACTGTTTGTAACCATACTCACACAAAATTAACACTGCATTGAAGTATGCATGGTTAAATACCATTTTCATTAAGTTACAATTCCCCGTTTATTCATTGTAAGCAAAAAAAAAAAATTACATCACACTCTTGGGCTCGTCCGGGAATTGAACCCGGGACCTCTCGCACCCGAAGCGAGAATCATACCCCTAGACCAACGAGCCGGTTGGAAATCAGTTGTCTAATGTTGTTCAAGAAGCTGAGACACTAAAAAGGCGGGAAACACGTCATTATGTGTATCTGTATTTATATGATTGTTGCTTATCGTCGGCAGGAAGCTTCGCAAAGTTAAAGCCAATTGCTCCCCATTCAAAACTCTTGAGAAGTGTACTGTAATGCGCATATATTAGTAACGATGGATGTACTTAATGTGTAAGCGTATTGCTTAGCCCTTTTAAGATAACCCCATCATTAGCAACGGCATATGCTGGATATTAGAACATCCGAATTTGAATACCTACTCCTTGTCGTTTGAAGTAAGCTATCTCAAATCAAAGACATTCCAGTAAAACTGTCATCTAACTCAAATTCCACAAATTAAATTAAGGACAAGGACATTCCAAAAATGTATTTAATTAATTCATTCTCCCCGCCATCCAGGAATCTACCGAATACTAAGTATAGATGAGTAGAATGACGAAAATACTTGTCACAACCCGACACAAAAGAAAATTCGCTTTCGAGAGCGACTGATAAATAACACTCGGTAAACAGCAAACAAGTATACACACACACATACACACACCCCTTCGAACAAACTCTGAACATGAACAGTGCTTATCAAAACCGGCATTCCATTTCAAAAACCAGTTTTTCACATCTAACGGGTGGGGGTTGTTTGTGCCTAATTGGGCTGATTGGCGTAAAACACCAGACGAAATTGGTCGGCAATTTGAATTGCCAGTTCTGTGGGTATTGTAAAACAAAACTCCGCCAAAGTCTGTTTTTGTGCTGCTTTTGTGCTTCGTTGTCACGTGGTAACCATTTGTTTCGTTTTTGGCTTTACCAGTTTACCAGTGCGGATGTGGATTTGGATTTCCGATGTGAATCCTCTCTGGTAGGAAAATGTAGCTGAAGTAGGCTATGACTGGAATAGGATGGGGTTCATTAATCAATTTCTGAATATAAATGTTATCTCCAATCAGATTTTACCAATGATTAATGACACACGCATTGTGCTGTGTTAGTTTTAAAATTGGGCATTTTGCACGATATCCGCACATGGCGATATACACTGGAAATGGTACAAATGCAATAGTATTTGTCTTGTTCCATCTGTGGTGCGCTTCCTGATGGTGGGACATGAATCACTGAGTGATAATAGAAAGGATCATCGGATTACAAAGGAAGCTTGCAGCAAAGCAAAGCGCTCTGTGAGTTAGGTATTAATTGCACGTTGAATATTCGACCATTCCACTTTTTTTATTTTATTTCCATTTTCAACATTCACACATACATACATTTATTCAGAGGATGTACACAGTTTTTGAGTGAAATTGAATTTTGCACAGAGGACATTTTAAATTCAAGAATATTTTTCAATGAGAATGATTTGGCGATGTATTAAATCATTAAGAAAAATAATAAGTTAATACAAGTTTTTAAAAACATATAATTGATCTGTAAAATTTTTTGGTAAATTGCATTTTTTAGCAGACAGTAGCTTTTTTAGAAATCAAGTAGAAGAAAATATACACATGCAACTTATTTTGTGGTATGCACGCAAATCTGAGCATACTTCGTAGACAACATTTCTGCAAGCATTCATAATCGTGCGCAACTTTTTGATCTGCTGACTCTATCTCTCTATTTATATACTTGCTAGACAAAGATACTTAAAATTAGCTTTATTAACTTTTTTTATTTTTTTATTTGTTTTTTTTTTTTTTTTAAAACTAACTTAACAAAATCTATGCAAGTTGGCCACCATGGTCAACTGTCTCATCGTTTCGGGTAGCCAACGAAAGACGAGATCTTTACTGGTGCAACCGCCAGTAGAAGTGCCGCTCTTTAGCACTTTCTTTCCGATCGCGAGTATAGAAAACGTTTTCACTGTTCGGTGTACAACATGGCAGATAATAGAACATCCTTCCTCATCCTGTTAATAGTAACGATGTAGTGGAATGCTTCAGGAGAAATAAAGCCGTTGTATCGCACTCTTTCATGGCACATGATATAATCGTAGTAAGCCCCAAAGACCAGGCAGTTGGAAGAAGCCATAGCCATATCTCACCACACTTTTCACAGCTAACGGTCGTCCCTGCGGGTCAAATAATCCGAATTTGTGGCAGTATCTGCGCGTATCCCGCCATGCCATGTATAACGGGGTCCTGAAAACGACAGTTCCACACTACAAATTGGTTATAAATATCCAGCCTTCGCAAAATCATCATCAATTTCAATGTGTAATTTTATTACAACCAAATTGACAAACTTTCTTTGAGATAAATGTCCGACACTGTAGAGTTCAAATTTCGACCATGAGCAAAGGTTATTTCGGTCCGAAGTTCCATACGCTTTTACTATTTGATTATACTTATTGATCATATGTTGTTGAAAGACGAGATCTTTACTGGTGCAACCGCCAGTAGAAGTGCCGCTCTTTAGCACTTTCTTTCCGATCGCGAGTATAGAAAACGTTTTCACTGTTCGGTGTACAACATGGCAGATAATAGAACATCCTTCCTCATCCTGTCAATAGTATCGATGGAGTGGAATGCTTCAGGAGAAATAAAGCCGTTGTATCGCACTCTTTCATGGGCGCGTATCCCGTATAAACGGGGTCCTGAAAACGACAGTTCCACACTACAAATTGGTTATAAATATCCAGCCTTCGCAAAATCATCATCAATTTCAATGTGTAATTTTATTACAACCAAATTGACAAACTTTCTTTGAGATAAATGTCCGTCACTGTAGAGTTCAAATTTCGACCATGAGCAAAGGTTATTTCGGTCCGAAGTTCCATACGCTTTTACTATTTGATTATACTTATTGATCATATGTTGTTTTTTTGTCTAAAAATTATTTTTTTAGTAATAGCCTACTCTTTATTTGTTTGTTATTTTTAACCTATAGTTTATGTTGCATTCGCATTTTTTCAGGAAGTTCTGACAATTCGGTTTCGAAGGATAGAGACATCGCCATGGAAAAATCGCCACGAAAAGTTTGAATCGCGGCAAATAAATGAATTCGATTATTTCGAATTTTGGAACTATTTCCTGAAGATTATGTGAAGTGTTTATTTATGGTTGTACATTACAATACTTGTTTGCAGAGATGTTATTACCTTACTACTAAAATATTTATAAAAATTATTAGATAATATAATTTAATTTTATTTGAAGGAAAAGCCACTAAAAACCTTCAGTAAGTTCCTGGAGATTAAATCGATCAAATTCAAAAATATATATATATATGTTATAAATGCTTATGTAAAAAACACATGTGCTATAAACATAAGCCACGGCCAGCTATTTGGAACATATAAAAAAACAACAATGTTGAACAAAATGAAAGTATAATGCTTAATGTTAGAGATCATAAAAGAAGCATACTTAAAACATATTTTTTAAAGATTATATATTTTTCGCCTATACGCATACACAGAAGCATACAGACGAAGTGAATGCCGCAGCATATCACAGTATGTAGATTAACAAAGATTGTTCCATAAGATGAGTAGTTCGGCAAGAGCAATGCTTTATTCTCAAATCTATCTGTCTTATATTACTATGCTTTTAGTTCGCCATATGACATACAGGTAAGGCTATGCTTTTTTTTCAGTGCAATCTTAATTTTGAAGAAAAAAGTTGTCACCAGCTAAGAGTCAAGTTAAGTATGTACACCTTAAACAAGATAATCGGTATAGTGGTTAGTCCACATAGTGGTTAGTCCACATTTTTTTCAACTTTCACTCACAATAATCTTAAAGATTTCTAAAAATTTGCCGAAGATCGGCTCCAAAATTTACAAATTTCTTGCATCATTCCTTTTCTGTTATGGGTATGCAATTGCTGTTAGAGACTTTTCTTTGAAAACACATAATAATAAAAAATATAAACATTAAGCTAAACAATATCAAGACATCATAGTTTAATTTTTTTGTTATTGCTATTCTAAACGTATCTGCCGTATTCACCAAAGTTGAAGGTAAGTATTTCTTATGTCTGCCGTGTGCTTTACTTATAAATGTCTAGCAGCAAAGGTGATGAATTTATAAAAAAAGAAACCAACATTATGTGTTAAAGCTTTCACTGTTGATACACTTCCATGTGTATATATTGTTCTTATGTATTAAAACATCCTTGAAAAGAGAAATATAAAACCCTTGCGCACATTTCGAGTTAAATTCCAAGACTTGTCCTGGTGCAGGCGTGGCTAATACTCTTTCGGTACACGCCCTAGTCTTAAAAAGAAGAAAAAGAAACTTGCAAAAACTTTGGAAAACTTCCAATAAAGCACTTCCCCCTTTTATCCACAGAATCATAACACAAAGAGAATGGGACGAGAGCGAGAGTGTCAAAATAAAAGAGAACGACATTTGGAACTACTCTCGTCTACAGGACGAACTGTGCATTTTAATCAGATGCAGACGAACTCAGACGTCTTTGTCCCGCAAGGAATCAATCAAAATGAGTCCACTGACTTGTATTTGCGCTCTAACCACACCTTCTTCTTGCTCTCCGTGTCTTGAGAAGTTTTAATCCGATAGATACGCGCCCTCACTTGAATACATACTCGATTCCTTTCGCGATTTACAAGCAATTTATTTTTGTTGAATAAACTTTCGTTTAACTAATGACTTAATTTATCTGCTTCAACCACCCTAGGCTTTACTGAGTGGCGTAGAGTGTGGACGATTGGATGGTTTGGATGTATGTGTATTCACTTGTACTTGCACCCAGCACGACACGTAATCAAACACCCCCAGGATCCCTTCCACAACTGTAATCCTCATCGAATTTGCAGCGTCTTAATCGTTCTCCATTAATCGAACAGTTTGGGGCACAATCAGGTTAATCGGGGGTAATCTCTGTTTCTACTTCTCAATTTGTTGTAAAACAATGCCAGGACACACATCCGCAGCCACCCAACACACAAGTAAATGACAGATATTAGCAAATCTATCATTGTCATTATCCTTCGATTTGCTTCGTTTCTTTAGATGTGCCTAGTGTGGGGGTTTGTGCGTATCTTTGTTGTTGTGGCCTGATTTTCGGGTATATGGGCGATCAACCCTGGCGACGGCCAGTTACAGGATTTGTTGTTGTTCCAGATGCCAGCGGCGATTCATTTAGATGCTGGGTGGTTAATTAATCGAGTTAAACGATTCCCATTGAGTGTGTGTGCATCTGACAGTGATTGTCCGGCTATTATGAGATATTGTGGCTGCAGGCGATCTGAAGATTTATAATTTGAAAATATGTCCAGATAATTGACATTAAGGAGAATACTGTCATGCATAGAATATTGTCCTAATACACGACTTCAATGGAATAATCGATCGAATGTTATTGGAAAACAGAAATATATAGCACCAATTTAAAAGGTCGCATCTTATTTAAAATTAGCAAGGAATAAAGATTTATGTTTAATACAAACAGAAAAGTGAAATGGGTTCATATTATTTTGATATTATGTGGGTGTGGGTTTTTATATACATATGTTTACTAAGGTTATCATTGCCATACCATATTCGTTCTCCAAGTAGTAAGCAAAAACGATAAATTGAAAATGGATAAACATATGTAGGTAATAGATCAATCTTCATTTTTCAAACATATTGTGCTTGAATAACAAGAGGCAGTCGACAGAGATTAGCATTCCTCTGTCAGTCGCGTCATCTTAAATTCAGGGCCGAAAAGGAGTCTGGGTTTTTGGACTCATCCTCTGTATTCAAGGCTTACGAAAAAACCTTTATAAGTGCAGGCAATCAATACATAACTATTTCACCCGGAAAGATTTCAATAATAGGTTAACAAAAGATCCTTTTTATTTAGTTTTGCATATTATTAAATGTAAGAATAATTATTAATCATTGTATAGTGAAGTGGCGGCCCGTGGCGTTGTGGGTATGTGCGTCGACCCCAACCTCGACGTCGTAGGTTCGATTCCAGCTCTGAGCGACACAAATAATGTTCACAACCCCACCTCTTTCGAGTTACTGACAATGCTCAAAGAGTATTTCCTGTCTAGAGAAAGCTTCTCAAACTTGGCCGTTCGGATTCGGCATAAAACTGTAGGTCCCTTCCACTCGTGAGAGAACAATAGCACGCACAACACGAGTGGTTGCTGAGAAGCTAGGCCCTGGTCCCCTACGGGCTGTAGCGCCAACCATATGTGAATGTTGGAATGAAAGTCAAGTGCTAGGTATATCAGAAGTAGTTTCCTATAGAACAGTTGGTCATTGTATGTGGTAATACTCATTCCTATTCAAAAATAATATAAAAATGGAATACTAATCTTATATGTTAGGTTTATTCACAATTTCGGTATTTTTGCAGCATTTGTATATTTTCTACCAACTTCACAATTGTTAATTACATGACCATATATCAAACTGGTAACAATACATGGTCTCCAACATTCGAATAAGCCTTGTGCAATAATTTATGAGTTAATGTACATGCAATTAATTGCACCTGCGAAGATGCAAATCATGCCGCCAAATATCTCCACCCAGTGAAATAACACAACCATCGCGAGTTCAGGCCATTCATCATGTAATTTTGTACATCAGCAAGTGATACTAATGCTAATAATAACCATCCCCTACCAAGGGAATACACCGCCGCGCCAGTAGGCAAAAGGTTAAACACGCATTGCTTGCCACCCTCACTCCTCGCGAACCCATTTGGCAATTGCAAAGTGTTAGATTCGCACCAATAAAGCAAGTTTAGATCAAACACACGTAAGGCCATTAACAATATTTATGAGGCGTTATTCAGCCAGATGCCTTTGGCACGGCCCATGTGCCCCCGTATCCCGTGAACCGGGAAAAGTCAATGTGTATGCCGGTTCGCGCTAGACAACCAATTTGATTTTGTGCAGCCCGCTTAAAAGAGGAAATTAAATTGATAAAGTATTCGCGCAAACGTTCCACAGGCCGATTGAGAAACAACTTGCTGGAGGTCTGAATGTGCCTTCAATAAAAGGAATTACTTCTTGAAACCTGGAGCAGTTAGTGGGCTAAAATATGAATGGTGTATCTCAAAACAGAATGTTATTCTTTATAACTCGTGAAATTAGTATTTATGGGGTGTTGGTGGCGAATCTTCCTGTCTGATTCGTGGATAATAAAAATAAATTATTATTTGCAGTTCCAATTGTGGGGAGTAAGTGAAGGTAGAGGTGGAAGATCATTCCCATGAACAATCCTATACAGTTGGTAATATAACGGATTTTATTTCGCAGAACAAATGATTTACAATACGAATCCAAGCTATCGTTAACCTGTAAGTATATGAAGAATGAGTGTCAAGTTCATTATTTTCTGCACCTAGATAGATACATAAACGAAATTGGTGAAATGCTTTTGTAGAAGAATTAAGGATCGTGACTATCAAGGTAACATTTATTCGCCGAACTTACAAACAACGTTTTGAGATCAAGGCATCATTTTTTCGGTTTTGCTTGTTTGCGTTGTTGTAAGTGGTGTAGTGCTGCACACGAATGTTCAAAGATTTCGACTTGAAGACAGTTGCCTTAAAAATTTGTATTAAAAAATATAAATTTTGAACTTGAAGCCAAACAAATGTTGGTTAGTTTAATTTTTCTTAGATATTTACCTGAAGAAAATATTATTTAGTTTCGTTAGCCTTAGGCCCTGATGCTACCATACATTCTTAACTATGGGTAGCTATTAAGTAAGAACAATAAATTTGGTTTCGAGTGCGTTTTTAAGTCTGCGCAATTCGCTCGTATTTCTTACTCTTAAAAACCCAGCAAAAGACAGTTTTTGATCAAATTTATCACTATGTATTCAAAACAATATCAAATAAAAATGCCACCGTCACATATACAGCTATATAACTACGTTTACAAACATACCGAGTGGTAGAATTAATAGGTTTTTTTAAAGTTAGTTATTACTATTACTGTCTAGAATGAATGCAAAACAGATCTGCGCTCAACCCAAAGCCGTTTCCTATTTTATGCAGCCGCCTCTTTGGAGTCACGGCTAAAAAAAGTACAAAAAACTCGCGATAAACAATCAAACAAGCTTAAGAGATTTCTTAAGAAATACTGACCTCCGATAATTAAAAAACAAATTTAAGTTAAGCGAATTTCGGATAAGTGATAAATACAATTCACTTAAACAGAGTACAAAATAATGCGAATATTTTACAATCGATCCTAAACAGTTCATATACAACGTTTGGTAATTGCTTAAGACGAGTTAGTTCAAAATATTTGTATAACCAAAATTTTACCGATCTCTTCAATTCAAACATTTTCCGTTGAACGAGTTGTCTTGCAAAGAAAAATGGAAGTTTTGAGGGATTTTTTTTTCAGTTCTGGTTTTTCACTTCAGCAAGTTTCTTAGACTGGACTTGTGAATCTTTTCGCCTAAGCGATTTTTTTAGTATTGAGATCTTTCTCTGTTACCATCGGCCACGCAGGTGTTAAGAGGGAGGTAAACTGGTGATTTATTTGAAATGTTATTGATATGCAAAAATTATACCAATAAAAATTCTGAAGAAAAAAAAACTCAAGAGTAAGTATACTACCACACAATGCCGCATTTCGCAAATTCTAGAGATAAACAATTTTTGCAGATCGAATAATTACCGACACATGATATTTTCATTCATATGTCAAACAAAGTAAATCCAGAAAATGGAATGAACTGAATCTGAGTATCTACTCCGTTTCGATGGCATATTAGAGATCCCATTTATCAAGTGAGGAGAAAACACCTTCTTACCAATTCCAAGAAGAAAACCAAATTAAAAACTTCCTAAGAAAAGGTCTTGTCACATTAATAAGGCTTTCTTTTGTCAAAAATAAACAAGCAAATAACGAACAATGGCCAATACTCGCACACAAGATCCGAGACACGCACTTCACCACAAAAACCTATCTCCCGTCGAATAGACTTCATCAAATAGATGAAGACCTAGTTAAAAGATTCTAAAATGTTCGCTATTTTTTTATGACGCTCTTTTCAAATGACTCCCATTAAGAGAGATAAGAAACGAAACACGTTGTTAAAATCTTCCATTTTTGGTACCCATCCCCGATGACGGTACTGATTGTCTCCTCATCACAATGTACCCAAATTTCATGGTAAGATGCGGTGCGGTGGATGTAGCGATGGTGTGCGCCAAACGGTGAGGAGTTGTAATGACTTCTGTTAATGTCCTTTTGGTCTGGAAATTATATTATGTTATTATATTATGAAAGGGAGTTGCCACAAGTACTTTGGTGCTGCCAAACAAATGAGAGGGTGTCATTTTTGCTTAATTAAACGAAAGGCGAGGAATTTCACAGCACACCCTTGTGACCTCCATCAGTGGTCTCAAGTAAAAAGGGTTCGAGTTAGAGCTTCCCTTAGATCTCCCTACAATTATGATAAATTATATTACATTACAGGTTTTTGGGAAAACGTACTTAGGGTTTGTGTGATAATTTTCATAAATGTTATGGTTCTCCCATTTGCTGTGATTGAACGTCCGAGATTTCTCTTTGGGATATACTAATATGCATTGTTTATATTGGAGTCTGATCGACTCATTTTAAAAGTATGTGGAAAAAACACTTTTACTTAATCGAAGGACCATACTGTTTAATGGAGGCGGATACTAAAAATTAGTACAATTCATGGGGATATGGATAAACATTTTTATCCGTTTCATGCCAATTTCGAAAAAAATCGATGCTTTCTCATAATTGCGGGTAATTACGCGTGGTTTGTTATCCGCTGTTGAATTCTCAAGCAGCACAAAAAATTGATTTAGAGGGTGTTTTTTTTCGAATCTCCTGGATCTCTACGAAGCCACAAGGAAGAATAATGAAAAAGTAATTTTATTATGGAAATTCTGTTTACTTAGCTTGGCACATTGTGATTTATTTTGTTTTTTATTCTATCTTCAATTTTATTCTCGTTACCCCAGATTGGAAAAAAAGTCAGGTTGGAGGGAGTAAAATTTCTTAAGTCAAAAATGAAAGAAGCTATTCACGTGCACTCTGGAGTGAGCTACAATTTATTTTCATTTATTTCTAATAAAGAATTTAACCCCTTTTGAGAGGAAGGTATCACAATATCATTCTGAACAGAATGGCATCCTTTACCTTAATTCCTTCCCCTTCTTTGACTCTTAAACTTAACCCTTTTTAGAGGCAACAAAAAATGTAATTGCAATGGTGTTCTGAAGCACGAGGTTTGCATTTTAATATACAAATTAATTGCTCAAGTTAATCTCATTTTCATGGCGGAAAATTAGCTGCCAAATGTATTTTTTGTATTAAATCGTCTTTACCGCCGATTTTTTTTTGAAAATTATAATAAGCAGCAAAAGGTCGTAGAAGCATTAAGACGGTTGTGACGTTAATGCTTTTGTAAATAATTCTGTGCCAATATTTTTAAAACTGTCCCTAAGGAATGTTTTTTTATTATGTTAATAATCCTCACAGAATTGTGATCTTATTTAATGAAAAACAGACAGACTGTCCTTTTCTTCGAGTTTCATTAGTGTGCCTGCCTAGGAAATGACATTGTGTTGATTTGAATTGCAGTTGCAATTGCAATAGTCTATTACCCTATTAGATTTCCATATGCAAATCTAAACACTTATCTAAATCTCTTATGAAGTGCATGCTAATTTGTACTTTAATTAATTTCGCAAGTTCATATACCCTGTCAAGCAAGTATACACACCACCCCCTTCATACATTGAGTGAATTGGAACCTATCGTAAGTGACAGTTTTACGCCACAGGTGTCTATGCACTAATTACATTTGCATGCCTATGCAAGGCTATTACACATGACCCTCAGTAATTATGATAAAGCGTCATCTCCTTCTTATATCCATACACATATACATTCATCCAATTTGACCATCGCAGACAACCCGAATTCACTCACACCATACCATTTCGTGCGTATCCTTGCAGACAATTAGCAAGATCTAACTTACCCTAACCCATGTCATAACCCATAACAAGACGACGACCATTATAATTATTCAATTAATATCTTTTCGCTTCGGCCAGTATTCCTGTCCGTTGTCATTTGCCTGTGTGACCGGATAATGAATGTCTCGGACAGATGTGGGTACACAAAAGCAGAAACATGAATCTTGCCTTCCAGAGCACATGACAAGGAAATGCTATGCATTAGTAAAAAGCATGATATACACTGTCTGCTGTCTCTTGTTGTTCGCTGAGCGAAACTTTTATTAAATATATGTCATACACAACTCTCCTCTGGAGACAGTAAAACACCGAGATGAAAAACTTTAAATAAGGAAACACTAGTTACTGGCAACATGCCTTCCGGATATTTGTTGTCCTTTGTAGCAGCATTTTTTACACATCCGACATTTCTCATTTGGAACTTTATAATCCCCATATCTGGTAGACCAGACCGTAATAGAATTCCCGTACTATTCGTTTGTTATCATTTCCGCAATAAATTTCATATTCTATGAAACCCACATATGAAGAGGATTCAATTTTTATTTACTTTTCATGTGAGAAAGACACCCTAATCTGTAGGCTTTTCTTTCAAAATGTTGGGGTCCATTTTACATTGAAACATTGATATTAGTTTATGTGGAAGTACATATGTGTGGATATTTGTGAAGACGAATTCGCACTGGCATGTCCTTCGGTCGTAAATCATATTCTGTTGGCATAGTCTGAAGGATCATTTTTCTTAGATATAATTGTGAATAGTTTGACATCTGCATACTAATGTGGGCTTTTTTTTCATTATATAACTATTATTTATTATATAACCAACAAATTAATTCTATAACAAAATCAACTAATTAAACTCGTATCAGATCTACATTACTTTACTATGAAAAGTTTGATAGTTACTTTAAAAATCAAACTTTGATTCTTTGCATTTTTGTAATAGAAGTTGTGTTCATCCGTCCAAACTAAATTTAAATTATGATATCGGTTTATTCTAACTGATGATATGCAATGCCATTCCTGATTATAGCTGTTCTGCAAAATGCTGCATCCGAGAAAATTAAGGTTTTGGTCAACTGTGGAACTCAATTTGGTCAAATATCAGTGGTCTTAAATAAGCATGTCCATCCCCTCATAAATGTAGGGAAACGTATAAAAAATTAGGTGTCGACAAAGACAAAACGTTTGATACGAACCTTTGATGAATAATTCGTAGCGGCTTGTAGTATTGGCATTGTTATAGATCAATGCATCAAGTCCTCCTGCAGATGTAGGCCATAATGTAACAGATCTCTGGCTGAAAAATCTTAAGTTGATCACATTAATACAAAATATTCCTCGTTTTGATAAGAAATGTACCACTAAGAAACTAATGTCCTTTAAAAATGTTTATAAAACTTGATATCGGAATTACAACTTTATCCCAGTAACGAATATTCAATTTTGCAGATCATCACAATCATACAAACAAGACATATAAACCTACATGTATGTCCATCCCTCATCATCAGATCGATACTTTTTCCATTCCAGACGCATCTCTCAAATATGAAGCGAACCCCTCATAGGAACTTCCGTGTTGAGTTTATGAATAGATGTTCAACGAAAGGACATCCACTGAGTATGCGGCAAGGCAACATAACGAAAAAAACAACTTCATATATCTGATTGAGCGTAAATAAATCCAAAAGACGACACTCTCATGCACAAGGCTATTATGTTATGCTTCGTTTGCGGTGGCTTTGATTATTGAATTAGCCCAATAAACCAGAAAAACAAGCGAACGTCACTGGTGGGGGCACTGGGTGGCAAACCCAATGAATGTACGTATATGTGTATCTAAAGCGAATGTAACAATTTTCACACATAAGGGTTGCTAACTACTCAGTCGTAGAGTCGTATAAGCGCTTCATCATCATCATCAATATCAGTATCATCATACCGACGACAGAGCGATGCTTGGCTTGAAGAGTATTCTTCCCTTCAGCCTCATTACCAGCGACGGGAGAGTTTTTAAAAGTTTGAATGGCTTTGTGTTATAGAGGAAAGGAAACATTAAATTGTTTTTTTTAACTTACTTCTGGCTTTTCCATTTGTTTTTATTTTTGGGTTTGATAATATTTTTCTCCCCAAGCTATGTTGATCTGCTTCGAGAAAGATCATGGTCTTAAACACTGAATACATGCAGATACATGTAGCCGCTGTAACAGTTAAAATTAACAAATCAAAGTTAAATGCAATTAACCAACGATTAATCCCAATACATGACCATCTGCAATGTTTAATATCTCTTTCCAATTTCGATTGCCGGTACAGTGAGCAGCCAAAGTATCCATTCGATTGCAGTCAGATAAACGACGACAACAACAATCGATCCAAAAGCCATTGCTATATGCAAATAACGATTAAAACGGGCACTCACAATAAAGCATTGGTCTCCCAGAAGCTGTCCATGTAGTGAACACCATCGCTACTACCACAATTTCAGAGTGGCTTGCCTCTTCGAGCGGTGGCAACCGATTCCACTCCAATACGTCCATGAAACCGGAATTCGAAAACCTATCAGGACATAAAGCGCCCCATTAAACGGACGTTTGGCCATTGTATTAATGGATGTTTATGGTCAGTAGCTCTCGGTTTTGGATTCAAAGGTACACACACACGACGCTTAAAAATGAGTTTTATTGTCGATTATTGCTAAATGACTTCTGCAAAATTTACTTCGCATGGAAATCTGCATCATTGGCAACCATGCATTCCTGGATAACATTTATATTTCTGTTTTGGGAGCATTCTTTTTTAATCATTCATCCAATCCATCATAAGTAATTTCCTCTTAAAGGATACCTACTCGTTTTTTGTTTGCTTCCCCACAATTTACATTTTTATTTTTTAATTCTGTCGCCCTTTGGGATAACTGTTCGACTGAGAGCTTTGGAGCGTCCTTAATATACGAACGGAGACGGAAATAACAAAATAAGCAAATTGTCTGCGAAATAAAAATTACTTCCGAGAAGATTTTTTCTGGAATCTACCATTTTCCCAAGGAATTTTATTTACTCATACCAACGCTTCCTTTATTTTTCTTAAGGAAAATCGCACAGACCTTAGACCGTTTAAGGGGTGGACAGGAATCATCGCAAGGGTGTTTGATTTACAGAAAAAATAGGGGGAAAGTATTTGACCTGTTGAGTCGAAAGTGAGTACGCTTATAGTCAATAAATTATGCAGGATTAAAAGGACATTTTTGTCCTTAAAAATTACCAATGGACTGAGTGCGGCTTGACGTTAATAGGTTTTATTAATTAATTTGCTGTCGTTCTTTGTATCCTCTTTTTTTTGCTTGTTCAAGAATTGTGCGGGATTTGTACTTTCAAATTTATATAATTACAAATGCGACGCCTCGTTGTTAATCAAAAACAACGTTTCATCCCATTTAAAATCCTGTTCTCATAGGGACTGTTCTATTGATACTCTGTTGTATTTTCTCCTCTTACATATACACCTCATTCCGTTTTTACACGGTAGATTAGTTCCAGAAAAAACCGTGTAAATTGATCGTATGCAAAAATAGGTGATTGGTTGCTAATCTCTAAAATATAGTGAAAAACAAGTTTTTGTAGGAACAAGTATTACATTTAATGTGATGTTGGAAAAACAAATTTGCCAATAAAAATTTCTTTACCAAATACGTCTGATGGCATTGATAATTCACAAAATATTACCACATTTCAATTGCTCTGGCCAGTAAATTTGCTTGTATGCACAAAAAGGGAATTCCCCTAAATTTGTGCTATTTACATTTACTTTGACCAGTAAATTTGCTGATACGAACATATAAGCATTGTTATAAGAACATACTTCGCTTTTGATAAAAAAAATGTAAGCACACAAAATTGTAAATCAAATCTCCAGTATATTGGATCTAAATGGGACTCTTTGAATTTCACAGCTCTGAAAGATGACACTATTAAATCATCAGCGCCTCAACGGCTACTAAACACGACATGAAACCAATAAGTTGAGGATTGCAATGATCGTTGGTACTAAGTACGTCGCCACTTTTCACGGCGAAACTGTTACCTATGATCATGCTACAGGTGATGCAAACATTTACTTATCCGAAGCGAAATACCCAAGTAAGTATAAGTTATGGACAGGCCTTCAAGAAACCTCCTACTGCCAACAAAAGTAATCAACATATTATTGCTTGATAAGTAGTCAAGAAATTCGCACGCATCTTTAGATTTTTTTTCTTTAAATCGATTGAATACTCAACGCATGTAATTACAGAGTAGTCTACTACTTACCTCCATTCCCTTCCATTCCACCAGTTTTATTCTAAGCCAATTATGCACACCATGTTCGCGGTAGATTGTGCCAAATGGACCGCACAAACCATTAAAATTCATCTCCGATATGTTTTTGGCCATTTAAGAGATAAGGCGAAAACCTTAACTACGTCAAAATGTCATTATGGATATAAACTTTTTCGTTTACCGATAAAAAAAGTTTCGACTGCCTGAGGAAAATGTTCCAAAATTCATGCGAACTCCCTCCAACTACATTGCCACGTGCTGTGCTTGTATTCAGGACCCGGGTACAGATTTGACGAGCCATTATGGATGCTGAAAAATGTCCTGCCATTGAAAAGTCGCCCCATAGTCCTTCAGCTAATACAGTGAACAGGTGATAATTCCAACGATAAATAACCAGCCGTTCGATTCCTACTGCATGCCGGCCGGTGCGGACATCAGCGGCTTCCGTTGTCGATACCTTTTTCACCGGCCCTGGCGTCGATTAAGCGAAAGGACCTTGTACTTTAAAAATCGTCGATTTCAACCCCCATTGTTGAGGTGTCTGTCTCACTCTGCTCACTTTCGCACCGGAAATTTGTTTCTTTCGGAAGTTAGCTGGGTAAATGGATTGAGTGTTTGTGCGCTTGTGTGTACTCAGGTTTGTAATGGATCATCGTGTTTCTGGACAAGGGCAACAGAAGCATAAGCAGAGGCAGAGGCCGAAGCAGACGAACCAGTGAGCTTCAACCTACCAATCTAGACGGCAAACAAACAAGCCAACTGCCACACCGGTCTGCCCACTGGACAGGACAATTAATTACCCAACTGTAAAGTTGCCCCCAGTATCCTTCTCATGGCGTGCACCCCCGGTTTGCATAACTAATGACACAACTTCGTCCATCACATAAATTGTGGTGGACTCAAAGGCTGGAGCAAACATGTGCTTAGTTCGTAGAAAAAGAGTAGAGTGACCATCTCAAGGATTTAGATACATGTATTTGAAACGGGTTCAACTATGATCTCGTCTATTAATTTGAATTGCCTCTCCGAGGATGACACACAATAATGACCCCGAACCGAAAAGTAATCTTCGTGGTCATTTCGGTGAACCCTCGCAATGAGCCACTCGTATCATAACATTGAACAAGTCTAAGAGCGGGGAAATATGCTGTTGCAGTTAATTCCGTGATCGAATCCTTTGTAATCATCGCTATGATAATAATTATCATCGCCGTATTGGATGCGTGTGAATGTTCTGTTCGCCGTCGTCGCAGCAAAATAAGCAATAACAAGAAATGGCAGAGCACCCGGGCGGATAAAAACTTTCTCAATAATACGGTAGACTCCATTATAATTCTGGCAAAGAGGATTTTTCTTGTTGGTTCTCTGGGGCTAGCAAATGGGGTAGTTATATCCTCATTAAACGATTTGCAACAGGAGCAAGAAAAACTCGAAGGAAAAGGCCGTTAATTTCTTTTTATGAACCAGCTGGGAATCATTATCCTGCTGCTGAGTTGGATTCAGAGTTGGAGTTGAAGCGGAACTAAGACAAAGATAAACATCACCTTAGAGAGGACACGCAAACAATGTCAGCAGAAAAATAAAAACAAAGAGGATACCACTCGCAGAAGCAATAGTCCTGGGCAATTATCTACTTCATTCCTTCCGGACCGTCGGAGGGTGGAAAACTTCTGAATTGCGGAATTCCACTTGCCAAGTGGCTGCAGATGGGCGATTGGTCATCTACTTGACGATGTAAGCACCTCTGAAACTGCGAATTGCTGCTCTGATTAATTCTTTATTGGGTCGGGATTGTAGGGGTTGTTAGCACGCCGAACCACGAACCACCCTCGTTCTCATTAACTCACCGCTCAAGACAGTACATTATGCACGCTGCATGAATTCGACGATGCGCATAAATTAAGGGTAACATCTACGAATTTCTGAAGAGTGTCTTAGTCATGTTAATCAGGATATGATAATCGTTTGTTAGGATGTGGCGGGACAAATTTAAAATTAAAACTCAGACAAGTGGAACTTTATCCTGTTCGTTAGTCACCAGAGACTGTGACAGTAACGATTTTCCGACTGAACGCAAATGTGCTCAGCATGTCGAGTGCTCAGCGAGGAGGGTGGGTGGTGGTACTTGTCGTAAATGTTAATGGCTCCATGGTATATTTCTAAAAGTCGACCTTATCTTGGAAGGCCGCCTTAATTATTAATACCGCATCAAAGAAAAGTTTTCTTCGTTGAGCTTGTATTTACATCGGTTTGACAGTGCAGTCGTACAAATCGAAACAAACTATACTAGGAGACCCAAGAACTCAATTAAGTGTCAAAAAGTTTTACGTTTGCATCTAGAAATCGTTCAATTTCATTTTCTTGATTTTCTTCGAAAAGATAAAGTTTTTCGGTATCCAGATTGACACTTGTTCTCTTTGGTTGACAAAGTAAAATGGAATCACTTAGGCATGTTATCATCGCAGTAACACCTGGTTACGTATTACCAAAAGTTGCGCACTGAGTGGAAATGTGGAATATGCCACTCATAATTAAATCACACCGACGCGCTCTTTCGCTCTGGCAGTTGAATCCGGTCGTATTAATTTCAAGTGCTTACTTTAGCCCCCGGGGAATCGGTAGTCGTCGAATAACATATGAACTCAGAAACTATACGAGTGTCGGGTAAGTATACCTTTCGTGAAAGTTTAAGTGTCTGGTAGTGTCGGAAGGGGAACCAGTCATGTTCAGTATAATCCTATCCGCTTAAGTAATTAAAACTGAAAGTGGGGAATTAACGAAAATAATTTAATCGTAAAGATAATGCTAGAGAGATGGTAGACGAAGGTGGTGGCAAAACTATCTCAGATGTACTCGTACACATAAGTTTACTTCGCAATATGGAGATTCAGTAAAGCATAATTTGTGAGGAGAATTTGTTAAGTCAGAGCCTAGTCGCTTATCGGCTTGGGGTAGA
The DNA here is from genome assembly GCA_916610145.1 of Eristalis arbustorum. NCBI lineage: Eukaryota > Metazoa > Arthropoda > Insecta > Diptera > Syrphidae > Eristalis > Eristalis arbustorum. The sequence continues at coordinate 408,293 of OU744320.1, forward strand.
TATTCAGCTCCGAAACATATATATCTTTATAATTATAAATTTAATTAAAACCCTTTTCAGCGAAATTAAGCATCGGAATTCTTATCATGAGTACTTAGAATTGAACTGAGTACATCGTTTTTATTTTATTGAGCGGACCAAGAAGTGTGATTAATTTATAAATTTATATGATCGAAAATATTCGCGTTTATATTTATTTATTTATTTATTTCAAGTAGATGGAATTTTTTACAATTCTACGTTAAAATTTATGTTGGAGGTGTAGGACTTTGATCCTTTACAGCTATGATATAGAGATATACAATGAGTCAAAAGTGGTAGATTAGAAATATATGTTCGCATTTAGAGAAGAGACATTCGGTGGTGTGAATAAAAATAAATATCGTTACGTTAAAGGTAAGCCCTCCACTTACATTTTTTCAGCGTTGAGTCTATAATGAGTGTTCGATCCATTTTGGTGTGAATAAAGATAGAAAACACTTGAAGTATTTGGAGTATTGGCATTGGATGACAGTTTAAAAGACAAAAATGTTAGAAAATATAGAAAAAACTTTGCAATTTCGATAGTTGTCTTCTGTAATTTTATATGATGAAATAACTTGTGGAAAGTAATTTATTGAAAAAGTGAAAAGTGATCACGAAAGATCAGTTTTTTGTAAATCGAATTGTTGTATGAGAAAATAATTGATTGAACTATATTGAAAATTTTATTGAAATTTTGATACAAAAATTCAACAAATTTCGACATGTGAACTGGTACTCCGTAAGTCGAATTTCAAAGTCTAAGTCAAAGTGTTTGTTTGCCATATTTTGGAATTCTCCTCAACTTTTCATGCTAAAAAAATACATTATTTTAGTGGAACTGCTATAACTCGAACAGATTTTGATATCCCATGACAATTCGACCTAGGGAGTGTCCTCTGTATTGTCTACATGTATATAGTTTTTAAATTTTTTTTTATATATGTTCACGTGCACAACATATATAAAGCTTTGTTTACTGGCTACACGATGTCGTATAATTAGATATACATTTAGACACAAGGCACTCTTATCCAAAAAAGCGCTGTTGGCATGTAGAAGCGTTATCGTAATCTAGACACATTTTGTTGAAATAAAATACTTATAAATCAAACCTGATTCGGAAGTTGCATGTGCTTTTCCCTGATTATCTATTACACCTCGAGAGATGGCTTGAGTTAATTTTACAGTACATCAGTCACCAGCGAATTATCGCTAGCTAGTATTGGGTATAAGTAGACTGAAATCGAAAAAAACGTTCCTTAATTAATTAACTAATTAATATACCAGGTTATTTGCAGTTCATATAAAAACATTAAAAATGTTGTAAAACAAGGGGTCTACATCTATTCAACTGATCAAAATACACAAATTTTATAATCACTTTGTTTTTCTGTTGCAGAAAAAAAAGCAAAAGCAAAACATAATTTTGAAACTTCATCCAATTAAACTCGACGCTGGAAAACAAACGAGGCGAATTTAAATGGATCTCCGATAAAACAAAACGAGACGAATTTAAATTGAGCTCCAGTACAACAAAAGAAATTACAACGTTTTTATTGACTAATTTACGAAGCACTGTAAGTAAAGATGCTCTCCAAGATTGTGCCCCCTTGAATTCGTGCCCACGAGTCGAGCCGAATTAGTATTTAAAATGCTTGTGCACCACCGTCAGTGCCATCTCCTCCGCCACTGCTCGTATGCCTCCTGCCTGGAGCGAACATTTTCCCCAACCACCCCCGGCATATACCTCGTGCCACTCTAGACTGTTTCCGGCTTTTTTAGTGGTTTAGACAATGCTATTGAATTAACGAAATCATTTCTTTTATTTGCCGCAGTCTACTTGTTATCCTTTCGTCCTAATTCACTTTTCTTGAGCAGGGCGAACACAGGCAAGGAACAAACGAGAAAAGCGCGCTTTAATGATTGCGCCCTCTTAAAACACCGTGAAAACCTTGCAACGACTGTTTACGTCAAGGATGCTTGAAATCATTTCCCCAATTGTTTTTCCGGTTTTTCCTGAGTGGCTGGGTATACAAAGAGGAAGAAAAGCTTTTTATTTGTCTTTTGTTTTCGACGTTCCTCTTCCTACCGCATCGCCTCCATCAATAATCACCAAAGTAAAGAGAGACATTTGTTTGGTGACTTTGAAGCATTATTTGTGTTTGTAATTACACCCACTCTAGCCTTAGTTTCCTTCTACTTCCGATTCTTTTACTTCTCAACTCTCGTCGAGTCTAAAGCCAATAGCAAGTTCAGTCGAAAAGGTATCCTTTGTTTTCCTTGTAAAAATTAGCAACTCTCCGAAATTACGATATTTAAGATGGTAGCCTTTTCTCAGTGTCTTGTATGCGTCTTCCTCAAATGCTCGTAAAAAAAAACATAACACAACGCCAAGAAACAACCCCATTTCTACCACCCACCGGAACTTGACTCAAGGCTACTTGAAGTGATCAAGGAGGATTCACACTTAGTAAAAAAAATCGTTTTATGACCCAGAAGGAATGCGGCTCGGTACGCAGAAGAATACAAGGAAGAGAACATAAAAAAATCTGGAGTAAGGAAACAAATCACACCCCATTAAGAGCGTAAGGAAAATCCGCCACTTTTTCACAGATTTAAAGAAGCTTATCGACTTAATTTGAATATTTTCTGGTGAAGACGAAAAGAATCGCTTTCGCTAAGTCCTTTGTTGTGCTCCTTGTACTTTTTTGTAGCAAGACATGGGGATTTCTGGGGTAAATGAAGAGAGGGCAGGGTTTGGTGAATGGTGAATAGATGGGGGTGTTGGTTTGTGTTTTGTTCGGCATGAACATGACAGTAATGTCAGTTAAAGTTAATGCATCGCGTTGTCAATCCGAAACGATACAGGAGATAATATTTTAATCATTTCAGTTTTTTACGATGTGGTTAAATTGAGAGGTATATATATAATCTGCATTCTCAGAAGAAGAATCTCAGAAAGATTCGTATTCTTTCCACAATTTTTCAATGAATGCAGTTTGATCAGGTTGTTGAAATAGTGGCCACAAAGTGAATTTTCAAAACAAATATGCAGGCAGCAATAGCACAAACAGCAACATATTTTTTAGAAAAAAAAAAATTAGTTCGATTATGTATGTCGTATGCGCGTATCTAGGAGAGCTAGTCTCTTAATTCTGTTGTTTCGTCTATTTGGAAGTGGTTGTAATTATCGTTTTGCTTGAAGACCTTAGGCTTAAACGTATTATTTTCTAAATTTTGACTTCGCATCTTCTTCTTCTTCTTTTTCTTCGTGTGGCGCTACAGTCCGGGGTGAACCTGGGCTTCGGCCAACAATCCTCTCCAGCTGGTGCGATCCTTAGCCAACTGCCTCCAATTTCGCACTCCAAGTTGGTTGACGAGAGAAGGACCTTCTCCACTTGAGTGCGCCATCGGGTTCGTGGTCGTCCTCTATTGCGTTGTCCCACTGGTTCGGAGTCGAAGACTCTTCTGGCTGGAGCAGTGTTGTCCATGCGCTCAACATGGCCTAGCCATCTTAGGCGTTGAATCCGTAGACGCCTGACTAGACTCATGTCGCTGTACAGCCCGTACAATTCGTGGTTGAATCTTCTTCTCCAGGAACCTTCAACGCAAACAGGACCAAAGATTGAACGCCGAACTTTTCTCTCGAAGAGACCAAGTGCGTCTTCATCCGCTCTTGAGATGGTCCAAGCTTCCGCGCCATACAGCAGGACAGGGATGATCAAGGTCTTATATAACTTGAGCTTTGTCTTTCGAGAGAGGGCTCTACTACTCAATTGCCTCTTGAGCCCAAAGAAACAGCGGTTGGCAAGAGTTACTCTGCGTTTAATCTCGGTACTGATGTTGTTCGTACTATTAACTTGGGAGCCAAGGTAGATAAAGTCCTTTACTACCTCGAAGTTGTAGCTGCCTATGGTGACGTTCTGATCGAGTTGTCGATGTTGTGTGTCCTTTCTTGATGACAGCATATACATTGTTTTGCCCTCATTCACCGCTAAACCCATTTTTGCCGCCTCCGTTTGAATACAAGCAAACGCTTCATTGACGGCTCGCTGAGTTCGGCCAATCACGTCAATGTCGTCCGCGTATGCTAGCAGTTGAACGGACTTTTGGAAGATCGTGCCTCTAGTATTGGCGTGTGAGTTTTGCACGCCCTTCTCAAGTACAATGTTGAAAAAATCACATGACAGCGCGTCGTGACTTCGCATAGACTTTTTAAAATGCATTCAAAATGTTCTAATCGGGAAATGTGATAACTACTCCTCGAGAGTACAATATTATTTTCCTTTTCCGAATAGCTTCCGAAATATAAATCGTCTGAAATATCTTATATTGTAGCAACATTTTCTAACTCCTCTTCTTCTTCTTATGGCGCTACAATCCGGGGTGAACCTGGTCCTCAGCCAACAAGCCTCTCCAGCTGGCACGATCCTTAGACAGCTTCCTCATGCCAAGTTGGTTGAGGTCCTTCTCTACTTGAGCGCCATCGGCTTCGTGTTCGTCTTCTATTGCGTTGTTCCTTCAACGCAAAAAGGACCAAAGATTGAACGCAGAATTTTTCTCTCGAAAATACCAAGCGCCTCTTCATTTGCTCTCGAGGTATTCCAGGCTTCCAAGCCATTGAGCAGGACAGGGTTAATTAGCGGTCCTTCGAGAGAGGGCTCTACTACCCAATTGACTATTGAGCTCAAAGCAACAGCGGTTGGCAAGAGTTATTCTGCGCTTATTCTCGATGCTGATGTTGTTCGTACTATTAACTTGGGAGCCAAGGTAGATGAAGTCCTTTACCACCTCGAAGTAGCTGCCTATGGTGATGTTCTGACCGAGTTATCGATGTTGTGTTGATGACAGCCTATACTTCGTTTTTCCCTCTTCCACCGCTAAACCCATTGCTAACAATTGTACGAACTTGTGGAAGATCGTGCCTCTAGTGTTGGCTTGTGAGTTTTGCACGACCGGACCGGTCTCGGTGAGTACGTTACCGACCTTGACGGAGCAGCGAGAGTTCTCCACTCTGCACAGGCTGACGAGTTTGGCAGGAATGCCAAAACTGGACATACCGTTGTATAGCTCAACTGTATGCATGCTGACATATGTGGACTTAAAGTCGACAAGTAGTTGGTGGGTGTCGATCTGCATCTCTTGAGTTTTTTTTAAGGATTTATCGTAAAGTGAAAGCCTGAAACCGCACTGATAAAGCCCTATCAGATTGTTTACAAATGGTTTCAGGCACTCACACAAAATGGCAAGGAAGATCTTGTAGGCAATGTTTAGGAGACTTATCCCGTGATAGTTGGCGCAGGTGAAAATGACTCCTTTCTTGTGGATCGGGCAAACGATACTAAGATTCCACTAGTCGGGCATGCTTTCCTCCGACCTTATCTTACTGATAACTTGGTGCATACACCCAACCAGCTCATCTTCAGAGTGAAGAGTTCTGCATACGGACTGCTTTGTTCGACTTTAGTGTCGATATCACTATCTTGACTTCGTTCGGGGGGACGGAATTCTCTTCTATCGTCGTCCATTGCTTGGAGTGGAACATCCTGCCTGACAGCGGTATTGGTGTCCTTTTCGTCGTTAAACAGTTTACAGAAGTGATCCGGACTTCCCCGCAGCTTTGTTCGACTTTAGTGTCGATATCGCTATTTTGACTTCATTTGGGGGACGGAATTCTCTTCTATCGTCGTCCGTTGCTTGGGGTGGAATATTCTGCCTGACAGCGGTATTGGTGTCCTTAAACGTCGTCGTTAAACAGTCTGCAGAAGTGATCCTTCCAGATTCTCAGTATCGGTTTCGACAAGTTGTCCCTCTTTTCTGCGACAGGCTTCTTTTCGATGTTTGTACCTTTTGGATAGTCGTTTTACCCGTTGGTAAGACTTTCTGACATTATTTCTGCCTCTCCATTTCCTCGATCGAGCGCTTATCGGGCCAGCGGTATTGGTGTCCTTAAACGTCGTCGTTAAACAGTCTGCAGAAGTGATCCTTCCAGATTCTCAGTATCGGTTTCGACAATTTGTCCCTCTTTTCTGCGACAGGCTTCTTTTCGATGTTTGTACCTTTTGGATAGTCGTTTTACCCGTTGGTAAAACTTTCTGCTCCTTCCTTATTTTAAGTTCGAACCGCTCTCGTCCTCCTATCCAGTGTCGCCTTATATGCTGCTAGCTTCGATGAATGTGCCTGCCGGCACTCGTTGTCGCGCCATAGGTTTTTTCTGGGTGGCATTTTAAAACCCAACACATCAGAGGTAGCTTCTCTGATGGCTTTAAAAAATGTTGTTTCGTGTACTACCACGGTAGTAGAAATTTAAAAAATTAGAGCAACTTAACAGCATATAACTGTATAATAGGCGAGTAAACAAGTCTCTTGACTCATTGCTCAGTGTATAGAATCTACTTCATTCCAACTGACCTTATGTCAACAAGTTTGGTAACAATTGAATTAATTGTGTTTCAAAATAAAGTTATATTTGCAAATGGCTTACTTGCAAATGATTTATTTGCAAATAATCAAAAAAATATTTGGAGAGTTATTAATTTAACATTATTTGAAGACTCTATTTGAAAAACTTATTTATTTTTGTAATAATTGTATTTGAAAATTATTTGAAAACATTTTTAATTGAATAACATAATAATATATAATATGGGTGGCGCTACAGCCCATAGAGGGCCAGGGCCTAGCTTCTCAGCAACCACTAGTGTTGTGCGTGCTATTGTTCTCACACGAGTGGAAGGGGGGACCTACAGTTTTATGCCGAATCCGAACGGCCAGATTTGAGAAGCTTTTTCTAGACAGGAAATACTCTTTGAGCATTGTCAGTAATTCGAAAGAGGTGGGGTCGTGAAAATTATTTGTGTCGCTCAGAGCTGGAATCGAACCTACAACGTCGAGGTTAGGGTTGACGCACATACCCACAACGCCACGGGCCACCACTTATTTGAATAACGTCCGTCTTTTTATCGACTTCAACCGCTTCAAAATTCTCTGTAATATCTCCTTGTCCTGACACGCGCATGCTCAATTTACTCATATCTCGTTGAGAGATAGGCGGCAATTCATTAATTTGTTTTCTCCATCCAAAGATTGGATTCTCTTTAGATTTCATAGGCGAATCAATACAATACACCCCAAATTCATGTACAGACCCTTCTTCTTTAATAAACTGTCGCGAAAGTAAACTTCTTGTTGTTTTCCTAGAACCTTGTCAATGTGTATACAATCTTTTAATTTAATCTTTTATTTAGTGACCTCATTCGGGGTCCATTTTTTTGCACGGGACAGGCGAAAATATAAAAAACAAATTACAAATTGCTGTAAGTAAAAAGTTTACATGAAAATTCCAAAGTTTTCTTAATGACAAAAGTCAAGTTGTCCAGCAGAATTTGTTTTCCTAAGATCATGGCTAGTATGACTCCTGAATTACTTTACTGTCGCCATTTTCGTAAAGCATAAACTACACTTCTCATACAATTTCAATGATACCACACAAATTTGAATACAACAAGTACTCCTACATCATCATTCTATTTTACTGCACCGAGGAAGTGCCTACATTATGACGATGAGCTGGCAGTTACTTAAAGTCCAGTTTGCCTGACAACTGCAATGAAAAGCAATCTCTATAGGTTTTGAATTGTTAATAAGCAACTCCTACTCGGAGACAAGGATAACCCACAAGATTAAGACACCATACACACTAATAGACCAACGACTAACATATCGTGCCACTTGTGTGTGAAGAGACATGAATTAAGAATGTTGTTCGAGAGTCACGGGCATTTCGTAAGGGTAACCTTGTGTACACTGACATCTTCTTCCCACAATTTGATACGCACTCAAGTGCTCCAAGGAGGGAGTCAAGACAATTTATTGCCATGTAATTGTGTTACGACGCTGATAAATGAGCGTTTGTCGGCTTAACTCCATTAAGTATCTATTAATGGTGTATCGTGTGTATGAAACATCAATTGTACACTGTTTACCTAGGCGCTTCTACAGCACTCATCAGAAGGCTTGCCGTCATGCGATTTTATTTTGTTCATGTGTACCAAATACAAAATAAATATTTTAGATCAAAAGCAAATCCTTAAAAATTGGAAATCTTTCCAGGGAGGAGTTAAGTGGGGAGGTTGGATGGAGTACGAGATTTCCATGTTAAATGCGCACTAGCATTGTTAGTGTATCGAATACATTAAAAAAGCTTTTGCCAAAGCTTGTCGAATGGATACCTATAATAACTTTAGAGGGAGGGGCTTGTAAGCAGTACATCCCTATAGATTTGTGTGGGGATAGGTATTCGGGAAATTTGGAGGTAGTCGTATTGGTGTTGTTTTTAATAGCATACCCCGACAGAAATCTATGTACGAATGTAGGTATCAAGGTGTAGGGGCGAGGAATATATGTAGTTGAGGTATGTGTACATAGATACTAGTAATATCTTCTTTTTTCTGGAGCAAAACTCAAAAAATGTCACCTTTATCAATACATTTCATAGGCTTTTCACTCCTTATTTCTACGCTTGAAGATAACACTTTCGATATGATGTGTACTTTCCCAATTAGAATTGCTTATAAATAACACATTGTTTAATACACTGACACATGTATTTGTGTGTAAATAAATATTTATTTTTTGTGTGGAATAACATTTTGTACTATTCTCGTAATTTTGAAACGCCATCCTTCAAATTTTATATCATTGGACAAGAGAATAGTGTCCACACTTCCTCTTCTAAAATTAATTCATTATTTTCAGTATATTTTTGAAAAAAAAAAATGCAATTTGTCACCTTTATATTTTTCCTCAGTTTACTAAACACATCAGAGAATTAAATCAAAGCTTGTTCAAAACTAATTCAGAGCATTTCTGCGTGGTGTTTTGGTGTGGAATACAGAGTGGAAAAGACCCAAGTTCTAAAAAGGTTTCCTAACATAATTTTATAAATATATTTCCTTCTCGGAGTTTTACTTTTATGTATAAGCATTTCATAAAAGTCATAAAATTAAAACAATTATAAAATCTAGTCCAGCGATAAATAAAATCATAATTAATATCTTTAATATATTATCAATTATAATACATTTTTATAGTAGTAATAATAATAATATGGGAGGTGCTACAGCCCGTAAAGGGCCAGTGTCAGGGCCTAGCTTGCCGGACACATTGGTTCGATTGCATTGGGGTCGATGCACACACCTACAACGCCACGGGCCTCAACATTATTTTTAAACTTTTCTTTTATTTATTTTACTTGGATTTGTAAAAATGTGTCCGTTTTTCGTGGGCATGGATTTGGTATTCGTCCAAATGATATTTGACGAATAAAATAAATAAAACACCCAATTCAATTAATTTCGATGGTTGAGAAGTAGTTTACTAAGTTCCTTTGTGGTCGTCACTCAAGAAATCGTCGATAACATTTATGAAACGCTTGAATAAACCCGATCCTACGGTTGATCTGGAAAATAACAAACACACACATGTAATTTAGGATCTTGTCACCGATCAGGGATCGCGGTGCTGTTTGCAGTCGGGATATATGCAATATTGCTGTCACTGGCAAATATGTAGCTAAGCAGATACATAGTTTTGATGATAAAAATGATAGGTATATCTGGATGATCAAAACCAGTTCAGTCCAGATTTTAATGTAGGCAATAATAAAATAATTAAAATTAAAATCCAAAAAAGTTCTAATACAAAAAAAAGAAATAATAATAATAATAATATAAGTTATAATTATAACACTTTTCTTTCCACACAATAGTTTATATGTCTACAAACACAAAAATTAATAAAATTCAGACTATAATAACTTAGAGTACCCGTATAAGGTCGTTAAGGTAGACGAAGGAACGTTTGCACTAAAATTACAAGCATTAAAATAGAGCCCGTGGCAAATCTTAAATGTAACAATTTACACGGCAAACTCAAGCAGCGGATGTCGTCTTAACTCTCTGTAGCATTGTCAGGTACTAGCGAGTCACTGCTTGGTGTGCCTGAGCCATATGTGTGCTCATTTCTAATATTGAACTAAGTTTTATCTCATTTGACATTATTTCAAGCAAATGTTGAAAGTAAGTGATATGAAAAGAAACAAATTAAAACATTGCATTTACTTTCCATCGAGTAGGCTTTAACTTTTTTTATTTGACTGTCTGTCTTGTACGCAAGCACATGACAAGTAATTATACGAATTATAGCCTTGAGGATTTCAACTTTCCAATAAATCTCTTTTAAACCGTTTTTCGAAATAAATGCTTAATTTATCCAATGACTATGGACACACGATCAAAATATTTAACCAACCACTCAACTCTAACCCCAATTAATTTGTCTTTATAGTTCCCCGGGGAGCCATTACGCGATCTCAGTCACCAACGGTGTACGCGCCAGTGGAACACCCTGCATTCTGAAAGGAATGCCGAAAATATACTGTTCCCGACTGAGTAGAGTCTCCTTATAAAGGAATTACATTATTACAATATTACCCCCTTCGCTGCTTGCATGTGCTTAAAATAAAATTAAACAACCCCCCAAAAACGGTGCTGCGATTTTGTTGTTGTGTCACTTGGTCGAAGATATGTATCTAGAATAGCAGTTATGAGTTAAGAAGAACGCTGGATTTAATTCGGAAACGGATTACAAGCACAGAGGAGGTCTTGCTCCGGAAGGGGTTAAAACTCTCGACAACGCGAATACGAAATGATTTCATTTTCCACTTGAATTAACTGGAAAAACAAAGTCAGTCTCTTAATTAACTTTGGCGTCAATTCAAATGGATTTGTTTTCAGAACCCATTTTGAGAATGTTTTTATTGAGAAGAAAGCTTACCTAAACCTCGATAAGGAATAATGGCTTTTTGGCTCATCGCTTCGTAGAATACAACAAACGGAAAGTATAAAATTGGTGCGAGATGTGTTTGATAGGTTTTGGGTTTGGATTCATTTTCAGAGAATGAGAGTTTATCGCAGGAAAGTTTTCCGCCTTAGTACTGGAAAACTTTTTAACGCTGGTATTATGTTTAATAAATACGATTATGTTTATTACATTTCTTGTACATCGAGCGTGTAAGTGAAGGGATGTAATTAACTTTTGTTATCCTTAGCCAGATTAAGCTAGTTTTTCCACAAATAACTAGAAAGAGAAGGCTCCTGACGTCGACCATAATACACTTGAACCTCGACACCCAGGTTCGATTCCTGGCCTGTACGACAACAAGAATTTGGCTAGCCTCGCCTCTTTCGATTCACTTACAATTCACCCAAAGAGCATTCCTGTCTAGAAAAAGCTTCTCATACTTGGCCGTTCGGAGTCGGCATCGATCCCTTCCACTCGTGCCAATAGACACACGGCACGAGAGGTTGCTGAGAAGCTAGGCCCTGACCCTGACCTTTTTACGGTCTGTAGCTCTATACATAGAACAAACATTACTGCGAACAAGGCTGGGCAGAACATATTTAAGATTCGTCCTTATATTCATACAGTTCAAAATTCTTTGACCATCAGCCTGAGACGGATGGAGGGTCTGAGTCTGAGTAATAGCTGCCCTCCATTTCTGTCGGTCATGGGAACGGTGCTGCCAGTCATTATCTGTCTTGCATCCACGATTATTTTATATTGGAGATACACAATCTCGAACAAGGATGCTCGGATTCGAAGACCTTCATGCTGTATGTTGACGAGCCAGTATAGTTGACGAATTTTTGCATTGCGAATTACATACACATCCTGGTAGAGCTCCTAGAGTTCGCGGTTGTGTTTTCTACTCAATTCACCTTTCTCGTCTGCAGTTCTTCGTATCTTCCAACTTTCACCTCCATTAAGCAGAACTGACAAGATAAGAATCCTGTAGAGTATCGTTTTGTCCTTTGAGCTCGGAGTTTTGGGCCAAGTTGTATCGACAACTCGAAGTAATATTGGTTGGCAAGGGGGTTCTACATCGGATCTCCACTGTGTTGACTTGGGTTAGCCAAAAAATTCCAGATCAAAATTGGTCATGCTAAGCAAGAGGAAGTTTATGGATTTTACTTTAACGAATGTTTGGATGTAATAAAACTTTATTTTCATTTAATTTAATATGAGTGTGCATCCACTCAACCAAGACCAAAGCGTTTAGGAAAAGAACGTCCAAAGATTTTAGCCGTGTTGAAATTTCCGTCAGTTCATAAGGAAACCAACAAAGTTAGAAATACAAAAAAATTAACTTCACTGCGGAAAGTCACAAAAGGCTGTGTTTCTATCTGTTTAAACACAAACCATACTCAAATGACAAGATTAACTCCATCATACGAATTATTTCCTCAAAATGTTCAAACTTTAACTACAGGGCAGCTTACCCTAACAAAGTATTTCCCGGTATCATTATAATCACATCACATCCCACACGCACATTAGAAATATTCTTTTAACTTCAAACTCTATTATCTCCGTTCGACTTTCAAAAGTTTCATGCCATGATGCTGTCCTATTCCTCGAATCAATGCCACAGCTCTCCGGCTATAAGAAGCTTAACTACCGCCCTTGGGCAGAGTACGTACGTAAGTATATGCATGCAGACTTTCGGAAACTTGGTTCTTCTTCAGAAACTTTACGTATTTAGGCACAGTTGATTTAGTGCTCTCTGACCTCAGTTTAAACATAAACACTATTCATATTGACTGCACAGACTACACCACGTGCCCTTGCCACAAATCCAAACCCTTTACGCTGGCCCAAAAGAAGACGTAGGAACATAAATGGGATTATGATCTTATCAGGACGTAAACAGACGACGGAAATTATAATAACACCTTATGGTGTACACCCATAGGAGGGCTGAACAGCATTGTGTTTATTGCCACACTGCCGCCGGTGCGGTGCGGCAGTCGATGGTAAACTTTGCCAAGACAAACAAGTTGCGAAAGTCCTTTGTCAAGATTTATTTCTTCGCTCCAAAGATTATCGACGACCAAAGAAAGGACAAGTAAAGTAACTCTTCGCCAGCCAATTTGTACCGCACATGGCTTCGGCTTCCTTTGGGTAAGTAGGAAATCTTTAATTAAGAGCGGATTAGTTGGACATGGCGTAAGATTTACATCTGAGGTTTCCCATAAGGTGGTTGTTACTTAATTTTTAGTTTAAAATATTCAAATTTCTTGAGTTACACCTCCCCCTGGCGCCAATCAATACGAGCTGCCAACACGCATTAAGACTAACGACTTCATTAAACCATCAGCTTCCGTTCAAAGAAACCATTATAACCGACATTAGGCAGAGCATCTGATTGAATCACCTCATAACAAGTGAATCTGAAGATGGTGAGGTGAGGCAGGTGAAGTGAAAGATTGTGGCTCTGTCTGTGGTGCACACAGAAGCGTCGTTTGTGGAGAAACCATTAAATTGAGTCTTTCTGTGGCGGTTCCCTGTGTTTTCTACCCCCACACTCAATTGGGGTTGTTTAATATCCTTTCTTATCGCCGGGAAATCGTTCATTCAATGCCTGAAGGGGCAAGAACAGAATATGTGCCGACTCGTTTATGTGGGTCCTCCTCGTTGCCTTCATAGTCATCGTCCTCGTTCTCGTTCTCGTCCTAGCCCTCGACGTCGTCGTCCTCGTCATCGTTTTGGTGGTGGTGGTACTGTTTGCTACTGTGCTCATGCAATCGATGATGAGTGCGGAAAGATATGAATTCTCGAACAAAACCACATTACTCCGAAAGTAAAGTGATAAGCAGTTATAGCCTTTTGCTTTTAGAAGTGAGACCGAAGGGTGGTCGTGTATGGTGTGCATACGTCCATACTGCTGTTCTCTTTGCAAATGGCTAATTCAATCATCTGATGCCGAGATGGTTCCGTTTACACTTAATCAGATAAATCGGATGGAAGCAGGCACTTTGTGGCTAGCCACAAATGCTCATGCTTCTGACTAAGGGTGTGGGTGACCATTGATTGTGCTGCTTTTCGTTCGTAGAGCGGTGTATCCATTTTTGTGTAAACATTATGTCTGGTGAACCTTTGAGTTGGCCGTAATTGTCTTTGGTTCGCCCGTATCAAAAATTTCACAGCTCGTCTAACAATTGTAAAACGTTTCATATGTACATACATCGAAATGTGTTGCTACGTGAGTTGAATATTTGAAAATTAGTTCTCTGACCTCGGTTCACATACCAATCTGGATACATCTAAAAAGCGAGTTTCTTTATCCGTTTATACATACTTTTAAATGTACAAAACCTTGTTTTTTATTTTTTAAAAATATGAAATTTTAATATCTGTTCTATAAAACATGTCGACATAATCTGACAAGTGTTGATCAAAGGCCATATGATCATATTATATCTTAGTATCAGTTAATCTAGGAATGTGTTCATCACTCATAATCGGACTGACATGACGGGTCACACAATTTTATCGTAATGAATTTGACAATTCAATTTTCACATGTCGCTTTTATGAGAGTACAAAAAACTGTTAGTTCATGTATGTGTGTTCTAAAACAATTATGTAATCATTAACCATTCCTCTGACTACCCATGGCTCAATGCTACCAAGTAGTAGACGCTTCCATTTATGTAAAACAATTTTCATACGTTATCCCATGAAACGATCCCCGGAGGCGTCTGCACACACGAACTGTCCGCATGCAAATTTCACGTGTTTTACATGTTTCTTCAGAGGACAACACAGATATAAAAACAAATAAAAAAAAACAATGATAATACTTCCGCCAGCACTCATATCAAGGACCAACAACGTCCAGCAGAAGGAAGCGCCACAGAAAGATGGATTACTCTGCCCACTGGATGTTAGGCTGGTCAGAGAGTGGCTACCACAGAAAACAAAAATAAAATTCCATCGTTAGCCAAAAATAAAACACACAAGTGTACTGCATCACCAGTGGCTGGCTGGTCGTTTATCCTTTCATATCTGCTTGGGGGATCAGTTTAGCATCCACGTCCAGGATATGAAAATCTCACAAAGTTTTCTGCCGAATTTAATCCAATAATAAATGGAATATTTCTGACCTCGGGCATTAAATTAAATGTTATCAGGCGAGTGCAGAAAATTATCAAAGCGTTTGAGGAATGGACCGAATCGACCCTTCTCGGCAATCAGACTCTTCGGAAAACGGTGCGAAAAGGGTAACTAAGAGGGATGGTTAGCGGTCATTGCGAGTGTTTCTGCAAATTACATGCAGCACTCGCTTCATGGCACATGGGCTGCTGTGTGGTGTGAGAAGAAAGGCAATTAAATTGAGTGCGTGTAGGAAGGAGAAGAATGATCTCATATTCTGGATGTGCTTGATGGTTTTTCTTCGTCCTTGTCGGTGACAGGATTGACTTTTTAATCTTCCGATTAATCGATGTCATCTTAAATTAAAACATTTTTTTAAATCCCTATGCTTATGTTTAAGTTTTGAATGAAAAAGCGTTATTAGAAGTTAAATGGATACAAACACGTTCTTGAGTTTGGGTTAGATCCAAGACATATACCATAAAGGGTTTTTTTTAGATGGATAAATTTAAAGCGACTTATTTGATAGTTCTCGGCCGGAGCTTCGCTTACAACCTGTTACACATTATGACATAAAAAACTAAGAAGCTTAATGGAACATTTCTATGAGTTTTAGGCCAATTTTGTTTCTTATTTACATAAATTCACTGTTTATGACGTGGGTTAATTATACTATTCCAACAATCTTTTTGGGGTGATTTTCTGAACACAGGTTAGTCGTTAAATCGAAGACCAAAAAATGCTTATTTTTGTACAATGGCGTTTTGCAAATGAGGTTTCATCATGTCGATTATTTAACGAACATCCACAATTCATCAGACTTTTTGAGAGACACGGGTGGTGCCCAGTGGCGTTGCAAGTTCGTGCATCGACCCCAATACACTCGAACATCTTTCGAGTCGCTGATGATGCACAAAGACTATTCCTGTCTAGAATAAAGAGTATTTCTTGCTTTTTTACACCCAAAATCTAAGCTCGAAAATTATAATATAAAATAAGAAACTTCACTAATTATTTATTTTCTATTTTTATCTTAAGTCTTTCAAACACGAACACTTTTTTTTAGGACACCATCTTATGCGATATGCAGCGCATCAAATCATAATAAATATACGTAAACCGATAGATTGTGAACTCATTACATTGAGTGGTTTCTGAAATAAAGAAAAGGTTCCTCGTTCGAAACGCTGGCTTTGTTTAAAAGTTTTCCAATTTCTTCGAAGCAGTTAATGTGAACTAGTTTTCCTACACCCCTTCTTCACGGTCTCGGCAAGTAAGCATGAAACTTTTGATGTTTAATGTTTAAAACACCGTTTATGGGTCCAATCTCACTTTGGCCATTGCAAAACATTCACCTCGAAACGTGTCGAAAGTTTTGTTCGTTCTGGTGAAAGTTGTGTGTAACAAATCATCGCCTGCGGGAGAAAAAGGAACAAAGAAGCTGTTACTAGGGCCACCTGATGTCATAGTGATGATGCCCTGGCGAAAAATATGGGTGGAAAAAATCTACCAATTCCACCCTTATTTGCTACATGTTTACCAATATCAAGTGGATACCAGCAAATAAAAAAGAATAAAGAAAAACCTGTCCTCGAGCTGAGTGACCATCCCAGCGGCAATACATTATTAGAAAATTCCTTTGAGTCACAACAAAAGATTCTACTTGAGATATTTAAATCATGTGTCCATTTGAATGTCCACTTATCCTGAAATCAAAAAGGATCACTACAAGCACACGATGACATATGGGTACATTCAGTAAGCGAAGAATGTGGAAACAATTCAGAAGACGAAAATGAAAGAATCCCTTGCTCCCATAATGAAGACGACATTACCATTTAAGCACAAAATTTGTAAGTCAGTCTGGTATTGTAATTTCATGGGACCATGAATAATACTTTCGAGTAAAAGAGCCAGCTCTCCTTGCAGGCCTACAAACAACAACAGAGAAAAGATGAAGACACATGGCGTGGATAAATTATTCAATGAAACAAAAGCGAAAATATGAAATTATGCAACACTTGAGAAAAATACATCCTTCCAGAAGAGTTTTCCATTGAGAATCCCCATGCGATTTTCAAGGCACTCCGAATGTTGACACTCAAGACCAAACTGAGTGGTGGAGTCCCTTCCGCAGGGAGTAATTGAGCCTTAACGGAAGACGTGAAACTTCTGGCTTTTGTTCTCAAAGCACAAATCCTTTATTCATATTCTTTTATCACCCTTTTGTTGTGCGTTGCGTTGCGCCTCTTGAAACCGTAAATTAGCAATGCCAGTAAGTAGGGTGGGACAGAGTGTGTGATTGTGCTTTCAACAATGGCCGGATGCGGGTAGAAAAGTTCGCGCCAAGTTGTTACTGTCACTTCAACACCACCAAAATTTCAAACCGATGATACCAAGCTGGCTACATACACTGCGGTTGCATAGTATTTCGTCGTCGTCGTCGTCATCATCATCATTCGGCTCAGGGGCCTGCTAGTGACAGACAAATTAAAATGTCCTGTTCTGTTCGCCAGCGGTCAGCTTCCGTATAGCAGTATAGGGGTAATATACCGACCACGGCCTGTGTCATGCTGCAGCTCAACCAGCGTCTGTTGTGATGCACCGAATGTTTCGCCGGAGTCGCAATGTTTACCCTTAATTAGATTTTGTAACGACCGAATGACGTCGTGATTAATGACAGGATTTTCTCTTCCGCCAGAGATTAGGGATGACCATTGCGCGTTTACCCATGCTCGCACATACATACACATATTCACATATTTTGCATACACCCATTCGAATAATTTTGTTCCAAGCACAACAGTTGTGGCAGACGGTGACACTCTGCAAATTGATTCCACACCGCGGCCTGAAAGCATCCTCCTTCTGATGACGTTCACTATCCATTCGATTCTTCTTCGTTCAGATGGCACGAGCGGATTAAAATTTCTATGAAGAAGATTATTCGCGCTTCTTATGATTGCGAAAATTAATGGAACGTTTGGCTATGGTTCCCACAGTGCTTTTCACTTAGGCACTTGCTTCAAGTGACGACTGCTATCCATTAACCCCTTTCGAGCATTTTTCAATTAAAAACTTCCTGCATAAGTTATAAGGCCAGAGGCAACTATGTAAGACGCATCCAATATTAATATGTTGTCCCTTCCCGCTCGACTTGTACAGGGAGGGCTTGTTCACTCTAATTGACTTCGGATGAAAATTGAAATACCATGTTCACTTTGCAACCACCACGTATTCTCTAAGTAAGTTTGAATATGATAAGGGGTTAAAGTGGATTTTCTTGAAAAGACATTTCGGTCGAATTGAACTTTTACGTATCCGAGGAGAGCATATTTTCGTAAGAAAGTGTCAGTTTTGACAGTTTCACTTGGATTGTATTCAAATTAACGAATTATTGATTGATTTACGATGTACCTTATTTTATTAAGGTTCAAGGAGCAAAATCGAAACCTTAATATTTCGCAGTATCCTTCTGCTCCGCTTTCCGTTGGTCACACCACGCACTGCTTCTACATACATATGTATATAAATATATCTACGAATGAAGTATAATCGATAACATTTATACATTTTAAATTTTAGCATGCACAACACGATGATTGTTCTAAAAGCTGGACTACTGGACGAAAACAGGTAATGTAAATGATTCTTGGACAAAGGTCCAATTGGTAGATACTTCTAGGAAATTAGCCGTTAAAGTTTTTTTTATATGTCGAATAAAATGTAGGCAGCGCGCCAAAAGTTAAGCCAGTCTTACGAAAGCCAGCTTTGAAAAATTAAAGGACACAAAAAAAAAATTAATTTTTTAGATACAATTAAACTTTTATTTCGTCTCAATTTGCATTGAAGTAAAGTTATCTGTTTGTTGCATCGGGAGCTTCAATTAGTCTCAACAATAATATTTTTTTAACTTGATTTTTGCAAAAAGCACATTTAATGCATAACAAGTGTTCTGTTCTATCGAATCAAACACTGCGTTCGTTCCTTGTTTGTTCGTAATGGCTGATTATTCATCGATACTTGAATAAATTTCTAATTTTTATAGGGAGTTGACCAGAATATTTATCCAGCTAAAGATCAAATCGACAACATTTAAAGAAAAGACTGATGATACTGACAAATGCTTTATAACTCGATACAAGGCAATGAGAAAATGTTTACTTGGGCCAAGAATTGAATTTAGCTGCCCAAAAAAATGCACTTCACGGTAAAAACTTGTCTCCGATCAACGATTACTCACACGAGAATTGATACTCCATGTACGACAGCGATTTCACCAAACAACAAGATGGATTTTACAATGAATAGTCGATCGTGTTGTAGAAATTGAAGGCGGATGCTTCTTGTAATCATTATTTTATACGGGATTTGGTAACAATACGTAAGTAAATATTCGAGCTAAAAAAGAGAAAACAAGTCAGCACCTCCCCTTCCCAATTGAAAAAAATGTCTGTGGGCGCCTATGGCAACTGCCTTAATTTCTAAGAGGTAGTTGTTTTTATTGAGGTCGCACTGCATGTGCCTCTGAAGACTTGAGGCGGCTCCGGACGCTTTTGATTTCAAAATTCCCACGAATAGATGCAAGCTGCTGATCTGAATTAGTAATATTAGTTTGATCCAAACGCATCCATGCGCATAGCATAAAATGTCCATGACTGTTGATATGCTTGTAAAAAACGATTTAGATTTTTTCTCGTAGTTTAAAAGTCCCATTGGGACTACTCCAAGTATCATCAGTCCCATCAAATGTTGTCACCTGTTCCTACAAGGAACAAATGCAAATTCGTATCCACACAAGAAATTGACAGCTTTCAGCAACATCAGGCGAAGGGTAGAATCGCAATACATTTACTCTCCGTCAAACGTTGGCCTTAATGCCAGGCGAAAGGAACTTCCACGTACTTCAGTATATAAATTATTTTTGACATTAATGTTACTTAAAAACACATATGTAAAGCAAGGAGGCGTGTTTGTTACGAGTATGTTAAGATGTGTGGCTTGTACCGTCTTCGAGCACGCATCGTCGGATATCACACATCATTAATCATTCTCACATTTTTTCTCCCCATACTCGAGTTCCTTTTGTATCCTTTTTTCACCTTAAGTGAGTTGATAATAAATATCAGAGGATTCATTCGCTGACATAATAACGCGGTTTGTGGCTATAAAACAGGGTAGTCAGTGGTGGATGAGGGTCGTGTTAGTGTGGATTTGGCATCGCTGTTACTCATGTAAATACATTTTGTCAGCATTCGAAGATAGTCGAATGACGAAAAGGTATCTGCCGAAAGAAATATGAAGTTAGAGAAGAGTTGACGTTGACAAATGGCAAAGTTACAATTTTATTCACTTAAAATATATAAAAAAAAATAGTCCAAGAAAACTACTGCACTTAAAAGTACTCCAAACATAATAATTACAATAAGGCAGAGTACCAGCAGTATTTTGCACACTCATCGCAGCCATCAAAAGTGCAAAATTAACTTTTATGCAGACCTACGGTGTGTGTTTGCTTTGCAAGCATAAGCAATTTGCGTGAGTAATTATTTGCGAAAACGGTTTTCTATTTGATAAGGTTTGGCCTGTGTACTGTTTTTAAAACAATTACAAACTCGCTGCATCACGTCCATCCGCATGATATACGTACCCGCCACTTGAACACCTACCTACGTGAGCGTAGAGCTCTCTTCAACAGTTAACCCACGATTGTGCGGGTATTTGATTTAACAATTTAAATCGTCCAACTTCATGATGAGCATCCTGTTGATGGTCAGCAACCACTGGCATCGGTGCATGAAGCTAAAATTGATTTAAAATTAACATGATGGGGTTGTTTAAACATTCGAACGGACTTGAAGCTAATCAGATTAATTCGGAATATTTTAACAGCTGCTGGTAGGTACACAAATGGAAAAATAAACACTGTAATGGTTTTCCATAAATTTTACACAAATTATCGAATATTAAAAAATTTTCCTCCCAATTTTGTAAGAGTACCTACATACAAATTTTGCAAATGAATGTAAGTGAGCTAATTTTCTTGGGCTATAAATCTCGGATAATCCTGTTTCCACATTGCCGATTAGGATCAAAGATTGCTGTACAAAATGTCCCTCAAGTTTGAAACAGCAGCACGTTATGCGTGAGAGCTGATTTGCCTAAGAATTTGAATTCCTTCGAAGGACGCACCTCCTCTTCTTTTCAGTTGAGCGTATAATGGTGCAGCAGATCGGTTTTCTTTGTTCAATTAACTTTAGGGGATTGAACAAGATTGGTATCTGTTTTGGTGGTCTGCATTGTAATGTTGTGCAATTTATCATTTCACCCCACTTTATGTTTGGAAAAAAAGTAGACACTGTTTTTTGCTACGCTTAGGGGACTGAGATAATTGAGTATTCGACTCTCTTAGGGATGGAACGCTTCAATTTTTGCATAATACATATACCTACCACTTAATATTAATCGGCCTTCATTTATCATTTTCATTAATAGTTAAGCTACGTGCATTGAAGTCAAAGTCTCAACAAATGTACTTCACTCTTCCGAAATGAATTGAAGTTTTCTTTGTGTAGATCTTCTGAAGAAGTATGTATAAATCTGACAAGAAAGATGAGTAACTGCAGATGAACTTCAGTTGTATTTTAAAGCCAATTTTTTCATTGTGCTTCGCTGTCACAACTCGAAGTTGGAATATTCATATACCCCATCCATCTCTTTTATAACAATTTTAATTTTCCCCTCTTCCAAAAATGATTTGGTTTTGTATGCTACATATGTACTGTGAAAGCATTTAGGTAGACATTGCCAAAAGAGTTAAAGTTTTAAGTTTATATTTTTAATGTAAATATGAATCGACGTGTATAAGCTGTAACCATATTGAAATATGTACTCCTTATAACGAATAGTCACCGCTCTACATTCAGTATTTCTATGGCACTCTCTATAGAAGTACATGATACCCAAAACAAATACTACCCTCGGGCTGAAGATACTCCTGAGACCGAAGTTCTCATATGATAACAACTGATTAAAATGCAAATCCTCGCACCGAGACAGCGTAACCGCCACAACATTGCCTCGCACACCGTCTCTCGAATCTCCACCCACCAAACAAATCGTGGAACGCATCACCACTTCACCAGCATCCGATGCCAATGCAACTGCAAATAATCCTCCAAATCGTTTAAATCCTAACGCGATTAGTTTAATTGCCTTTTGTGGCAATTCTGGTGTCGATTTATTTCCATTGGGTAATTACCTGCCCATCCACCCCCAGTGGATGAGAGTGTGACAACCAGAGTGTCCTGGTCGGCATCGATAGTGTATGCAGCACGGTCTGGCTGGTCGGTGAAATTTTGAATTTGGCGGCGTTTAGCCGCAGGCCATATTTCGATTTCCATTAAAGCCGAGTGGACGATACCGATGCTACAGCAACCGACCGCACTGCCTGGGAATTAACTGAAATTTATAATCGGGCAATATTGCCGTCGGAGGGCAACAGGAGTAGAAATCCATTCGGGATTAAATCAAATCGAAATAAACGATTTTT
Organism: Eristalis arbustorum; assembly: GCA_916610145.1. NCBI lineage: Eukaryota > Metazoa > Arthropoda > Insecta > Diptera > Syrphidae > Eristalis > Eristalis arbustorum. The sequence goes on from OU744320.1 coordinate 430,866, forward strand.
AATGGGGCCACCACCGCAGTCCGTATTCTACCGCCTCTACAGTAGACATGAATGGACAGAGGTCATTAATTATTTCTTCAACGATAAGCCCTTGCTGCTGGCAGATACCAAAAGGATACTAGCTGAACTTGCCTTGCATCAGGATCCTTTTTGTAACGGTGACCATCGTAATGAGAATAAGCATTAAGCTTGGTGAAAAAAGAAAACCTGGGCACATGTGTTGCTCACGCAATTAATCTCTAGAACAAACAAATTATTCCTCATGGACAGCAGAGTGTGTGGAATGGGAGTGATTCATAGTTATCTCCTCTCATATATGATATACAATAGACTAGAACATGTTTGAGGCATCAGCGCAACCCAATTGAGACATCAAAATCAATCCTCCCTCATCCTAATGCAACTAATAAAAATAAATGCCACGGCTTTGGTCTTCATTTCTCAGGACTCACCACGACCTGATTCATTGTCCGATTATGTCCTTTCTTCATGGACCTCGGGGTGCCGGAAGATATCGAGTTTGATAAGTCCATGGAATTTATTTTGATTACCCGGTGACATTCATTTCTATTTGCCGACTTTTTTGTCTTTCTATCGGCGGCACAGCTCCATTCTCTTGAGCCAGAAGATAATCCTTACAAATGACCACAGCGGGGTGACGGGCGAAGACTGGAAGACAATCATAAAGATGGTTTCGTCATCTAAACAAAAACTAACCTCCACTTGAGGGCAAATAACTTTTTAACTATTCGTAGAGTATGTGGTTGGTATACCTTTCCCTCAACATTCTCCAAATTATAAACAAATGCGGTGCGTGTGTACACGAGACTGCACACACAGCCACATGGACTTTATTTATGCTCCTGTGATGTGGATGTGTGGATGTTTGGGAGTCCCCATCGGTATCGCCATAAATCCTTTTGCTAATTCGTATCCATTCTGAGAGGATTGAGAATTTTGTGGCACGCAACCTTTTAATTGGGCTTTTGTGAAGCGATGTCGTGTGCCACTTTGTTCATCGGCCACCCTCCCGGTGTCCCCCTTTTGGATTTAGGTACAAATAGATACACAACGACTATGTGACATAGCCAGCCAAATAAATTTTAATCTAAAGAACACCGTGGAAAGGGAAACTCTGTGCGCCAGTCAGCTAGTCCGTAGAAGATCGTCAACTCATGAATGGAGCTGTTAGAGGTAATTTGGTGCAGCGTTCTGGAAATGCAAAGATAAAGGGTTGATAAAATATATAGCTTTCCTAGTCGTGTGCTGTGTGTTGCTGTTAAAAGGGTGAAATATGGGACACAAACTGCGACGATATCGTTTAGGATGAATCTCAGCATTCGAGCAGGTGTTTCGTTACGCTTTTTGGAAACGTATTTTGAATGAACATTTACAAACCAGGTACACAATAAGATTCGGTTTTTTAAATTGAATTTATATTAATGAATGTTACCATATAAATGCAATAAGAACTAACGATTTAGCATAAATGATTGACCTTGACTTTAATAGTCCTTCACAATTCGCATATCATCATCTTACAACCAGCGAGTCTGGTGCTCAGCAGCTCGTAAAATAATTGCAGGCTTTAATATCACATGCAGAAACGGACTTAAAGTTTCTTAAATTCACAAAATGCACGCCTTTTGGTTTCTTGAGGGGTTGTCACCTTTCCGAAGCAGAGCATACACAAGGGTTCGTCAAAAGGAAACTAGGTAATTACCATCATCATGTATGGTTCTTAATCCACCGATTACCGTGCGGTGGATTGCCGTACAAGGAAAGCGGAAAATTAAAAGGACTTCTTACGCTCCCGTAAGTTCTGCAGCTCCACCCGCTCCCTTTTTTCTGCAAAGCACCAAAATGCACATCATGCATAAAAGTCCACTTAAAAATGCATTCCGCGTGCGGGACGTTGTTGAATTAAACTCAAACAAACTGGCGGGTCCCAGCGGAAAGCGTCTCTCAGCGGTTATACTCGTCGCAAGTTCAAAGAGGTGAACCATAAATCAAATCCACCATGCTACAGCTTTACTAAGGGATGAGCCGAGCACATCATAATTCGACAATTTTCACATTTGGAAAGAAGGCCAATGGGATTCCCCCTGATTCTGTGGGAGCATGACTGAGGTTTGTAAAATGTAAGACGACAGCAGAAATTGCTCAGCAAGTCATAACTCTATTTATCTTTCAGTTGATTTAACGGCAAATGGTCTGTGGTGCTTCGTGAATTCATTTATTGGCAATCTGAATTTTGAATAGAGAAAAAAAATCAAGGTGCCGATGGTGTATCAAATTCTGCCTCGGCTCGCCCCAATCACCCTTCACGTTCGTACAGTAGGAAAATCCAATGTGAATCGACGTGATATGTAAAACCGCTATAAGAACGTGGTTAGCATCTCAAATGGCCGTGCTGTTTTTAACATCTCAACTGTTTGTATCCTTTGGAAAAGTCTAAAGAAACCCCCGAGTTGCGCTTCCAAAAAAGTATCATTTGAGACAAACGTTTTCTCATTCACAGGCGCCGATTTAAAATTACCTCACGCCTTCCTCGGCGCGCCGCTCAGTTAACGTAATCCTTTCAGCAGATCTATGGATACGTACAAAATATACATACAATTGCTATTCAGGGAGAGTGAAATACTCCCAGAGAGGTGTCTGCGATTCTTCTGCGAAAATGAAAATCCATGGATAACCATAACGGTTGTACTACAATCCAGTGGGTGGTCGAAGATGTGCGAACCCCTTTCGACGATTTAAAATTTTATGAGAATCATCACTTGTTCTACACCACATCCGACTGCATACCGCAAATCGAACGATGATTCTTCATGCCGATAGATTGAGCAAAATGGAATAACTTACCCTTCGCTCCCGTATTAAGAATCGAAGTTGATACCGGCAAGGGGTGGGAATTTGAGGATTCTTAAGCAAACTGAATGGATATGTATGGGGGTACCATCCGGAAGGCATTATCGGCTCTAAATCCATGGGTAAATAAGTGCTAACTGGTAGACAAAAAATTAAAGATGTTTGATAAAAATTACCACCCCAAGTCAAATACATAAGTTTACATAAAATCCATTGCAATTTTAGTGGCATTTTTGTTTTGGAATTGAGGACTGAGCTGAGCTGCTTTAAAAAAAAATTATGTCGAAAGAAAAAATACACTTCTCATTTTAGAAGGATCAACAATAGAGTTATCTATAATTAACATACTTGACGGTGGACTCGCCATTTAGAATGCATGGACTACTTACCTCCGGTCCGAAGAATCTTCCAAACCTGTGGGACAAAACAACGGAAGAAGTCCCCGTCTAAGATGATGTACAAGTGGAGAAGGACCACAGCCAATTTAATGCGCGTAACTCGGTGCAGCTAGCTACAGATCTCGCTTGCTGGAAAGCCTTTTTGGTGGAAGCCGACTGTAAAGTCAAGTGATGAAAAATAAAAAGTTCGCTACACATGAGCCACTACAAATCACAAATTTACACTAGGTTAGGTTCTAGGCACTTATCCTTAACCACAGTTCTTCTTTACACCCGGAGAATTTAAGTGCAAGTATTTCCATCCAACGAACATGTTATGTGAATGAAATGTGAAAGTTCACAAGTCTCATGTGCACAGCACTTTCATTATGAAAAATAAACAAGAAAGTATTTACCCTATGAAATTCAGTCCAGAATATATCCCTCGCTAAGGAAATATTGATACCAACAGATCCCACAGAATGGGTATTCCCCGCTACAACTACTACTTGAGGTTTGTGTACTAGATACATGTATACTGCGCCATCTCCTTGTCACAATTCAAATCGTATTGTTCATACTTTACAAGTATGTATGCAAAAATATTTTAAGATTATCATTCACTTTTTCAGACAATTTATGATAAGACCATTGCAGGTCTAAGTTTATGTGTATATTCAATAGATGGATTCCTGATGTGTTTCCACAGACAAATGATGCACTAATATGAAATTAATAGATTTCAGAAAACCGGTGGTAGCACAATGGACCTTTCTTTTACTAATTGTAACCCTGCAGACCTGTATTTACCTAGTCACGGAACGGATCCCGGTTGAAGTAAAATAATGCAGTAGATTTTTACTTTTGAACCTTGAAACCTAATCGGAGTCCTCAAAAGTATATTTCTGTCATGATCAAATCAAACGCCATTTCTTCCAATCGCGCCTTCAATTCTTTCATATGGAGTGAACGTTAGGGGGTCATGACATTGACAATAAATGCTTACTGTTTGCACTAACTTCTAGTTCAAATAAGGAAGTTAGAAATTGCTTTTCTCAAATTTCGAGTATCAGCAGATTTGGTATGTATGGTAGGTTTCGGTTTTGTTTCACCCAAAGTCTTGATCAGTTTGAATAGTTCAACTAATATTCTTAACTTTCTTCGAAATTTCTGAGGGAAAACTGAATATATTCTCGCACACGCATTTTGTATTGTGCATTTATATGACCTGAAAATCTGCACAATACATGAAGGGATTACCACAGGGATAACATATGTCTAAAGGTACGGATAATTACTAAAGGCGCCATGCCATAAAACTGCACTTATTTTCGGCAAACATACATGCATATGTTTTGAAGTGTGGTATTCCAAGCTGTCGTAGGAAATTTCACTCCATGAGGTACAGCAGGTGTTAATTTATTATTCATTATTCCTTTGTAAATCAATTAAATGGAAAAATATAGGGCTTTTTTTAAATTGGCTGCAATTAAGTAACTATGTATGGCCCCTGGAAGGCCGTAAAGACCACTTCAACAATGATGACTGCTGGTCCATCTTGACTGACTAAGAACTTTCTAACTGCATTCAACTTACACCAGAAAAAACAATGGAATGCTCATGACATGGATATTATCGAAGCTCCTTGATCTACTTGTTATGGCTTAAACCTTTCAAGATTGCCTTCATGCAAATAATGATTGGTGAATAGACAATCTAAAAACAAAAACAGTCACACAGCTCATCAATTATTTTTTGTTCAGTTATTGCCAAAGTACCGAATACTTCATTATCATTCATCAAATATACTTCTATGAATTATGTATCTGCTATTGCAAACCTTGTCACAGATAATAATTCTAATAGCTTCCAAATGTAGTAAAGTATTTTTGGGCATACGAGCTTTAAAGAATGCCACTCATTTCCGCTGGTATTCATTCACAAACGAAAAGCACGCAAGGTGAATTATTTTCATTCCTATTTTGACTTTGAAGTGCTTACAACAGTGTTGACCTTAAAATCAGTACATTAACGAATTGAGTATTAATTGTCATTCTGAAATGAATACGTAATTGCACTTTTAAAGTAAAATAGGCCTGGCGGACGCCACTTCAACACGAAAGTGAGTGCTGTTCGATCGCCACTCCATTCCGAGTCTATAATTTATATGAATAATGTGTGATCTTCATTATTGACTTCCTTCCGTCTTTTCTCTTTCTTCTTGAAGAACGCGAGCTGTAGAACACTTAATGTATCCTGCGTCCATACTAAGTGTTCATTCAACGTTTCTCGAATACGCTCCCCATATACAGATACACAACATACACGAGTGAAAGAAGAGGCAATCTTCTAGATCGAGACTCCCCGATAGCTGGAGCAGCGTGTGCTGACATTTAGGTATTTATAATACTTTCCATCTGGTAGCGCAATGCATCTCTCTAAGGTCGTTTCCAATTTCCATTATAACCACTCTCTGCAGTGATTTGCATACAAGCATGCTTTGGAATTCCTCTTTCACGGATACTTATTCGGAACAGCTGAGTGTGGAAATGAATGTCCGAGAGCTCAAGGAAACCATTTGCATTTTATTGAAGGCACAAGAGACTGTGGAAGCAATTCGAAGTCACGTCTACATTTTTGTGCAAGTTTGTGTTGTTTCTTTTTTTTTCGCCATAGACAGACACGACGCCGCTATCTTTTGCTAACTCGTACGTATTCATCTTTATTCGATTCTAAGAAAAAACAAGTTCATACCCTTTCCTTACCACCCAAGAAGCTCAGCCTGTGTCGTAGCCTGCTTGTCCTCTAAATGTGTCGTTAAACTTTTAAATGTTGTTTTTTAAATGACAATTTTTGGAATCCTTTAACAGCACAGCCGATTAATCCCAATCAAGTTGTTTCAATATGTACCTCTTGCCTCATTACTTATTCACGTCAGGTACACTAACGTGGAACGTAATGGGGCGGCTACTACTTAAAGGTTTAATGTCTTAGGTTTACCTCCAGCTACACGTAAGGCATGCTGCCCCTAAAAAACGTCCAAGAGAACCACAACCGATACTATATTTTCCCATTAATTATTCAAATCAGCGGCAAGCAGAAAACTGCAATACAACCTGGAAAACAATACGACTACTCTTATAATTGTAAGTAATCTGAGGAGAACAAGATAGCGCAGACAAACGCTAGAGAATAATCTTCTAAAACGTTGCACATATGAATATGTATATATGCATGTATGTAGCTGCCAACTAACCATTTATGAATGCAATTGTCGTCATACAACGTCAGCAATTTACAGACTCTTAAGTCAATCAATCGTGCTCAATTTGGAGCATAGTGCTGCCAGGTCTACCATACTTCACTGGGTATTCCCAACGCCTTTTCAATATCATATCTTCTGTATTGCGCCGTCAGTTTTGTATGCAGTCGTGGTCAACTGATGTAATGGGCCTTTGATGAAGTACTTGATGGAGCTCTTGAGTGCATTTGAATTACCAATCAGTTGATTCACTGTATACCTTATTTGGGGAGTTTCGCTTGAGGAAAAACGAAAATACGAAAGGAAATGCTATGGAATTTCGTTTGAATTTTTAATGGAAGCGGGCCAAGTTTTTCAATCGCACAGCAACGTTGACCGGATAATTAAGTTCAAAAGAGGCACGTGATTTGGTTTGCACCGATATCCGTTGCCACGAAGTATTCCTATGAAACATTGCTGGGTAGCAGCTAGTTTAGAAGAGAACTATGGTCATGGATATTTTTAAATCAATTCTTCGTTAATTTATTTGATTCTTTTGGACATTTTTCCTTAACAAGTAGATATGACTTGCAAGCTGAAATATAACAGAAATTCCAATTTAAGGTGTTCCAGTTACCACTTTAGAACAAGGTTTTTATTTGTGTTAGGCAATAGTTTATATTTCTTTGTTGGTACAGCCAGTTAAGTCACTTAGCACATACTCACAATATTTAGGTGTCATGCCCAATGCGTCTTTTATTCAGATACGTTACCTCAATATGTACTTACTTTATGTGTTTTATTCCAAAACTTATGAGACACATGCCGTACAGATTGCGTGCACCACCAGTGTTTCATTGTTTTTACCTACAATGCTTGTATTTGTACGAAAACATGAATCCATGCTGCAGTTTACTTTCTGCGCTCTTGAAATTGACAATGTAGTGCAGGTTGAGATCAAGTCATTGGATCCACCAGATACGTCCACTCATATTAAAACCATTATCAACACTGAACTTGAATAAAGAAACACCACACTTATATTTAGAACATTTATTTCGGTTTGCCATTTGTTAAGCAAGTAGTAGTTTAGCCGTTTTTGTTTAAGAGTGTATCTATTATTAAATAGTTTTATCTTAATCTCAATATTTTAGTACATTATACATTTCTAACTTACAATTCATCTCGTTTAAGGTAAAATATTTACATTAAGTATACTTGAAGCAAAACGATCTCAGTCATACATAAATACTTATGTACGAGTATGTATACAATTCTCCAGATCATTACATGCATTTTTGAATCTTTATTTACCTATAATTCTAAATTATATACAAGAAAATCATTCATTTCGATATTAACATGTAAGCAGAAAATAACATATTTTAAGAGGATATCCTCACTAGCATTAGAAGAAGCGACGACGTCAGTTATGGCCTCATTTCACTACACAATGAAGGGCAGATATATTCATAAAATATATTAATAATAAAAATAGATTTACAACAAGTCAACAAAATATTTTAATAATCATTTTGTACATCATTTACTTATAGCAACCTTACATTGCATTCAAAAGATTCGAATTCAACAAATCCATGGCTGGTGTACGTTTTTTGTTTTCAAATTCCATCTTGCATTAAATTAATGGCCAAGATCACTATCACTCAGTGCCAGTTTGGTGATTGGGGGTTCATCCTTTTGAGCTAGTTTCCTCAATGTAGACATTTCCTAGTTGGGTGGGCTTTATTGACTGCTTATCAGCTGGAAATATAAAACGAACACTATATAAGCCTGAGAATTATAATGTCCGAAAGTGAATGATATATGTGTGTCTGGCGAAAAGAGGAAGATGAAGACAGGACACACACTCACACTATCCGTTTTAAAATTCTAAAGGTTGATCGTGCCCCTTCTGTTTCCTAGGAAATCGATACGCAATTTTTCAGTCAATCAAATCTTTGTTGACAGTGTCGCACGACAAGTTTCTCTTCAAAACGTCAGCTTTCGGAACGTATTTGCATATCCATTACGCACCATATATAAACACATAAAAACTATATGTAATTATTTACTAAAAACCTTTTTGCCCATAGTTTCGCACTAAAACGTATGTTTCACCGTGGGACGTGATTTGTAATCATAATTTTTTGTAAGTGTGACACAAGCAACATCATTCCCTTGGTATGGTATGGAGGAGCTGAGTCTTGTACAATTAATCAAAAAGTCACAAAGTGTGGTAGTGCAGTATGATTTGTGACAGAGGTGCAGTCATTTAAACAAAAATGCGAACAGCTAAATACGCTCAAAGAATTTGTGTATGCCCTAAAGACTTTTACAGTGGGCGAGAAAAGTATAGACTCGCTACCCTTCGATTTGGTCGGCTTTGAAATCATCATTATGACGATAAACCCAAAGCCCTGCTGTAGTACTTACAATGTTGAATTGGCAATCAATTTTAAACTGGGATTCATCACGAAATTCCTCCAATTTGCATATAACGGAAAGTTATTGGCCTGAATATTGTATATAATGAAATCAATGATGACCTATTATGATGTAAAATTTACATAAACGTGGCGTGGAAAAAATTATTTAACAATAAGTACGCGTAAGTTTCGCTTAGATTATTCTTTTAACATTCTATAAAATCAAAGCATTTTTTTTGGTTTGCATCTTTCTCTTGCGAGTGTCTCTGCCGTCACATAATACAAAAAAAAACATTTCATATGTTAATTTATTGGCTTTCTTCAATATGTTCATGTCATGAAATATCAACACTTGCATGACGTGCTTTACTTACCAATCAAAAGCATTTGTTGTGGCAGCACATTTTGAATTTTTATTGCGCTCGCATCTTCAATGTAAAACGTACCCCCCTCTAGATTCTGCACCTCGGCTAGCTTTGCCATTAATTTCGCTGACAACTCCTCGACATCTGAAATCGGATCACAAATAACACAAGAAAGAAACAAAATTAACAACATGACATATTTGTTTTCATAATGTTTGCCATTGCAAATCTCAACAGATTATCACTGAAATAATTTGACAAACAGTTCATTTAGTCACAGAGATGTACAGCATCAATAACAAAAATGCTGTTTTTAAAAAAGAAAAAATAAGGAAAAAGGAACAAGCACAAGCATCGAAATCTAAAGGGAAAAAGTAATTTACACCAGCTGGACGAACGAGTGTCTTGTTAATGGCTCGTGTTCTTTATTTCAGATTCGCATGGTTATGCTATTTTTAGATCGTTTGTCGAATTTTCATTTCGTTTCAGAGATTGAAAGGAACTAAAATCACGATCGGGTAACAATCAATGCACGATACACTAAGTACACAGATGAGAGACGTTGGCACAGCATGGTTTCCAGTCGCCCACACTACCTACGGGGCACACGTTCTATTGATATTACTTTCGTCTTAGAATACTCGTTTACGAAAAGTAGCTGATGCGCAAAATGCTCGAAAACACACAGTTTTAAGAATCGCAAATTTGGACTAGCATTTTGTAAATAAAAGAGTTGCATATAGAATAAAAATATACATTTTCGGGTAATTCATTCTGGCTCTTGATATATGAGTTTATAAAGAAAAAGCTTCTGTTTACACTACAGTATTAGCAATAAAATAAAAATAAAAAATAAAAAGATATATGACAGAAATGGAGAATAAACAGCTACGTGTCAATGAAGTCATGGTGGTTGATGAAAGATATAACGTCAGAGGCTATCTTCGGCTTTTTTTCAAATGTCTAGAGACACCTCTACCCTGTGCGGGAGATTATACTTTAATTTTCTCCTGATGAAAAATTGCTTACTTAACTTAAGGTCACTCAATGTACTTTTTCCATAAAAATGTTCTATTTGCTAAAGATGTGAAGGTGGTACAAATAAGAGAAAATATATTACTCGATCCTGTAGAGCATAATCTGAAACGCTTCAGACTGCGCTTAGCGTTTGCCTGCTTTTACAATCAGCAAGCACTTTTAAAATCTCCAGGAACCGGGTCCTCGTTGAGACGACAAACTTATTTCCTTCATCGCGTATGAGTATGAGAGTATGTGCCTATCACGAGAGACAGAATTGTATTAGGGAAATAAATATTTTTTTATTTATTTTCCAATCATATCCGACATCACTTTAAAGAGATCCCCAAGAAATGAAATGTATATTTAGTCAAGCCACTCACTTCAAGCAAGACAGTTTATGAAGTTTTCTTGTTTATTTGTTGACTCTGTGTGTAAGATTACCGTAAAACCCAAGGACAACTTGAAAGAAAGGAAAGCCTACTTCCGGTGATAAAATAAAAACCTAATTTCCTGTACCTCAATACATCCTATTTTTAAAAACAGACACGATCACACCTTGCATTCGCCACATCCCCAATAAATAGAACCGGATGTGTCAAGATCTATGATGTTATTCGTGTAATTTCCTTAATCTTGACTGGCACGTGCTAAACGAAAAAAAAAAAACTCATAAAACCAGATGCAAATCAAACCATTGGACCAAATCAACCCTCAATTTGAAATCCTTCTTTCGATATATGTAGCACAAATAGAACGAAGGTTCGCAGCACACAGTCAACTCTCAGCGGTCTGCGTCTGTATGCCTCTTTCAACGAGGAACAGCTGGAGTCACCTACCCTACAGACATGGTATGTAAGTTGATAAAAAAAATAACGACACAAACCTAAGGAATGATGAGCTAACGTTGTCTTCCGTTGTTCCCGAAATAGCGCTGAGTAGAAACATCGCATATACTCGTAATACATCTTGTCTGTTTTAATGGATATGGTGATTATTTGTTATTCGAGTAAGAAAAGATTGCGTGTGTCTGATTGTACATTGGTAAATAAAAAGCACAAGTTTATTTGTGAACGCACTGAGTTTAGTACCTGTACCATCTCTATTTGAAGTCATTACCCCGATTGTGGTTAAGACTACGCGAAATTCTTTGAAATGCTCCGAGCACAGAGCTCATTGTTATTTTGTGCACACGACTGGACAATGGAATCTATGTACCTAATAATCAGAAAATAGATAAAAACAACAACGCTTTAGATGTCGTTATATCCATTTGTTTGCCGTTTATTTTTTATTTTATTTTATGAGTGTTAGCGACAAATAGTGTGGCAAGCATACACGATCTATGCACAACAAGTTGAACAGAAGCAATTTTAAGTTTTGTTGATATGCACAGAGTGTTTCAGCAATGATTAGCATTTCTGAGTTCTATTTTAAGTACATCTTAAGCGTTTAAATAAACACTTGTAGTTTATTGTACACACCTATATAAAATACGAAATCACCTATTAGCGAAATCTGAGAATATGAACAGCTTTTGATTGGACTGTAGAAAAGAAATTAACGTACAAATTAAGATATGAACGAATGGGCAGAGAAATTGTCATTGAAGCTAGCAATATTAGATTGCGATAAACGTAAAATGAGACTGTAAGGATAATTTATGGCCGGCTTTATAGTCCATAGATGTCTACGATAATAAGTCTCTCATGGGTGGATGTGATAGTTTTAAGTGGACACGTTGACATGTTTTACAGTCGTTGGTTTTTATTTTATCAAGAGTTATGAACTTTAAAAGTTGATACCAACAGGCTATTGCCATTTGTTCAATATACTAGTGCCTTGTTTTGCATGATCAATTTCTATACGACTCTAATGTTATCCAACAGAACATGGCACCAATTCATAAAATAATTATCGATATAGACATAATATGTATCCACAAAACTCTGACCGAAGTTACATAGACACTGTGTGCTAAATGGCTACTAACTTTTACAATTCGATATTTGGCTCGATCCATATTTAACCGTTCAAATGAAAACTTATACAAACAAACGCACTCACATACACCTACACACTTATTTTTGCGTTGGGCTTACACGCAGGTGTTCGGTTAAACATCGTGCGATGAATAAATAAAATTCAATCTTCCCAATCCAGAATCCTGTTCGCCAGGTAGCTAAGAGAGTCTTTGAAATAAAATCCTGATATTCAATCAATGAATGAGGATTCGTCAAAAAGGTCAATAGAAAAGTGAAATAACATCAGTGACAGTACACCAACGCACATACATGAGTAAAATATATTTTTCGTATACCCTTTCTACTCAAATGGATTTCCAAACTACCGGAAGTTAATGGAAATGTAGGAAAACGTCGTAAGTAGTTGAATACCTTTTGTAATCGCTTACCTTTATCCAGTCGGCGTTCCATTTGCCGCCACTGTCTCAAGTGTTGTACGAGTATGCAGGCGGCTGCAATAAAGAAAAGCATACAAGCAACGACAGCGATGATGAGAGACCCTAACTGCCAGTCAATTTGAAGATCTTCTTTATTGCGATTATTTTCAAGGATCATAAGTTTTTCCTTTCGACGCTGAAATGATCACAAAGCAAAATATTCATATATATTTGATCCTCTTGTATTTCTGGCTGTGTTGAATTTACTTCTTTCCAGTTAGGCTCCGTTTTCGCCAGAAACATCCAATCAATTTCTAGATCATATATTGAGCCGCATAATGTATCTTTGTGCAGTTGACATGGTCGCAGAACTATTTTCTGACCCGAACATTCTGTGCAGACAATGCATTTATTCTGATATGGATCCCACCAGTGGGACGATTGGCAAGGCAATCCTTCGCATAAGGAACATGTCGTTAAGAATATCACTACCACAGCCGCCGCCAAGTAGGTTGATGATGCTAATGTTATTCTATGTCGTCCACTTAACGCACTCTGTAACATAGTCTATGCAAAAAACAAAAAAATATATATATATTACATCAATTTGAAATTTTGTGATAGATAGCAATTATGTAAATGTAAGTATTTGCCATGTGGACTCAGGATTATCCATTCGCGCAGTGAAATTGCGCATAGACAACATCCCCCAAAGGCAGTGAGTAGTAGTTGAAATTTTACCAATACGGACTCAAGGTATAATTTGTTTCAGAAAGACAAACTCATAAAACTATTTCCGACGGAATTAATTAAAAGGTTCATTCGACATCGAACGTTTGGAACACTCGTACAAGAGAATACGGAATTTGAAGCCAAACTACGGTGGTAGCCAGCCATAGAAGATATAGTTGCGCACAGACACATTTTGATGATAGCTCGGTCGATCGCACACATAGTGTAGGTACTATTCTAGTAGCGCTATCCCTCTTTTCGCTCAATCTACGGAACACGCGCGGTAATTTTAATTAAATATTTCTTCCTGTTGATTTCCCGCTTCTATTTGAGTAAGTTCCCCCTTTTTAAGACTCGTGGTCGTGGTCGTGGTCGCCGTAGTCGTAGTCAAGAGTCGTCGTTGTCGTAGTCGTCATTGTCGGATGGTTTTATATGGTTACGAGTACGAGGTGCACGCTACCGAGTGCTGTCCAATTGGAGTCACCTAAGGGAAAATTGGCTACAATAGCGATCATGTACCCATATTCAAATGGGTAAGCCACGCTGTCTTATGTACATAAATAACAAATTCAAACCGCCAAAACGGAAGTATGTTGCGTTGAAGTATGTTACGACAATTATCGTTAGATTATTAGCAGAACTACATACATTTTGATATTTATATGTGCATGCAACTATGTAATTTATAAGTTGACCGATGATCGTCGAAAAAAACCCAATCAGCGTCAACATTACCACCGCAACGTAGGAGCAAGTGTTGTAAGTTGTGTCCGTAATTTGGTGAATGCTTGACCTCTGAGTTTGAAAATGATGGGGAAAATAAAATTGGGGTTGTCGTTGTTTTACCATGGTGTACAGCGCGCATCGCCCAAATGAAACTCAATTGAATAAAACACCAAACCTCGCAGCATACTGCTGGTATGTTTAGTAAACTGGGAATCAGCTCCAAAGACTGCCAGAGCAGCGAGTTCTTTTTTGGGGCTGCTTTAGATTTATGACCCTCATGAGTGCAATGTCATTCGAGTCTATTAATTCAGTCGGTTAACCATTTTACGATTAGCTGTATGAAGACTGATTTTTTTTTTATTTTAAAAGACGACAGAGCATTTTATGTGTATAAATTTGGAAACCATATTTCGCAGGCATTTTACAACGTCTAGTTTTTTAATTTAATTTATAATATCTGTCTACGTAAACTTGCATAACTTAATAGTTTAATTGTGTTTATCCGCCTGTATAAACTGGTGGTACGCACTTCTCAAATGATGTCTATCTGCTAGTATGTAATATATACGCCGTACGCGAGAGAGAGAATATTTTAATTAAGATATGAATAGTTTATTCTTAGATACATCTACATTCTCTATATTAGTAGTACCTACTTTCTCCAAAGTACATACAGCAAAGTATATATACGTATTTCCATTTACGTATGCATATGACTAAGAATGTGTAGATGCGATTTACGGCAATGTGTATATTGAGGAGTATGTACTTAATTTCAACTCGGATATGTTGAGAACAATTGAGAAACCTGCATGCTTCTGAAGAAGCGACTCTTTAGAGATAGGTAAATCGCGCATCAGTATTCATGGGACATGACTAAATGAATCTTAATAACAACTGATTGTTGACAGACCGAATGGGTTGTAAAAAAATCTTTGGAATGTGATCGATGTGTGGAAGGTATGCAGCAGTTTTTTTTTTTTTTTTGTTTCATTCCAAATGAATGCAACTAGATATTGAAATTTTATATGTGGAATATTGAACTCACTGCGGATACTTGATTACCTTAGACATCAAATGATAAATATTGGTGAGATATATCTCGCTATTAAAATATTTACATTTTTTCTCACTGCATTTGATAGTCAATAGGTTTCATTTCAGGTTTTTTTATATTTGTCATACGATCTTAACCCGTAAATATTTTTCTTAGATTGTCCACCTTTAACGAAAAGTATATATTTTCAGATAAGTTTATGAGGACTACTAGAAATAAACTGGAATTATATGCACTTATTTGCATGACGCCGAACTTGAACCTTTTGATGGTTCTGTTATCCTAAGGTTTTTGCAAAATGCTGAATAAATCAGTTATTACATCCTCATTTTACATATTATTATAGCTATTATAAGTTTTAAACACTTGAATCATTAACGCCAAATTTGAGAAAATTTAAAATTAAACATAAAGAAACGTCGTTTGGTAATATTGTAAAAAATGTAAATTAATAATTCAATTAAGTATTATTTAAAAAAAAACCTAAAGCAGCTCTATGAGAATTCCGACGGAATTGCACCATATCACTTTTATAAATCATAACTTTTATTATTGCGGATTTGCTGTTGAATATATTCAATAAAAACCATTACGCGCACACCATCAATATCATTAAAACAAATATCAGTTTGTCTCAGAACGTAAAAAAAAAAGGTGAAACCCAGTTCTACCTTCAGAGTAAATGCACCATGGGTGACAATGATCCAACACTCTAACGCTTTCTATCAATTATTACCACCTACTTGAAGAATACAATTGTGGTATTACTTAAAAAACCTGTTCCTATCCCGGGATTTGATGTTTCTCTTTTTGCAAAAAAGACGACAAAACACCGTCTACACCCCACATTCTGTGGTATGTGCCTTGTATCTTCTGCATATAGAATTTTTACAAAGAAACCATTCTGAGACATCTGAGGTAAATATTGCACAGCAAAACAAAATAAAAATCAAGTCCTCTTGGGACATATTAAGATACCACAAATTGAGTATGTAAACATAATCACGATACATGCATTAATAACAAGATATGTATATGTACATACAAACCTTTTTGTGTCTTTCGGTTGTAGGTTGAAACAGCATCATCGATCTTATCCGAATACATGGATCTTCAATCTGCAGAACTTCCTTGTTTCCTTTTGAACTGCTGTTATACTAAGCTGAGAAGTGTTTCCTTGGTTCTTTTCTTCTTATATTTTTTCTTGAAAATGCATTTTCATAGCTTGTTCTTTTGTCATTCGTTGATTTTTTAATCTATTTTCTTCGTTTTATTTGGTTGTGAATTATTCAAATGGGAAGGAGAACAGCGGGAAGTTGCTTATGCGTACATGCTAAATGCATTAAAAAAAAACAGAACATGATTGGTTAGCAGTGAAACGAACCCAATCGAATTATATTTTATGACCAGTGATAAAAAGATGAAAGATATAATAAAAGCCAACTGGTGTTTTTCATTAAATGTAATCCATCAAATGATTGATGTGGGGCGGGAAGAGAAGAATAACCCGAATAAGAATGCGAGAAAACTGATTTCAATGAATATAAATAGAATAGAATAGAACATGTACGTAAATCAAGTCGAGAGCATTTTCCGATACATAGTCACAAAATCGAGAGTTCACGACTCGAATAGATACATTTTTATACATCACATACCACACATTTTCAACAATACAATCCTCGATGGTACACTTAATTGTGATTAAACGGAATTTATTTAAAAAATCACACCGTGACATTAAAAGTGTGCACGATTAGCTTGGTATGCTTGCTTTATTATGCAACTACATTTATCACAATTTCAATCAATAGACTACTCTGTTTACATGCGGACTAACAATTCTATACATTAATTCAATGGCCACTGTTTTCTTTTTTTTTGCTTTTTCACTTCACAAGCATAACCGTCAAACAATGCTAGTCATTCATTTAATGGGCTTGAAAAGGGCAAACATATTATTTCACTCGTTCTCTTGTCGTACGCACATCACTTACTTCTCCCACCCCATCTTATATACCACCTAAGCATAAGTAAATGTGCTTAACGATGAAAAAACTTACAATTTAAAAATAAAAAAATGGAAATGAAAAGAAAAAGTTAAATTAAAAATTTTGAAGATATTCGTTGCGTTGCGTTGCGTCGCGGAACTTATTTCGTTCACATCTACTTTCAGACTGATGTTAGAAATTTAACGTCATACTATACTCACAATAGTGAGGCCGAAGTAAAAGAATATTGTCGATTTGTACACTCGTTCTCTCTTTATTGACCCGATCGCTCTCTTGTTTTCTCGCTCTCTTAAGAAGAATCACAATTCGATATAAAGTTAGTTCTCTTAAATGTACAAACAGGCAACATATTCTTTTTAATGTTGCTGTGTTATGGCATTTCCATTATTTTCAAATTATATAAAGGACATCAACGAATCGTTACAGCAAAGAAGGATTAAATTAGAAAAAAGAACAGTGTAGATCAGATCAGTTCTGAATTTGAACGATCTCGAATTTGTATGTTCGTATTGAATGTCTGATGGAATTGTCGGAATGGTTTTTGAATGCTGATGTTAGACATGTAAAGGTACCATTTTATTTTCCTATAACACATTATTCAGGAATTGATTGGCATTTTTGATCCGGATTCGTGTAAAAAAATTAATTTGCAACCACTGTTATTTTCTGAATCTATTGTTTTATTTTATTAATAATAAACATAAATATTGAACATTTTTCATATAAATCTTAATATTAATTAAAATTTCGTTAAAAAGCTCTATAAAACCTAGGTACATTGTTGGTATTGATCTTGCCCATAAACCATATTTCCCTTAAATAAATTTTAACAAAAAAACTCGGAAAACAGTTCATAAATACGTGTGTGGATTAAATAACTGAACGGACAATCTTAATGTTTATTGTACAATTCTTCGTAAAATGCAATTAAAATAAATATTAAAGTATATGATAACTTCAATGTGACTAAACATGAATAAGAATAAAATATTTTGCGATGTTTGTTAAAATTATTATCATTACCTTATTTGCTTAAGTCTATATTTTTTTCGTGTTTCTGGGATACTTAGTATTTATTATTGGTACTCTATAAAAGCACTTTGGGAAGGCTATTTTTGATATATCGGCTTGGATTTACTCCACTTCGGTTATCCGCTGTAACGAGAAGAACAAAAATTCATTGGTACTTTAATTTTTTCTCAAAGGTTGGGAAATTTATTCAGGCCCAGAGAAAAAAAATCATGCCAAGCTATTTGACATATGTTCGAAGCGCCAACACCAGGAGAAATTTATTATCATTTGTACGATTTCTTACTTGACGATTTTATGTTATAGGTATCCTCCTTTGTTGTAACCCGCAATTGGTAATAATTATTAACCATTCATGCTGATGAAGCTTTTATAACTAAAATCAACCAATTATGTTATCATATTAATTCAGCCAATCAAATCGTATTGTTATTTAAATACACACTGATTTCAACAAGATGGCCCTTCACCTTGGAACTTTAATTATACTAATTGATTCTACATTAATTCAACCCACCCTAGATCCGTAGACATTTTAATTTTAAGCATACATACCTTTTAGATGATGTTGTACGGGAATAGGGGTTCTGCAAAATCTTAGGATGAGTCTCCATTACTCTAAGTAACAGATTATCAAGATAGTCCTCTAATTCCTTTACCCGTTGGCGTTGAATCAGTGCTTCGTGCTCCATTCCATTGGCTAGCAACATTAATTCCTGCAACCAGATGATAGATTGAAATAGATTAGATCTCTCAGACAAATCGATAAAGTGCATATGTAATCTAACTCCACAGCTCCACTTCTACAGGAATTGACAGTCCGCGGTAGAACTGGATCCCTCCATTTGTCGTGATCTATGCCTTAGTTTAACTATTTTTTGTTTTCTTTATACCGTAAAGTCACACTAATATGAACCCTCAGTATATGAATTATTCCAAACAAACCGTCAAATTTGTGTACTGCAATTCAGTTAATGTAATATACGAACTTTTCTGTTCTATAACCTGGTCCACAATTATATCAGTTCATATAAGCGAGGCTTCAATAGATAGAATTTTGAATAGTTTCAAACAAAACGATACTTTACATATTGTGTTCAAAACGGATATATTAAATCTTATAACGGGCTGTATTACTAACTTGTTCAATGCATCGATGTTGTTTGTCTTTTCTAATAGCATAGCTAATACTGTGTTGTTCTTTTTCACCACAGAAACCGGCTCTCATTTCAATAGAAGACATACATGCACAAACTTATTGTAGCCCCTTTGAAATAAGTTTGTTTTACACATTCGTCAATTAATAGATTTGACTTGAAAACACCTCACATGCCAAGCGAGGAACATTTGTGCTTTGAAGCAAGCATGAACACGTATTTCATTTGATCGTGAGAGTTGACAAAAATATATATTTTTTAACATTTTAACTTTATTTACCTCTCTGGACTTGCCATCATATTTCTTGGCTAGAGCGGCTGAAACTTCCAGCCGTGGAATGTGTGACTTTTCATGTCCAATTATTATTCTTTCATTTGCTTTTGGACTGCTTGCAAGTTCATCTTGAGAATCTTGTCTATCTGTGAATTCAATTAATAATATGTAATAAATTTCAATTTTCATAAAAACAAGCAATTTCCACTTACCCCTCTTAAAATATTTGAATTTACTAAATCTTTTTTTCTCAGTCTTTTCCTTGCCCGGTTCGACATCTTTCACTTGGGTAGGGGAACTGTTCTTTTCACTCAAGCACTCCATTGTTGCACTACGCGGTATTCCCAAGGGCTTATTATCTTCAAGTATGAATGCACGACTTTCTGTCAGATTTTCCTTCGACTTAGATTTGAAAACAGGTGTTGTTGGTGCTGTTGATGGATGTACACTCGTGTCCATTTGAAATTCTGGAGTTGATTTATCTAATACAGGGGATTGATCTGGTGTTTTTTGGATTTGATGTGATGCTTTTGTTTCTGTTTCTTCGACTTTCTCAGCTGATTCTTTTTCCTTCAATGTCTCCCCATTATTTGCTGGCAGTGGTACTCTTGAATTTTCCCATGAACGACGTTTCAAAGAGTCGCTACTGCCTATATCAAGGTGCTTTCCGTAAAGCTTTGTTTCCCATTCATCAAGCTTTGGTTCAGTTGGATTGCGAGGTGGTTTTGTTGGTGGCGAGACGCGTACTTTTGGGCTCAGGTCTTCTTTTGCAAGTTGTGATGTTGCAATTACTTGCTGTGATGGTACACCTCTTATATTCAATGAACTGCCTGAACTCTTATGAGAAAGGTTGTCAAATACAAATTCATCTTCATCCTCGCTAATAACGCCTGGGTCCGCTTCACCAATGCGCTGTCCGTATCGCCTCGATGCGGGATTACTATTTGGTGTTCCAATAGAAGCAAAGCTACCACTTATAGAGTCACCATCGCCTTCGACACCCTCTTTATGCTTCTTTTTGCCATTCAAATGCATTTTGGATCCCAAGGATTTTGCAAACTTTTTAATACCCTTTCGCTTCTCGATTGTTCCAATGCTTAAGAGACTGCCACCAACAGAACTTGCGAGTTGGCCGATAGAAGACTTATGCTTCTCCTTCTTGCTCAGATCAGTCAAAGATCCTGATTTAACTACAAATGATATTCTAGCCTCCAACTCCCCCCTTTCTTTCCCCTTCTTCTCCTTACCGGGCTTACTTTCTAATTTAAACCACCTCGATCTAGGACGGTCGTAAACATCCATCTCATTGAGAGGCAGTGTCACCTGTCCTAGAAACTCATCTATGCTCAGATTGTTACGATGCAAGCATGTGAGCACCAACTCGGCACGGTTACCCTGATCTGGAATTTTCCTGTAAAACAAAAACATTTTATACATTTGCCCAATTTGAATCGTATTTTCACTTACAGTTCACATTCTTCGTGCCAGTCTACGTTTTCAGCCGCTTTTTCTTTGACCGACGTTTGATACTTTTCTTTGCCCAATCCAATTGTGACAAAGCAATTGTTTGTTCCATTTTTTCCTTTTGTCAATAAACCCTTCGCTCTTTGCACTACAAATAAAAATATGTTTTGAAAATCAAAAGTCTCCGACACATCGTGATAAAATAGACTAGACTACTTCTGTTGAAATGGAAATACAATATAAATGCATACTGGGTCACGCATGCATACTGTGTTGTTTGCAGCCATGACACTTAATTTTTTGCTTAATTGTGCTTGTATAGAATTATATGATGACTGGACCTTCGTTCGGAAATTGAATATGGACACACGGGATACACACCTATGTTTACTTCCGAAACGTAACGAGTAATGTGTTCGGATTTGTCTAATGATTTCGGGTCGACCCACAGTTAACAAAAAAGAATGCGCAGTTGCTCTTTCGCTTCCTTTCTACGATTTGAGTAAATAGATGGGATGACATTATAAATAAGCAAAAGGCGAGGAACAGCCTAGAGCTGCTAAGCTCCTTTCCATTTCATTGTGGAATATTTCTGTTTGCTAATATTAGGTTTAAATTGTCTGCCGATGGGATATACTTACACACTGTTGAAAACAAACTAAATGGACAATCTTATTTTAGCAATGTACTGCTTATCACAAACGGGGTACCTTCACAAATCTTCACGAAAATTAAGAATCGAAACTCTCTCTCTCTCTCCTCTAAATGAACGAAGCAAAAGCTCCATACAAAAATCAGAAAGTGATGAATATTACAATTACGTAAACAAAGTGCTCACTATATTCAGCACAGCAATTAAAACGAACACAGAATATGCAGAAAGATAAGATAGCGAATTTATCATCTGAAAACGAATCATTAGCTGATGATGAATCATGTTAAAAGAAACGTGTGACAAAAGTTCAATCGTGAGTTTAAGAACATATGCACCATACATATGAAAAGAAGAAAAAAACCATAATCGCTAAGCAAGATCATTTTGTCTATAGATTTTGCCATGGGCGTTGAATAATAAGATAACCATTGAAATATACTCTTGAATGTGCAATTTGCCATAGACCATGGATTATAGAATTAAGCTTACCTAGTAAGAATATGTAGAACTCGCAATCAATATCAATACCAAATCACGCCGTCGACTTAAAATCATAATCACAAAAGTGTAATGTCAGTCTAAAATGACCTTAATCATAGCGTGACGGGATAATAAATATGTACCATAATTGCGGTGAACGAGTAAGTTTTGCAGCTTAGTCAAAAAGATACACATATGTAGATACATATGTACATGCCAGTCAATAGGTAGAAGGCGACCATATCCACACATTCATTTAATTACAAAAAAATGCAATCAATTGACAGCAAATAACGACAAATTGTAGTTTTCATTTACCTAATCACGGGTGACATTCAAAATGTGAATTTGTTCAATTGTCTCGATATAATTGCATTAAAGCCCGCCTCTTTCCCATTATACAGAAACCCGTTTGGGATTTGTTTGGCATTTAAATTTCCACAATAGGGTATTTATTGGTGGCTCTTGCCTACGCGACTATTTCGTTTGTCCAATCAAAGTTTCACGATAAAATCTGTTGACTACGATTCTTTTCGAAAGTTTGTATTCGATCACACCACGCTATTAAATTTTTGCTAACGTTTATCAGATACAACAAATAGCACCAGTCCCATCAAACGACACCGGGAATAGGTTAACAATCCAAAATCTTGTGGTTTGTTGTTTTTTTTCAGTCAGGAAATGACTTTTACTTCAATCGCATACTAATGGAGAGTGAATGCAAAACACTTTCTCATTGGACTACGTGTAAAACGAACGCGAAAGCTACAAGCACTTGGTGACATGACATCGTCAACTTCCTTCATCACTTTAGCTAGACGACAGTAACAAGTTGGGGGTCAAATGTCTGAATTAATATACCGGCTGACGGTGAAGTTTGTTTTTATAGTTCTGTGTTTAAGTCCAAATTAGCTGTTGGTTGTCATTCAACTTTCATACGAACAGGTTATTCCCGATGAAGTTAGTGAAGTAATTAGTATTATTTTGGTTTCTTTTTGCCTTTTCCCATTCAGTTTGTAAACATTGTTTAAGATTCGTTTCCCAGAGTTACATCACCGTATCAGTATAGACTGTTACAAACAAAAATATATATAACATCCGATAGCACACGGGAAGTCACAGTCGACTGAATTTGGGAAATGGTTCAAATCAAGTAGGGGTAGAGTAAGATATTAAGTGACAAATGTCTTGCTATGATTTCCTTTCCCACCATATGTCAAATACATCGTTATTTTCGAAGAGAGTATTTCGCTAGCGGTACCTAGTCACTATCACTACGTACATATGCAAGGTATATAATACTCAAACAACAATAATTAAATGGTTCGCAATAAAATCAAATGAAAAATAACTGCTTTGCTATGGATTCCATTCAAGACCGTACATCACGCTGAGGTGGGTAGAAGAAAAACCTGTTGTGCGAATGATATAATAATTATTCGAATGCCAACAAGTAACGCTATCCACAAAAGAAGACACAAAGAGAAAAAAATGTGTATTCTCCGTATTCAACTGTTAATTCTCTGTGCGAACTTAGCATAGAATAATAAAACAAATTATCTATAGAAAATCGCTTGTTGAACATCGCCATTAGAGTGCCTGATTGATTCATTGAGTTTTTTTACCTTCCACTTTATTGGAATGTGCAAAATTTGAATTACACTTGGCCAAATCAGATTCGCAATCTAAGCATTCAGACGAACTATTGAGAATCACATGTACACACATATGCATCTATGTGCATTGAGAATTACTAAAACAAGATGTATTCCGAAGATGTTCAAACTGATCGCAACAAATACAAGAAGAGAAATTATCAAGCAAAAATTTGGACAACTGAAGATGAGAGGACAGAAGGTTAAATAAATTGACCCTGATTTGTCAATAGAAACGGATTGATTGTTTCACTGAAACATCTTCACATGCGTAGAGTCATTGCACGTTTAACAATCAAGAAACGAAAACTGAGACTATTTTAATTGAATGAACTTTTAATACGAAAGTGCAGTTTTTTAATTCGTTGAACAATGAATAGTAGTGACCTTTAGTCACACAAACAATGACAGCTATTGTTACTTACTCACGAGGATATGAGTCAATTCGTTATCGTAAGGCAGACTCCGTTGGGTACCAAGAAATGTATTTTTTTCTTTTTTTTTAATAAAATTGGAATATGTTGAATTTCAGTTGGATTACATATGTTGACTCAACTCAGTAATTACTCGAGAGCTCAAATGACCAACCGGCACTTTGTCTTAAATGCGGAAATCACAATGGAATACGTCTTTCATTTATCATAGAAAAGGTAAAAAATGTACAAAATGAAGCGCTATGTCAATATCTGTGCCCAGTGTATCTGACATCCCTCAGCTTAATTTGTTTTCCATTGCAATTGAACTTTGGGGTTCTAGCTACAGCGGGCAATAATTCAATTCAATAAAAAAACGTTCATCTAAGATTGAACTGTGGAATCAGCACTTAAGACTTCAATTAATGAATGAAAGGAAAACAAAGCGATAATTTATTGTGAGGTCTTATTCAATCTCTTCTACTAAAACTGAAAGCGAAAATACTGTGAAGGGTGTCATGGGCATACTTGTAGGGGTTGTTCTACTTAGCACATTTAGAGATTTGAGAAAAAAAACGAATGCGTGGACGGACTACATCCGTGTACTTTTTTGGTTTCTACAAGGTTTAAATGTTTGGTTCTTTCTTTTAACATCAAGATCCTCTTTGGAGCAATTAATAGCTGATGGAAAGGTTGATAGATACAACAAAAATATACTGTAAGAACTTTTCAAGAAATAAGACAATTAATGCAAACAAATTTTCTTCAATTAAATTGTATGAACGTATGACACCGGTTAGATTACAACAAAAAATAACGAAAGCTGAGAACTTAGAAGGTCTATGCATATCACTCTCTATAGATCTTAGACCTCTTATCAAATGTGATGTAAAACATTTGTAATCACTTATGCTATGAGTAAAGGCCGAATTATTGCAATGGTTATCATCTTTTGTGCTTACTCTGAGCTGATTTGTTCTTACAATTACTCTGGACACAGTTGGGAAAATGGCAAAAGTAATTAACCTTTTTTTCGCATGAATTTGGATTAATCTTGACAGCTCGGATCAATGGATTAAATCACACTATCATACTCTGTAATTTCAAGTTGACATGTCATCTTCATTAGACTGAAGTAACTTCACTTGCAATGCAAGTTGAATACAAATAAATAGTTCAGAATTAAAGAGTGGCGAGAATGGATGCAAATATCCCATCACATCATCTATTCCCACAACGCACAACCAAACAAAAATATGTACCAAGAATCTGAATATTTATTTTTAATGCTCCTAACCCTGACTTACATGGCCTCTATGAAGAATATGCAAATGATTATATATAGGAGGCTCTTAATTAAAATGCATCAAATAAAATAAACAACCGCCTAAGTACTGAAGCTTTGTTCACTAATCTTAAAAGCTTTCTGCTTATTAGCATATGCCCCAAGTATATAATTAAAACGAACGTCTGTGGTCAGTCATCATGGGATATTTAAACGCCGTAATTGTTTACGATTACGACCTTTTACAGACCGAATTAAATGCTCTTTCAAATTTCACTACTTAATTGACTCAATACTAAGCACACGATCGTGGTAGTCTCTTAAATTGCAAACTCCATAAGTATGGCGTTATGCAAATGACCAAAAGGCAATTTTCGATTTCCTTTCATATTTTCCGTGATATAAATACTCACAGCAATTTCTTCAGCGTTACACCATTTTCCGTTCAATGTATGCTCTCCTAATATTGAATAATATTACACCAATTATCACTAAAACCCGGCATAGTTTTGTGCACAAGTGAAGATGTGTCGTGCAGATCATGCGGAAAAAAAACGAACACAAAATATCTCGATGGTGCGTTCTTCACTCACACAGGGAAGTCCCACTTCAGGTGAATATTAATACCTAGGTTATATGTACTCCCAGTTCAGTGAATCAAAACAAACAGTGGATTGTTTATACTTAACTAAAGTGATGGCATGTACTAATGCTATTTATTAGAAAACGATGGTCTTGTCTAAAAATAAATAAAGAAACAAGCTGTGGATGGTTTCTGGCTCTTATCGTGAGAACTGTGAAAGGAATTTATAATTTCAAAACAACCACGGACACACTATCGGTATGAGCTTGTACACAACACACATCCGCAGCTGTTGATGTGAGTCGGCGAATATGTTTAAACATTTTGCAAGGTGGTAGAGCGACAGTGGAATTTTTGTATGACTAATGAATGTGAGAGACATGATTTTGATTTCTCTGCTGCGGCTATACCTACTGTAGAAAGCAAACAGAAGGTAAAATACGTGAAAACAATGCCGAGTAGACATTCGTGTGGTGGTTGCGAAGATCATCACCTACAATGTCATTATTATAAAGTTTTTTCCTTTTGTTTTTCAACAAAAAATTCCTCCATGTTATGACATTTTTTTTATCAATTTCTAGGTCATTTTATTTGTAGGAACCAAGACACTTATTTTTAAACAAAAATCAATCGTTTGCATTCCGAGGGTGCCACAAACGACAACGAAACATTTGCTATTTCCCCATTTCACGCTAAGTAACGCGCAGTTGTCTGAGCTCTAGATCCAGTGTGAAATTTTTCTTTGTTAGAGATGAGCACCACAATAATTTTTTCCCACTAGCTGTTCCGTAATCAAATAATTCTTAGTGCAAGCTTTCTTCACTAACTTTGTGGTCACTTACTTACCAGTTACTTGGATATGCGTTGGACTCCACATATTTTTGAATAATTCTTTAATGATTCAATACAGTTGTTCTCAATTCTTTAGGTCAATTCCTTGATCTTATTTTTTCAAACACATCAATTTACACGATCAGGTTGGAATTAACAACCTGAATTATTCGATACTGGACTGAAAGAGCAACACCTACACCAATGCCAACTAAACAAAACTCTGCTGCTCTGACCTGACTGATTGATCTGTCAAAATGGTCGTCGAGCTCTCATACAGCCCAATCGGATGTGACAACCCAATATAAACAGGGATGGCACCTGAATTAGTTTATTCACGTTTGGTATAAATTTATCATCATATTACTCACTATGCCGCGTGCTATAATTTCATACTTAATGTTTAAGAATGTGTATAACAGAATTGGTACATAGCCTAAAACATAAACTCCGTTTAGAGAATTTACGGAAAACACAGCTGACAGTGCTCGTCTGAAAATGTCTCCTACAATAATATGTATGCATTTGTGTATCAAATATCAAATATGTTTGTTATAATTCTAATAAGACTATTACCAAATCTGCGGAGAGTGGACTGGAATTCTCTAACGTCTTATCAGCATTGAGCACAAGATAACCAGCCATATGACTCACGTCAGAACTTCAAAAATAATCAAAGCTTCGTTTTTCTACATTTGGGTTAATCGTTTCTATTTAAATTAAGTAACTTTGGATAAACAACGTTTGAGTTGTTTCAAAACACCATTATTTTCTAATAGTTCAGTCAATTGTCAATATGGTTTGTGTTCCGTGTTTTATTATTCCTGTGCTACTATACATATGGCACAGATTTATCCAGCCAATTATGCTCAAGTATTGGAATCCATGGGCAAAGAAAGATGCACAAGGAAATGTGATAAAAGAAGCTCCAGAATTTCCTTTCGAATGCAAAGGAGGAGTATGTCCGTTCCCAAAGAAAGACAAATCCATTGCAGATACTAATGCAACGAATGCAACCCCGGAAAAGGCTACCATTACGACGGACGAGGACTCTAAAAAAGATAATTAATTCGAGGCGCTCAGATGACATTTGTCGAAATTGATTAATATTTTTGTAATATATTTAAGGTATTGGTTAGAGTAACAGGAACTGAATTCCATATTGTATTCCGAATTGTTAATTTGCTTGAGACGAAGGTCATGTCGACCTTAACTTATAGGTAATAAATACATAATAGTGAAAAAACAATTGTCATTTTAGTTCCCGGTTTCTTTGTCATTGATGTTTGCTGTTGGCATATAATTAAATACATACAGTCACTCTCAAAATGTATTCTACACTTCAAAAAACTGATTTACAACGCAAAATTAAGCGTGCAGTACAAAAAAATTAATGTTTATCTAATAAAAAATGGACTATTTAGTCAAATTAGCTAAATTTTTGGTGAATGTTTCTGAAACATGTTGCGCATTTTTTGACCATGTTTCTTTTTAAATCTGTTCTGTTGCAGACTACATATGTACACATGTAGTACATATTTTGTCTATGTAATTAAGATGCAGTGTTGGCACTAAAGTTCTCAGTTGGTTTGTGGTGTTACACCACAAGTCTGTGACCATTCTGGTAC
This sequence comes from Eristalis arbustorum, assembly GCA_916610145.1. Taxonomy (NCBI): domain Eukaryota; kingdom Metazoa; phylum Arthropoda; class Insecta; order Diptera; family Syrphidae; genus Eristalis; species Eristalis arbustorum. The sequence goes on from OU744320.1 coordinate 459,548, forward strand.
ATGGAATTTATGTTTACTGTCGTTTTGACATTGACGTGATTGGCAGAACTCAGCGAGCCGTCAGTGAGGCTTTTGCTAACATTGAGACGGAAGCGGCTAAAATGGGTCTGGCGGTGAATTAGGGCAAAACGAAGTATATGCTGTCCTCAAAAAAGGACATACAACATCGACGTCTTGGACAGAGCGTCACAATGGGCAGCTATAACTTCCAGGTAGTCAATGACTTCACTTACCTCGGCTCCGGAGTAAACTGTACAAATAACATCAGTACCGAGATCAAGCGTAGGATAACTCTTGCCAACCGCTGTTTTTTCGGGCTCAAGAGGCAATTGAGTCATAGAGCCATCTCTCGAAGAACCAAGCTGACTCTATACAAGACACTGATCATCCCAGTCCTGCTATACGGCGCGGAGGCATGGACAATCTCGAAAGCGGATGAAGTCTCTTTGAGAGAAAAGTTCTACGTACGATCTTTGGTCCTGTTTGTGTTAACGGGTTCTGGAGGAGAAGATTCAATCACGGACTGTACGGGCTGTACAGCGACATGAGCCTAGTTATGCGTCTACGGATCCAACGCCAACGGTGGCTAGGTCATGTAGACCGTATGAACACCACAGCTCCGGCCCGAAGAATCTTCGAATCTGAACCTGTCGGGCAAAGCAACAGAGGACGCCCGCGTTTAAGGTGGCGCACCCAAGTGGAGAAGGACGTCAACCAACTTGGTGTGCGAAACTGGAGACAGCTAGCCAGAGATCGCTCTAGTTGGAGAGGCATGTTGGTTGAGGCCCAGGTCCACCCCGGACTTTAGCGCCACACAAAGAAGAACTTGTTTTTATGCTGAATCTAGAACTAAGGGAATAAGATAAATTTTCCACCGATTGAAGCACATTTCCTTCGAGAATATCTAGGTTCTCTACTAACATTATAATGTACTCAAATTGTTTTTATTATGTAAACATTGAAAACATGACACAGCCTCTCCCATGTTTTGCAGTCAGAGTACTTATCTTATGAATTTATCTGCTATCGGACCCAAAAAGGTGCGTTTTTCTTTCGTCGTGTATGTTACACATAGATTTATTTGTTCAGTGATTCTTGCCTACCAAGAGATAAAATGGCTTATTTCTGTAGCGCTCGCTCAAAAATCTTAGAGTGGCTGTGTAAATGAAATGAAAATCCAAAATCAAATTTATCTTTACAATGTTTTGCAGGATAAAACTATTTCCTGATGACTGTTGTTGGATGTCCGAGTTTCGTTCTTTATACTATGGTGTGAGCCACAGTGAAAGCATTATCTATCACAATATCATCACAATAGAATAAGTAACACGGGTTTCCACTTAAATCATGGTCATTTGCAGCTTGCATAAAAGTTGAATTTCCAGGCGTTTGAAGATTAAACAAAATTTGTTCTCTTTTTGTAAAAATATTGTAGAAATTTTTATTTCAAGTACTATTTTACAGGATACTTAAAAATGAGATTTTTTATTTACCATTCTAAAAATGCCTATCATCAATATATGTATATATACGTACGTTATCAAAATACTCATCTCTCTAGCCGTAAATTTTTAACAAGTTTTCTAAATTAAAATTACATCGGTTTTATTTACTTTTCTTTCTAATAGTATCTCTCTTGTTATTTTTTCTTCTCATATCTGTTTTCTGTTTGTTCATTAAATAAAATCGACAGAGTCATTTATATAAAATAAGACATTCGTTTAATTTATTTAAATTAAAGCTTCTAAATATTATTTAAAAAAAGAAATGTTATGAAAATAGACAAAAGTGTGTATGTACGATTATTTGTGAGTTTTAGCTTAAGAGTTCACCTAAAACATCTCCATCTCATTTGTTGTTCATTCTCTTTAAATACTATACGTATATTTAAAATAAAATTCAACGCTAATATTACAATTAATTTAAATTACAGAGATTCCATATGTAATATTATTACATAGTAATATTTATAAAAATGTCATGTTAGCCTTTTCCTCGACTTTAAATTGAATGAAACAAAAATTCTAGGCTTCGGAATTCCTGAAACGCATGCCCTCGGAGACATAAGATTAATTAAAAATAAGATTGTAAAAAACGTCATTAACGTTTTTTATAAAGATTTTTTTCCTAAAATACATATGCATTACTATACTTTTTATTCTTAAACAATATATATATAAATAACATATATTTAATTATTATGTAACATTCAAGGTCAACCGAGGTCGGAGTTGTTTCACTTTTTTTGCGGGATAATGATTCTTCAAGAAATCCCTCATTAGCAAGATTGTTTTCTTAGCTGCTAAAATCTCGATTCATTCAAGTTAATCCGAGGGGAGAGCCTGGTATGAGGAATCTTTTAGTTTAGTTTTGTTTGCAATTGTCAAATGTATATGGCCTCAGAACCTTTGTTCGCTTGGTGACCAGTCGACATGTAAATATTGTTAGGACCTTGTGGCGACTGAACGCCCTCCGACCAGTCGGACGTCGAACGAGGTGATGCACTTGACCAATGACCAGGAGATTCTGGTGACGGCGTTGGGTAGCTGTCCAGCGTTTGAACATGATGCTGCGGCGTATGACCACCAGAGTGCTGGCTTGGCGGTGTTAGGTATTGATAAAATGCCGCGTTATGATGTGACGATGGTGACAGAATGTTCGATGGCGATGATCCAGAATTCGTGCTTTGTATTGACGGTGGATTCATTTGTCCAGAAAATGAGTCTGTATTGGAAATATAACGACGTAAGATAATGTTTCTGTAATGTAAAAATAGTTATTTTCTTACCGGGAGATCCACAAAATCCATTCAAGTCCAACCCAGCTGAACCGAATTCTAAACCGCCTAGTTGCATTGACTGTGGCATTATTGCACTATTCTGTTGCTGCTGTTGTTGCTGCTGCTGCTGCTGCTGCTGTTGCTGCGGTACCATCATTCCCATATCACTGCCTGTAGGCGATATTAGACCCAATTTTACGGGGGAATTTTGCTGTGACATGCTACTGGGCGACTGTTGAAAACTCGACGCCGATGATTGTGAATTGCTGTTTGGTGCCACTAAATTCTGACCTACGCCACTTTGTGGCGGTCCATGTTTTTGATGTGTAGCGTGTCGCATCGCTTGAATATGTGTTGGCGAGGTGGGTAGACTTGGTCGTGATTTTGCTGGTGATGGCGAACCTACAATTTTTAAACAAGCAACACAATTTTAAGTTTCTCAAATTTAATTCGAAAATAATGCGCAACTTTACCTAAATAAGCATGCGGTGAAAGCGCAATATTACTTTGGACTGAGTGCGGTGGGGATTGGTTCGAGTATGGCGGACTAAGTCCTTGCTCGCCCATCTGAACACTGTGTCCGTTCGTCGCACGTTGTGCGTTCATTATGTCTTGAAATGGGGACCCCATTGAGTAGCCGTAGTTCTCCATGTTGTTCATGTTCTGCAGCGATTGGATTGATTGCGCATTCTAAAAAATTAAATCAAGTTAATATATAAATGAATATAAATTAAATAAATTACCCTTAGACATACTTTTATGCAATCTTCGTAACTGGGCGGCTGCTTGTTGCCGCCCAACAGGTCCACCTGATGGTGGGCGGCCATAGCGTTTGAATACAGACTTGCTGTATCATACGGACTCGTTAGAGGTGGCGATTCGACAGAACTGAGCTGAGCGTCCAGAAGCTGTTGATCAGTGATCATTTGTGTATTCACCACTCCTCCATGATTGACACCACCCTTCTTGGCAGTACTTTTTTTTACACTCGCTTTTCGTCTTAAACTGCCGCCAATATCAACCTCTGGCGATGAGGGGGTTAATGAACCAGCTGTAAGCTTTGGTTTTTTTGCTTTACTTTTCGATTGCTTCCCAGACGCAATCACAGTTGGCTGTGTTATCATTTGAGTCTGTGTACTACTGGGTGGGGAACCAATTATTGCGTTCGGAGTAACTGCTACCATTTGCGGACTCCGCGGGACGTGCTCGTCTAGCAACCGAACAATGTCATGGTGCAACCGTTCGCTGGCCACATCTCGCGGCAGTCGATCCATATGATCTGTGATTTCTCGATTAGCGAAATTATCGAGAAGAGCTTTACAAGCTTCATAGGAACCCTCTCGAGCTGCCAGGAAAAGCGGGGTTTCGTCCTTATCATCCTGAGCATCTCTATTCGCATGATGCATAAGCAGTATGTTCACAGCTTCTGTGTTATTAACAGCGGCTGCCCAGTGCAATGCCGTCTTTCCAGAATTATCAGCTGCATTGATATCTGCATCGGCTGTTATTAGATCTTCCACCATACCTTCTATGGCGAGTCGAGCTGCTAGAATGAGTGGTGTTGTTCCGTCATGCATCCGAGCATTTAAATTCGTCGCCCTGTTTCTTAATAAAATTTGGAATACTCCCATGGCATCCGCTGCCACGGCGGCATGTAGAGGAGTACGTCCTGTGTTATCTTGGCAGTTTGCGTCAGCACCAGCGTCCAAAAGTCGCTTTGCAGCATCTGCTCTGGCATAACGCGCTGCCAGATGCAACGATGTCTCTCCTGTTTTATCCATAGTTGCGTTAAGCTCTGCACCCTGTGCCAATAAATCGGAAATCACTTGTGCTGTTGTATCATCGGTATTGTCGATATCCTCGCCGGTATCGATGCCGCCTCCTCGTACAGCAGCAACCATTAACGGCGTCATTCCGCACGGTCCTCGAACGTCGACATCTACGTGTTTCCCATCTTGGTGAGCAGGGGGTGTCATTATTGAGGGTCTGACATCAGCTACCTCGAGATGCTGCTGTGACCATACACGAGAGTCTGCTTCTTCGTAATCCGTGACAACAGTGTGATCACTCGAGTACCCTCCTTGATCACACCGTAATCTCTTCGGCTGTGGCATATCGGATTCGTCGTCTGACCACTGCTGTGAATGACCCATGTGTCCCATATGATTACCTTGATTCATGTTGACATCGTTGCTTAGCACAAGGGAAGGATTCTTATTTAAGTTTCTCATTTCCTGACCATCAGGTCCTCGCCGACGTGTATGTCGTCGAAGTCCCGTCGCCGGTGTGCGGAAGCCTTCAGGGAACCAAGTCACTCCATGAGCGCGCTTTCTTTGAGTCGTTACAAGGACGCCAAACAATAAGAACACAAGGACCACTAAAATTATACCCAGTGTCACATATTTTACATTCGTCGGACTGTCTGCAATATCTTCCCCGGGGTTATTTACACCTTTAACACTGAAAATGGGGAACTTTGGTGAAAGTGTGTGCTTGGATGCTGTCGCAGCTAAGAATTCAGCAGCTTGCGCCGCTTTGTTGAAACATTCCTTGCACTTTCGGTTGTCGATTTCTAGATATACCTGCACTCCTGTTTGCCCCTTTCGTTCGGTGTGTAGAATGTGATGTTTTCTTGCAAATGCTGTGTTTTGCAGTCCCGCGATTTCTGATGTTCCTTTCCACGGAAATATCATGTCTTTTCCCATACTATCCTTCTTAATTCGAACAGTCGTTCTCAAGATGTGACCCATACCTCTCAAAAATTCAACTATTCCTTCAGTAAAGGTTTTGATGTCCATCAACAGTACAAGAGATATAGCCCCATCAGCTAAGTTCGGTGGTTCCGTTTCCATTTCACAATCTAGACCATCCCAGTTACATTCCGCATTATTGCAGCCATAGTCACACATTCCGTTGGCATAGTGCTTTTGACAGTAGGCATCATACACCGGATTACAGGGTTGAAGTTTTCGTTCGCAATCGCGACCATCGTACAAACACTGAGCGTTATTACATTCCTCATTGCAAGTGCCATCCTTGAAAACCAGCCAGCATTCAATGTTTGCGGTGCAGTTGGCCCACGGATTAATGCCAAGCGAGCAGTCATTTCCGTCAAAGTTACAGGCATATGTGTTGCACTCGGAATCACAAACATGATTTCCTTTTTTCTGCTCACATCCCCGAATTGCACACAATTCTCTTTGATACTCCAGATCTTTGGTGTATTTGCTCAATCCTACACGGTCAGTATCCGACGTCCAACCTGGATACGTGGGATCGAAAATATCACACACCTTGCCTGTCCACTTTGGTGGACAGAAACATGCAAAGTCACCAAGAAGATTTTCGCAGCCAACTCCTTGCTGACAAGGATTCGGTTGGCATTCATCCATAACATCAATCTGGCAGTTCACACCCATTGTACCCTTAGGACATTCACATCGATAGCCTCCAGCATCGTCGTCGATTAAACATCGTCCTGCTTGACAGGGATTTGAATCACAGTCGTGCCCAGAAAACTCACAATTCGAGCCATAAAAACCATCGGGGCAAACACAATGATGTCCGGTTTGTCTAGTTGAGCAAATTCCACCATTTTGACATGGTGAATTTGCACAGAAGTCGACTTTGTTTTCACAATGCCTACCCATATAGCCCGGTTTACAATTACAATGGTAGTTATTCACCAATTGTACGCAGTCAAGTGTCCCCGCATTTGAGCATGGATTCGAAAGGCATTCATTTATATCACCTTCGCAGCGAGAACCAACAAAACCCGGTGGACAAGCGCATTCGAAACCACCAACGCGATCTATACATGTTCCGTTATTGTGACAAGCTCCTTGCACGCAATCATCTTGATTGATCTCACAGATTATACCCAATGTTCCAGGCGGGCATGAACAACGATAGTCATGCACCAAATCATGACAAGTGCCGCCATTCTGACAGGGATTTGGACTGCAATCATCCACATTTAGTTCACAATTTTGACCTTGAAAACCTTTACGACAATCGCACTCATATCTTCCAATACGATCACGACAATTGCCACCATTCTGACAAGGTTGTGATTCACATTCGTTAATTTCTTTTTGACAATATGATCCGGCATAGCCTTGCGGGCAGTAGCAACGATGCGAGTTTCCAAAATCTTCACAGCTTCCGTTATTGCATAGTTGTTTAACGCTAACACCTTTTCTGACTGCAGCATCCTTGCATGACACGGTTTGCACATCACAGAGCTTGCCCGTCCAACCCAATGCACAAATGCACTGATACTGGTTCTTTTGCTGAACACATGTTGCTCCATTTTCGCAAGGGCTTTGGCCACACCAGTCCACATAATCCGTGCACTGCTTTCCAGTAAAACCATATGAACAGTGACATGTATACTCGTTTCCATTTTCATGACAAGTGGCCCCGTTAGAGCAGGGCATAGAATCACATTTGTTTATTTTGTATTGGCAGTTGGACCCAGTGAAGCCGGGTAAACATGAGCAGTTGTAGCTGTTGATACCATCCAAACAAGTGCCCCCATTCATACATGAGCTTTCCGTGCAGTCTTCATCATTTGTTTGGCAATTAATCCCAGAAAATCCTAGCCTGCAGGTACATGTATACGAGTTGACATACTGATTACAAGTTGCTCCATTCTGGCAGGGCATGCTTAGGCATTCATTGATATCGATTTCACAATGCTTTCCTTCAAAACCGTCTACGCACAGGCACGTGTAGTCACCGATTCCATCCAAGCAGGTTCCGCCATTTTGACATGGAAATGAGGCACAGTCGTCCGTATTCACAGTACAATCACGCCCTTCATAGCCCTTAGCGCACAAGCACTTGTAAGAGCCCGGAACATTCAGACAAGTCGCCCCATTCCGACATGGTGATGAGAGTTGACATTCATTTATATCTTCGTCACAGTATCGGCCAGTGTAACCCAAGCTGCACGTGCAAGAGAAGTCTAAGAAATTCGAACTTGGTGTACATTTGGCATCATTTTTGCAACGGTTCGACGAGCAGGGATCCATTTTAGACTCACAATCGCGACCAGTAAATGGTACTTTGCAAACACATTGGTACCCCTTAACAAGATCAATACACGTTCCCCCATTAGAACATGGATTATTTATGCAATCATCGATATTTGTCTCGCAGTTACGTCCCGTATATCCTGGCATACATTGGCAGGTATATGAATTTAATGCATCCCTACATATACCACCATGCTGACAGGGATTCGATCCGCATTCATCAATGTCCAGTTCACAACGTTTGCCTCCATAACCCGGAAGACATTGGCAAATGTATTGATTCACACCATCCTCACAGCGACCTCCATTAATGCAAGGATTTGAGGCACATTCGTCGACATCACTTAGGCATCTTGCATCAAAATATCCACGTGGGCATTCACATTTAAATCCGTTTACTAGATCCATGCAGACACCTCCGTTTGAGCATGGATTCGATGCACATTCATTGATATTTGTCTCGCAGTGAATACCTGTGTAACCTGGTACGCATTTGCATGTGTACTTGTTTATTCCGTCGATGCATGTGGCTCCGTTGTTGCACGGATTGCTGTGGCATTCGTTCACGTTTATTTCACAATTTTGTCCTGAAGTTCCTGGCAAACAGTGGCATACATAGGTGCCGATAAGATCTTCACAGCGACCACCGTAGTGACATGGATTTGACTCACATTCGTCTATCTGCGTTTGACAGAGATACCCTGTATAACCGGGATCACATAGACAAGTGAACGAGTTATCTCCGTCAATGCACTTGCCTCTATGGCATGGATTTGACTGACAGTCATTGATATTGATTTCACATGAGAGCCCCGTGTAACCCGGTGGACATTCGCAGGTGTAACCTGCTATTGAATCGTGACAAATGCCTCTGTTTCGGCATGGTTGTGAGTGACAGTCGTCTATATTAATTTGGCATCGCGATCCAGTAAACCCTAATGCGCACGTACATTTAAATCCGTTTATCATATCTCTGCAGGTACCTTCGTTGAGGCACGGGTTCGAGTGGCACTCATCAATGTCAATTTCACACTGGGTCCCAGTGAATCCGGGCATGCAAACACACCTGAAAGTTCCTGGGTCATCCAAACAGCTTCCTTCATTCTGGCAGGGGTGTGACTCACACTCGTTGATATTTGTTTCGCAACGTGGACCCGTGAATCCTTGCGAGCAGTTACACGCGAATGATCCAGGTGTATTTACACAGATACCATTGTGTTCACAAGGAGAGCCTTGATTGCACTCATCGATATCTTCTGAACAGTCCATCCCTTTATAACCAGACGCACAAGAACATGCATACGAGCCATTGATTGGACTAGTATCACAAATAGCGTCTGGATGACATGGATTTGATGTGCATGTATCGTCCAAATGACATAGAAGTCCAGTCTTTCCGGGAGGACAGCGACAGGTGAAGCTTCCAACTCCGTCAATGCAAGTAGCACCATAAAAGCAAGCCGCTACAACACAGTCGTCGTGATTTTGCGAGCAATCGGGTCCTTCCCAACCGTTTACACAAATGCATGAATAGCCGCCAACTGTATTTGTACATGTTGCTCCATTCTGACATACCGAAGGTCTAAATGGGAAGAAACAGTGATTGAAGGAATGCCGCCTAAAAAACTAGCTCAGTTAAAATGAACACTTACCGTAAAGCACATTCGTCAACGTCAGTTTCACAGTGCTCTCCCGAAAAGTTGGGCGGGCACTTACACCGATAAGAGTTAACCTTGTCTATGCAAGTCCCCCCATTTTGGCATAAATTTCCCGGACAGTCATCTATGTTTTCATCACAGTTTTTACCACGAAAACCTAAATAAAAACGAGTCGTTTAGAAACTAAGATAAATCACAAAAAATCTTTTATTGACTATTGCATTGTACCAAAATATAGAGAACGAAATTTGGAATACATTTGTGATTTTAAACAGATAATGATAGTCATGTTACATATCTCCAGATATCCTACAGAAAATATCTATTCATGCTAAAGCCTATCTGTCTCTGATTATTCGGAAGGTCTTCAATTTTGACTACCTGCCCAAGAAATCAATGACACATGGATATGGACATATGAGTGGTACATATACGTCAGTTATAGAATAGACATTCGTGTAGGGTAAGACAAATCTGCTAAACGAGCAAGTACACTTGTTTGCAGAGGTACGCGTAAGCAATCAGTTTCCTAAAATGCGCACAAACGTCATCAGCAAGAGTTCTATTTGGACATGCTACGTAGACGTACTGAATGCGGTGTTTCTTTTTTTCTGTATCCGAACCGAAGGCTCAGTTTAAGTCAATTAAAAACACCAAAAATAGATAACTATCAATTAAAGTGAAAATCATAGGAGCTACCAACTAACGTGGTATGACGAAGGAGTTCTACTAAACTTAGTGGGCAAGAGTTGTTAGAGGATTAGTGAAGATTTTGCATTTGGCGAAAGAAACAAACGCTAGCTCTTTCTTAATTGGCTAATTTATATTTGCGTTCTACTTTTAGCGAGGTTCCATATCAATCACATCAAGAGACAAGGGCTCAATACAAGGTCTTTGGGGCAACGAAACCGATCATGCAGATGCACGAGTAGGAGTATGAGGTACTCGAATCAACCACCATCAACGAATTTCAAAGACTTCCCCTCATACCTACATCCGCACAGGATACGATACGATCCTCCACATGTCCACAGTTATGGAACACACACATCCCACTCCCTAGTTGCTACAATGCACATTTGGTGCACATGATGCGCACACCAATATTCGTGTGCTATGCAATGCAAACGAAAGACTGAATAAGAATCTAGCCCACAAAGTGTATGAAGGAAAGAGAGGGGCGAACAAATCAAAAAAATGTATGAGCAGAGCACATTTATTTTTATACACTCTCCTTTCCCTCCCGCCCTCTACGCATTTCTTTTGATACTCATTCGCCTGCCTTACTTGCTGACTTGCCATGCTAACCACTGTGCGGTGGTTTTCTGTGTTGTGTTGTTGCTTTGTTATTGTTGTTGTTTTTGCTTTTGCTTTGGGATTACGGAGAAACATTACAAGAAACTTGGTTGCAGGGCGATCGCGCCGTGGCGAGAGAGTGTGCGCGTTCCCACGGTTTCATATCTGTAGCGTTTTTTTTTTGTTTTTTTTTTTTTTTTTATTTTGTCTTCCCCTTTTCCCTCCCAAACGATGCCGATTATGTATGGATGACAACGAGTGTGTGGTGGACCAGACCTACGCAAGAGCGAGAGAACCTATGGAATTCGAGTACTGTAAGTATAGTCAGTTCGAAGAACGTTGGGCACGGTGGTTGCATGTTGTTTTTTTTCTGTTTTATTATTATTTTTTTCCTCTCGCTTCTTACTGTGTTCGTTGTTCGTAGTCGCTCATCTCTCATCGACGTTGTAGCTGCCGCTGTGGTTCGGCTTCCTTCTTCAAGTCGAGGCTGAGATAAAATATGTTTAGTTGTCTTTTGTTCTATTTCTTCTGTCTTCTGTCTCCTGTTCTTCGTTTCGTTCACCTATGTCGCATTTTCTTTCCATTCAAGCCAAGGGGACTCAGCTCAGACGTCAGTATACTGTCTTGAGCAAGGCGGCAGCAGTGAGCATAGTTGCTCACTGAAGAGTTCTTTTCTCGTAGGAGAGAACCACGCCAAACCGGCTTTTATTATTATTATTCTTATTATGCCATTATTATATGGCTTTTATGTGTCGGTCGCGTTTCAGAATATGTGTTTCATTGGATGTTTACACTGAAACAAAAAGTATCGATGAAAAAAAAAAACATTTTCAAAGGAGTGGGCCGGATATTTGTAGGGTATACTATTTGTTTTGGACTTGTTTGAGCTTGAAGAGATAAGAGCCGACGTCTTTATGAATTTACTAGACAATTCAATGAAATACGCCAGACTACATACATACATATGTACGTATCTGCACGTAGAGCATACATGTTCTTGCTTCATTTTGATACCGTCATCACTCGCTCAAATATAATTTATGGAATCGAAGACAAAATCTTAAAAGTAGCAACAGATGGTACAATTCTAAGACAGTTTTAGCTATAATTACTGAAAGACATTGGAACTCCATCTATATATAGACCAGATATTAAGTACTGTATATAATAATAATAATATGGGTGGCGCTACAGCCCGTAGAGGGCCAGGGCCTAGCTTCTCAGCAATCACTCGTGTTGTGCGTGCTATTGTTCTCTCACGAGTGGAAGGGACCTACAGTTTTACGCCGACTCCGAACGGCCAAGTTTGAGAAGCTTTTTCTAGACAGGAAATACTCTTTGAGCATTGTCAGTGACTCGAAAGATGTGGAGCCGTGAAAATTATTTCTGTCGCTCGCTGGAATCGAACCTACGACGTCGAGGTTGGGGTCGACGCACGTACCCACAACGCCACGGGCCACCTATTAAGTACTGTGGACTCTCCCTAAGTCGAATTTCTCCCTAACCCGAATTTTTGTGTGCCATACTTTTCCCTCAATTTGCAATAAACATATCTGAAAACCCAACCTCCAAATCGAACTAATTTTAGTGTCCTCGACTTAGGGGGTTCACTGTCCACCTACACTCGCAGTGTCAGGGTCAAGATGAAACTCGACTAAGAATTCAACTCAAGTTTCGTAATGACCAGGAGTGGTTGAAAATTTTACTGCATTCACAGAGATAGAATATTACCTGGAAAAGAAAACTTAAATGGGATTGGGATGGCCACGTTTGAAAAGCTTTTTCTAGGCTGGAATACATTGCCAGTTTAGCATTGTGACCCGAAATTCGTTAACTGAACGCTACTAAATTTTTAAGCGTTTACACATCTACTCACGGTGCAGCAAATTGAGCAGTGATTTTGGATAATTCTGAATTTTGCATTTCTTTCGCCTACCAATGAACATTTTCTAAGGTATCTTCTGCGTTTAATCGTCAACAAATAGCATCACAAAATGACGCTACGCTTCTGTAAAAATGTATACCAATGTTATAGCTTAGGCGTATCAAAACATTTTTTTCAGTGTACTATGTAAGGCATATTTAATAACCTTCCTTCCTCGGACATACATATCTGCCTTTCATTTCAAAACAAAAGTGATTAAACGGGTTAAAAAGAGACAACTGACTTTAAGGAACACGAAATAAAATTAATACAACAAACGCAAAGACATCATAAATGATCATATAAATCGCATATACCTACATAGGTATGTACGTACATACATGAATTTTCTAAAGAATTAACGACTACATCGGCCAACAAACGATGACACGAAGACAAAACAGAAAACAAAAAGTATATATTGTACATGTATGCATGGATATACCAACAATGAATGTTCAATGCTGCTGACCCGTGAGAGGTTCGACGATGTGCCCAGAAGCGATTTTCAATGAATGAAATGTGAGATATGAACACTCGAAAACACAAGACACGAATGCAATTCCCATAAAGTCCAAGTGTATAAAGTATATCGTTTTGCCTCACAATCAAATTTGAAACATAAAAAAATAGACCAAAGCTGTTCTCAGCACGACAAAAAAGTACAGACGGAGAACAATGTTCTAAAATGTAAATGAGTTGACCGACAATACTATTGATCAACTGACATATGCCTATATGGATTGAAGAATGATTGATGATCATAGGATACGGAGTCATATACCATATAGCCATGATCATGCATAAGAAGTATATATTTAGTTGCACTTAACAACGAATGCTAGATAAGAATGTGCACAAGTTTGAACAATGTTTTTTCATAGTAAATCAGTCATCAGTCAGTTATTAATTTTATATTGGGCGAGGCAATAATTAAGATAGAAGGAACAAAATTACATTGCTGAATTAGCATACCAGGTAATTGTTCAGTGTACTCGTCCACGTGATCTCAATTTGATTCTACTTGGCTGTCGTTATTGTCGACGTTCCTGGTGGAAAATGTATGCACAAGTTGCACGAACAAGGGTCATTTTAATTAATTGAATTTATTTACTGACATTTGTTTCTCTGTGCTTTCTGTGTCGCTGTGCTGTCCGAACATGCGACTACATTAATTAATTGAGGCTGAGCTCCACTTCCCACTCCAAACGCCCAATCGATTTAAGGTGCGCCTCAGACGAGACCAAATTGTTCACTCTTTCTCACTCTGCCTTCCATGTGCAAATGAATGGGAAGTCGGCGATCAATCGCCCAACCATCGATCAAACGTAATGAAGAAACTTGAGGCGAGCAGATAGATGAAGTTTGCGTCGTTTCAGACTCTCTCTGGATAGGAGGCTAGCTCCGGCGCTCTGAGTGGCAAAAATTGATTTAAAATGACTGCCATTGTAATGAGGTTTTCGCATTTCCTTTCGTCTAGCTTTTATTCCCTTCTTGTGTATCTACTCACATTCGTTTATCCCCTTTGTGAGTCAGAAATCGCTGAAAAAATTGAAAACAAAAATACCAAATATAAATTTTAATCCCTGTTTAAAAGGCAAAAAAATCCATCGTGATGCACGAGCCACCGCCACTGTCTTTAATACGATTTGACCGGCTGAAGGTGATATGTATAACCTCATTCTACGTATGAGCTGTTGTGAGTTACCTACATACGTATTTATGTTCTCTTGTTCTTTTTCCGCGGCCATTAGTATTTTATAAGGAGCCGGGATTCATAAAAATCCGTGACCTCCTAAGGGTGTATCTCTAGCCGATAGTTGAATTCCCATCATACGATTTCGTTTCGAGATGATTTTCATTGATCGGAATGCGACGACCTAAACGAGCATGTTAGTTAGTATCTGCCTGCTTAATATTCACAAGCGGTCAACACTAAATTGGGAAAGGAAGTTCACATGGGTAGAAATCGATTTTGAATATTTGAACTTTTCTTCGATTGAAAGCATGCTCTAACGACGTAAGGCGTAATTAACATAACCCATGCCGCTGTGATCTTTTGAAGCATGTACCATGTGCATCGTAAACACACGATCAACTTACGAAGGTTTCGTTTCATTGCTTTTCAAATGAAAGAAGCGTGATGCCTTCGGGGTGATGCATTAACTTGCCAAAAGGAGTCGACGGACGACCGTCGATGAACTGACTCCAGTTGGAATGGAGCCCGACGGTGAATATAATTATTTTCTTTGGTAGGCACATCTTTGCCCTCACATTTCTTTTCCTTTCAATCTTTGCCGTGTTCTCATTCTTCAATTCTCCCACACTTTAAATATAATTACAAAATTACTCGACAGTTATACGAGTTTAGATTTCGATTGATTTCATTTTACGGATTTGGTTTTCGTTGTTTTGTTCTGTTGTAAATAATTTAGTAAGAATATGTGTGTCAAATATATGTTTTTGTTCACATGCTCTCTTAAATAAATCACACCTACAGAGCACAAGTTTCCATTGGTATAATTACTTGGTATAATGCAATTCTTGTTTAACTCATTTTATTTGAAATACATATTTTCTTCTACAACTAGTTCTACTTACCAGGTGGGCACTTGCATTCATAGTGGAGACCACTTGACTGGCGACACGTTCCACCATTCTGACATGGTGACGGCGAGCAAGGAATGTATTTCGATTCGCAATTTTTTCCCGTGTATCCTGGCGCGCACATACATCTGAAAAATTATACAAAAGAGAAATTCCATTTACATGCGGTTTTGATTTAGTAAAGGCCAGCAACGAGATAAGTACTGTGCCGTGGAAGTTAAAATCAAATTAATTGCTGACTGACAGTGTTGTGGTTGACAGATAATTGTGGTCTTCTTCAGAAGCTTACAGGGAGCGATTTTGATTCCAATCGCTATCTTTAAAGTATTAAATTGTTACCTTTCAGTGTATCACCCGGGGATCAGAGCAACTGGATCGTGATGTGAACAAAATCACCATTGCCTGTTCACAGGGTCAGTTGAAGAGGGTGGCATTATGTACAGGAGGCGAAGAACAGTGTGCACACAACAGATGTGCATTTCACTAATCCCTAATCAGTTTATTTCTTCTCCTTAATCTTCCCGAAATTCCGGTTTAAAAAGGAAAAATTAGACTTCGAATGGATATCATTTTTTTTTCATCGGTTGCTTCTACGTAAACTGTGCTAAATCAACCGTAAAAATATAAGGTACGCAAAACGGGAGAAAGGTAGTTTATTCGGCAGCAACGATGACAGCGATGGCTACCTGAATTTAAGCAGATTGTTTCTGTTCCGACTTTGTAAAAACAAAACCTGATCTGTGTCCAAGAGTTGCATCAAGAGAACAGAAGCAGAGGCTACACTGCTTTCGTTTTTTTTTTTTTATTTTTCTTATGTATTACTTTGGATATATTGTAATTTTTAGGTCTTGAAAAGGTTCACACACGATTGCTGCCGAATGTGTACAAGAGTGGACACAAACTCTGTTCGTATGAATTTGGTTTAATGGCAGTGTGGTTATTTTTTCTTTCGTCTCTTAACACTGTGTTTTATTACCCAACTGAAGTCGTTTTTAACATCAATGACGATAATACAAAGGGACGGTGTCTTTGCTTGCTTTTTTCCCGGTTCATACTGACCTTTCTTTGAAGTATTTTTTTTTTTCTTCATTTTGGGAAAGGATGACTTCGTATACGTCTTGTGGAATGGGTACTTCCTGCTGAAGTTTCATTTCAACCCGCACTGTTTAGTTCTTCTCCATTGTATCATTCCCACAAATACGTCGGAACAAGTGTATTTTTTTCACATTCAAGGCAAGCTCGAACTCACTGTTGCAGCAATGTCGTCTTAATAAAACACACATTTAGCCTGGCACATTCCGCTTCAAGGAGCAATAACATAAATTCTGATCGGAAAATAGTGTTCCATAAATTTACTTAGTCGATAATAAATTTTTGCCCAAAACTCGTTAGCATTTGCATTGGGAATTAGATAAATGTCGCTTTTGTCTGTTTTATCCCACTCTTTTGAACTCAATCCGGTTTTAAGATTAGGAGACGGATATGCCATTGCAAACCGACCTTTAATTTAAAAATAAATTGCCTTGTCAATATCAACAAAAAAAAGAAAACAAAACATAGCTATGTATTTTTTTCTTTAAATATTTTAAATGCTTTTTTTGGGTTTAACTTGAAGTATGTACGTTTAATTTGATTTTGAGAATAAAATGAATATACATACATGTTAAAGCGAATGTGTATATACATAAATATACGCCTATCATATAAACAATCTGTCGATTTAGAAACGATGTATACTCGTGTACAAAAAACGTTTTATACTTAAAAGATACTATCGTTTGAGGAAGTGAAAGGTTGAGAATAGATTCTTTGACGCGGTTTGTTTTAAGGTAGCGATCAGAGCGTATTCTTTCAGGTGAGTGCATTTTAGTGTTTTTTTTTGTATTCCCAAGCATTTGTGGTCAATGACATTGCTCAAAATAGTGCTGTTACTACGTCTTTCCACAGCTTACCAATGGGACCTGCAACGGAAGAAAATGTCTGTGGATCTTTAATCTCCATGACAAGACATGCGGCGTTGCTTTATTCAATCATGAACTGATTTTTGAGGATATTGAATGATTAAGAGTCTTGGCTTGGCTTAATTACGCCTGATTGTATCTTATAGTCAGAGAGTAGTTCTTTATTTATAACTGTACTTTAAGACTATCTAATTAAAATTCTTCTTTGAAACACAATGCCGACTTAAAGATGATTTGGACTAATCAAAATTTTTTTGAATTTTAACAGGTGGTTCAACTGTTGCGAAACAATAGTAGGTGTAAATATGTTCTTGTATACCTGTTTCTTTAATTGAAATTCATTAAATGTTCCTCTACATGCATACATCAGATCATAATCAATTTAGGGCATCTTATGCTCGACAAAAGTATTACCAATTAGGTTATCATAAAACATGCCGCCTTTTAATCGATGTACGTATGATTTGTATACGAACACATTTCACTTGATTTTTTAATGAGGCAATTCATAGCTCACTAATTAATGTACAAACGACTGTTTGGATTTATATTTTATATAAAAGTGTTTGTTAGCGTTCTTACTAGAGTGATTGAATCACGAAACTTAAAACTCTTATATCTGGCAAAATGATTCATTTTCTTTGTCCATCTTCAGTTCTTATGTATATGGCAACCGCATGGAATTTTGGATTAGCCAATATTCAGGCACCATGTTTTGAAAACAGTAGCTTGATTTATTCAAAATAGAATATGTATATCACTCACAAAAATTGTACCATTTCATAACTCTGTGCTTCATTCCAAGAATATTCTAATAAATCATCAACCACTATGACAATAAGCGTTCATCTGATTAAGTCAGTCACTTGGAATCAACCGAAAAAGGGGGAATTGTATACGTAGAAAAACAACAAGAAAACCAGATTTTCATTTCTGCTGCTGTCATCTCAGTGTCGAGAAGATGCGGCCTACCAACCAGTTCGCAGCTGAAGACCAAAAGTGGTTTCATTGTACTTATTCTCATAGGATACGTAGAGAGAACAAAAAGAAAAACCACAACACACCATTCCATATAGTTTTCTCGGGTAATTAAAAGCAAATTAATTTATTGCTGTTGAACATTTTGTTCATTCTTCTTCTTCTTCTTCATCAGTGTGATGTACGCTTTCGTCTTTGACTTTGTTTTTTCTGTCCTCACATTTCATTGCTTCTAGAGGAAATTGTTCACATGAACTCAACAGTAATGTAGTCCCATCAACCTGTTGTTGCTTCCAAAATGGCTGGCTCGGATTTGAAGCCGACACTGACAGGCACAACATTTTATGAAAAAGGGAAGGAGTGCATGTTTACTTACTGATATGATCCATGTGTGTTAACGCAACTTCCACCATGTTTGCAGGGATTTGTCTGGCACTCCTCAACATCGTCCGAACATGTTAAACCTTTGAAGCCCTTCGGGCAACTGCATTTGAAATTTCCGCCCGGAAGTGATGAGCATGTTCCCCCGTTACGACAGGGTGATGATGCGCATAAGTTTTGTTTTTCACAGTGTTTGCCTGCCATATGTGAACAAAAAGAAATAAACAAATTGTAAATAAATATATTATGTACAATTCATGAAGATAATGATATGCTTGATTAATTGACACCCACCTGTATAACCGTTGGCACATGAGCACGTGTATTCCGTTAATGATTTTAAGTTGCATGTGCCGCTGTTGAGGCATGGCGATGAATCGCATGCATTCTGTACCGGTATCTCACACAAAGACTCGGTGAATCCGATGGGACAGTGGCAAGCAAATCGCGGCGTCCCATCACGAAATGTTACTTTACAGGTGCCGCCATTCTGACATCTGCCATTGTGGCAGGGATTCGCGTACTCGCAAAAAGAGCCTACGTATCGTGATGTGCAACTGAAAAAACAATGAAAAAGCATGAAAAGGAATCGTCAAATAAATACACATTTCAAATTATTTCACCTGAACCAACCCTAATTCACCTACATAATGCATTTGCATAGAATTATATCTACATACGTACATTCAAGCATGTAAATATATATGTATGCATGTGGCACGGTTCATATGTACTCCATTGTACACCTTGAAAGAGTAGCGATAGAAGGTAAACATTCCAATACGTCGTAAACCGCGAAGCTAAACCACAAACTCGGAGAGAGTCAGACAGACAAACGCACAAGAAAAATTAATCGTTAAATAAGCCGACTAGACTGAGAACCAATGCACTCAAGTACACACACTCGTGTTCACAGTATTATGCGTTTCTTGCATCTCATTATAATCCATGGAGTTGGTTCAAAGCAGATCGATTTTTAATTTCGACCGCATTCACCACAAACCAGTAATCCTATAGAAATCTGGGGCTGCCAAGGCAATAAGTTTGCCAACCCCACGGTTAAGAGATCATGTCTCATCGTACTCGCGCGTCCACAAGTGAAGAGTTCACCACAAAAGAACATCATCATCAGTGGAGGAGAGAATACAAAAAGAAAAACACTTCAATATTTTACCATCATATGACGAACATTTCGTTTCTAAGCGCGAAAATTAAATAAGCAAACCGGATGAAATTGTTTGCAGTGCATTGTGTCCCACAAGTATTGAATGTCACCAAATTACACGAAACCAAAACAACGACAGATAGCTGTACATTGTGCAGACACACATTTTACGATGTTGCATATGAGGAAGAAGGAAGTGTAGGGCTTACTTAATGCTGGTGTTCTTCTTGTTTTTTTTTTTTTGCATCCCAATTGGAGTGTAGAGACAAACTGCAAAATAGCTCACCATACTTTGCAAAAGAGGTTACAATTGCGAATTTAAACTGGTCTTGAAAGCAATGAACTTGTTAATTAAATTGTGACTTAGTCGAACGATGTAAAATTTTCGATTGCTTGTTAATAGGGGTATAAACCAGATCTGATTAATGTGTTTAATTAAGATTTATCTTTGGGAAAATGAGAATTTTTGTAACTTCAAAAATGTTCCCAGTCTTATGATCTTAACAAGAAAAGAAACATTTCGATTAATTTACGTCGATTGGCCTCTTTAGGCCCGACTTCAGTTGATAATTAGGAGTAGTTTAGCAACGTTAAATATAGAGCTCATTATTTCTAGGAATGTGCGCAACTTCCAACAATAACTGTCATAATATATACAAACGCAAATATTTATTAACCAACTTAGTACCTATTAAAAAGTGAACGAATTTAATTAATCTAACTGAAGTGGTCAATATTATGGAATTGGCATAAGCTCGCCTTTAGCAGAACTAGGCCGCTTGAAGTCCTAACTAAGCACAACGTCAGTTTTTTATGACTTTGTTCAATCAACATTTACATCTTTTTTTCATTTAAGAGCAGGCCCTTTCCCAACACAAAGCCCGTGAGAACTGACCTAGTGAAGACGATTTTGTGATAGGCGTTCAAGCACGGCGGCACTTCAAAAACTGCCAATTGAAATGGGTGGTTTTATTTGATCACAAAGGCGCCGGCATAGCTTGGGCATCTTAAATTAAATTGTTCATAGATGAACGGAAAATGAACTTTGTTTTCTAATGCTTACTGGCGGCATTGAAGAAAAAGGTTCATAGTTTTATAAGGAAGCCAATAAGTGTATCTTGTGTATGATGTAAAATGCAATTTCTTACTGTAGTCATCCGAATTTCCCACCATTAATAAGTTCAACTCGAGCATAGGTTGTGAAGAATAAATAAATTAATCTCGAAATAACATGTTCGTAATTTGAAAACGGCTTTCAACAAATTGGTATGCGCAACTGCAAGCAAATGATTAGCCTTTCCAATCAAGCATTCACAAAATTCTAAATTTTCGACTCATCATCTAGGCCTAGTGTATAATGACAAGCCAAGACAACCTCATCCAATTAAACAAATTCTCGTTATACTTATGAGTGGAAGGACAACTGGGCGATTCAATCCGAAACGACCCAGAGCGAACGCTCTCAGGTTAAAAAGTGTCAACGCATAAACTACGCCATGTAGAAATCGAATAAGAAACGTGACCCGAATTGAGATCAATATCGATGAGAGCGAACAAATTTAATAAATCAAGAGCCACCTGTATGTAAAGACCTCGAGCAATCTCCCACATATACTCCCATATAAAACACAATGTTTTTCTAACTAGCGAAAACACACGGACATCTGCTGCACCCTCAATATTTGTAATTAGCATGGCTTGTCTCCCAGCAATTGCACTACAGACTACATACTATCCACAGTGTGTGAATGTCAATTTGAACAACAGTAATGGACAGAAGAAAAAACCAGAACAAGAGATACGAGATACAGTACCCGACAACGAAACTATGACAAACTGGCAATGATATTGGCGCGCTTTAAGTGAAACTATTTCTCACCGTCACCATAATAAAACATGCACACACATTCCATGCGTTGCACATGCACATGCACACCTTCCTCTCCTCCCGCCATATTAGCATCCATCTTGAGCACTCACCACAATCGTACTCCTTCTCAAAGATTTCCTGGTGACCGTCCGATTGCTGCACAAGCATTATTGTGATCAATGTGATCGCAAGCAGCATGTGTGAGTGTGCATCGGAGAGTACCAGGCGGGCGGGAGGATTTCGTACAACAGCCTTAGATTAAGCACCTGGAGATTTTATGATCTCAGCTAAAGCACCTCTGGCTCTTCAAGATGGATAACAGTGAATGGCGATAATACCGAGATGGCGGACACAGCAAACACAACTTTCAGAGGAGCCGACCAACAAACCGACCGAACAACCAACCAACAAACCAATGAACCAGTCGTCAGTGTATATGTAGAAATGTAAAACGGTTTTTTTTCATGTTGAATGGTTTAAATATTGTATACAGCAGTGGTGTTTGGGTATAGACCGCCGTAATGACTAACAAGAAGTTGTGTTAATTACAGTCAGCAACAGCTTAAAATAAAAATACTCCAAATGGTACTGAACCAGAGACCCTAGATGGCAAATGGAACGGGAACGGGAAGCGAACACAAACGGATCGCGTATAATATTGAATCAGCGACATGTAAGGTAAATGGAAAGTTAAAACAATCCTATCCACAGTAGACAACCGAGATTCGATCTCCAGTGGCGATTGAGAAACTATGGGAACTTAGGTTTCCAGATTTCATAGACACCTTATGAAGTTATGAATGAAGTACTCTCATAGCAACCCAGGGAGGTGCTAGATTTTGTACACATAGACCTATCACGCTTCGGGGAAGTCAGACAGGATGTTCTTTTTCCCAACGAGAATGTGTACCATATGTATGTACCTCTAAGCAAACGGGATGCAATACTCTGAATTAAGTCTCAATTATGCTCAAGGAAGTTTGTTGAATAAATAACGTGCGACCGTTTCGTCTACTTGCTGCAGTTCCGCTTCCGCTGTTTAGTATGATTCATCAATGCACTCCCATTGAATGATGAAAGAGTCTTGTGAATTTAATATCACACTGAGACTGCTACAACAACATGGAGTAGAGTAACCCGTCTCAGAAAAACAAATTAAGCCCAGTCTCATTTATTTATTCATCGGATTCAACTTTGCACACGGAAAATGTCGACGGGTCTATTTCCTTTTTCTCAGCAAACGATTCTTGTCAGACCACCAAGAAATATTTATGGCCCCAAATAATAGCCTCTAAAGACATGTAAATTAAAATCGACCAATGCCTTGTCATCTTAAGCACTAAACAAATTTTAACGATATGTGGTCATCTTGGTTCTTGGATTATAGGAACCTGTTTTCGGCTATCATAGCTCACGCATAAGCTATCGATTATGCTCCCATCAACTTCGATTGAGATTTACTTCTTTAGATCGAAATCACCCGCTTGATGGATGAGTTTGTTGGCTTTGATCTCGATAAATCGATTCATTAGACGACAAGCATTAACGTTGAAACAAGTTCCACACAAGGCACTAAATCGTTCTCCTTTTTCCTTCTTCTCAATTTGTCAAGATCCACGATGATTTGTAGTCATTTTCAATACCCCAAGTTGTTAACTTCCTGCATACGGTACATTTTATTTCAACGGTTAATAGATATTTTTCACTCCTACAACGGGTATCACAGCATCTACTAATTAGATCCTTCAGGTTGTTGTTACATCAAACTACAAAGTGTCTTCTGGCGTTCACTTAACCACTCCTCAGTTGCACACAGAGGTCGCCAGTATTTTTAGTTGGCCGAATGTGAGAAGCAATATATGAAAATTGTCAAAAGACCCCCAGTTTAACCATAATTAAGGCAAAATGTCTCCCTTGGGGCACGAGTGAACCCAAGCCCAACCTCAATTAATGCAGTGGTCGCCACAGTCTACCAGTCGGTTGGGAAGAGAAACTCCACAACTCGAACCAAAGAAAGAGCCATACACCATTCGAGTTTTCTTAGTTGGTGCTGTGTTACTGTTGTTGTTGTTGTCGTCGTCGTCGTCGTCTCCTTTTTCTTCTTCCTCTCTTATTATACCCAGAAATGATGCCCAAGATGCCCGTTTCAACATCCACAGTGATACTCATCTCGGATCCAACTATCGCTTCGTATATCTACCATGACTAAGTAGAGCCGGTAGTATATGCGAAACCGAAATCGAACTGATGTTGAATTTCAATTAGTCGACGTTCTTTCCAACTTCATAAGGATAGCTGAAGCAGCCACATAAGACGCGCCAGACCGCAGAGCAAGAGGTATCACGATCCCAAGGTAGATACTGATTCGTCCTCTGCTCTGCCTACACTCTCACTCTGCCATTCGCCGGTGGCTGGCTAGTGGCGGTGGACTGCCGCTGTACAGAGCGAATATCTAGCTAAGAGTATAAGCTCTCCCAATATGGGACCCAGTTGGAATGCTGCTTGCGCTAGGAGGACGATCATGACCGGCTCTTTAGCGCTCACAACAGTAGTTGTGCAAACCCTGGACCCATGCGATGCACAACATGGCTTGAAGTCAGCCTCATGCTCTTGGGGCATCATAAAAAAGTGAAGCCGACAAAAGACATTACGTTTGAAATAAAGAAAAAAATATTTTCTCACATTCTCGGCTAGAAGACCAAAAAGAATTCGCTCTGTGCGCTGTTCGCTGATGGCGTGTTTATCAACCCAGCACCAGTACTCAATAGCTGTACTCTTTGAAATGAGACTCAGGAAACTCTGCGCCACAGAAAACAAAATAGGGGAAAAAAGAACAAGAGCCACTGCATGCCACCCAGTGTAAACAAAAGACGAATGCCAACATACACTTGTGGAAATGCTAATGGAAATTCACCATTAATCTTATTGCTGGCATTATGATTATTCCCATCTGGAGTGGAATCAGAGTCGCTAGTTTTGGTTTCTTTCTCTATTCCTTTGCGGACGGACCACAACAATTGACTTGATTAAGGGAATTATACACAGTTGGCAATCGACAAAGAGGAGTGTTGTGGTTCGAATTGCATGTGCATCGGCATCGAATAGGTCGAGATCAAGCGGCTGTCCAAACGGAAAAAAGCGTCGTTGTACACCATCATATCCATTCGCGCGCCATCAAGTTTGAAAATCCAAATGTAACTGCACATAAGCTGTGATCAAATTTATTATGATCACATCACAGATAGGGAGGCCTTAATTTACCTCCAAATCCGTTCGACATCGTGTATTCAGTAATCTGAATTTAAGATTTCTTCTTTTTTTTCTCGATTAACACACTTTTCGGACCTGCAGTGGGAATGATGACCCTGTGCACCGGTTTCTCATCAACATCGACATCATCCCACATTTCGAAGAATTCGTATGCCCAGCAGTGGCTGATGCCCACGGATTTTTCTTTTCGATGGGATTAAATTTCAATATCTCACGTGGATGTGAGAATTAACATAAAGTGGTAGCAGCACTGCGCCAGTTGTGGGTACTTCCAAATGGATCATCTGTGTCTCTAATTAATAAATAGAAATTTATACGAACGGAATTTTTCATTGGGTGGAAATGAATTTTAAGTCTATCCGCATGTTCTGCAACCTTGTTGAACATTAAAAATCATCCCGTGTCGCCGCTAAGACACATTCTAACAAAAAACAATTTCTCAGGGATTCAGGAATGAACACTGCCTTTTTTATAAGTCACTTACAAAGAAAAATGAAAATCAAAAAATCGCTAGAGACCGAGTGGAACTGGATAATGGATACAAAAACGTGTTCTTCGAAAAATGCGAATTATTTCCCTGAGGGAATTGTAACTCGACTTCGGAATGTTCCGCGCCGTACAAAAAACAAATCGTGTAAAACAAGAGTGAATCCTCTTCTTGTGAAGAGATGCTGTTGAAATTTCTATAAAGAAGAATACGCATGAAGGTTGAATTCTTCTTGTCACGCAGTGAATTTCGCCTTCGTTATGGGAGTTTTCTGACTACAAAATTATTTCAAATTTATAATACCAGAGGAAAGTTATAGTTTGCGTTTAAAGACCGCAATAGTTTTTTCCGCTTGGTTTGTTTATCTTGTTCCCCCTTTTTATCGGAAGTTTTTTGTTTTTATCTGCGGGTGAATATTTTGCACTAAGTCAAAACCGGGCAAGGTTAACCTCGCAAAAGCTTACTTCCAGACATCACACACGTTGTGTTATCAGCGTGTTACAGCTACGTTCATTAGAAAGAAAAACCACATCCTTCCGTACACTTGTAATAAACTAGGTCATCCTGCCGTTACATAATTTTGTCCAACGAAGTCAGCTCATATATGTAGGTAGTTGAATGCATTAGGAACATGCCTAACATTAAATTAAATTGTAGATTGATCTCGCAAGCATTTTTTGTGTTTTTCGAGACTAACCCGATTTTACGATAACTTTGGCCTCATATTTTATATCACGTAGTTATTTCTTACTTTAACTTTAACCTTATTGATCTATGTATACATTTATTTTTCCCCAATTTTTATAGGTGCATATATACCAGCGGTGGCCAGTGGTGTTGTGGGTATGTGCGTCGACCCCAACCTCGATGTCGTAGGTTCGATTCCAGCTCTCTTAATTTCCCATCATGTTAACACATCAAATCATTGGCTTATTGAAAATTAAGCATGCGGTCGCTTTAATTTTTACTAGATGTGCGGCAAAAAGTTCGTTAAGTCGCGTAGTTTAGGAACTTCTTATTGCTCTGGTGAATATTCTGCACTCAGTCTAAAACATTTCACATCGCAAATGCTTACTTCCAGATATGCGTTATCAGATTAAAATAATGTAAATAAAAAACCACATCCTTCCGTCCACTTTGTATAACAAACGTGGTCGTCCTAAAGATATACTTTTTTGCATTTATTTGAGAAATAAACTAGTAATAAACTCGACTCGAGCAATTTGGTTTGTACATACGTTATTCAATAATACTTGAATAACCTTAAAAGACATTTTAAACTTTGTTCGTCTCGTCGTCTCAAAAAAGCCTCACTGTATCCTTACTATTCTCTAGGATATTCACTGGTGTCCTGATTTCTGCATTGTCGGCCTTGTAATCGACTTTAAAGCAAGAATTTTCATTGATTGACATAGGTGTTTATTGCATCGGATGGAAAATAAAAAAGAAAAATATGAGGCAACGAAGTTGTAGGTTAGGTTAGGTTTAGATTGGTTGACAGATGGTTGGTATCACACTATGGCCAGAGTAGGCCCAGGACCAACCAGCTATCAACCTCCACAATCAGAGTATACTCTATTTTAAAATACTGTCATCAATAAAGTTTTTAGATTTAATGTCGACAAATTTCTTGAATTCGACGGTATGAAACAACACGAATTGTTGCTATAGAAGTTGGGTTCAAATCCATCTCGAAATTAAACCCACCCAGCATTATACATGTATATGCAGGTAATTTGTTTATAATTAATTGAGTACATTCGCAACGAGAGCAAAGTCTCGTGAGACGTGCCATGAGACATGAGATAAACCACCTCTATTGAATTCTTCAAAATCTAAATGTTAGCTAAGATGACAGCTGCAATAAAACTATGATCCTACACTAATCAACTCGTCATTACTCTACCATTTAAGTAAACCCTCATGATCAGCAATTGAATAATGTCTTTAAACCCTTTTCGCAATATTTTGTCTCAAGAATAGGCAATTAAAGTAATTGCATTAAATCCTACCAACAAAGAGCCAAACACATTTTGTACATACAGATGATGAACCTATGTACATATAATACACGTCTTTCTCTCCGAACGGATACAATAAAAACATCACACCATGTCTTGAGTTACGAATATGAAAAGGGAAACGAGAAACAAAGGAGCACTATACACCGAAGAAGACAATACAAAAATGTACAAACACACATTTGGGAATATCAAGCTTGAATAACACAGCAGCGTCTACCTAGCTTCACCGGGCTCACATACTTCAATACAGACTCAGCATAAAGCAATAAAAAAAAGATGATAAATATTTTATGCATCAGCATTAGAGGGCAAAATCGACCGAGTCTGAGCCTAAGACTCAAAGCGGTATTTCCACGTTGCCAGATTTCAGCATAATCGACTCATTTATACGAAGTACCCCGAGGCGGAACGCAACCAAGCAAGGCTGAATAAATTGCAAAAATCCAACCTGGGCTAGGGAAAAGGATATTCTGCGTGTAGGACTGCTGATCAACCGACCGAGCGATGGATACAGGTATACAATGCAGCAGCCGGACCTGAGTAAACAAGAAACCATGTGGGTGTCTGGAAACAGAATGCGGGTTTTGCAAGGATCCTTTGAAAGCATTCGAAATTCGGTGCGGAGCACGATGTGATGTGCACATTCTGTTCTTATGGCATCAAATTAGTGAAAAATCATTCCCGAAACGAAGATTTCTTGCCCATAAAGCCACAAGAAAATCAGAAAAAAAAACTAGTCTGGACAACTTCGGATGGATGCAGTATTTATCTCCGCATATTTAAAGTTGATCAAACACAAAAAAGATATCTATGATCAGTCCAATCATGCAGCAGACTAGTCAGCCGCCTTCACCAAGTCAACAGAGTTTATCGAATAATTTATAAAACCATACAGGTTTTGAAGATGTGTAGCCTTTTATCATGATGTGTACACACTGCTGGTGATAGAGCACAACCATAAAGGAGACAAAAATGCGCTGCGATAGGGTATACTCACTCCCTGCTCCAACCCTCCAACCTACATCCGACTTTATGCAGAATCATTCAGCATAAGACCAATGACCGACCGACCGACCGACAGTCGTTCGTCGTCGACGACAACGACAACGACAATCACTACAACGTGAAACAAGTCTCTTATGTCCATCCAATAAGACAAGTCTGTCGCCCACGCGCTATTTTCATACGTTTTCCCTCTTCAGCCCATGACTGTTGCCTGCAATGGCAGAACGACCGTCATATGAAATTCATGTTTACTAGATACAGCAATAAATAACGCTCAAAGCAAGATACCCGGTAGAGGCTGCGCGAAGATGAACGCAGTCAGAGAGACACACAGTCCCTTTGCTTACGTAGGGGAACATGTTGCAACGTAAGCACCACATTGTATGTGTGTTCGTTTGCGCGCATGTGTACCCCCTGTTCAATCTTACTTCAATCCAATGCAAGTTCAACTCATTTCAGGAAGAAATGATGATCAATTATTGATTCCAAGCAACATGACAGGGCAGAGAGTGAAGGCACACAGGCAGCTATCTCGATCAGAACCATATATGAGAACGGTGAGCACCATAAGGCATCATCATCAAGCTGCAACCATTGCAATCAGATAAGCAAACGGTTCAAGTCTTATAGCGAAATTAGATATTTATCGAGAGTACAGCACAAGGAGAGTTAAAGATTCAAAAGCACATACATTTTTTTCCCGCCGATACATTTGATACCATTTTAGGGAAGCAACACAGCATATGTGCGTTGTCTTGTCTTCTCAATTCTTTCCCTCCAACAAGTCGTCCCCGTCGCAATTCGTATTCGTATGATGCTCCATTCCATTCATCCAGTCAGATGGTGGATCTAGCTATCCAGCATCTCATGCAATTTAACGAACTAAAATGAATAATCGTAGTTTTATTGTGCAAAAGCTGATTGCTGGTGCGACTGCATCCATCCATTGACATGCCATATGTAATGACAGTTTGCCAGAGCTGGGCCTACAGAACAAGACCCACTAATGGACATCGTTCATTTGGTGCTGCTCAGTTAGGAGTAGGGACACAATGACAGCCTTTTACATGACTCGATTTTATACAGATGCGTTTCAATCTGACAACCGATGAACGATATGGCGTAGTGTAGACTGTTGAGATTTACTTTAATTTAGCTGAGTTCGATCATGTCGTTCCTGCAATAGGCGAGCGATAGCATCTTCAACTTTCTTAGATGCGCGATAACCTCACCCTCTTTCACAATGTAATGGGGCACTTAACATGCACTCGATGTGATTTAATTTTGACCTATATCTAGATGTTTAAATCGGATCATTGTTGAAATTGATATGCACAGTAATTGATTTTAAATCGAACTGAATTATGCTGAGTGATCAATTGGCTACGACTTGGGCAGTTGTGCCTTGATTTTTCCTAAATCTATGTGGTGTGGACTATAGGAGAGTGTGTTCGATTAATTTACACACTCTTCTTCCATATGTGAATTGCGGTATCTTGTAAATCATCGTCACTTAAGGACGACCTATAATTGTACAGGTCATTCCAGTTTCCAGGGAAAAATTGTTGCTAACTGCTCCAAGAAATAAACGCAACTTTGTGTCACAATAACAAAGTGAAAACCAATAACCCATAATCGCCCACGTTCAATTTCAAAATGGACATAAACACAAGACACAACACTTTCCGAAGCTAGAGCACAAGATGAAAGCAACTTACACAAAGCTGCAATACCCAACGCGGAAATTACTGTCGCAATTATACTGTATCGATCAACATCGACATTCAGTCCCACGTTAACCTTTCTCCTCTATGCAACCTACTCCACACGGATTATGGCAAATTTGAATAGAAAACCATAATGCAAACAGAAAATAAATATCCACCGAACTGGCTGGCTGGATGGCTGGCTTTCGGCATACTTATAGAATACATCATTACACGTCCATAATTGTTTGGTCGCCGCCGCCGTCGTCGTAACGACATATAGTTCAGAGTCGACTAACCTTACAAAAGCAGAAAACAAAACAAAAAAAAAACAGCCAACGATACAACAAAACTGGAAGAGGCTATGCGACCAAGAAATGGCAATGGCGATGGCGATGGCGCTCACTTATCGATTCCTATTGTGCGCGTTGAAATTGTTTTCCACACCACTTCTCCCCTCTTAAGTCTTCTCTCGTGATATTCCAGAGAGAAGCAGAAGTTGCTTGCTTATACACTTGGACCCTTGAGGCTAAAAGAGATCTGGTTTCGGGTTGGCCATCGCCATATACATTGTTAATTCTCAATGGGCAATTTCTGCAAATGATCATGGTTCAGTTTGCCAGTTTGGAGTTCGAGTACGTTGGAACTGGATTACAAGTCGAAGGTGCTGTGTGGGGATGCCGGACGAAGACAACGACTCTGTGAGAAGTGATTCTCATACTGGTCCAAGTATTTTGGCACTCCAGTAGTTTTTTGGTTTCCTTGGGCCATTGATATACCCTCATGGTAGATTCGTGTGCGCACCTACATCGTGTGTGTGTAACACTTTTGTATGACTGTTGAGAGTCTGCAATGGGTTCTTAATCGCTTCTTTACTCTATGATCGGACTCTACGAGAGCCGATTCAAGTGCCTTCACTGATACCCACTATTTTTATTGAGCTCAGTCATAATTAGCTGCTATATAGTGTGGGTATTACAGAACCACTGATGTATGGTTCACTCGAATTCTAAGCACTCCATAACTCTATCTGACTGCCCAGATCAGTTTGGACGATTGAGATTCATCATCAACTTCATCTGTTGATCTCTTTCAACAACCTGTTGTACAGCATAGTACCCTAAAATTAGTCATACCCTTCTGATCCGAATACAAATGTGCTGTCAACTGGAATTAGCATTCCTAACGAGTTTGTGCAATTTTGCTTTCTTTCGGTGTTCAGACAAAATTTTTATATCACCCAAAGATACTATCAAATGTAAACCATTTATGATGGAAAAACGAAACGTTCACATGCTTTCTTCCGGACCTGAAGACATTTGTTATAAACTTTGATTAGATAAATCACCAATTAATATTTAAAATATTCAAATTAAATCGATTTTATTGCTCCCCACATCTGACATTTAGAATTGTGTCTGTCCAGCCCAGTGAGTTCATTGTTGATTTGAATACAGAAGACCAAATAGAACGTGTAACGATGATGTGGATTGTGGAGCCACCCATTGGTCGTGAGAGTTCGCGATGACTACTGCCGCGCTTAAATAATTCAGTATTTAGATTGGATTTTGCTGAATTCGAAATGTGGTTACTTAATGTAAGTTTCATGTTGTCTTAGCCATTAAATATTGTACTTTATGATAAGGAATTAAAAATAGAGATTCAAATATCGCAAATAATTAAGTTAAGGTCCTTTCACATTGATTTTAGTTAATCTTAGTCTTAGAGCTGAGGAATACCAGTGTCAGTTTTGTACTTACTTGCAGTACGGCGGTCCGTTTAGCTGTTGTACGCATACTCCACCGTTTTTGCAGGGCGACGGAAAGCATGACACGATGCCTAAAAAAAAACAAAATTGAAAAAAAAATTACTTTATTAGTTTTACTCATGCAGGTATATTAAAAAAATACATTTTAAATAGTTAGGCCGATTGAATACAAACACTCGGCGCCACCATTTCCGGCTGGACTCGCACCCGGCTCTAGAATTTTATTCTCGCATAACTAGGTCGAGCCGAATGCATCGATCTGTTTAATGTCTGTCTTCTTTGTATAACTTAATGGACAGATATTACTAATAGTAATGGAAGTGAAAAACTGAACTTAAGCAAACGAAAGAAGAATCAAGGATTTTGTAAGAGAATTTTGCGTAAGTTTACCAATGGAGGACACTTTGTAATTTGATTGCCTTTCTGGACTCTTCTTTTGCCTCCGATATACATATCTACACATACTTTAGTTTACTACAGCTAATTACGGATTTCGAAAGCAATACACTTCCTCATTTGATAGCGGCTGTCACACTCTTGTGAAACTATTATTGGGATCATTCATATTAGATTTCACAAAATCTAGGGCTTTCTTGTGCAAATGATGCAAAATTTCATTTCATAACACTTCTTGCCATCGCCGCCACTCTTGTTGCTTGCGAAAACTACATTTTTCACACCCAACTCTGACAGAAATTGAAAAATTGAAATGACTAGAGAAGTCGTGAACGAAATGTCTCTGTGCGACTGAACTGCCAAATGAAATCA
Organism: Eristalis arbustorum; assembly: GCA_916610145.1. Lineage (NCBI taxonomy): Eukaryota > Metazoa > Arthropoda > Insecta > Diptera > Syrphidae > Eristalis > Eristalis arbustorum. The sequence goes on from OU744320.1 coordinate 492,234, forward strand.
AAACAATAACGACATAATATAATAGAATCACAGCACGAAGGTGTACAGGTAAGTCCCGTTTCTTACCAACTCTTTGCAGTTGGATGAAATTAATCTTAATGAATGAGTGAACACAAAAATAAAGGAGGAAAACAAAACAAAAAAAAAAAGCCAACCATACTCCTATCGTGCATTCAAGGGAATTGCGCGCGACTGTTGCATGTTTGATTGCCCCACAATGTGGTGGGTTCTCAAACCGATATCACAACATATCAGTTAACAATCCTACCACAGACGACGAGTTAAGTCTAACGGCGGCCAGCAAAACTGAGGGAAAGTTCACTGCACCGCGTTAACGCATTAAAGTGACCACTGCCACGTTGTTGGTCGCATCATTGATGATGATGCTGTGCGATGCAAGGAAGCACCAAACAGTAGATAGAACAGAAAGGCGCATGTACATCACCCATATAATGTCTGTTATTATAGTTTATGTGCCTACATCATGCTAATGATGTCGTTGTGGCTGTGCTGCTGATGATGATGTTGCTTGTGTTATTGCTGTACCGGATGAGAGGAATTTATAATTTTCAAGATTGACAGTGGCCGCACCGCTTTTGCATTGGCGGGACACTTTTATTGATGTTTGCACGGAAGCGACGAACGAGTTATTAAGTGTCGTCCATCGACAATGCTGAAGTAGTTTTTTTTTTGCTCAGTTCATAAATGTACTGTGGACTCTTTCTAAGTCGAATTGTTACGGGATATTAAATTTAGTTCGAGTTGGGCAGGGTTTGACTTGATAATATGTCTTCGCATGAAAAAAAAAGAGAAAAATGCCAAAATATGGCAAACACAAAATTCGAGTTAGAGAAAACCGACTTAAGAAGGGTTTCAAAATTCAACTATGCAACGGCGATTGACAATTGTCATACGAACGAACTATTAATCGGATGGATTGATTTCTCGAGTAAGCAATTAATTGAGTGTTTAACTAGACGCCGCACAACTCGCTCAATCATTCATCGGTGTTAATTTGCTCAACTTAATAAGCTCGAGTATCGCATAGCAAACGCCGTATTCACCCAGCCGTTACCTGATAAACAAAAAATCAGAAAATTGAAATAGAGTGTAGCTAGCACTAGTGCGAACGTCGAGCAGCAACGCCAGCAGCGGCACTTTTCACGCTCTACCAGTAGAGCTTACCCATTTCAGTTGGCGCGAACACCCTCCCAGCCACAAGGGCGAAACATAGTTTGATGTTGCTTTAAAGGCGTCATTTTTCCACCCGGTTGACGGTGTGGTGCACATCATATGGTCGATTTGTCATATCGCTAGCAGCTAATAAAATGTCGTTTAATCGAATGTGACATCATCTCCCGCGTTCACTAATTGACGGGTGCAAAAATCATGTTGTAGCTAGGCTTTGCTTCGTTTTTTATATTGTTTTTTTATTTTATTTTGCGTTTCTGTTGTGTACGCGTGTGTGTCCGCCAATGGTTAGTTTTTACGAAAAACAAAACGACGAGAGATGGAATGAAAAATTCCTTGCTTCTCCGGCGACAGAGCATTCGATCCAATCGCCCGAGAGACAGCTACTCGCAACTTGTCTAATTGAGGTCAATTAGCTTGGATAACAGCGATCTCTCTCTCCATCGGGCATACTCGAAGAGACTCACCACTTTTGCTGTCGCTTAAATTGACATATCATAATAATTACGCATGCCAAGTGATGCGTCACGGTAACTACAATTTTTCCTCAGGTCTGATTATTCGCTCCTATACACACCCCATGTGTCGTTGCAAGTATACACTTAAGAGTCTCATTGTGCTATACAATCTTTGCAGTTACAATCACTATAAGTTATAATCCTATCGTGTCTGAAAGTAGCTCGATGACAAATGATTTACATAGAATATGCAAACAATTCTATACACCATCCGACTTTATTTACCAAATGGGTGACTTTTTATTGTTCCGGATCCTTTAAAATTTGATCTGTTTGCAGCACTAGGAAGCGATAAAGTATCGATAAGAAGGCCATGGATCGCCTGTACTAACTACTAATTCTTTTATAGTTAGTGTAGTTTGCATGCTGTGGATTGTCATCGATTCAAGAATATCTGGATGATTTCATAATCAAGATAGCAAGATAGACCATGTTATAATTTGAACATGGCGCTGTTTTGTTTGACATGTACGTATTTTGTATATGCTGATAGTACAGTCTTTTTACTCAAATCGTTGACAAAACATATTAATGTCACCTCAAGCATCTTCGACATACACTTGTTGACGATAAGTACTTAATAAAACCATATCGTTTAATGTGTGTGACAAATGAATTGTTTCTTCAGATTTCAGCCTCAAAAATCTGAAACTAAACTTTGAACTCTACGTTCTTCTGACCTAGAATACTAATTTCTATACCGATAAATACTGTGTGAAAATTATGTAAATAGAGTGTGAAACTTATTCCAGCCAATGACTAATTTTGAAGATTAAACTGCTTGTGCATGACAAATCAAAGTCCAAAAATATTTTTTCCAATCTAAAAATAACATCTTACAGTCAGCGTAACCGATTATCAAAGCTCAAGTGTACCAGACTTGTCTTGCAACACGACTGAAAATTGTACGTCACCTCATATCTTTACCTACACTGAAAGACATTGATCTGAAAGCGAAACGCAAGAACATCTCTAAATATCTATTTGAGAGCATTTTTTATTCCCTCCGTTCGCACATCATTGCCGACGGATCGACGACGCGACGTCAGCGTTATACCAATCTGACCGATATCAATTCATACAAACATACAAAAGTCATACGTATAAACAAGGAAAGTGATACACTATTGTTATTATACTGTTGATGTGTATATCAATGTTTGTTTCACAACTTGAAAAGTGTGGGAACCGATTTGTATATTTCATTTTTGTTTTCCGCCTTCTTTCTGGTGCCATGCTATCATGTGAAACCGCATTCCTCTTCCTCTTTTCTAATCTCAGTTAAATTTGGGAAGTCTATAAGTAGAAGTCGTTCCCCACCGTCGTTTTCCAACTCAACCGCACTCCGTTCACTGCAAATCCATAATAGCTGATTAGAAAATGATCCCCGAGTGAACTTGTTTGGATGTGAATGAGCACAATTATTTTTTTACAAATTAATGCACGAGCGTTTTGATAAGAAACCCTTTCAATTGGAGCTGGGATTTCCATGCTGCTGCAAGGGCAATCGCACACACACGCACGCTCCTCTACACACAGATGCAATTCTTGGAATCTATCAATAACAATGATACTTAAAGAAAATGCCATAAAGGGCTTGCTGACATTATAAACTTTGTAATGATATGCAGCTTGACGATTGAGTGCTAAGATGATGATGACGACCATGCAAGGAGAAAGAGAAAACGAATCAACTGTCTGGCTCAATGAATGCTCTGTATAAACACCGCCTGGCCCTTCAGATGTTAAACGAGTGGGGTCGGTATTATTTTGTTGGTGTTTTTGTCTTACTTCTCTCTAGAGGCAACCACAAGCCAGGGCCTCTTGAACGCGCACGCACAGCACACCATCACCATTGGGAGAGAAGGGTTCCACAATCGTCAATAGCATACTCCATAAGCCTCAAGTACTTGCGGCTTGACGTTGGCTGCATTAAAAATATTCGTGGGAATATTCACCCTCATTTCTCACTGAGCGCATAACATGTCACACCATTGCACCACAAATGCGAAGACGCTATTTCTGACGGACAACCCTTAGTCGCCCATATCCTCGCAATTAGATTATTTCCGTTCAACCGCCAACCACCAAGTGGAAAGTACTAAAATCCACTTAAAGTGCAAGCGTATGTACGCAATGCAAGGCGAGTTAATAAACCAATGCATACTGAATGGAATGATCATATGAAATTACACACTCGGCTTAGCTGTTGGTTTGCCATTGCCTTACCTTTTTCTTAATAGACTCGAAACGGCGTATAATTGGACTAGTTATGCATGACACCGTAAGATTTTTATGTTTATTGAACGACTTTTACCGGACCTCGTCGTTGAAGAGTTGTTAATGCTGGTAGCCGTCAGATGATCTTGCTTTTTAAAGCTTTCCTCATTGATTCAATCAACTTGGCGATTATTAAAGTCCTCTACTTTGGATACGGGATTTAGTTTTAGTGATCAACTGCAGTGGTATTTAATTGAACAGCTTCTCCCATACAGCCCCCTGTGCAACTCTTAAAATTGCTTAATCATTCGTAATTACGTAAACTCCTTCAGCCTGACTGTTGGCACGCCACATGGACATTACTTTGTCTTTCAAATGTATACCACCCCTCAACATAATTTCCTCAGTTAGAGTAGTGAAGGTTATAATGGGTCATATATCGCATGAGACGCAGATTTAAAAACAAAAAATTATCAACCATTGGTTACCTCAGCTGATGGCAGACAAACAGACACAACTGGAGGAGTGATCACAATAAAATAAAGAGAACATACGTATACATTCTCTGCTTCATTCCATTAATAGTCCCATAGTTCTACAGTCCCGCGGGATCAACGATGGACAACAAAAAAAGCAAAGTTGTCTCACTCATTCGGAATATAGGATCCACCTCTCGGAATTCTCAACCATTCTTGTCTTTATTAACTTCTCTTTGGTATGCTTCGTCCAAAAAAGGTAAAATCTGGTTTTATGTTTCCTCAGACAGAAGGTTCGTAAGTGCTTTCTTCTCCTTCTGGCTCGTTGGCAACGGACAATTCTGATTTCTTTGTCGAGGCGCTTTTCTTTGAAGTTTTCCTTCCTTGGAATATGCACTTTGCTCTTCGTTTTCATCAGTCTCGTTGAGGTTGAAGTCGTCGTCACCGTGCGTCGGGTCGGTGTATAACACTACAAAAACCCAGAATTGAAGAGAAGACGGATCGTAAAAGAAAAACAAACACATAACATGAGGATGAGGGGAAAGAGAAACGCAAAACGCTGCAACTTAGAACACAAACTCTTTACACTCTACTGAGAGAAGGCTATCATAAGCCTTCTGCTGTAGCTGAAGAATATAACAGATGCTTGATTAGCGTAATAATAACTTGATGGACGACGATGAGACGAGTCAGAGTCAGAGTCAGAGCCAGAGCAATAGCAAGAGCCCAAGGCACAATCAAAGCCAGAGCCAGAGCCAGAGCGAGCAGTCATGGATCCAGGTAGAAATTTGTGTTAGGAATTTTTATCACGATGATGACTAAGTATTATTATAGCAAGAGTGCTGCGAAGCGAGATTTTACTTTGCCGCTATGTGTAAAGCGATTATTTGCTTTCTTGGAGTTTCTTTGAAATTAAATCATAAAGAAGTTATACACGGGTTGGGCGGGCAGGCACGTGAACCTGCACCAGAACCTGATTTACCTGAATCACGTCCATCGATTGAGTGAGAAAGAGAATGAGTGGTGGAAAAGGAATAAAGAAAATTCAATCGGAATCGAATGACATGGCTCAGACTACGAAGAAAAAAGGTGTGGTGTCATATGCATTGTGCGACAGAACAGATTCAACACGATTCTGATTTTTTTTTCTTTTTCATTCCTTCATTTTCTTCGTCTTATTTCATTTTCACGCAATCATTTACTGCTTGTTCCTTGTTCTCAGGAAAGATGCAAGCTCATAGATTTGTTTCCAGACATGAGCTAGATGCTTATAATTAGAAGTCAATGATCGAGCTGATTGTTGAAAAAGAGATTTCCGTATTTTCGCTTTTAATCACAATCAGGAGATTATCACCATTGCGTGTTCTGCCTTGTGTTCATTTCGAAATATCTGCCGGAGGGCAAGTAATTCACTATCACGCATGGTGATCGGTCGGATGGTCGAACGGAACCTAACCTGCAACCAAAATGTGCTCTTGTACCCCTAAGATCTCCATGATCGGATTTTAAAAAAATAATATAAAATAAAAGGTCAAACAGTTGCTAAAGATCGCTAATATAATACCAATAGTGACATTTCATAAGGGCAGCACTGCATTTGCATTCAACCTCACAGCTGACTGCTTTCTTTAATTCGTTGTTTATTTGACCGCATGTATTTACTACTCTTCCATGACATCATCATCTTACAATGAGTCTGAGAGGGAAAGAGAGAATTAGATGGGGGAAAACCATTCAATTTAGTTTTAATTCCGTCTTCACTTCAGTTAACATACCACATCGCCTTGAAAACCCTGCAGTAAAATGTAAATATTAATGCACCTAAATGCAACGCACAGGAGGCAATGTTTTTCACTTTTTCTCTCCTTCATCATCATCCTGCGTTGTATTTTGTATAGACGACTGAATGCCTACACACAAATACACATCTCGACTCATTCAAACGTTCTCTTCTTATTTACTATGAAAGGAAGATGACGGACAGAACATAACAGAAGGTGAAGGGAGAGAAATTATGGGATGTGAATGTGAAAGGTTCTGGTAATTCGATCTTATGTGTGCATCCAGGGACAATATGGATTCCGTTTTTGGGTGTATATAAACGCAGCTGTCACTTTTTCACCCTTAAACCGATACAAGAAATTTTACTGTGGACTCGATGAAGAGCACACAAAGGCAGGGGAGGAAAAAAGTGAAGAAAGAAAAACAACAACGAACCCAACGTAAACTAAGCAGACGACCTGTTGTTTCAAATATTTCCACCATTTGGCAGACTGAACGGTGAACAGTGTTCTTAAAAAGGTACATTCGACACCCTCTGTCTGCCTTTCATGAGCACTATCTTAAGCCATCATCTTGCATAAAATCCGTTTAGTAATAGTTAGCTACATGGAATTTTATACGAGGACATTTGCTACTGCTGTTCCACCTTCCACTATTCACTATCTACCAATTATGATTAAGTTTAATGAGTGGATGCACGAGTTGGGTGTTGTGCGACGAGCTAGATAGTGTAACTACAACAGCACTCCTTGTACACCGTGGCACTAGAGAGGCACTGGCCAGACTGGAGACACAAAAGATCTCAATGGGAGATAGTCGGAAGCTGCGCACACGGATAATTGTGGGAAGAGCAGAGCAATCCACATTAATCTCGACCTAATAACAAGAAACCACTAGTAATGGGGACTGTTGTCTATGCCGCCTCCACTTTTTTTGTTTTCATTTTCCATTGCAAATTCTTATACATATATGTATCGTCAGTTCGATTTTAATTGGTTAAGCGTTCAGGGTATGACAGTGTGTTTGTCCTTATAATATAATGTATTTCCTTGAATATTCAAGCTTTCGGCAGATGAAAATTACCTTATTCCCATAAGGAGTGCTTCAATAAATGTCATTGTTGTAAAGTCAACATAGAGACAAACATGGCACACGTATGTCAGGCCGTCATTAACCATAAAGGTTCTTGGAAAAAAAATTGGTGATAAAACCTCGCTTTCTTATTTGTATAATGATAAGGTTTTGAATTCTCCAGTACACATGTTTACTTATTCCTCAGAATATGTTTACCAAACCAAAACCGTCGTGACAATGCGAGCGGTTGTTGGCGCTCACATCGACATGGGCGGTATGCGACCACAGATAATTGTTGAAATGTTAATTTGTGATTCATTTTCTTCATTTTATGGTTTCTTAAACTGTCCCACTGTGTTGGATAACTAGTATGTCAATAGCATTTCAACCTAAGTACATACAGCTAAGTAATACGATATAATGTACTTTTCGTCTTTATTTGTTTACACATCGAGAAGTTTTGCCATTAGAGCGCTACAGAAGTCACTGCAAACGGACAGGTAGACATAAATGAAAGAACATAGCGCATATTTATTTAATCAAACCATCAATAGATCGTCTGTCTGAAGTTTACCGCGAACATTGTTGTTCTATGAAATAAAATCTCAAACGGTGGCATGTCATAAACTCGCAAATAAAAAGACAACGCTTGAATTTCTGCAAGCAAACATTTAAGAGTGGAAAAAATGCGTTGAAGATCAAAGTTCTACTGTGAAAGTGGAGTTGTATGGTGCCTAATTCTTAAGTAAGTGGGATCTTCGAACCAATCCAATTTGTTTGTTTATATGTATTCCAGAAAAAATTGACATTTTTCTCATTTTACGCTGATATAGCTTAAGCTGGGTTTTGCAAAATCACCGAAGAACCACTCGGTTGCAGGAAGACACCGACTGGAATTGGCCCCGAAAACTGACTGAACTGAAATATTTGTTTATTTATTTCCTTCATACTATACGCCTCCAATCTTTCGTGGGCACATACTTTCAACCCGTACATTGCGTGGAATAGATCTTTGAGTAATTTGCATTAATGTAACTTTATTAACACATGTTTCATGACTACATTCAATATGCGCAGTGAGATATAAATTGCTTTGTTGTCTTTCAATTTGATTTTAATATTCTATAAGCTAAGTCGTCTACTTATGTATGTATGCCCAACAGTCAGGTTTGAGCATAATTTATGTGTCACATGATTGTCTTTGAATTTGGAAACTAAATATATTTAAAAAGTTGCCATGATGAACATATAATTTTAGGTTGGTTGCATTGTCATTGTTCAGCACTGCGCGTGGAAAGGGTATTTCTCCGTCAATCAGTTTTAAGGTTCAATATGTGTCAAAATCTGAACTTCACTGAATACTAGGTTTATTCTTAAACAGCTGTGCCAGGATTCGAACAGCTCTTTAAATCCTCATTTTAAGAAAATTAGTTACATATATAGATGAGAGGTGAAATTTTAAGGAAACAAATTTCAAGGAAACATACATTCGTACAGCTGCTTACGATTTAGCTTTGCAAAGGGTTTAAGACAAGGGCAGCCAATTTGAATATTTAACCATTAACCAGTTAAAGACTTACAAATCTGTACTGGTTCTTCAATATTGCCTAAGATGTGTGGAAAGAGCAATACACCGCCACCCTTGGCTCATTATTTTACAGATGCTCACTGCATGGTTTAATTTGAAAAATTTTTTTAGGGGAACTGGTTTCTTGGGATCTTTCAAAGAAAACGTGCTTATGACAATTTATCTTGGATAAGATGTTTAAGGTAATATTTATTTTCTATAAGAAATGCCTTCAGAAGTTTGAAGACCGTCCAACTTTGGTTTTCTTCTTGTGATAGAAAATTTCCAACTATGTAGTTACACTACCATCATTTGTCATTTGTGAGGTAGTAGGTTTTTTGGAAAATTAATCTGTATTAGAAAGTGTCCATTGTTGAAAAAACACTACATATCCCACATATTTTTTTTGAACTGAGAAAAAAAAACGAGAGAGCCACCAGCAATTTCATTCCGCGTAACAATGTATGTATACACTGGTAGTGGTAAAGGAAGGCAAACACAAAATGAACACCTGTCCCTAATCAGAATCGTAACTGCTACCGTTCTCCGAACTGGTAATATAAACTTGAGCGTAAATTCATCTCAGCATTTCGAATTCGATTCTTGATCATAAATTCTTAATTAGGTTGAATAATTTGTTAATAAACTTTTATCTCTTAAGTCATTATCCATTTATCCAACCGAATTCATTCATTCCCTTTATTCGGTGGATGGACAACGTTGAATTAACATTTTTTTCCCCTGCGAGTGTGTGTGTATTTCCATTGTAGCACATTGGTCTCTTTCGCACACACCCAAAGGAAACTGGTTTAGGACCTCTGGACAAATGAGGTGCGACAGAGATAGAAAACTCGAACCAGAGGAGAAAAATCAAAATGGTGATATGGCCAAGGAATATGAACATGTTTTTTGTATTTTCTGTCTCCCTCTTGATTCCTTCTAGCTTAAGGTGGTGTCGGTTGTTCTTTAATAGAGGCTACATACCTTCTGCCCTGCAAATAATCCCAAACAAGAAAAAGGTGAGTAATAGTGTTTTAATCCAAAATGTATCCGATTTGGCTGAGTTCCCGGCCAGTAACCACATTGTAATCCAGAGTTTTTATGTTGAATTCGTATGGTCACTTCCGTGCTGAGTGCCTTTGCTCTGGCTGGAAAGTGCTTCTGCTGTTATTTCCTTTTTATTAAACATTCACATTTATGCACAAGGACTATTGAGATCGCCACAAGGGAATTCATTTGAAATTATTTAAACATTCGTTTTGAACATCGATTTGTAGTAAGTAACTATTCCCGAAATTTTGTTTTCAACGGAAAAAGGAAAGTAATTTATGTATGTAAGTACATATGCACGTCGTACTCGTATACTCCGGGATCAAATGATCTACTGAACTGTAAACTGTATAGTAATATCCTGTTCTTTTGTTATTATTTCGTTTGGCACTCACTCTTGTCACTAGAGAACACAATAATTATTTCCAATTTGTAAAATAGAACTCTATATTCATTTGTATGTTTAACGAAAGGATACCGCACCAACCACTTTTAGATTTGCGGAGTTTCAGTTGAATTAATCGTACGCATACTAATTGTTAGCTAGCCGTAGCAATACTGTTTTGTTTATGATTTACAACAAACTATTATCCACTCACTACTACTAAGTAAGCGTAGCAAAATAAAAAATAAAACACAGAAAAGGGAGAAAAAAACTAACTCAACTGACAAAATTCATCCGCGCAGTTGGGCAGCGCATGCGTTTAATTTCGCGTCTCAAACCACTGTACGCGAGAGAGGAGGAATTCAATGGCGGCAGCCGATCTCTGCTCTACTCTACTCTAAGTCGAGCTGAGAAAAAGTTCGACTCTCGAACAAGATGGCTGACGAGTGCGTTTCTTGTGGTTTCATGTTGTTGCAGATGGCTTTATTTGAGCATAAGAAGGAGAGAGCGAGAGAACTAGTATAAATGAGAGAGTGTCATCGAGAGGCGATTTTTGTCTGGTGCAAGGTGATCGGACTCACACATTCACACACATGCTCATTGGTATAACAGTTTAAAACGAGTTTTTGATTTGAAATTGTTCCTCACAGTGGCATGGCAGAAAAGACAACATTCCATGTGATTTCTTCATCTGTTTTGAATTAAGGGTGGAACTACAGCATCGTGGTGAATTTGGATTATGTTCTTTTAAAACAACTTAGAGCCACGGAAACGGGATGTTACAAATTACGATGGCGGCGGTTTGGCTTGAAAATTTAAGTATTTTATAAAGTGGAACTTACAAATGTTCTTCCACATGGAAGTGGCAGAGAAAATAAAAACACGGCAGTTCATTGCAGAGAAAGTAGTAGAATTAATTTAGTAGAATTAATTTAGTAGAAGAAAATAAATACTCCGACTGTGAGATTTTCAACTCGGTAAGGCGTTTAAATGCATGGTATAACTCCAAATGATCAGCAAGAATTTATTTTCAGTCTTCGCGTTCACTTGGCAATGTTGACAATTGTTTAATTTATTTAATGCTATGAAATCATTTAACACATTTTCTTGAAATAAAAATAACCGCCAATTTAATTGTAGAATGTTGAAATTCTGCTGTTGTACAGACTACCAATTAGATTTAGGTTAAGTTAAATTAAGTCTTCCTACGCACGATAGGTTAGGACTGGGCTGATTTTCTCAATTCGTGTGCCATCGGTTTCGGGGGCGAAGTCAAAAGACTTTTCGGGCTGGTCATCTTGGACACTGAAAACGCCCTTTGCAGAAAAGTCCTTAAATATATTCCTCATTTTTCTAATCCGAATTTAAGTTTAGTTTAAATAAGCGAACATGTTTTTTTAACGTCTATACGCTAGATGATTTGCATTATCACTGCTACTTAGTCACAACGTTTCGGATTCACTTTCGTGAATTAAGCGGTTTTTTTTTTCAATTTAGAGCCTTTTACTGAATGCCAAATATGCTGCATAATTGGTACGTTGATTTCCGTTTGAAGATAATCACCAAACACGACACATTGTCCTTGAATAAAAGAAAGGAATAAAAACATCGGTAGTTGAGTGAAATTATTAGATTCATCTAATAGATTTATTTTTAGAGATAAGTACTCGTACGTCTCATTGTCTTCTTTATAAATTAGATCAGAATTTACAAGGAATAATAAGGCAGCATTTTTCACATATATTTCAAATATATATGTATATAATTATATTCTCATACACCTAATATACTTAATTGATACGTTTTTCTCTCACTATTTGATATTTTTTTGTTTTCTCTTATGCTCCTCATATTTGCTTTGTTTTTTTTTTCGTGTTCGTTATTTCATCTTTCTTTTATTTTAACTAAATACATATGTAATTTGGCTTATAAAAACATTTACAATCTATCTACGCTCCGATATGAAAACAAATGATACTTTTTTCAATAAAGATACAATAATTGCATTTGCAGTTGCATTAATTGTTTAATTAACTCTAGAAATCACAATATGGTATGAACTTTCATTTTGAATTGATTTGTTTGCTATAAGTCTAGTTGTGAGTGTATGTGTGTCTCTCTGTTTGAGTGTGTGTTTATTAAACATGTGTGGCGAGGGCGCCCTTTTTGGTGTTGCCATTTGAGGGCAGGATGAATTGGCCCGAGGGACTCTGGTTGAGTGCCTGCGATGGGGATTGGGTAGGTCCAGCAAGGCTCACTGGCGGCGACTGTGCAGACACTGAATGCAAGGTATTGCTGCTCGCCGTGAGGTTGCTGCTGCTACCATTTGTGATGCCAATGGTGTTGGGACCGAAGCTCTTGAGTGAGGTAGCGACGGAACTGCCTGATATGCTAGATGGATGATTTCTGGGTGCGTGATATGGTGGTGGGGCCGGCGTCGCCGCTGGATTCGCTGTACTTGGCGGTGGCAAAGGTGGGAGTATTGTGCTCGATGTGCGTAGGTATGGATTGCCGTAGATGGCACTGAATCTGCTGTCTATGGCTAAGCCGTTTTGCAGCAGGGGTTGTCCTGCAATAAAACCAAATCGTTGAAGAAACTGCCTCAGTTATTGGGCAAGAAGGAACTTACCAAGAAAACCATTTTGCATTCCGCTCTGTACGTAGTGAGGTTCGTTTCGGGCCCTTGGCAGGCTCATGTTCCCCGAACAGATTGGATTGTTGTAATGTGGAAGGGTGGTGGCTGTTGTTAATGTGTTGGATGCGGATTTGCTTATGCTATCCGTTGGTGGGCTGTAGTCTAGTGCGTATTCGAAGTACGGAGCGTAACCATTGTTGTCCTTGAGGTCTTGGTTCTTCTGATTCTTCACCTGACATCGGTTGTACCGATCGCTGAAATCACCAGAAAACCTTTTTTCCCCCAAAGTTTGATTAGTTTTAATAATCGAGTGAAAATTGTATCGGTCGAATGATCTTACCTGTCATCGTTGCCCAACTTGACTGGACCAGCCAGTGGAACACCCAACGTTGCACCCTTAGTGGCAATGTCCGGCATTGGTGTGGAGGTTAAATTGATTGCGATACTCTCTGAGCCGGAGCAGGTTTCCGAGTAGTCAACATCGTAGCCGCCAGACCGAATGTCGGTCTTCATATCATTTAGCTTGTCATTCACTCTTCCCTCTGGAATCACATCGGCTGGAAGGGGCTTTTTCGTGGCCCGTTTCAGATATATTAGGATTAGCATAACCACGAGCAGGATAATTGCCACTAGGGACACAGATCCCATCACTACCAGGAGCACAGGGATGGATCCTAATAAAGACATTAAATACATATTATAAGAAATGTATTCTCTCGCATTATATTGTTTTAACTTACTCTCAGGAATAAGGGTTATGACTACTGAGTCACTGCCATAGCTGTTCACCACGGTGCAGTTATACTTTCCGAATTGTCTCGACAGACTTTCTCTTAGAATGAGTGAAGCTCTAACTCCTTCTGGGAAATGTTGTTCTTCGATTGAATACGTATCGTCGATGCTTGTATTGATGGGCTGTCCTTCGAACAGCCATAGTATGTTGTCAGCCTTGGGCACACTGAAAGCTAGGCAATCTACCTTGGCCCTGTTTCCAACTGAACCGAATTGCACTTTGTGCGAGGTTATGATCGGGGCACGTTTAACGTACACCGTAGCCTCCGATCCGATTTCGGGAAAACCCATTACATTCGCCTTGCAGTAGTAACGGCCGGCTGAATCTGAATTAACTTTAAGTGTAAGGTTCGATGAGGTTCCAACGATCTGAGAATTAAAGGAAATAGTTTGCATATGAATATGGTAGAAACACTTTAAAGAATCACTGAGTTAACCCTTACCCTATCCGAATTTTCATTGATCCACTCGATTTCAGGCGGCGGATTGCCATCGACCTCGCATCGAAGGGTCACTGTACTTCCAATGTCTGCTTCCACAGACTCAGGTTTATGCCTAAAAACTGGTCCATCTGGAATGGGTGAGTAAGGAATATGAGCAAAACTCCCAAGAATTTGAAAGACATCTTTACTTACAGCTTATGTCCAGAGTCTCGCTTTCCTCACTTTTGCCAACCGCATTAACCACTTCACACTTGACAATAGCGTCGTGATATACTCTTGATATGTTGTGAATTATCTAGAAGAGAACGTAGAGTAAATTGTAAACACAATAAGGATTCTCTGACAATCGTTTGTATACCATTTTTGTAGTGTAGTCTCCAATTACAAGCTCATCATTTATGAACCATTTGTATGTCAGCTCTCGAGGATTTGCATCGGCTTGGCAAGAGAGTATCACTTCAGCACCTTCAGGTATTCTTCCACCAGCTAGCGATCCACCAACAACAGTGACTGACACTTTTGGCGCATATTTTACCTAGGTAATATGATTTTGTTTAAGATTATCTGGGACTGACAGTGACTGTGATGACTTACCTCTAGCAAGAGTTTAGCAGAGCGATATGTTCGATCCGCGGTGTTCTGTGCTTGACAGGTAAATGTCGTATTGTGATGTTCTTTTTTTGGAGCCAATTTAAGAATAGACTTCGCGGTGAATCGTCGCGAGTCGGGCAGAGGTTCCTTGACGTATTCAATGCCCTTGGTAAGGACATTGCCGAGTCCATCTATCCATGTTATCTGTGAACGATAAGGGAAGGCAGTTGAGTTGAGAAATCTGCAGAATACATTCGAATGTATTAAGGGTTTGGTATATTCAGCTTTCTTGTAACATCATTTTAGAGACTGAAGTGGTAATACGAAATTCGGATAATCATTATATATGTAACTAAACAAAAATAACCGTTCATAAGCTGTGTACATTTTTGTATTCAAACGTAAATTCGTTCAGCTCTTGTATGAATACACGATTTTGTGCGACACTTCTTTACCGACTTATATACATTTGCCTCTGTACTACAACCATAATATAACACTTTCCAATAAAAATTCTCACTGGGTTGTGTACTCGCTGCTTCCTGTTTTCCCAATGTCACAACCACTCGCCACAAGTTATCAAATACACACATCTTTCACACGAGGAGGATAGTTTCATACCTCTGCCGCTGGTTTGCCGCCAACGGAAACGCATTCCAACTCAATCTCGCGGTCCTCCGTCGTCACTAGGTAGTCACCTTGCAGTATTTTTGGTGCCTCCGGTGGCACCAGAATTGTAACCTTCGCAAATCTCGACCGGATTCCGGGCTCACCTAAAGGACAATTAATTTTCATTATGCCTGCGGTTAGGGGTGGATAAGTTCACAAATTATCTTACCTTGAGGGCCAGGGCCCACTTGACACTGGTATTTCGCATCATCATCCAGCATAACAGGATAAATGTCCAAAGAGAAATCGCCTGCAACAACCACACGAACACTTAAGTCTCCTAATTTCGGGCTTTATATGCGCACAATGGTTATCTTACCTTCCTCATCGCTGCCAACCATGGAGTAGCGTTCGAAACCGCTCAGGTTTCGGTGTTGGCCAAGTCCAAAGTCGTCCTTTGTCCATTGCAAAGCTCCAATTTTGCCCATAACACGACAGGGAAGCGTTACACGGGAGCCAACCACCGCCGTTTGATCTTGCGGCTCCATGGCGAATCGCTGGCCCTCAGATGAAGCTGTTGCCGATGATTTCTCCTCGCCAATTCCCGACACCTTGAGCGATTTAACCTCGGTTGCGGGGAGGATCACAATCACTGCCAGAATGATGACCAACCAGAGACGGTGCAGTGCGGTCCCCGTGCTGAGCGAAGTCAATTGGTGATTATGTGGCATCGTTAAAAGTCAGCACTTCTAGTGTCAGGCCACCGTCTTTTGGTCAGCAGCCTGGAAACGGGAGGAAGGGAAAAATTTATTACCAGTTCTTTACAATTTAGTGAGGTGAGCATTTAATCTGTATTGTATCTTCGATGCAACGTCATAGCCCCATACGTTGTCGAATTTATGTTAAAAAAAGGAAAAAAAATTAATACGATTATTGCAATTGAGGGAGTGTCTAGATGGGTTAGGGTTCTGCCTGGTGTGTACCCAGAGGAGGGAGCTGCATGTGCAACATTTCGCTATTTCGTCTGCTGTCCGCGGACGTCTGTGCGAGTGAACGTAAGTGGTGATTTCACTTGGTCATGCGCCAGCCATAGTGTGAGGTTATCGATACCAAATTTATTTATCGATGTTCGACGTAATGAACAAAAAGGCATCGAAGTGTTCTCTGGATTGCTTGGAACGATAGTGTGCAGGCTAGAAATGTAACGAGCATTCGTATCGTAAAAAGCCGACGAGCGATGCGTCGTCGCCGACTTTCAAAAATGAGGTCTGACTGCTACACTCGAGAGGAGTGGAGAGGCTGCGAAATGTGTTCATTAGCATCATGGTCTGGTGGAAGCTGAAGAAGTCCTCGGTATGCAGACTAAGCCGAACAGCAAACAGTAGACACAGAGTTAAAGACGGAATAACTAATTTCGCTTGACGGCTCAATAAGGTAAGGTGATGTTGAATTTACGACCGGGCTTGTTATGAAAATGGTATTAAATTATGTTTCAACGGTGAGGCTGACTTGACGGCTCTCAGGCGCCTGACGTAAAGGGGGAGACCTCGTAACCACGTGAGCTCGAGTTTATATTTTAAGGAGACAGTGTGGAATAGCTTGAAGTTCTACAACTGCCACATACATATATACTGAAACTTTTTTGCTGGTTGCACAAATTACAATTAAGCGCAAGATATTTAAATCAAACTCATTCTATTCGCTTGATATTCTTATTCACTACATTATTTTTTTGCACTTAAAAAAGTGTTGCGTTCACCGAGTTTGAGAATGATACAATAGATGAGTTTACGGGGTTCGGCAGTCTTTCTTCTTCTTCTTCTTTGATTGGCGCTACAGTCCGGGGTGGACCTGGGCCTCAACCAACATGCCTCTCCAGCCACCACGATCTTTCGCCAACTGCCTCCAGTTGCGCACACCAAGTTGGTTGAGGTCCTTTTCCACTTGTGTGCGCCATCTAGTGCGAGGACGTCCTCTGTTGCGCTGTCCCAATGGCTCGGTGTCGAAGACTCTTCGGGCCGGAGCTGTGGTGTCCATCCGCTCTACATGACCTAGCCATCTTAAGCGTTGGATCCGAAGACGCTTAACTAGGTGTATGCCGCTGTACAGCCCGTATAGTTCGTGGTTGAACCTTCTCCTCCAAACGCCATTAACGCAAACAGGACCAAAGATCGTACGCAGAACTTTTCTCTCAAAACAACCAAGAGCTTCTACATCCGCTTTCAAAAGCGTCCATGTCTCTGCGCCATAGAGCAGGGCAGTCTTTCACAGAATATTGTAAATGGTGCAACTGTCTGATATGTGATTGCTTGATTTATTCTTAATTTAAAGGGCGTGGGTTTAAGAGAAGTTGTTCCCTGTGAGCAATCTTAAAAACTAAAACTGAACGCAATTCCAAATGTTCGTATTTGCAGAACGTTTGGGACTTAAAATATAAATTATGTCTATAAGACCACAGTTGAGTGAAAAGTATAGAATTACGTTAATCCCTTTTATCTTGGAATAAAACAAAAAATATTCCTTTCAAAAACGCATTTTACGGCACACGTTCTCCGTAAAACGTATGTATTTACCCCTTTATCTTACACATAACTTTGTGTCTTTAAAAAAAGGAAACATTTCGTGTACTGTTTTACGACATTTGTTATTGCATGGGTCATCAGTATAAACCGTTAAATCAGCTAAAAGAATTTCATTTTACAAATTACAAACGTTCGTATCAAACCAAGAAATCCGGCCCACGGTCTACTTAGGGCTAAAACAAGTTACACTGCATTAAGTACATCAAACTAATCATGCTTGCTGCAGTTTCACATGATTTCCCTCAAAAGCTTTTACATCCACTTTACAGATTACTCTGGAATATTGTGAATTGATATACCATCCTCATCATCTTTTGGTGATCTGCTAAAGGGGTCGCGGAGGTTAAGCATTGAATATATTTTATTTGTCAACCTTATGCATTGACTTTGTGGAGGCACAGGGATATTGGTGTTCATAAGGACTTTCAGGATTCAAGTCGGCAATTTGTCGCTTGAGCCATGACTTGTACAATTCAATCTTTAAATCATCGCCACAGTCATTCGGACTACTTTTTTAAAGATTGACCCAGTAGTCAAGAACTCATTCAAAGTGTAAATTTGCTTCAATGACAAGAAGGTGTTTCCACGATGTGGGCTATCGACAAACTCAGTAACAGTTTAAGTCAATTTTACCCAAGATAAAGATATCCATAAATATTTTGGATTAATGTATTTTTTAATTAAATTTAAGCTTAACTACACATCGAGCTGTCGCGCAATTATCCAATCCCATCACGTATTTATTGAACCAACAATAACCGGATTAATAGGTTGCAGTTGTCAAAATAAGCCCATTTTCACAACCCCACCGGTCAGTTGTGTCCAATGAATATATTGAAACAAATTAAACACTTTAAAATGAAATTTTAATTTATGCGGTCCAGAGGTTCAAAGTTAATCCATTGACATGCCGAAAGGATCACGCCGTGCTGCGTATGCCGCAGCATCAATAAAAAACCCGAACGCATACACGAATGCATTGCCAAGTAGGTATGGGGTAAGGGATCCAAGAAAAAAAAAAAAAAGATTCAAATTAAATCCATTTGTATACATATGTAGATTTGTGGGGATACATAGCGCCCAGAAGTGCGAGGTGGGAGCGAGTGCGAGGGTAATTGTGAATGACACCAGCTGCTGCAGCCTATAATTTATTCCGTAATTATAAAATTTTGATTGAAGTACGGAACCATTACACAGGCAAATTCCCTTATTATGGCAAGGGAGCCTCTAAAACAACCACGGAACACCTATGCATACGATAAACGAAGAAGCAACTTGAAACCATCCAACTAACCAACTATCCGACTCCTTGTGTTCTTCCATTAGTGAATAGCTTAGAGGGAACTTATGTGAGTAATATTGAATGTCTCCTCAGCCGCCTCCACTACGGTATGCTGTAGTTATCGATGTATACGTATACACATGTGTTTTAGCATCCTTCGATATGTGTACACTAAGGATAAATGGCGGTGCCACCAAAGGTACCCGGGCTGACAGGAAGGTATGTAAACACACACACGTCCATAACCGCGATGCATTCAAAGAGTGTTCTCTCTAAAGAAATGAATGAAATGATATGTAGATCTGGGAATCAGTCATGGGAACACTTAGAGATGCTCTCCCTCTATCCACCATCCATCTTTTGATGATGGTACTGACACTGATACTGGTAGAGTACTACTGCTGCTACTGCCTCAATGCCGATTGCTGATGAACATCTCTACAAACATGTACAATTCGGATGACGACTGTGGGGGGTTCTAAGCCAAGTGAACAAGGTCGCGCACATGTGTGTTTGAATTAAATGTGACATATCGATTGATTTCGACAGCTACTACGTGTCTTAATATGGAAAAATTGTCCTCGTCCTCGTCCTCGCCATCGACATCGACATCGTCCTTGTCCCCATCCTCGGCCCCCGTACCTGTGACTGCTCCTATGCCCGTTCAAGTCCTCAATGTCCTCGTCGCCATCAATGTTGTCGTCCACGTCTCTTCATCATCGATGTGTCGATGTCGTCTTCGCCTTCATTCCATCGTCATCGTCGTCGTCGTCGTCTCTGTCTCTCTCTCAATTAACCGGCACCGCTTCCAACCGGCACCGTTTTCGACGACCTCATACCATGGGATTAAATGACATTTCTCATTTAAAATCGATTTTTGTACGATTGACACTCTTCGATTTTCGATTCCTTTATTTGTCTCTCTGTGAACCTTAACAACACCCCACTTTGGTTTTGTACTGTGTGCTGCTATGGCATCGAAAAGGAAGAGGGAATTTGACATAACAATAACATATATTTCCTGGCATGGTAGCATGGGAGCATAGGAGTCGTTCTGTTTGGATTCGAATTCGGGTTCCACAAATTGTACGAGTAGTTTAGATGTTTGTTCTAGTTTGTTGTTTGTCTGTTTACCGAAGAAGAGTTGAAACTGTCAATTCCTTGACTTTTCATTCTTCGGGAACTGTCATTATTTTTTTTTCCTTTCCCTTTGTTCGCCCTCTCTTCCTTTCATTAGTACTTCCGTCACATACCACACACAAACCATTGGATTCTTATTCTCGTTAATTGCATTCGAATGAGTCGATAGAAAGGGAGAAGTGCATGCATTTTCACTTTTTCATCTGGTCTTAGTGACAAATTGTTTTAGTTTCCTTTTACAAACAACACATGTACGCAGTGTTTGACAGAATCTATTAAGACATTGACAGTGTGTTTTCATTTTAAGCGACTGGAAGCTGCGGTGCAGTGGGAGATTTCGCCACATGAAGCTAAACTTTTTTCCCATTTCCGTGCTTTGTTTTTTTTTTTTCATCAGGACCATTTACCCATGGTAGCATTTCGGTTGGATGATTATAAATGCAGAATGGGGAGTCATTTGTTTTTGAATTCTCCTTCAGTTGGGGAATTTCAATCATTAATCAACAATTAATGCATTTGCGCTGTATCGATAGTCATCATTGAATGGAACAAAAAGAAAAAAAAAAAACAACACAATCGATTTAATGGAAGATTGTTGTCGAGAAATTAATGAAATTATGATCCCAAAGGATTTTGGTTACTGGTCGGCTTATTACGTCCTCTGCGTACTTCGCTTGCACGCGTTTGAATTTGATTGACATTTGCCGACAAGTTTGTGTGGTTATTAGGCCAACGCGAGTATGAGTAGAACATTTGCTCGTTTTTTTTGTGCGTTAAAATAAACCTAAAATTAACCAATGAATGGGGATTTATTGATTTTCCTCCAGGGGTGGTTTACTCGCAACCCATTGACAAAGCGTTTAATGAATCTATAAGCATGCGAAATGATGTGCGTGTGGAAATGCATAAAAAGCTACTTATACAAATTTGCATGTGATCTCTTGGCGTTACAAGGCTAGCTATGTGATGAGAGATGACACAACTTGATACTCCCCTATCGAGTGACTGCGGAAAATACAAATACATCACTCAAACTTTGAGCTAGATTTTCAAGTATCATTCACGTTTAAAATGTACAGTTCGGGGCAAATTGTTGACATTGACATTTCAACGAGTACGTTCAGATGGGTTTATACTAACGATTCTCTGGTATTTCTCCTAATTGGAGATTGTTTTGGTGACTTTGACTGTTTTGAGTTGCGTAATAATAATGATGAATGAGTTTTCGTAAAATCCTTGTGTGCGTGAATTGACGAAGAGGAAGACGAATACGCAATAACTTTGGAAAAATCAAAGGCGACGCATTAGTAATGCTGCAGAAGAAATTAATTGTGCACAGAAAAATTAGCATAATCCAATTAGGACTTGGTATGTTAGGGTTGAGGTTTAGTATATGATATTGAGAATATGAAATTAATTGCACTTCATTAAAGGAAGTGAAAACTATCATGGTGGGCAGTCCAAATCGGTCCAAATCTTTGACACACCAACGCTTTACACCACAAAAGCCCTATGAACCAATCTTCGGAATATACTTAGTTCACAGATGGTAAAATTGCTTTCCAAAAATTTCAATTATCCCTCAAAATCAGGCACAATAGACATACAAGAGAGGTAAGTCTTCCGACACATTTGCTAAAGAAAGCTTATTCCTTAATGTGTCCCTTGCATTTATTATTCAAATTCTCTCTGTGTGGAAGGTGGACATCACTTAATTTCAAGCAAACTTAATTTAATGTACATATGGTAGTCAAAGCAATTCAAGTGAATTCCTTTGATATGTTTAAAGTCCTTAAAGAGCGACAAACACTTCGGAAATAACTTAAGGATTGTTAATCTTTAATTGAACATCGTTTCCTAAATTATGAATGCAAATGTGTTTCTTGCTCGTATGCTCCTTGTTTCATAAGGAATTCCTTAACCCTCAAAGGAAATGGTTCACTTCCGGTGTTGTTGTATTACAAAGTTAAACAGTTTTTCACTGGTTTCATAGTTTCAGAGGAGAGGAAAGGATTAGAAGGAAGTATGCTGCATTGAAGTATTTACGACTTTAAGTACTTACTTAAGTTGAGTGGTATGAAGAATTACAATTGAGCTATCGTATCCTATTAAGGTTCTTATAGCATTGGCAAGTAGGATGATAGTCTAAGCCGGGTTTGTGATAAATGGATAGCATTTTAGGCAACTTGTTTGCTGTACAAAAATTATACTTTGTAGAAAGGTGTTTTCAGAGATAAAAATTCTGACTAACTTATTGCAGTTATATCTGCAGTTTACGTTCGCAAAAAATATGAACAGTTTGCATGCATGATTTAAATGCAGCTTCAATTATAGTGCTACATTGTATCGGCGAAGCCCACATATCTCTCTCGATATTCACGTGCACTTTCTTCAATATTCGTATCATACGACTTACGACGTGATACAATTCGAAATATGTACGTTTTTAATACACAATAATACGATCCACGGGGGGGCCGTGACGTTGTGGGTATGTGCGTCGACCCCAACCTCGACATCGCAGGTTCAAGCTCTGAGCGACAAAAATAATTTTCCCGACCCCACCTCTTTCGAGTCACTGACAATGCTCAAAGAGTATTTTCTGTCTAGAAAAAGCTTCTCAAACTTGGCCGTTCGGAATCGGCATAAAACTGTAGGTCCCTTCCATTCGTGAAAGAACAATAGCACGCACAACACTAGTGGTTGCTGAGAAGCTGGGCCCTGGCCCTCTATGGGCTGTAGCGCCACCCATTTATATATAATACGATTCTAAGTCGATTTAAGTACACAATAAAAACCAAAATTGTTGTTGATAGATTGACTATCGACAATAAAGACAGTTGCCTCAAAGTCTTGTAAATACTCCCCGCAAAAAAGTCAAACATTTACTTGGTTTTAAGTTGTAATCATGGCTAACTCTAATAGCATTTGATGTCAAAGCCATTCTCTCCGACCCAGAAACAGAAATTCGAGTTTGTTGATAAACGAAAAACTCGCCAAAAGCAGAGCAAGTATTTTAACGTGTGATGCATTTTTTTTTTAATCTGAATTTTGTGAATTTTGGAATTATTGCAACTCAATGTAAGAACGTTATACAGTGAGCTACATACATATCCAAAGCTAAGTCTCGTTGTAAAACCTGGAACCCAAGCATAATGTTTTAAGTAGTACTTGTTTCTGTAATTGGATATGCAATGATCGATTATCCGAGGAAATGAATATTATTATTAATTATTACATGACGATATGTCAATGCATTTAATTAAAGCACAACCCAATACAGCGATGATACAAGCATTGTGCATTGACGTGTGCACGACTACTTATATACAGGGAATATGTATGTGTATGTTAATTTCAGGAAGTATTTAAGTCGCTTTAAATTTCCCTTCTAGATTTCAAATATTTTTTATTGCCATTAAATCCTGAACATTACCCCCAAACCCAACTGCAATCTATCGAATACTACCTACTTCCAATCAGAAAATCAATTAATTAAAGTCAATCAGGCAAAAATATGATTTTTGTTTACATCAAGTTACATCCAACTGAAATCGACCATTCCAATTCGAATATTTCACATTTCACCGATACCACCGAATCCATAGCCATTGTGGGAGAAGATGGAATTGGGGGCAGAAAAAAATCCTCACAATCGCGATTTTACTGGATGCAGATGTACATAATGAGTTGCAACTATATGGGTACGCATCAACGGCGCAATGGATCATTTGAGGCGGTGAAAGCGTATCTAATTGAATTAAATTGAAATACTGTCGGATGAAGGAAATGCGATAGTAGGTACATGTTGAATCGTTTTAAATTGTGATAATTGTCAGATGAATGAATCCTTATTGCTTAACTAAGACCTGTTATAGTTAAATTGCATCGAATGGCAATTGAAATTTGCCAACAAACGATAAAACAACGTAGATGGTTTCTATAAGTGTTTCTGGTTCAGCGTGTGTTCAGATAATTGTTCTTATTTTTTGATTAACCATAGCATGTTTTCATCACGATTTAATCCATGAAATTCTGCAGCTGGTGCTTTGATTCCAAATAAACTGCAGAAGTTAGTCATTTAAGTTTTGGGTCTTGTTAAAACTTGGAATATGGGATTCTAGCTGTATTCAAAAACTCTAAGCAGGCTTATACATTTCAGTGCAATTGTTCTCGTATTGATGTAACATTAAAGAACAGCCTGTATAAACCTCTAACCGATACCAGACCATTTCCAGAACCAGAACCAGAACCATTGAAACTCTTACTCTCTTACTCAATTCATTGCGGTACCCAAATGAGCAGACCTTGGTCACTGTTTACATTCATGCTCATAGAAAACGCATAAATTTGAAGGCACCACCAAGCTCTACGGTGGACGACGCACTTAAAACACTCTTCATATGACCAAACTTTTCACTACAACTCTCACACAAGTCGTTATTTATTCAGGGCCTCTTCCCCGACAGTGCTTCGTAGAAACTCTTAGGCAAACTCCACAGTGTGCACAATTCACCACAGTCTACTGCCGTCTGCCGGGCATTTTCAGGTGGCACACATAAGCACATTCCCTATTCATCCGCCAACCAATAGATATGTCTATTGTGTTTATTCCCTAAGTATTCTCCTATTAATGACTTCTCATTGGAATAAGATTACATCGATTTTAATTATCTAAGAGGTCTCCATAGGATTTCCACGGAGTCCAACATGCATGCATTCAAGACGGAAAATTGTTTGAAACTTGATTACGACCAACTTACAGCATAATAAATGTGGGTCTTTGTCGGACCAAACATTTTATTAGCGTCGTTAATTCAAAACCAAATCCAAAGCCACAAAACCAGCAACAACGCAGAATAAAGCTAAAATTAAAGAATTTTCACGTCTCCCAACCAGTGGCGCGTAGTGCGCACAGTACATACATCTAAATGGGAATTTTTTGTTTTCGTATGTTGATTTTATATCAGCAAATAATGAAAAAGACAACAACAAGATATGTAGAAAAAAAATGTCATGTCATAAGCCTCATGTAGTTTTCATAATTTGCTCGAGGACAGGTCTTAATCTGCATGCATATCTCATAATAGTCCGCAGTGGGCGTCGTTGTGCTATTGGTGGCGTTGTTGTTTATGAGTGTTTTATCATGCATTTCAGACGATAGCCGAAGGAGCATGATTAAATGAATAAAACCAAGAAAGATGCAGATTCATGAATAACCTGAGAGGCAGAAATGAATGAACGCTGCCGCATCCAGATGTGCTGTGCTCTGGTGCTGGGGTAGTGGGCAAGTACAATATGTTTTAATATTTTGCATACGCGACAACTGAACTGGCGAAAATGCATTATGAAACCTAATATTCATGTGCTCCTCAGATAGAATGAAAATTTGATAAATGCATGCAAACAAACACAAACATCCGCCCGAGAGCTATTGTTGCAAAGTTATGTAAAGCAGTTGGAATTAGTTTGAAGCCGTTGCGAGTAGAGGTCGCCACTTTTATGCGGTATAAACATTAATTATTAAAACACACCCTCCCCAGGGGTTGGTGGGGGTGAGTCGGAATGGGCTGTGCGTGTGCTTCTGGGATGTCCATAATCATTCTGACAGGCGAGGTTGAGTGCAGGATAATAAAATAAAGTGAAACTGAAATGACACTTTGCTAAAGCCACAGTCATGGGTTGCGATAAGACATTTCAGGAAGCTGGTAGCCCACGTAATGTGACTTTGTCTATGCTTTCATTGCTGGGCACATCTCCGGTTGGTGTGACGGGTTAAGCTTTGATCATTTGAAGCGGAAATATCTATGTACATGGTCACTGCCGGCTGGCCGTGTGTGTGTATAAATACAAAAACCTGGTCAAACAACAGCGACCACAGGGTAATTAAGAATTTAATTGCCCGGTAGAGCTGAAGGGAGAGCCAAGATCCGTGGGATTTTTCATCATTGCAAAAAGTTGCTTTGAGTACGACTTTACAATACAAGCTAGACAAATTAATAGTCGGGGTCGTGTGGCTATACGATTTTATTGAGTCATGACCAGGAGATCGCATCTCTCACCTGTTACATGCATTAGCATTGAGTATTAGAAGGAATTTCGAGTACTCCATTCTCTGCCGCATTTCCCACAAAATCAAAAATTTGCTTAAATTCCTTAAAATTTTAATTTGGGCCAACCCAAAAAAATTAAAGACTCAATTGTCCATCACACGTGACCACAACAACAATAGAATGTAATCCCCGTTGAAGGACAAACATAGGGTTGTCAAAGTGAACCAATCAAAGAATAATCTTGATAATCGTAAACCTTACATCATATCCTTTGTGGTCAGGACAATATACCTTTTCCCAACAATTTATTGGATTAAAAACTTAAAATAAATCGTCCCTCAACCTGTCAAGTGCTTGCAAGTTTCTTCTCTTTAAATGCGTCCAACCCTTCAAGTCCGTAGGGGAGTATTTGAATAATAAAAGCTGAATTGCAATATGGTATGCTGTCTATTGCCGTCGTCAATACGCGACCCTTGCATTTATTTGATACTAGGGAGGGTTATAAATGGATTATTAAAATGGACAAGGACTCTTACGATCCCCTTGGGAAGTGAATATCACCGTTGACCGAGTCGGAAACAGGCAGAGTTCGTCCTACCCTGCACTCCGACAATCGGCTACTAACTGGTATACATATGTCTGCATATGCATATATTGTGCTCTGAAAATATATCGATTGGTTACAACTTAGCAGCGCATATCGCACGTATTTGCAATCAAACTGCTTTTCTATTTTCAATGACGGCTTGTCTGAAAAGTTTAGCTGGGCAACTTTAAAATGTTATTAAAGAATAATTTTGTTGTAACTTTACTGTAACCAACAACACAATAAGGAATTGAGTGTGTTGAACAAACGCTTGGGGTGGAAACTTTGGCAGCGAAAAACTTTTCAGTACGCTTAGAGAGCGCACCCAAAGTGGCTCGGTGTAAGAAGAGCGAAAAAGGGCAAATTAGCGTGGACGAAGGATTCCATTTGAAAGAAGTGGAGGTATTTAACTCATAGAATTTGTCGATTGAGGACATGCCCTAGAAATACAAGCCACTTAACCCGAAAAGTAGCCTATTCTTGTGCCCCACAACGAACAAGTAGCCAAACGATTCAGATTCAAAAAAGAAAACTGACTAACCTCGGCTCTTAAGTGAATTAATTCAAACCAAAACAATCTGACAGATGCGAAATTAAAGTAAATGTCAAGACGAGCAGTGAGCAACAGTAAGGGGAGGTAGCACACACAAAAGAACAACCATCTAGCAAAACAAAACCGCTCAAGGGTATCTTTATAGACTTTGACTATCCAAGTTTTGTGTAATTTCCCCCGAAAGTGACCGCAAAGGAGGAATTGAATGAAAAACAATTTTTGCAATCGCTGCTAATTAGGTTAATTCACAGTCGTTGTAGCTGAAGGACTCCTGTGTACGCCTCCTGATCACATAATGCCGTGAACAGCAGATGAAAATGCCTTTAGGCGTTTGGGGTAAATGGGTGATTTTCGGTCCAGTGGAAGTACAGTGGGGTGGGTAAAGTTAATAACGAATAATAGTGGACGGGGGGAGAGTTAGCGCAACAGTTTCGAAGAATTTCACTGAAATTCCAACTCATCGCTTTTGCAAACATAAATGCGCACAACTCATGGGCACCTACGCAAATAGAGGAAGTGTTCGCATGCCTGAATTGGAGAGGGGTCTGGCTTATACTGAACTTAACCTATGTACTATTAAGCCAGGCTAAGAGGTAGGTGCCAGCTGACGAATACTCATGATTTCGCAGCAAATATTGGTGGGCTCCATAGATTATTGGAAATGTGTAAATATCCATAAGTGATTTACTTTGTACTCCATAGTGTTCGCAATGGCAGCACATGAGGTGTTGAAATGATTTTTGACGTAGATATAGTCGATCTAGGAAGTTATGCAATAAGGAAAAAACTGGGGAGCACATGTTATACAAAAATAACATAGGGAGCAGCATCAAACACCAGAAATAATGGGGAGAGAATTTCTTTGAAGTTAAAGACAATCTTAAACCCAACTCTCGAAAACTTTAAAACATAAACACATCGCTGAACACCTTCGTGTAAGGAAGTAACACGTGTTGGGCAAATCTTTAATGAAGAGTTTAGAATGACGAGCTCAACTGGTTAAGAGTACTTATAAATTGTGCGAAATGATCGCTAAAACATTTGTTGTGGCAAATTATTGTGAGTGAGAATATATATAGTTTTTTTTTGTGATATCAAAAACACACACAGATTTTGTTAGAAAGTACGCGAAGTTTTCGATTTTATATAATTTATACAAAATTGCATTGGAGGTTTCGAGAAATTTATTTTATTGATTTGATTGGCATTGATGCAGAGTGTATCTAACTGCATAGTTTTGCATGCATAAAGAAGCCTAGACTGGCAAACGAATTTTACATTATTAATTATAGAATTATAATCCACATCCGTTGCGCTAAATGATCTACTTACTTAAACGAAGTTAGTAAATCCTGCACATTCATATTTAAAATAAAACCACTAACCGCAAACAGCCCTTCGGAATTCAACAGATTAAAATTGTATTAAAATCAGTAAAACGCCTTCACCAGCTAATTACTTCTTGAAAGTTTTAATAACTTAATTATAAAACAACAGAAAGACGCCCCCCCAAAACTGAACCGACTTTCAAATAGCCCAATACGAACCGCGCACAATACTCGTCGTCGGACACGAGTGAATGTTAAATCAACAAAATCAAATAATACAGAAAAAAATACGACTGCGAACGACCGATTGCCGTGGAATCTGTTAATTTTACGAAAATTTCCATGAAATCCAATTAAATGCTAATTTTCTCTAGCAACGTCAGTCGCCTGAGAGAATAACAGGGATGTGACAGTCACAAGTTCAACGCGGGAGCCTTCACATCCCATTGGCCATCACTTGGTATACGCATGCATGCCTAGCGCCACATTTCGGAGATCACTGTGCACGCTTTCATCCCATTCCGGAAAGCAATATAAAATTGACATTAAAAATGAATGCTTCCAAGAGACTTCACTAAAACTTTTCCGAGTTCCTTCTTATTTTTCCTTGGCCGCTCAATCTCTCTGTCTGTGTCTCCGACATTGCTTTTTTTGCTTCTGCTTCTTCGGTCGGGTGGGCCAACAATGAATTTTTTAACAAAAGGTCGTGTGAGTGAGCGTTTTTTTTTTGTCTGTACTGCGTGCTTGCTCAGTATTCCTGGCAACGTCGTGTTGTGGGTGTCCTGCCATAGCGGGACAGAGGAACGGCGTGTGAGGATTATGTATAGTTACCGTTTTTATATTTATGCAATATGTCAGGGATCAGCGGGGAGGCAAAAAAGGGAAAGCTTCTATGACATTTTTTATGGACTACTAAGTAGATTTTAGTTCGTTTCATTTGAATAGGTATCCTTTGGTGGTGAAAGTGGTGACGATGTACATTAAGATGGTATAAATGGAAGGTGGGAGAATCATATCTCATTAGCCATGGAATTCGAAGTACTCGTACTATTAGTAGGTATTTGCAAACCGATGGCACTCTGCTTCAGACGAAATCAATTATTGAAATGATTAACCCAATACAATGATTTAGTTATTTTCTCATTATTCCTCAGTTTGATGCTCCTGTGAATGTTGAATGGTAGAGAACGTGCCTTTCCGTTTACTTAAAATGTGTTTCCGACAAAGTTGGTTTATTGAATTCCTTTTGTAGAGTTTCCATGGGGTCTGTAGTTCACTTTGTCGCATTCTTTGAATAGAATGCTAGTCAAACATAAATAAAATCTGAGAATGTTTTGCCTTTGTATCTATTACTTGTCACGCTGTGGGTTGTCATGTTGTGAAAAGTAAACCGCCATTAGTTAATTCGGATAAGATTTCATATCAAAAAGTCGTGCATGGTCTTTGATTTCAGATTTCGGATAGAACAAATTTGATAAAAATACCCATCACATAATGACCCAGACGGATCAGAAGGAATTTTTTGAGGAGAAGTGAAAAGGAATTCGGTAATTGCTCGAACACACCTATCCACTACGAGTTCCAGTCCAGCACTTCAATACGAAAAGTATGCAAATCAACAAGTTTCATATAATAAATGCAAGAATAACGAATTTCTATCTCCACCTTCGACGAGTTGAAGAAAAACGTTTAATTTGTATGTTGACTGTTATATTGAATGATAGCGGTCATGAATAATTTAAAAATCAGTTTTTTAGAGAAATTTAAAAAGTTCACTCAAGTTCAGCAGGTATTACAATTGAGCTCTTGTTTTGCCACTTGTTCGGGGAAATTGGTGACGGAATATTCTTAAGATTTTATTGTAGTACAGTAATATAAAATACAAGAAATGAGCACAAAGAGAGATTAGGATACACACGTCCATATACCACAAAGAGATGATTGGCGGTTAGGTCAGAGTAGGATAAGTTACTATTAAGCACAGTCTGTGAAAAGAAGCGAAAGTGATCGGTCAGTCGAATAAAGAGACAAAACGAAAAACGGAAAGTGTGTTAATGTAAAAGGGATAACCAAAACGAGTGATAAAGCGATATTGACGAGTGGACTGGTTAAATTATTGATTTATTTCATTGATTTATGCGATTAAAATCGAATGTACATTAATATATTCCAACTCAGGGAGAGTGCAGGCTTCTTACACTTCTTTACTTAATGTCGGCATCACAATTAATGTCGAGTGTTAAGTCGCGTCGATCATTATGAGGGTAGGATGATGGTGTGGGGGTGGACCTTAAAAGCAAAACGAAAGACGACCCAAATGATATTCAATGCAAAAATGTAAACTGACATTCAAGCCCATCTGCTGCCGGACATGGCCGCACTTATAATAAATATTGACTCAGTCAATGAAGTGCGAGGGGGAGACAAAAGCTATTTTGTTCTCTTACTTATGAGTTGTACCGTTATTGAGAAGACGCCACAGAAATTTAAGACAGTTATTTGTAGCCCGACGGAAAGTTAAAAGAAGAAAGGCTGATAACAGGAAGATTACGATGCAAAATTGAAATATGTACAAGCGTGTATACCTGTTCAAAAACAAATATACATACCTAGAAGAAATTGATTAAATGTTGGGAAAACGTTTCTTCGCGAAACAAGAGAAAAATTCCACTCCATGCTGACTTTTCTGCAGCATCATCAGGACATGTCTGTGTATCCACATATTTGTAGCTGAACATTTGGTTTTATTTTATCACGAATTGTCAACGAGTCTCAAAGTTGAGTCATGCACTTGAATCACTTGTCGAGACCGAATTCCGGAATACTTGAATTCCTCTTGACAACCTTGACAATCGCGTCCGTTTCGTCGCTACGTCTTTGGCCGGAGTAACCTTTCGTTATTTTCGGAATAATCGAGAGTTATTTTTGCATTTCGAAGACGAAGATTCAATCGTAAATTTAGTGATTTTACATGCGTTTTATTTGTCTCAGCGAATTCCAATTATAGTGGCAGTCCCAGAAGGGTACCTTTTTTGGATTTGAGCTTGTGGGGTGAATGTAGGAAGAAATAGAACAAGAATAAATATTTGACAAATGCTTGGTTTGTGAAAAAAAGAATACGTAAAGGACTTCACGTTACGAGCCTTAACAAGTGTCGTGTCAACGTGCGGAAAACTGAAATTTTATGACCACACAAGGTTTGCCTTCCATTTTGAGGAAACCACGTGTGGTTGAGTACCTCGTAGTTTGAAATTCAATTCTTTGGATAGGAAAGCATACTAAAGGACCGACATAATGAAAAGCCATGATCCGAGATATGTAGATACGTGTAGGTACGTGTAGGTACCGAACGGTGAAAGCTCTCAAGCGCGTGTTTTCAATAGAATCGTAAAATGTACCTCATACACCCCGAAAAAGAATGATGTGTTATGTGAGGGAGTAAAAAGTGGAAAGGAAATAAAACTGAGGAGAAAAAAGGGTTTCTATGAAAAACCGAACAAATCGAATCGCTCCTAAGCACACACATTTTTCAACTAAAGATTATTACTCAAGAACCCCAATTGTATTTTACTTTCCACCCGTGATATACACTCTCGTAGGATGTCAGGACCAGTTTTATGTCAAATGTTATTACACGTGTGTACGTTGAACGAGCCTGGTGGCTTCCCCGTAAATCCTTTTTAAGTAAATTGAATGAACGTGCTGTGATGTTTCTAGGTACCGGAGCAAAGAAAGGAAAGCTACTCACAGTGTAGTTAGACACAGTCGTTGATAAATGGGTAATCGTCAGGCCTAACAAACACGTGGTTTTGATATTTCAAAAATCTCTGTCACCTCACTTCGGATCACACCTCACAGTCCCTACACGACATACCATACACGCACTCAACGTACTCTCAAACGAAAGACAGGAAACATAGAAAAAAAACCTCCCTTTCGGGCCAAACAGAATTAAGGGGCGTCTGTAACACTCATCTCATATCTTATCATTAGACAGAATTTCGTTTGACGTGTTGTCGCTGTGAAACCACCCACTCACCATAAATTTATCTGGTATCCAATATCCAATTTTGTTCACCTCTTGCGTGTGTTCCTTAATCCAATGAATGCACTGTAATCCTTTTCTTTATTTTATTCACTGTCCTGTTCGTTAACTATCAATATCAGCTCAAATTTCGAATTTATGCTTGTGTGCTGGCTGGTCTTTGGCACCAGAAAAAATAGTTTTTCTCTTCCCTTTCAGAATTCCATTACACTATGACGCCAACCGAAATGTTCATCCACAAGACCTCTTGCAATAATCTTAAGCGCAGCAAGACTCAACGCACTCAACAAGAATTCAAACAAACAAACAAACTAAAAAAGGGTTAAGAAATTTGTATCTTTCGGTTTGATTTGTGTTTATTTCATATTGTCACAACCACACAAGCATGCGATACGCTACGGATACGGATACGATATGTATGTGTTGAGGAGACACGACAGGTTAATCCTGTAGAGTGTGGAACAGGTTTATGCGAGAAGAACACCGACAACCGACCGATCAATTGAATTTTCCATTCACTTCAGTGGCTTGCTGCTGCTGTTGCTTTTGCAGTTTGCCGTTTGTCGTTTGCTGATGGTACTTATGCCTGTGGTCCCCGTGTGGTGAAGTTGGTTGCGATATGTATGCTAGAACCGGACCGCACGCACGCACTACTGTAAAGCTCCGCAGGACACAATGAATGAGGATGATGGCAGAGATGATGATGACACCAACGCTCTATGCGGCATTAATTTGTATCCACCGACAGAGCGACTACTCAGACTCACAGTCACAGGTCGCACGAGAGAGGATGATCATAGGAGTCTCTCTCCGATTTTTGCCAGCTCTGCTGTATATCTGGAAACTAGGTGCTTCCACTGGACTCACTCCCTTCCACTGAATGGCATATTCAGCGAATTCCACTGAACTAAAACTACTACAGGACCTCAAATGGAACACAGATACTTTAATTATGCACTTGAGATACTTTTTATTTAATATTTATTTATTTCATTTATTCTGCAATTTTCCTTTTTTGTTTGTTTTTGTCTTTTGAATGCAATTGAAACAAAAGGACTTGCATTCAAATTGATTCAGCACACACCTTTACTTGATTGTGAATAAACAATTTGATATTCCGGGGGGAGATATGTACCGTTATTGTACGAGGACTTGCTGTAACGAACTGATTTCGGGCACGGAGGAACACGTACTGGCTGGATAAAATTGTTGCCTCTCCAAGTTTATCACACACATCCGAGGGAATTTTCCGAATAGTCAAATGAAAGCCGATGAATTTTCCCGTGATGCCCTTGGTGGTTGGTAAGGCGCGTGCCCGAGCACACTTCTCCTCCTACTCGTAGTCATCCGTTGCGCTGGCTGCCTTTACGTTGAGATTTTCTGTGTCTCTATTGTTTGATCATTCGCTCCGGTACGTGTAGTATACGATTCAAAGTTATTTTTAGCTCGACAAACGAATGAGATTGATTGTGGAGTTCGTGTTTGGTTCGGTGTTCCTGATGGCTGTGCAGTGTGCTGCGCTCTCAGAATTTTGTGAGCACCATCGGCTGCCTCTACTCGCTACGCCAACGTCACTCGCCAGCCATGAGCCAGTGAGGGTTCTTGTCGAAGGGATTTTCATTCTCTTAAGCGAAGAGCACGATTATAAGAGATTTATGTACTTTTGAATGGAGTAAATCCTAGATAGGGTGTATGCAAAGAAGATAAATGCGTTGGGAGCGCATAGAATTCTACTCGGTATATCTGTGGGATTATGAATGAATATGATGTGTAGATGATACTAGGACGTGGGATAATTAATGCTGCGCATTGTGTTGTGGACTATGAATGGTTGTCTATGTATGGTTGACTCTAGTTTCCGGGATCGAAAAGGTTTGAACATAAGAAGGAAATCGAGGTGTCTGAGAATTTTTTCATATTTTATGTCATACTTTGTAAATGGCTTGATACCAAGATCCAAGCAATCCATTCGGAGACTGTATTTTATTACCGCAGATGATTTTTCGAACCACTGTTTTGTAGGGTCACTCGGTTACTAATTTATGATAAGTTTTTGAACAAGCTGTGGCTAAGATGTTGGTGGATACCGCACTGTCACTTAAATGTTATGCAATTTGTAGACGTTTTACTTTAACACTAAGCATTTCTTCTCACTGATAAAAGTAAAATGAGGGCAAAACGAAGTATATGCTGTCCTCAAAACAGGACATACAACATCGACGTCTTGGACAGAGCGTCACAATGGGCAGCTATAACTTCGAGGCAGTCAAGGACTTCACTTATCTCGGCTCCGGAGTAAATTGTACAAATAACATCAGTACCGAGATCAAGCGTAGGATAACTCTTGCCAACCGCTGTTTCTTCGGGCTCAAGAGGCAATTGAGTAATAGAGCCCTCTCTCGAAGAACTTGAGTTGACTCTATATAAGACCCTGATCATCCCAGTCCTGCCATACGGCGCGGAGGCATGGGCAATCTCGAAAGCGGATGAAGAAGTCCTTAGTCTCTTTGAGAGAAAAGTTCTTCGCACGATCTTTGGTCCTGTTTGTGTTGACGGGTTTTGGAGGAGAAGATTCAATCACGAACTGTACGGGCTGTACAGCGACATGAGCCTAGTTAGGCGTCTACGGATCCAACGCCTACGAGCGTTAGACATCACAGCTCCGGCCCGAAGAATCTTCGAATCCGAACCTGTCGGACAACGCAACAG
Source organism: Eristalis arbustorum (assembly GCA_916610145.1). Classification (NCBI taxonomy): domain Eukaryota; kingdom Metazoa; phylum Arthropoda; class Insecta; order Diptera; family Syrphidae; genus Eristalis; species Eristalis arbustorum. The sequence goes on from OU744320.1 coordinate 527,845, forward strand.
AGGACGCCCGCGTTTAAGGTGGCGCACCCAAGTGGAGAAGGACCTCAACCAACTTGGTGTGCAAAACTGGAGACAGATAGCCAGGGATCGCGCTAGTTGGAGAGGCATGTTGGTTGAGGCCCAGGTCCACCCGGACTGTAGCGCCACACAAAGAAGAAGAAGAAGATACAAGTAAAATGATCTCAATTCAATGAGGCTGGGCGAATATCAAAGTTTGTATAAGAATCCCAAAAGTTTAATAGATAATCGTATATAACATATATTTTATATTGATTTGTTGACTGAAGTTCGGTAGGAATATTAACTGAACTTTTTTTGTGACTAATATGATTTGTTTTTAGTCTTACAATGACCAGTGTATTTCAAAAAAATATTTTTTCTCATAAATATAGACAATGGATGTGATACAATTTAAAAATAACAATTTATTACGTTTTTAATTTCAAATAATTTTTAAATGTCGAGAATTTAATTTTATTTGTTTTTATTTTGTATGGTTGTTGATTTTTCATTATATTTAAATTATTTATTGGTTGCGTTAGAATGGTGACGTCGACACAAAGACCAACAAAAGCCACAACATAAAAAGCAGTTACATGCAAAGGAAGAAATCCCAACGGATTTGATTTGAGGTTCTAATTTTGAGTGATTCTCGTTTCAAAGTTGACTTATTGTGGTCTTCAGACTTCTGTAAGGAAACGGTGTGGCGAAACTGTGAACATTAAAACGCCATACCCAACACCCCAAGAAAAGGAAAATCAATTATGAATTTTGCTGTTAAGTCTCTCAAAGGTGTGTTGAAATTCGCAACACATTGCGAACAGTCATTCAAAAAACCATTCATCAAATGATACTGTCTGCTTTATTGACCTTCTATTTTTGACACATTCAGATTATCAGTGAATTTAAAATTCAAAGCTTTTACAAACGGTTTTCCCTTTTTCTGTTGCTCTCTTTTAGATACAACATCATTCGGCCTCCACCCACGAATGCGCAACAATGTCAATTAATTTACAATGCAAATATGCATTTCATACGAGAAAAGGTTACGAATTTTTCACAACTGTATGCTAAATGTGAACAAGATTCAAGTGAATTAAAATATCAGTTCGACCACTTTTGACGGCTCAATAAAGTACATACAACATCGAAATATTGGATAGCAAGAGCTCAGCTGAAGAGGCTGATGATGGTTGATGCTTGGCCCACCGGTATAGTAGACTTAATAATAATAATGGGTGGCGCTTCTGAGCAGCCACTCGTGTTGTTCGTGCTATTGTTCTCAAAGGAGTGGAAAAGACATACAGTTTTATGCCGTCTCAGAACGGCCAAGTTTGAGAATGTTTATCTAGGCAGGAAATACTCATTGAGCCTTGTCAGTGACTCCAAAGAGGTGATGCTTACACAAGGGAAAACAAGAGTAGAAGAGCAGATTTAATTCTAGCACAAAGTCGTCTTCTATGCCATTTTTAACCCCTTTCAACATATGCATACAATTATTCATCCCCCTCTAGGACGCTCCAAGGCAAAAGTCAAATTTTATATTGACTCATCAAAAACCTCGATGCTACCCTCAAAGTATTTGCGTTATAATTTGAATTCCCTCGTTTTTCCGTAATAAATTTGTAGACTTACCTAATCGAATCACCTTTATTTCAATACGATTGTCACTGAGGGTGACATGGGTATTCATGTTGACCCTGCCAAATGCACTCTGATTATTCAACGACAACAGCTGAGTCATTTTCGTCATATCAGCACAGCACCCCCCACGGGTAGTCACAAATTGTTCAGACAAAATAGACAGAAGGCAACCGAGCAATTATTTATAAGGGACGCTTTATCCGTGTCTTTTTTGTTTTTGCTGAATTACCAAACCACTCCACGCTATTAGTCACCCCGGAAAAGAAAAAAGAAAAGAACATTTTAAACGGAAAGGACCTATCGTCTAACTGATTGAATTCGCGTGTGAGTTGGCTTAGTCATTGAAATACAAAATGACGCAATTTTCAGGGCACACACAACATGTGAGTGGAGCACATTATGATTCGTCATATGCTGACCAAATGGGCATTTTTTGACACATAATTAGCGAGACACCCTTTTAATTACGCGAACTTTGAGTGATATTGGTTTCACGCGAACTGTGGTTTCCGTTTTACGAGCAACTTATGCTAAAGTGTTCTAGGTTTGGTCCGAAGGGTGGATGTTTGTATCGTAAAGTTCGATCGGTTGATCAATAAAAACAAAAGAAATCAATTTTCAAAGTATTTGATGTCGCTCTGCAAGATTCCAAGTGAGTAAATGCAACGAATAGCCGGAACATAAGGTGAGGAAATTATTGTTTCTACTCAAGGGATAATGATTTTTGTTTTTCATTGGCGACACCAGTTGGCCATAAATATTCAGTCTCCTTATCTGCGTTTCTGTTTCAACACCTTCGACGGCGGACCATCACTTCGTTGGCATTAAGTCGAAGGGTAATAAACCCAAAGCACTTTGACTTTATGGAAAAATCCTCCACTCTTTACGGGTCCCTTTTAGACGCCATGGGTCCCTTTGATAAGTGGTCCTTCAATCTGTTCACGTAGTTTGATTCATTAAGAGAATTTCCAGGAAGCCGCCGACAAGACAAATTCCCTTTCAATTGGAAGAAGTTGCAGTCAAATAGTTGAGATAAACTACCTACCAGCGCAGCAACCTTCTGCCGTGCCACACCATTATTGCCATGAAAAATCGATTGTGCGTGAATACACGGCCTTAATTGGGCTCACATGGAGGCAATTCAATCCAATCGGTCTTCGCCAGATCAGTCCCTTTACACATATCATTTGAGTCGTCTGAAAACAAAAAAAAAAAAACGAAAAACAGTGGGTCCCCTAATCTCGAAGTTACATCCCCAATTAAGTGTATGCACATCAATTAATTTTTAAACATTATTCGTTTGCTACGTACACGGCCAGTATCTCTCGCGGCACGTTGTCGTTTCCATGAAATCTCCTTCTGCCCGGAAGTCACCGACGCATCAAAATGCCACTCGGAGACGGTATAGGGAAACGCCGCGGATGCCGCTGTTGCTGTCGCTGCCTCTGCAAGCAACAGACAACGCATGACGCCGGTCATAGCCCTAAAACAACAAAGCTCTTGCACGGAAATAGCGTCAACAAATCTGACAACACGATAGAAGGTCGAACGCATCCAACGGTGATATATGTTAGTATCTGTATTCTGTATTCCAAACAAATTCAAATGTTGAACACGTGTCGGAATAACGTTTCTGGAGATACGCCTAAAGTCGTTCAGAGCGTTCGGTTCGCTGGTCAAATTTTCTATTACAGTAGCTGGTCTTGACCTTGTGCAAGGGAAAGCCTATAATTTACTTCACCATCGTCTTCGCTCCGTTATGTTTGAGAATGATTTTATCAATACTCCCCCGCAGTCGATAAGGAATCGTTTATGATTTTCTAATCTTCGAGAGGGGCTCATAACTCGTTCGTCATTAATTCTTATACGAATCGGGCAGTTGGCTTTTTAAACATTCTGTATGCACAAGATCTGATCACATGTCAGCTATGTAACATATGGTGTCAAGCAATACTCCCAGATTAGAATTCGAGATTGAATTAGGATCCCCGCTTGATTGGGGTACAAATGAAAACGGGAACCAGGACAAATAAAAATGGGGTCTTATTTGGAAAACGTGGCGTACACAACTGCGCGGCCAGAGAGATAACGAATGGAGATATAATAATTCACTTTTGAAGTAGCCGGATAACTTCTTTGGGAAAATCTCCTTCTGCACACAGCCTAGATTGTCTGGAACACACACGAGTACAACTTGAAAGAGTTGCGCTTGATTGCTACTAATCCGCGGTTTGCTCCTATAGGACGTTGACATGAGATGAATGTTTATTCAAAGCAACAAAAGAAAACAAATCCACTGTCGGAATAATAAAAACTTACAACTGCCGAGAGTGTATGTTTACTTGTTAAGTAGGCCACCCGCTTTGGGGGTCCAATGAAAAATTAGCTGAAGATGGTATTTATCCTTCAACGTCACAGTCAGCGAGTGTGAGGTGATTTTTTCTTGGACTCTGATTTTGGGAGGATATTGAAATCCAATTGGAAGTTAAAACAGAAGATCACGTTGAAGGTAGAACAGAATGGAAAAGTGGAGGAACATGAAGACGTGTGTTTGTGGAGGGTATGTCAGAGTCGAAACAATGTTCCAGGAGAAATAGAAAGGTCGTCTGCAGCTGCAGCAAAGTTCATTTAGATACGCCATGTCGTTTGTTTGGGAGCAAAAGGATCACGACAACTGTTTAGAAATACTTACCTTTACTTATTCACATTTACGCATGCACAAGTTTTGTTCTAAGTACAGATATGTATGTACACTCTGACTTGGATTTGATTTGAGCTTCTAAAATAATTTTGTTTGCTCTCTGCTATATTCTCTCACTCTTTCTGAAAAGGGGGAGACAAGAAAACTTAAGCAATGGTCATAATAACCAGTAAACACAATTTCGTAAAATTTCGTTCACTTTCGCTTGCTTAAGTTAGTCACTAGCCACGTCTTTGGGCACATTAAAATTAAATTTAATTTTTTTCAGTGCTGACATTAGCTAAATTCGCCCAGTCAGTTATGTTTGGACCTTACGTTTCATAAGTTTTTTAGAACACCTTTAATTTTTCACTATATTATTCACTTTTGACAAGAAGAAAGTTGGTATGTTGATCACAATTTAATCCACGGACCATCGGTGTAGAAGTCGACGTATGTACTAAGTATTTACTCACCACACTATGCAACAGCATCCGCAATTCCGTGCACAGTAGTATTCAAAATATTTTTTTCTTGAAATTTGCATTGAAGTGGGCTGTTTTTAACACGCTCGTAGATCGACGGAATAGCGGCTACAGCGAACTGGAAAATGATGCAGCTGGTTTCCATGAACTCGCTAGCTTAACTTCCGGCAAGGAGGTCATAAATGTGCAACATTTCTTTAAAAAAAAATTCCAATAAATATAATGCTCAAATCGAATGCTTCTCGAGATGCCAAACATTCACAAATTAATATGTGTTTCAAACGAGTAAGCCCTCACAAGCCAAGCCTGCTGTCATTGAATTTCCAAGAGTCGACATCGTAATTTTAAGTATTTAATCTCAAGTGAGAAGAAAAAAATTGTCGATTGCATTTTCCCATTTTTTAAGAAATTATCACGAATTAATAAAAAAAATTAAAACTGAATGATAAAGTAGGGGCAAAGATACGACTTATATCTTTGCTGAGCACTTAGAGCCATTAGTTAGTCCTTTCGATAATGCCGCATTATGGTAACGAAATCTGACGACTTTAGTGGTGTCTTTAACCGATTTCTGTCAGATAATCAATTGTTCCTAAACACTTTCTTACACTACACTACATACAGATTCGTAGGATGTGGTGAAACTTACGCTGGAGTGCCGCAGTGCAGAATACTTGTTCCTGTAATTTGTTCTGTTGTACACTAGGAGCATTCCCCCAACTGAAGGATGTTAGGGTTACGTTTGCAGATGATATGACTACTTTGCATTGGGAAGCGAAGTCGAGTGTCTGGCTTATAAAACCAATCAAACGGTGACTTTTTCTCGCAGTGGAAGGCGCGGGCGGAAGAAGTTAACAAATTTACCAGTAAGCGTAATGCACGGCTCACTTAACAACTGTTTGAATTTAGAATATTGGATCTGATGCGGAATTGAAGTTGTATAAACCAGGCTCTGATGGTATAAAAAGTTAGGAAAAACAGTTTCTTGGAAAGGACAACTTTATCAGACGAAAGTGCCTATCATATAGGTAACACAGTATCCGCTTCATTCTCCCAAATCACACAGCTAATATGCATACCAAATTGTTAAAAAGCTCATAACTTTGCTCAAGAAGAATCACCATTCGTGGCTATTTGTTATATCTTCCTTCCAATTATGCTTCCACCAGCGAGCGAGGTATCTTCCTACTCTTATAAAAAAAAACTGTGCGCACTGCTCGTTCGTCTCCTGCCGACAGCATTATAATGACGTGACTTCAATGAGAAGTTATATCCCCGAATACAATCTAAAATTTTGCGGAAAACGTTGAAAAATCAATCATCAGGGCTTGGAGTCATGACAGCGCGCTTCCACGAACGCAATTTATGACACTCTATTTTGTGTAGCAATAATTTGAAAGTATGTACATGCACTTTTATCTGAGACACCCTGACAGCTGTGGTCGGTTTATGGGCGGAGAGAGATTGTGAATTTTGCTGTCGTTTCATCCCTTGCTCACGTGCTCCACAGCCTTCAGTTTATTCCGTCGTCAAAGGAGTGGAAGAGGGAGCATTAGCTCGAAGTGCCTTCAGCTGCCATTGAAACTTGCAGTCAATAATATCCATTTTTGTTTGCGACTGGCTACGTTGCCTTCAGCAGTGTACGCTGTTACAATAGAATAAAACCTCAATCATGTATCCCCACGAGTACACTCATTGGATGTCCAGAAAACTTCACTGTAAATACCCCACTCACCTTAGCTAACGGCAGGGCGCCATAATTCATCCTCGAAGAGCGACATACTTAGTATCAATTATGGGTTCATTTTATAGCCGCTTAATGTCCAACTGGACCAACTTAAGGAGCTCCTGAATGCATGCTCTTGTCATTCCTTTTATCACCATTCTGAGTGAGAGAGTACCCAGTCACTTGAGTCTACATCGGCTTCTTCGGCAGGACTTTCGCCAAATGTGCTCCTATATCACTCTTCCGTCATAAAATCAACACGACACATTACGCAGCTATACAGCGTAGAGTCGGCTCGTTCAAAGGTAAGGGGGCCCTAGGCACGAGTGCACTAATCCGTCACTGAGAAGCAGCCCCATATCTCGTTCGAACTCAGCAACAGATAATAAAATAAAAATCATCGCCTCCAAGTGCGTTCGCGTTCCAACTGAGAAGAACCAGAACCAGAATCATAACCCTTGGCCTTGGGTGGCTCGGGTACACCAAATGTGCGTACCCGTCTACACAGGAAAAATTTCCATTTCGTCGAACTCGTAATCCCATTAAGAACGAAATAAATCAGTGAACACTTTTGACGATAACGCCAGGCTAAACGATACTCATACGTACGTACGTACGCACTTTCGGGGAACGCACTGAATTCCTCAAAGGCGACAAATTGAAGACGACCACGGGAGAGGAGTCTCAAGGAGGCATCATGTTCGGCGTTCAAATGCAAAACGGTCTCATATGGTCACTTAAGTACTTCACAGTCATTTGGGCGGATAATGATTACACGTCGAGGACAGAGGAATATTTCGCTGCGTTGCTGTTTCAAGTGCTCCCTGACAGATGACACGGCACGGAGTTCGAGGGTGCAATTGGATTCTGCAGGCACTCGGAGGGAGTGAGAGTACAGTGTGCTTCACATGGCGCTCTATCACTCCACACCCAGTACTCCATACTCTTCGGCAGTTCGGGTTCCATTTAATCTGAATTCCGTCCGTAACCCGATACATAAAGTGCATTACCTCAAGAGGAAACATCGCTCGTATTCTTTTTTTTTGGTTTTTTATTTCGTTCAAATTAGACGTATGCGCGCTGTAAAAACAAAAATGCGTGTTTGGTAAACATTGCGGCGGATGTCATCCCCCGCCACCCAGGGTCAGGGTGCGGCATTCGAGAGTGTCATCATTTCAGTGTGGCCGCGTTGATTGACACTGGTTCGGTGAATGCGGGGCAGGATGCAATGAAAATGAATGCACATCACATGTTTGGCACTTTTGTGATGCGTTTAATTGGCCGTTCCACGTTCCACCCTCCTGGATACATTAGATCCTTCCTAGGTGATGCATTCACTTTTACTAACACCCAAAGATGTGACGACGACGACGACGCGGATGCGCCCCGAAATAGACACGTGGGGCAGCCGAATCATATAAATTTTTATCGAATGCCCTCTCCCTGTTTCTCGGTCTCTCATCTCCCATTTCCCATTTCCCCGGAGCAGGAAGTAAAGATGCCGCCGGAAACTTACTAAACCGAACAATAAAAGGGCCCTCAACTGCATGCTATATTTTTAGCTGACTCCCTCTGCCCAGCACACTCGCACACTAGCACACGCACCCCAACGCAGGGACGGTGGACTCGACTCCCATGCGAGGGAATTGCCCCATTACGAAGCAATGTCACACCTTTATTAATTGTGTACAGGAGGGTTCCCCCAGTTTATTTTCGGCCTTGTCTCCCCCCATATGATGTCGTCGTTGCTGGGCGCTAAAAATAGAGCCATAACTGAACACCGTGCTCAGCTGACGCATTCTACGATTAACCAGCCTCCAGGCGATAGCGTAGCGTGCCAGACGATGAAAATCTTAAAAGGGTCGATGACTTCATGTGTCGTCTCGGCTCTCTTCACGCTGGGCGACTTCTGTTTCCTTTCCAACGTTCGCAGCTGGGCACAGTGCCGAAGTGGATTACTGAGTAATAGTGATGACTTCACTCAAAGATTAACATTAATTGATCTTGTCTCCCTCTTGAGGTTCATGAGTTCAGTGCTGACTGCTGACATGGCGCAGCATCGCTCAATACAGATCCTCGTTGGAACTGCGATGCAAAAGATACATCTCTCAGCTCCAGCAACATACGTACGAATATGAAATACAAATTAAAGGTAAGCCAATTTTGAGTGACATGAGTCGGTACAATTTGTTGGTTCAGTTAGGATAGACGGGGGTGGCCAAAAGCTTTCCGCATCCGGTTTGGAAACGACATGTTCCTTGTTCCGTTGTCGGCGATACAGAGACGGCAGTCCTAGCTTTTGTGTAAGCTGCCTATCGAAACATAGCAAACACTCCATAGTGCAGCGGCGAAGGGTTGTGTGGCCTGATGTACAGGTATGTCCCGTCTGATGGGATATTATTTACGCTTTATGGGCATGGAGCTGTGTAGGTTCAGTATATCAAAGGACATCATTTCGCCTGGTTTTGCTGGTTGTTTGTGGCACTGCCGTTGTGTCGCAGTTGTTTGTCGTTGCGTTCAGCTGCCATTGCCGTTGTCATCGGGACTGTGGCGTCCTTTCCGCATCATGGAGCTAGACTTCGACTTCGACTGAAAATGTCCTCTAAGTGCTTTCGCAGATCAAATTTGTGCTTGAGCAAGTGTAAAACGTTTCCTCTATATTTCCGTGGGTGCGCCGCGCCGTTCCATATCCATTTTCATCTACAACATCGCATCACCCATCGCCCAATAGGTCTCGTCCTGCCATCAATGGTCGTCCTTTTGGCCATTATACAACTGAATGAATGAAGTCATGGGACTCCGAGTAAATACTAATGCTAAACAATACTACCAGACATCTGATGCGATACTAGGAATTCTCATTTTGACACTGATTGACAGAGATTCGTCGTAATTTTTGCGCAGAACACTGAGCCAGACACACCAGCTCGTGAAAGTAATTGCCTTCACCGTCTATGTGGCCGACGGGGGTAGGACAAGAATCTTGGTAATGGCTTACAGAACAAGATCCAAGGATCTCGGGTTCTTTGAATGCAAATCAATTAAGTCATCGAGAGTTGCCGATGGTTGTGTCAATATGTGTGCCCTCTTGTGAGTCGACGAGCCTCATAAATCATCCTGTTTGTGGCGAGTCGAACCTAATGGAAAAAATCTTGAGCGGATTATGTTTGCGTTGATTTTAATTGCCTCGATCTACTCCAGCGCGCCAATCAGTGATGTTCAATTCAAAGCGAATGGACACGACGTTTAAATGGAAGTCGTTTGGTGCTGATGCTGGTGCTGGTGTTGGCGATGGTATGTAGTCCACATCAGGGATTCATATCTTACATCGTTTTTCCATTCAATTTGATTCTTGGTAGTCATGGTTTCGATAGCGAACGCCGATGGAGTGTGCACTGACCTTAAACTTACGCGTATCAATGGTTATCGGAGACCATACATCAACCGACGCACAGGTTGGGCGACGGAAATTTATTCAAATTGGATATCTGAACTTTTGTGTTGGCCGGAGTTGACAAAGGCACCGAACCGAAGTGACAACAGACGCCGAATGATATATGGGGAGCAGTCTTGATTTAGGTTCTCGAAACCTGTCCACAGAAGCTAATTAACGCCTCGATAGTTATGATAGTTGCTTGGACGCGGAGATGTAGGCTGAGATAGACTCTTATGCAGTGTGTCATTTTGACGTGGGCTATGCCGGGAATTTCGGGGACAGATCGATCTCGGAGCTATATTTTAATTTAATCGGTATCCGAGATTGTTTTTTCATTCGGTGAGCCGTGTGTACATACGTAACAAATGAAATCCAGATGCAACATTTTTTTGAAGAAAGTGAGTCGGAGCATATTGCATGTACAAATGCAGGTACATCGAATGAACATTTTTCATTTCAAGTTTTGTCTTAAGACATTGAGATAATGTTCAGTAATGAAAACATCGTATTGTGCTCCATTTTTTTCTTCTTCTTCTTCTTTGATTGGCGCTACAATCCGGGGTGGACCTGGGCCTCAACCAACATGCCTCTCCAGCCAGCACGATCTTTCGCCAGCTGCCTCCAGTTGCGCACACCAAGTTGGTTGAGGTCCTTTTCCACTTGTGTGCGTCATCTAGTGCGAGGACGTCCTCTGTTGCGCTGTCCCGATGGCTCGGTGTCGAAGACTCTTCGGGCTGGAGCTGTGGTGTCCATCCGCTCTACATGACCTAGCCATCTTAAGCGTTGGATCCGAAGACGCTTAACTAGGTGCATGCCGCTGTACAGGCCGTATATTTCGTGGTTGAACCTTCTCCTCCAAACGCCATCAACGCAAACAGGACCAAAGATCGTACGCAGAACTGTTCTATCAAAACAACCAAGAGCTTCTTAATCCGCTTTCAATAGCGTCCATGTCTCTGCGCCATAGAGCAGGACTGGGATGATCAGGGTACTCAGGTACTCCATTTTTACAAATCCTAAATATCAGCTGTCGAATTCTTTGTTTTAATCGGTATCGGCAACAATTTACCGCACAAATGGTTGCAAATTAAAATGTTTCGATGCTTTAGGAATGCCCTTTATAATTTAGTACGCTATTTGTTCTAAATTATTGCTAAGCTAAACTCGACTAAGCTCAGCTTAATAAGCTGCAAAGGGATTCATTGCCTCATCATGGCCCCAATGGTAAACTGCCAAGCCTTTTAAATAAGGGCCAACTACATACATGATCATTGTGAGTGAGTGAATCCAGTCATGATATTAAATCTATATATTGTCCTCTCTGCTGGAAGTAGATCGGAATTGTCTCAAGCCCATCTCGACACTCACTTATAAATTTGTTCAGTCTTTAAGCTGATGCAAAAAGATGCATCATACGTCCAGCTTTGGGCTAACATTTTCTCAGCTCTTCCAGTGTATTTCTGCAATCTATTGGTCAGTAAGAGGACAACAATTTAAATGTAAATTTCGAGCTATACCAAATGCACACAGATGTGAACTATCTCATCATCCTTCAAACTTCTCACAACAAAGTGCAACGACTTATACCGAAAACAAAACAGTTATGTCGAAAATATCATCTCAGGCTTTGCAAACACCAAGTCACAAGCGAAGGCAATAACTCTTCATATTGCCTTGCAATGCAATTATATGACAGCTATCATCAAAATGATCATTGACTTGAACACAGGAATCGAAAGCGAATCAAGCTGTTGTTCGGTCACTTCCATCGTTCAAGATGTGATCTCTCGAACGTGCTTCCATATTGAGGTTAAGTACAATCACAGTCGATGGGAGGGGTCCTCATCTTATTTAAACTTGACATTCGCTGAAAGTCCATTATTTGCCTCTACTTTGCCCCTCATTCCCTATAGCATGGTTGATTGAAAGCAAACACACATACACTTCGCTCAGTTTGGCTTTAAGTTGCACGTGAATGAAATCCACTGATTGAGGGAAGACGCTCCGGTAGACATAATCACTGCCTCCATGGGGGAATTAAATTCTCTTCACAACACAATTAAGTTCCACGGCACAATGAATAAATGATACTTGAGCGCAAAGACGCCCAGAAGATTCTGGCAAACTTTTGCAGTGAAAGCGATTGCGTCCACTAGACAAACAGCAAACCGGTCAGGCGTCCATTCGATCAGCAAAGAATAGACGAAAGAACGTGCTGCCCTTGGGGCGCACTTACATTAATCAAAACTACGAAGACGAGTGCCTGTTGTTCCACCCTCCAGGTGCGTCCTATTTATGGTCAAGTGCGAGGTATAACGGTCATTTGTCTTGTTTCGGCCCGGTCCATTGGAATAGAACAGTTTTCGCATCATCTACACCCAAAATCGTTGACCCCGGCTCTCAGGAATGGTATATAAGGCCTTATCTGTCTGCACGTCTCTGGAGTATTTCACTGAAAATGACGGCGAGACATTCTTGTACGCTTCTTCTGGCATTCGTCTTGTGCTGTGTGGTTCTAGTTGCGGGTAAGAAGTGTTTGCTCGAATTCTCTTCTGTTGGGGGGAGATTGAAAATTTTCCATTTTTAGAAGGCAACCCTGCACGAGTTGTGCAATTCGTTAGCCAACCGGAACCAGATGACTTCATCCCAGTCGACGAGAAGATCACCAAGGCAGAAGAGGACGAAGCAGAAGAGTACAGATTCCTCACCAACACCGGTACGGGAACTGCAACAGCTGCCGCCATCAACAACCTCATTACAAGGGAGCAGCAAGCTCTGGAGAAACTCCGCCCGACAACAACAAGCAGCAATTCGCTGTACTCCACCAACTCTGGCTACTCTACAAGCGGATCTAATGTGATCTACCTTAATACAGGCACCTCCACGACGTCGACGTCGGCCTCGACATCGTCGACAGGCATTACCCCCACAGTGATTTACGCAGGTATGAGTGCGAACTAGTCGAATCCTCGTTCGCCTCTAAAACAAGTTTCTTTTACAGGACGACGCAGGAGACGCCGCCCAGGGAACAGAAATCGCAACCGCAACAGGAAAGGAAACCGAAAGGGAGGACCTCAGGTCTATTTGGTCCGACCGCATTAAGGTGCCCCATAACCGATGTCACAACGTCTCAAAATATGAATAAATCAATAACCTGAAACATCAGGAGGTATCTGTTTTGCATTCGCAATGTTTTCGCGGGGATGCCATGCTGCTGGGCATGTTATTTTTTTGGCAGCTCGCACCGACCGCGACGCCGTGTGTGTCAATTATTCAAATAAGCCGATAGACATTCAACATTGGACGTGTAAGCATGTGGTTTTCCGATCAAAGTCCCGGCGATCAAAGCAGACTAGAACCTAGCCCGATTGAAGCCTGATGGGACCATTGGTCGCGTTGGTTTGACCATTGGACCATTCCTAATGAACTCGTCATTTGGTGGGACTAATTGATTTATCCACAGATTATGTGAGGACCGGTTTTTTAGTGGCCTTTTAATTATAATAGCTTCATATGTCACCCCCCCTGGTGCAGGGAATGAACACGAACGGCGAAACGAAGAGACGCCCGAACACATGTGTGTCCAAATAAATCCCATCACTAGTCCGCGGCCGCCGTCGTTGGAGATGCTCTCTCCCTTTTCCCATTTTCCTATTCCAGATCGGAGTTGTTGTTTACCTGAAATCATTGAGTACCTCCGAAATAAAAATTCAATCTAGCTCCAGCAGGTGTTTTCTCCGGTTGTGTTTGCTTGCTGATGCCGAGGCCGCTTCTGGATATGATGGCGGTGGTGCTGATGACCCGGTCGTTGTTATTGTTGATGTTAGGAATGGATTCGTAGCTGAGCCGGCTGGGTGTCTCACTCACTCTGTCCTTCGGTCGGATTCTGGGAAAAAGGAACGACGCGTCAGGAATGATTTATTGACGGAAAAGACTGTGGACCCGCACTAATTATCTTGTCCCAATTCTGTATCCGGCAGTGGAAAATCGAAAGGGGTTGCGTGTCCCGCGGACGTCGACTGGCGTATTCATGTCGTTGGCTATTGGAAAAAGGCTTTTCGGTAGCATTAAGTTAGCAATTGAACCCCTGAGATTTCTGCCTTTTCCTTCCTTCTTTTTGTTTTGGTTTTTTTTTTAACAAACCGGGTGTGGTTGGTGCGTTTGCGGGCGTTTGAAGGCTCCTCCATTTCTCACCAAACGGAAAGGATGAACATAATTATAGGAATCTAAGGTAACAAATCTGATTTGGGAAGGTCTCATCGAAGAAGGGTCATGTCAATAGGAGTGCAAACTCTCAAGCGGTGATGACACGTCTTTGTGTCTTCCCATAATTGGAGGTAGGACTGGGAGTGTGACTGCGGCAGACACACACTCGACATAATTAATAACTCGAGAGGTAGTTATTTGAGAAAAAATTGGGTGTCGGGTCCTTTCTTCTGGGGAATAGTGACAAATTGGAGTCGAAATGTGATGGAACTGGTGCCCTAATTGGCGTCGCATTAGTTGGTGATGATCAAAATAGTGACTATCAAATTAATATGGTTCGAAAAACAGCATCTGTTATTGTATTTTAAAATTTAGAAAAAAGACGAATGAGAGCTGCCGACAACACTGGTAGGGAATTATATGTCATTCTTTAAAGTTACACTTAGCTTTCGTTAGTCCAATTGTTAAACTCTGCTCTAAAATAAGAGACAGATAGCCAAAACAAGCAGGCCTAAGCCAGTTTGGAAAGTGCAGACCTCAAAATGCCAGCCATTCGATTGATGGGTTTGTCGATAAGCAAGTCAGACGGATTTGCGTCAATACAACTTTACACACGGACAACCAAGTGGCTTACATTCACAGAAAATAAGAGCTTCAGGTACTTTATCGAAAACGACGATGAAAAGTGGTGTGCGACTGATCGATAAGCAATATTTTGTTCCCTTAATTGTTGTTATGAGTATGAAACATATGTACGAGCTTTCAGTTATACGATACTACCAGTCACACAGCTGAACCCTAATAAGCATTACGAATAAGCGCTAGAGATTGTTCTACTTGTTACCACCTTTAGCGAAAAGCACGGAATTCTGCCATCCTGTCAGTATGGTTTCAGGCCTAAGCATGGTACAATCTACCCTTTTCGACTTCACCCGAGTTATTAATAAAAATGAAACAACAGCACGTCAGTTGGACATCGAGAAGGCCTTTGGTACCGTTTGAAAGAAAATGTTCATATTAAAACTTCTCATCTTTAGATTTCACTCTCATCTGCTAAGACTTCTATTAGATTCCTATCGGTTTGAGAGAAAAGTTCTGCGTGTGATCTTTGGCCTTGTTTGCGTTGATGACGTCTGTAGGAGAAAACGAACTGTACGCGGATGTCGACTGGTCGACTTCATGTCGTTGGCTATTGGATAAAGGCTTTTCGGTAGCATTCAGTTAGCAATTGAGCCCCATAGATTTCTGCCTTTTCCTTCCTCCTTTTTTTCGGTTTTTTTTTTTTTTAACAAACCGGGTGTGGTTGGTAAAAGCGATACAGCGGCGAGCACCTAGTTAAGCGCCTTCGGAAGCAACGCTGAAGACGAATATTTCAGAATATTTCATGTATAGCTTGAACGATATGGTGCGCACGAGTTTAAAAGTATCTCATCCACCTTGATGTGAGCGGCAGGCGAAGGATCGTACTGGCTGCAGAGGCATGTTGGTTGAAGCCCAGGTCCCCCCGGATTATAGCGCCAATCAAAGAAGAAAGAAACGTTGAGCAACCGTGTAACTATAAAGTGGTAAACCTTACAGAATATTAGGACAGCTGATGGTCATGGCTAACTTTGGCAGGTGCTGAAGCATGCTAATTGAAAAAAAAAAAAACGATCATTTCTATCTGGTAACCCACTATTCGTCTACTTAGGTAGCTAGATCGCGTTATTATGACAAATTATATTTCAAGCAGTTGGGATATAATTCCATCAGAAAGTTAAACTCAAAGTCCAATTCGTTGTGATTTAATAGAATTTCTCCTCGCACAACACACATTTTTCGAAAAGAAAGCACATTCCAGTTGCGTATCTTCAACCAAGGGGTTCAGAAATTCCAAACCATGGGCTTGAACTCGAGTTTTTGCCATAAGAATAAGAACACAGCAAAACAGGAACTGTGCCAACAGAGAGAATGCCTTTATTCAAACGAACCGCCCCCATGAACTCAAGTTCGAGGCCGATCTGCTTTAGCATACATACATTCTCTAAAGCACACTGAAAGTTTCACTTGGCGCACTTTTCTTTCATTTAGTTATTCACACAATCAAATATACACATGTTTACATGTGAAAAGGTGTCAGAAAAGGGTGCCACGGCGCGGTGGCGTCAGGCCAAAATTGGGTCACCGACACACCATCTATTGACATGTGCACCCACAAATGTGCTAGTGACTGCCGACGGGCGAGTGGCGACCGGCGACTGCCGACTGGTGGTGGTGGTAATTAATTTACATCTCATAGCGCTGACAGAGTGTGGGGAAACTTCAAGCCTTTGAAATAAATTGCTGCGTTTGTACGAAACGAGACTCACTTGTTGCATTGTTTCGCGCTGCTCCATTCCACACGTCCATGCATACCTACTGAAAATGGCAATGTATCCGTAGATGCACATAGATGCATGCGGCCCATTCAATTGTGCTGCGCATTTGATTTTGTTTCACAGCTTTTGCTCACCTGGGCTGCCACAGCCCGGCTGCTGGCGGCGATTATTATTGAAACAATCTTCCCACCCTCCATTAGCATTAGCATCCGCAATTGGGGCTTAAATCACCGCAAATAACTCTCGCATTCAAGATTTCATTTTCGCTTTCCGTCTAAGCCAGGCATGCAAAGCGCTCTGACTGCGGACTGCAGAGTGTGAAATGGAGAAGGGAGCGGATGCAGGGAACTTTTGTGTGAACTTATCTCCGATGTGAATGTGAGTGAATGAATTACGAGAAAGTTGCTCTATTGTGCCACTCGCACTCGGCCCCAGCGACAGGAATGCATTGCCGTTGTAGACCGTTGTAGTCGTATTAGGTTTTTAGGTGACGCTACGCTGTGGTATGTTGACAAGTCCCACGCGTTCTGGCTCGTGACGTACAATCAGCCATTTCCATCCAGAGAATATCAATATGAAAACGATAAATGTCGGGTGTGGAGGGCGGCTGAGACTTGACATGTGTCAAATTGCCACAACCGCATGCCTAGACGCCCATTCACGTCGTTCGGTGTTCGTCGCGCGCGCATTCTCTCCGCTAACTGACCCTATCGCGGCAGCTGATGGGGCACAGCAAAGAAAAATCGCACCGCACGATCGAGAAGTTTAAATCACTGTGGCTCTCCCGTACAGAGCGTAGCTGCTGCAGCATTCCTTGGCAGCAGGTGTTTAGCATAAGTAATTGATATTCCCTGGCTGGCTATAGAATTTCTATGCTCCCCCAGTTGGAGTGCTGCACTCGGCTGCGCCGATCGTCGACTTGTTGGCTTGCTGAACGGGTGGCGTTGGCACTGCCGGACTGCTTACTGGTTGGTGGAGAACCTCAGGTGTGTAATGAAGCCAAACCTGTCTTGGAAGTGCTCCTTTTTTCTGCTGATGACCGTTCCCCCTGTTATGCTGCAACAACTCGAGCAGTTAATCTGGCTGCTATGCCATCCTCGCGTCGCGTCGGTTGGAGAGTCTAGCGCCCTCTCACCACCACAGAACCAATTAAATCAGAAGCTTATGTTCCCATAAAATGAGAATTAAGTCGAACAGCTTGCGATCTTTCATAATTCCTGCTTCGACGCTCGACCTCTGATGGCTCGGATGGCTTGGGCTTGGGCGGCCAACTAAGTATGTATGTGTGTGTGGCATGGGCTACCCCACCTAGCCTCGAAAACACACGTGTGTGTGGGGACGTGTGGATCGAATCGATCGTCACTTTTATATCATTCTCTGTTCTCAGGGACGGCAGAGAGCGGCGTTGTATTCCGCGACATGATTTGTATGGACGGACTTTGTACGGAGGTGAATTAATGTGAATCGAGATCAGGATGCTAACTAGTCATTCCTTGGGACTATTATTATCTACGTTCGCGTCGTAAATAGTTGAATGTGTTCTGGTTTTTAAGTACCGTTCATTATGAGGGAATACAATCGGCTATTCGGCGGGTGACAATGGACGGTCAAGGAGTTGACCGATGGGATTAATGCTTGATCATTTAATTGCTTTCGAATGCAAGTCGTTTCTATCGTGAACCTGTCGTGTGCATGTCCACTTCGTTAACCCTTTTGGTGAACCCAGCATGACGCGCATGTCACGTTGCTTTTATGGTATGCAACCTTCTCGGTCCGAGTGAGCGTGTAATTTTTCAGGAGTACTGCTGAGCGCAGTGACACTTACGTGGTGTGCGTTATCTTGTCAACATGGTTCTACTCGAGCAATTTGGATAATCCATTGATATTATCATCGATTTCTGTCCGATGGAGTTAGCAGAATCCAGCTGCGTTCCTTCTTGGATTTGTGTCCTAGACGCTTACATAGTATTCGAGAGCAAGCACTCTACACTCGAGAGCTGTGCGCAGATGAAAGTTGTCGAAAAAGGAGTCCAGTGAAATCTCATGCTGCGATTTCCGTACGCAGATCATTTATTATCCATTAGCATAAATTCGGCTGACAGCTTTGTAGAGCCCCCTCTGCATTAAACAGTTGTGTAGAAGACGAGTTAAGATACCTAGGTGGCGACATGAATCTTGTGCACTGAAAGTTCAAAGAAAAGGATTGAAAAAGTTGTTGGAAGTGCCACGATGACAATATTGTTGACAGTGACCATCTGATAAAAATACGCGGTGTTGCCGAACTGCAAAATTATGTTAAATATTTTCTTCGTAGCAGCGAAGATCGTGTTCTCTTCAATCAGAATTACTAATAGGCAAGAAACAGAAAAGGAGGAGATTAAGGACAAAGGGGTGAACTGTAGCTGCCATAGAAAATACTTTAACTCGACGAGCTGGAGTTAATCAAGTATCGGTCCTGAGGCCATTTTACATCTGACTTTCACAAGTGGCAACGTTAGTTCTTATTGGGTTAGGGTGCTTGCACAACGAGAAACCAAAACACCTTGGCTCAAAGCAATCAGAAGTTTCAGAAAACGTTTTGCAATTTATGTGGTCTTGCGCTTGCCCATTAATGACATTCTTTGCATTCTGCACAGATAATCTGTCGAATATTTGCAGAAGTCGCCGCGATCGCAGGCTTTCAGAAAGCTGAAGTAATTACGTCAAATTCGGAAAGAAGTGGGCTATGTTCGTCACTAGTGAAACTACCGACGATAGAATAACAACGAATGCGGCAGTTGTCCCGGAACATTCTCGCACACCTATACTTTTGATACATAAACCAAAAAGTACCAATAACTGCCTTTGCGTTGGTCCTTAAATTCGCCATTATTAAAGTAGTGTAGTACTGTCGTAATAACAGCGACTCATTAAACGAGGAAAATGTCTGCAAGTAAGTTATGAAACGATGTGCATTAGTGCAGATGTTTCCAGTCGTAAACGAACCATTTGATCACACATTCGTATCATGTACCTTTCAAAAGACAAGACTGAGTTTTCAAATCAATTAAGAAGAAAAAAAAATACAAAGTAAAAAACATAAAAAAAACATTCCCCATCTAAGTAAGTCTCACAAAACCACATTTGTCAGCGACTCTCAAGAGTTATTTTTGGATTTGATTCGAATTGATTGCTCAGCCACCCACGCACCAACCGAAGCACTACAGCAAACACTTCATGAAATAGCTGTCAGACTGCTTCTCATAACATGACAACTAAACGTTACCAAATACGTTCATCGTCACTATATAAACACAACCTTTTCCTCTAGCGACTCAACCTTCAAGAGTTACAACTCAAAACTTGTTGCAGATAGATGGATGAAGTATTGATGAAGCAGGTAAGAAAATAATAAGCTTACACGGCTGCGTACTGCGCTCGTCGACGGCTCCACGATTGTCAAGTGATGCAATTTGACAGCTGACAACTGACAGTTCGAGTTGTATGAGCAATTCACATTCAGAGTCAAAAAGTAATGTTACTTTTTTGTTTCATTAACATGTGCTAAGCATATGCGTGTCGTCACATATCCTCCAAGTACCTCTCGCCAAGCCGCACGGAGTTTCGAAAGAGTGTCACAATTCAGGGGGTCAACTTACCGAAGAAGCAGATGTGTCCGACTGCCTCAACAAGAGAGGCAACAGAGACAGATCCTTGGAAATTATGCGACTGTGAGTAAGCCGACATCGAGAACACGGGAGGTTACTGAAAATTACTGAGAACTGAAAGCGGATGAAGATGATCCAGCGCGGAGCTTGACGTCTAGCTCGGAGAACCTGTGAAAGTGGAGTTAGAAGGAATAAATTTCGACCATGCCCCAACACGGAGTCGTATTTTGAATCTAATAAATGGCCACAGCTGGCTGGGTCGTAAAACAACTCTGATGGCTTTCAACTATTTATGTATTCTGAATGAGTATCAGCTGCAGTAGAGGTCTGGGATCAGCTCGTAAAGGAGCACTTAGAATTTTATAGGCCACCACCTATTGTCGGTCATTGAGAATGTTCCGACAGTTTCATTGTCAAGGGAAAGCTTTTAGTTTGTCATTTATGGATGTGCTCCTTTGGGATCCGTGGCACATGGTGGGGAGAACTAATTAACCCGCCAAAAGTCACCATTTCGGATTAGGTATGAAGACGTATATTTCCACTGCGTTTGGGGCTTTTAACTTGATGGCTCGGATCAGCCGAAATGTGAACGGCAATATTACATTATCATTGTAGCCATATTTGGGCATTTGAAGTTTGACCACCAGTTTAAGTGAGTGTTCAAAAATATGCTAAGGGCTTTCGCCTTGAATTCGATTTGTGGTGGGTACAGGAGAATGCTTCAATTGAGGTTCACAGGAAGTAAAATCACTCCTCGGCTTTTATGTGGGAAAGGTGAAAGTGAAAGCCTGTCCGTTCCCAGGATGGGCCTGATTTATGTAATATAAAATTTCTACTATTGCTTCACACATTAGTTCAGAGTTCAGAGACGTTTTTATGTCGCTTCGAAGCACCCACGTGTTTTCATTATTCACTGCACTGCTAGGATTTCAAACAGACGAGGTGTAATAAAACGACATACAACATTCCTTGAGTATGTCATATGAAAGTGAATGGGTGGGACAAGCCGAAATAGTCTACGTTTCTCATTAGACGGGGCCGTATGAAGTGAGTTCTATGCACATGTCATGTGGCATTATGAACATTTTTTTCGAAAATGTTCAATAGCAACCATAAAATAAGCATATAAATACAAAAAAGTCTGAAGGTAACTGATTCATTTTTGGGAAGCGATCAATGAATATCAGGGAACTCTGGTTTTGGTCAGAAGTTCCTTGATTTCTGATGGCATGGAGATATTGACTTTCGTAGGCTCAATACGTAGTTTTTTTTGTGGCTTTACATTGCTGTGTAATGGGATCTGATATGTCGAACTGGGTGCCGTGAAATAACGCCGAGCGAAATAAGGCCGAATTCCAGAATTCGGCGTTATTTCACTTTCATAAAGTGAAATAATGCCGAATTTTAGAATTTGGCATAATTTCACATTGACAAAGTGAAATAACGCCGAACATTGCTTGTGAAATAAAGCCGAAGCAAATGTTTCCACAATTCGGCATTATTTCACTTTCTTAAAGCGAAACAATGCCGAATTCAGAGAAAAGGCAAAAGAATCAGTAAAGCCAACTGTACTTGTTAGAAAAACAAGTGAACTTTACCGTAATCAATGTTTGTTGATTGTAACTCGATGTGCAGTCATCTCATTAGTTGATGAACTTTGAGTGATACACATCGTTTAAATGGCAAATTTGGGTGAATCAGTATTTGTATATGAAATCTGTGAAGGTTTTAGAAAGGGAAGCGAACTTTTGTACATACCCGAAACAAAGCAACTTTATAAAATTAAATCAAAGTCTAGATTGTGTAAGAGATATACGTGTTATAAGAGTGAGTGTAATGCAAGTGCAGTTGTTGAGTTTAACAATGAAAATTTAGTTAGAGTTCCAAAGGTAAGTGCACCGCACAACCATTCGACGCAAGAAGACCTTCGCGGTAAATTAAAATTATTAAGCGAAATAAAAAATGAATGTGCAAATGTTTCGCTCAAAAGAAGTGGTATTCGCGAAGTTTGTGGAAGAGGTGAAACTAGTGCGTCTGTTCAGTTTGGCAAAGTTCGGCGACAACTTATAAACATCCGAAACAGTTCGTTTCCTAAAGCCCCCACATCTGCTTCAGAGATGTGTGCAATTTTTAAGAATCGAAGTGTGATGCATGATTTCGGTATGTCTCGGTACAAACGTAGTGAGCCATTCTACAGGAGCACTGTTATTGAACCGGGATTTTCTTACACTATATTTATGTCTCCGACAATTTCTGAGGAAATTCGGAAGTTACCGGACGGGAGCCAGAAAAATTATCTTCTGGACGGCACTTTTAGCATTGTCCCATCTTGCGGATATAAACAACTTTGTTTAATCCATTTTGCTCACGACGATCATGTAATATTAAATATTATATTAAGATTTATATGCATTTAATGAAATTTTACTTGTTAGGTTTACCCGTTCATTTATATTTTAATGAGCAATAAATCGGAAAAAATGTACCTGCACGCATTTCAGTACATTGAAGCCAATTTGTTCAAATTTTGCCCAAGCTCTTTTGTCACGGATTTTGAAAAAGGCTTACGAAATGCTTTGCAGAAAATATTTCCGTCTGCCAAATATACAACCTGCTGGTTTCATTTCTGCCAAGCTATTAGAAAAAAATCATCTAAGCTGCCAGGATTCTTTGCTAATATAAATAAAAAGAAGGAGGCAAAGCGCCTTTATCGCAAATTTTTAGTTCTTCCTCTGTTAAAACCGATGGATATGGAATCGGCGTTTGAACTTCTGAATAACGAAGCAAAAGGTGTGCAGTTTAAAGTAAAAGGAGAGTGTATATTTAAAAATTTTTTAATATACTTCAGAAAGCAGTGGATAGAAAGGGTAAGAAAAAAGTCGATCTATTTAATTAAACACTTGCATAGAATTTGAGAAAATAATAGTACTCCGCCGAGAGTTTTTACTTATAATAGTTAAAATAACAGTTAAGTTCTCGACCATTCTATTTATTTCAGCATTTAAAATTTGAAAAAAATAATAGTTCGAAATTCGCGCGAATTTCGAACTATTATTTTTTCAAATTCCAGAAATATAAATAGTATTTTAACGATTATAAATAAAAATTCTCCGCCGTTCTATTTATTTCAACATTTAGAATTGGTAAAAATATACCTTTTATATTAAAAATATTGATGAGACTTTAACCGTAACATCAAATGAATTTCTTAATTGAATGCAAACTTATATATATGTATATATGTGTATGTTTAGGAAACTCCTTCAGCTGTATCCGTGTTCAGGTCTCATATGAGAACAACAAGCGCTGTTGAAGGGTACAATAGTCGACTAAGCCGGAAGTTGGCGAAATTTGGAAATTTTTTCAAGTTCGTAGACTGTCTTCTGGATGAAGATGTTATAAAATCTAAGGAATTTATAATGTCAATTGATGGCACATTCCAAATCTTTGAACCACCAAAGAAAAAATTCAAAGACAGGGGACAGCAAATTGAAGCGGCTTTAATTAAACTGGAAAAAAAACGTATATCAATCCAAGACTTTCTTAACCAAATGACAAATGAAAGTAATAATTTGCTTTCTGAAGGCTCGTTAATTGAAAGTGTAAGCAGCGAAGATGAAGACGATTTGAATCCAGATGATGTAGAACCGGATTATTTTAATGTTGATGATGTGTCTCTATTGTGCATTATATGTTGTAAAAATGCTCGAACTATCCTTCTACAACCTTGTAATCACTTCAAACTGTGTTTGAACTGTTATACAGGATTGTCAGACAAATATTTAAAGCTAAATAATCCAATTCTTTGTCCAATTTGCAGGCAAATTGTTCAAAGTACCACCAAAATATATTGTTAAACTCCGATATTCTTAGCTATTGTTTCCTAGATTTTCTTTTGTTTATTAGTATTGACACATTTAAGTTACTGGATAGGTATCTTAAAATCAAAATAAATAGTTTAAACTTCGTTAAATAAATAAAATGAAAACAGGATGTTGAATGGGTTTGAGTACGTGTGAATACATTCACACGGTTAATTTTCAGGGGTGGAAATCTGAAAAAAGGTAGGAATCTTTATCTGAATGTATTTATAAATGCAAAGCGAAATAAGGCCGACTCGGCTTTATTTCACTTTAGCAAAGTGAAATAAGACCGAACATTAAAATTCGGTTTTATTTCGCTTTCACAAAGTGAAGTAACGCCGAATTCTGGAACTCGGCGTTATTTCGCTCGGCGTTATTTCACGGCACCGTCGAACTGAAGTGACAGGGGATCTGGTAAAGGAATATTAAAGAAAAGAAATGCTGATTTTGTGATGAATAATTACTGTTAAAATTGTTCGATTGCTCCTTTGTTATGGAGAACTCAATCCGACTGGTTGGACAAAGGAGAACAGACAAATCTCCACCATTTTGTTCGATGCATACAGTGGCTCTTTTAACCAAGGCGAGGACTGCGTGATGTTATATCGAAGGATGGTCATGTCGAATGGCCGCTTGATTTAACACCTCTTTTTTGGGACATTAAAAGTTTTAATATTGAGAGGGGGAACGATAGTCGTTGCCTTCGAAATGGATGTCTGAGTCAAATTTGGGTCTTCAACAAAATCAGAGATCACTAAAAACGAAACGAAAGAAAGAAAGTCCTCATTGAAAATTCAGAAATTAAAATGACGTGGTACGTGCGATGGTGCCATATTGTGGTGCAAAACACGTTGGGTTATCATTGCGCAGTCTGCAGAAACTTAAAGATAAAGAAGGTAATATTGCCTTTCTTGTGGATGGATCACACATACGTTTTAGTGTTTTATATATACTTTCTGAGTTGGAGATCAAATTAAAGACCTGTAGCGGATATGTCAAGACCAGCCGTCCGGGGTCAAGACACAGCACGGGCCAAAGGTATAGAGGGAGAGAGAGAGGAAGTACCTGTGCACATTGGTCTTAAACATCTGCGGATTGTAATCTATGGGGAATATTGAGCTGGGAAGAGCATTCCATATTCGTGCGGTGGGGCTAAAAAACGAGTCTCTAAATTTCACTGTTCGTCCGAAAGTAGGCTTAAGGGTAAACTGATTTGCATTCCTTGCAAGACGTGTATTGCGGGTGAATTCAAGGAGAGGAGGAATGCAATTGGCTAGCTCACTTAAGCATCGTTTGTTTAAAATATTTTTAAAATAACGATAAAAAACGATAAAATAACGATAAAACACGGACAATGAAGACACGGTACGTCGATGTTCAAGCGAGTCTAATGAACCCGCGACGTATTGAGAGACAACTGGAGACTCTTTGAACTGCGTGAGCTCCTATGGGATACGTGTCCTAAACGTAAGTTCTTCTTTGGCGTTTTATCTCACCTCCTGAAAACATTCGTTAATAACCTGATAGGTTCTTATCCAAACTTTACACTATGGTGATTCCGAAGAAGACCGGGAAGGGCAAAATCGAAACCCTTCACATATTGGTCGTTTTCGACAACGCTTTTATGTGCTGTACAACGCAATACTCTTCAAACTGAGCAAGATGGCGACTAGGCCAGAACGTCACCGTAGACAGCTATAATTTTGTGGTAGTAAAGACGCACTCGTTCGAGTTATGAATGAACAAAAATTTCAGTATTTATTCGAGAACTTTTTCAGCAATAGTCAGCTTGAATATTAAGTCTGCCAGCTAAATGGTCGATAGTTACACAGCATTTGAACACAAACAATTGTAAAAATTCAGCATCATCGGAAATTGTTTGCATGCATCCTCTGAGACACAGCTTACGTCTCATTTTCGCAAATGCCCACATTGCCTCCCCCGCATTTGTCCGAAACCACAACGTTGTTCTCCTAAGGCACACTTGAATAAATAAACAAATCAAAGAACTATTAAACGCACGTATCCCATCAAGAGAATTGCATAACTGAGACTAGGAGTGTGTCATTTGATCCGAGACCAAGCCAAGCCATCTCTGACTCTGAGTTGGCTTCATCTCTCGCATGCCAATCCATTAAATGCACTGCACAATTGAGTGCATGTGTGTGGTGTGGCTTCCAGGAATAAACGAATGAACGGAACCAAACGCCCGAACGAACGAACGAAACGCTCGCACATCAGACAAAGCAAGAAATCTCATTTTATCCTCACAATTTGCTGCGAATGCATCTGCTCAGATGCTCTGTTTCTGCTCCTCCGGTATTCCCTGGAGACAGACCCGAGATTTCTTCGTTCCTCATTCCGAGTTTGTGTGTTTGTTGCATTTGTTTAGCAGTTAGAGCTTGTCATTCCTCGTAATGGATCCGGAAAGGTGAATATCGCGTTCGCAAAGCAATGATAAATCTATTAATATCCCCATGATGATGGTGAAGAAGAAAAGTATCCGTCCGCCATCCGGTTTTTAAATGCAGTTGAACCTTGGCTTCCCTACATACAAATAATGACTTGGTGCTATTTCACTTCCCCCCTTTTCACTTTTTTTTTCTTTTTGCTTCTTTTTTGTGTTCGTTCTCCTTTTCGTCAGTCCATCCGTTCGGCAGGGCAATGCAGCTTTCGCGAGATACGCGCTCCAAGATGAGATGATGAAGCCATGAAGGTCGTTGAAGCCAAATGCTGTGATGGCGACGACGATGCTGTGATGATGCTGACGAGGAGGAGGCCAGACCCCGCGATACGAAGTTATTGCGCGTGCCCGAATCGAGCCGATGCCCGATTCGGCTCTTCTGGACTTATCTCAGTCGCCCCTCAGCCGATCGCAACTGCTATCTGACGACTGGCGATCGCTGTGTCTCTGTCCCTGTCGCCGTCGCTGTGTGCTGAGCAGTTGAGCTGCTGGGCTGGACGCTTGCGCAGTGCGCACGTAACCTGCATCGGTCGTGTGTTATTTGTTGCCCAGCCTACACAATTTGTTCTACTTTACGTCTTGACGATCTTTCCGATCCGGCTGTGTGCCTTTTGTGGACGGATTTGATCTTTTTTGTGTTTTGTTTTGACAGATATGCTCGTTATGATTTTCTTTTACGTCTCATTCTTGTGGCCATGCGCACGGTGGCGGCTTCTGGCATTCTAGCAGTTTTGGATGATGGGGCAAAACTTCGAAGCCACCTTCGCCGCCACCACTACCACTGCTAGCACAATGGCATTCGCCTAATTAGCCCGTGTGTGGAAAATGTCAGGGCCCAGGTGATTTACGGGGTGAATTCAATTAGCGAGGATCGTTCTCGTGTGCATTGTGTTATCACAGAGACTTCCCGACTTCCTGGGGTTTTCAATTTTGTCAGCCACCGGAGCAAACGCGCGCCGCTTGATTGTTTGATTTTCGATTTTTCCGTAACTGCGTGGTGGCTCTTTGTGATGCAAATCAGTGTGGCTGTGGTAGCGACTAGCGACAGCCGCGACCTTCCGACTTTCTGGTCGTTTTTTGTTTGACAAGTTATTGACATACTGCTGGGGTCCCGTCCACTAGACACTAGACGTTTGATGTAGCCACATAACGAGTTGCTGTTTTTCATGTGTGTGTGTGTTTTTTTATTCGTCGTTTTGTTTTGGTTTCGAGGCCCGTGTGGGCGTTCTTAGGCTTACAACGTGTTTATTAGAAGAGTTTCGCGTATACGTTATATCGGGTCTAATTTATGCACGCTGGCAGCGTTAATTTGAATGTTTTCCGATCCGGACAGGTGGCGCCTGTGTGTCACAATTGCAGACAACCTTACAGATATGCGGAACGAGCCATGCCAGTGCTCTGTCGTAATGAGTTATGCTTGGAGCCTGCGGACTGACGAGTTTTCGCGAAGTTCCTCTCTTCAACCGGCTACAGGGAATCGTCAGGCAAATCTTTAAATCGCAAATAAATCACCACGAGCTGATGCGTATGCTGAGACAATGAAAAATACAAATTATGTAAATTCTAACGACTTTCATTATGGAGCCAGTTCAGGAGTCTCAAGCGCTCAATTTGGATCAGTCCGCGTTTCGCCGTGTGGACAAGTGAGATTTTTATTGGATAAGATTTCTCTACGATAAAAAATGAAAACATTAAAATATCTGGAATATGGTAATCGGCTTACAGCCGCAAATGCGTCTACCTCACAACCGGTCGGTTTAAATTAACGACTCTTGTATTGTGTATATTTTTGTTTACAGAATCGACAGTTTGGCGCTCGCACGGGCTCGAATTAAACAATTACCGTGGTATAGTGCTAAAAAATATGTAATTACATTGAGAAATTGTTTAATTATATGTTACATCATGTGAGGGCTTGTTTTTTTCATTCATGCGAGCGGATGGACGGGATGAAACAGGTGGCATAGGGGAGCGTAATACAGGGTGTCTGTGATTTGCTTTAATTGCATATGTCCATATTTACTCGACAATTTCATGCAGAGTGAGCTGTAACCAGCCCCATGCTAAACGAAAGTCAATAGATCGATTGACCATCCTGGGTGGTGGGCAATTCAATTTTCTCGGAAAAATACCGGGTTTTACTGGAAGGGAATTTATGTTTTCGTTTCAGAACCCTCTTTTGTTTGACTTAACCACGGTCTATGCGGCTGAATCGATTTGGTTGATATGAATAAATAAGGTCATGAGGTATGTCAAAAACGGAATTCAAGTGAATATTATATTTGTTGATATGATGTAGAAAGCGAGAAAATGGGAAGGGCTTTTAAGTTCATAGGTAGCCCCTCATGGTCGATGAGGCGTTACCTAGGAGTGAAACTTAATGACATTCAAGTGATGTTTTAAAAACTGTCTTTAAAAGGTGTGTGTTTTTTTTTCAAGACTATCTATATAGGCGTAAACTAGAAGTGCACAAAAAAATCAGCGACGCTTGATAATTTATCAGAAAAAACTTGGCAGCACAGACTCTTTTAATGGCATCTGTGGCAGTTAGCTGTTAGAAATTTGGAAAAAATAATATGGGCACGGAAAAGCAAAACATGTATTCCTTGTTTTCAATATGCTCCTGGATGAAACCAACAGGCGTTGTGAAAGCGATGAAGCCGAATTGTAAGAGGTGTTTTCTAAGTCCCAGTTCTAAGGAACTGGAGACCACAATAAATTTGATTAAACTTTATTTTGCAAATCGAAATGTGTTGCAAGAAACATACCTAATGACTAGTGTTTTCTTTTCAGCTGGGTCCTGTATTAAACGTTTTCTTTACAAGAATTGCTTGATGGTGAGACCTCGAAGTTGATTGAAAACGTTTTTTGCGGATGAGCTCCTCTACGTACATTTTTGTGAAAGGATGGCTAAACATATTCTTGTCCATGATGGCTGTAAGCCTCCAGTTACAAAGTTAAGCTTGAACGTTGTTCACTTGTAAGCCACATTTAAGGTCCGTCAAGTAGACCTACAAAAAACTAAGCAGATATGTATAACAAAATAATGAAAACAGAATATTCATCTGGAAGCTTCTCTCCCTCCGCCGCAGTTCACGTGAACATCAAATGGTCAAAAAATCCTCTTGTACTTGTGCATGGATTTATTTTTTTATTTTCTTAAGAGTGAGTCTATGGCAGAATTTGACCTATGGTTGTAAAAGAAGTGTTGTAAATGTGGAAAATTCCAAAACAATTTCTTCGAGTCACTGATAATGCTGTCTAGAAAAAGCTCTCCAATTTGGCCGTTCCGAGTCGGCATAAAACTTCCACTCGTGCGAGAACAATACCATGCACAAACCGAGTGGTTGCTAAGAGGCCCTCTACGGGGTGTAGTGCCACCCATGCCATAATACCCTTCATTCTTTATAAACGTTCGCGTTGTTTCGAGTCCTGCCGTCAACTACGGTTCTTAAATCTTGATTTCTCATACTGCTCTATAAGAAGAAGTTTGAATCGCAAAGTATGTGCCATACTCAGACGTCATGGAGGCCGAAATTCCTACATTGTATCATTCACAACCTTAGAGTATGTAGTTCAATTGATCACATAATGCCAGTCAAGTGCATATAAACCATTCAAGCGCAATTAAGACTAGTCGATCAAGAATGCAAGTCACTGTTCACCTGTAACAACAAAAGAAGTATGCTATTTCTATCGCCTGAATTTGATGAAATTCTACTTGTAATTTCAAAGCGCACAACTCATACAAATTTGTTTATTTCCAACAGGCTACCACCAATCATCAATCTATTCAATTTCTATCGAGTGCTATGCTAGTGGCATAGCATTGGAAATATGTACATGACCGATGGATTGCAATTAAGGCCATGAAAACACCAATTCCAAAGAGACCAATAAGGATTTGCGATACCATCGATAGTTGCCACAATGTTTGCATTTGACACCAACCGTAAGGTCGTCAAAATGATGAAAAAGAATCCATCCGAGTCACCGAAGTAGTGAATAAATTCGCGTGCGTTTGTTAATTTTTCGCAATTTGTGCGTTAACTTGTGTTAAATGCTAGAATGAACTGCGGGAGGGGTTAATTCACTGAGCGTGACATTTACGAGGATAAACATTTTAAGGCCAATTTTTTTTAAATGCGATGTCTGATGTCATGTTTATTTTGATGGACTATCCACCAGACGAGTATCCCATTAAGACCTAAATGAGGTACTTGCAAGGAACTAGGTGTAGAGCCATGACACTTGAGGACGAGACCGATGCAAGGAAGGGAGCGAAAAATGAGTTTTACTGTGGGTATTGGTCCAAATGCTAATACCAGCAAGTGCAAAAATAAACGACCTCAAGACACATAACATGTTTAGGGCCACTCAATCTTTTCTATCAGTAAACAAAAATTAAGGTCCATCGCATTCGTGATAGAAAAAAGCACAATGCAAGCTAGATCCAAGTCCAACTTAAACTTTTCTAAGAAATGTATGAGTGGCGCTACAGGACGTATAGGGATAATACCTCGTTCTCCTACGAATAAAAGGAACCTGCAGGTTTATGCCGACTCCGACCTCAAAATTTTGAGAAGTCTTTTCTACACAAACAATTACTATCCTATCAGCATTGTCAGTGACTCCAAAGAGGTGGTCCGAGAAAATTATTTTGCTTCCTTTTTCTCGTAAGGAGATTGTAGAGCTGTAGTAGTCGTAGTTACTGTTACTTTCAGAAAAACTTCCCAGTCCTTAATCTCGCATGTGTGACAATTAACATCAAATTGCAGGGCTTTAAAAGGCCAACCGATACTCCAGCAAACTGGAGACAATGAAATTAAATACCGAATCCATGTCCACATTCTTCAATAGTCGTTTAACGCATAATAACGATCAAATTGATTCAAATGCAGACATGCGCATGCATTAACCGGAATGCTCGTTCGTATCTCTTGTCCAAGGTCCGAGAAGGTCGTTGAGAATTTCAAATCAAGTCGCGACGGCGGCGCGGCGCCTCATTGTCATCACAAGCTTGCCGCGGAAAGTGATCATCGTCATCACACGCCACCGCTGTAAGAGCTGGTTTCGTAAAACGAAAAATCTCTCCGAAAAAAGACCGAAGTTAACGAGTAGAAAGTGCAACGGTGAATGCATTAACACAAGAGTTGACATTGCATAATTGAATTGAAGCCCATGTTGCAGCCTTATCTTTGGCCAAGTCAGTCCATGTAGATCTTGCATGCAATGAACCTCCGGACCCTCAAGACCGTTCTTATCTAAAGTCGTTCTTCTTTAGGATTTGATTACTCGACTTATTGAGTCAGATCTTCTCTACTCGCGAATCACAACAATTCATTTTGTTTTTCTATACGAGAGGAGAGGAACAACAAAAACAAATGGACAACTCTCTGATGCAGTTCTCTTTTCAACTGAAGAGTAGACGTTCTTCCAGTTTTCCAGGAGGAATACACCGAAATCCAATGAAGAGCAGATCCAAAGAGATTCCCTTTCATTCTCTTCGGGCCAATGCTCTCTTGCAATCGTATAGGGCTGTTTTCTCTCTCCCTCTCTCTTCCAGCAGTCAGGCCTGTTTGCTGCGGTGGTGGTGTTAGTGGTAGAAGACTGTGCTTCGACTTCAACCGCGCTGAGGAAATGAATTTCAATTCGAAAGAACACTTTGCATCGTCGTCAGTCAGTCAGTCGATAGATACACTTGGTAATCAAATGGTGCGAAGCGTTTGTAGTGCGTGTGCCGTGCGGATTATTTTCTCTCATTATTAAGTGTTTTTTTTTTCTTTTGTTATTTCTGCTCATTTCATACCCAAAGCAACTTTGCATTTTTTATTTCAAATCCAAGCGGATCAGAGGTGAACAAATTGTGCAATGAAAGTGAAGAACCGTTTCAAACCATAGATAACTTAAAAATCAAACAATTATTCATCGAACGGATGCACAGTACAGCGTGTCTTGTTGTCTTGTGCCGTACCCCAAGTCATCGTACCCAGTTAACCGTACCTTCTGAATATTAATGCAAAACGGGGTATTCACGTTAAACTATTGTAAAGTGCCGGCTCTGTCCCAAAACAAACTCTGGCCGCACTCCCCCAAGGGAGCAGCAAACAACAATCGTGAACCGGGTTCTTTGAAGATTCAGTTGCCATTTGGTTCTTAATTCGTTTTGCATCTTCTACCCATCATTTGTCAGCGCAAAGAAATTCTCTCTCAATACAGAAAGAAAAGTAATTAATTATAAAGAAGAAGAATAACACAAGTAACACAAAGCAAGAAAAAAAGGAAACGAAAGAAAGATAGAAAAAAAAATGAAAAGAATGTTGTACGTCCTCCATTCGAAGCGTGTATGTGAACGGAAGTGAGTGCGTAGAAAAGCAAAGGCGAGTGTGAACAGGATATGTAATGCTGCTTCCTGTAAAAAGTTTTGAAAATCATCATCATTATCATTGAGTCATGCATTGATCAAGGATTAACAACTCTGCTTACTACACACATTTTCTGAACATCATTTCGGGGAATAATCCACAGAAAAAAATAAAATAAATAAAAAAAACACAAAAGGATACACTGTGTCGGTCTCGAGTGTCCTGTGCGTGTGTGCAGAGCAGAGCTTATCGGAGAATCTGCCGATGAATAGTATTGGATTTTAAATTCAGCAACGGTAAGCGATAAAATATTCGAACATATATTTTTTTCCTACATTCTGTTTGCCAAATTGTATAAATTTTGTGTATGGATGTTCTTTGAAAGGGTGCTGCTTGCTTAGCATATGACAATCGATGAAAAGGGTACAAGCATGTGACAGTTTGCTTATTGGGTTAGGGTGTCACAGTTTGTGCATTATGTGGGCTTAATCTCCAGTGGATTATGTTCTTTTTTGGAAGTTTTGTCAGCAGGGGAAGGACATTACTAATGATTGTTCGTGTGTATAGATGCGGCGGATCGACAATGATAGCGGATTGCAGACAACATGTGGTGGCGGCGGTGGCGTGAATGCTTACTTCTTTATTTTCTGCTTGAAAAGGCCAGGATTGTCCCCTTCCGGCTCATTAGTCAGGGCTTATTGACGTTTGACTAGACTTATCGCTCATCACCGGAGGCTTACACACAATACGTTTGCAGTGTTTGGAGAAGATTCTTGTGGAATTCGGTGAGCTTTGGGTATTTTTAGATGAACACTTGTTCAATAGATTAGCCCGTCATCATTTGCACCGTTTGCGGGTGTCTTTTGTTTGCATTCATAGTCCAGCTTATACCTTAAGTTCTGCTTTGCATAAGTCGCCAAGACGTCTTTCTTACCCGGCGGCTGAAAGAGATTCGTTCATGTCAAGAAACTCATAAATCAGGACCGCTTGTGTTCGGCTAGAAAAGCGTCTGATGTTTGACAAGATAAAATCTATTCAAATTTATTTCAAGGCGTCAGTGAGTCAATAGTTCTTTGAATGTTAACATCTTTATGGTTTTGTATACAAGACATTGCCCTTTTAAGGCCGATTTAATGACTCATGGCGTCAAAATAAAGTATTTGATGAGACTTCGAGCAGCAAATAGTTTGTTTGTAACACATTCGCGAAGCAGTTGATGAAATGTTGATGTATTTATTTGATATCACACCATATGCGTAAGCAGAAATTATATAGCATCACCAGACCTACTCTTGAGACTGCATCGAAACACGTGGGATAGCAGTCAATTAAAAAATCACATGTCCAGTAGTTTCAACTGCGAATTTTTAGCCTTTCGGCCCTCAATGCGACCAGTCTTTGAAGCAAGCCTGTGGGGTCAGGTGAAACAACAGCCCAGCATGCTCCCTAGTGACAGATCAGTGATGCCAAAACACCGAAAATCAAAAGATCTTCTTGTCACTCTACATGCGGCCATGAGTTTCTGCCCACAATGCCTTGGAATCAATATCCAAATGCCACCTAAAATCCAAAAGAAATATCTGAAATATGATAGGCAAGCTACACAAAATTGTCCCCCACTGATCATAGTAACCCACTGCTTAACATAAAAAACACATCGGTCAAATTGGCCACCCCTGCAGCACTCCACCCATCAAAATGATTAAATCTACTTGTATCTATGAAAAAAAGCCTCCCTAATCGAATAAATTTGCATGAATCATGCATTTAATCCAACTGTCTGTAGTCGACTGTTTATCTTGGAGAAATTTGAAATTTGTTCTCCACTCCATTTTAAGTGGCAAACAGAACAGTACCAGTATGTATGTGTTAATGCCAAATATCACTGAGCACCCATGGGAAAGTGCTTAGTTCTACAAAGTTTTAAAGTTCTGGCATTTCTGCATGTGGGTTGTTAACCTAGTTATCCACTTCTCAGTTTCCTACCGACACACGAACATACATTAATGTATCCTCTTCCTCACGCATTGGATTCCATTTACTTATTTTAAAGTTATTAAAGTTGGAGCAAACATAACCATAAATAGGATACAAACTCGCAAGTCTGAGTGAACTGGAGAAAAGCAAAGTTAAATCGTATGCTACAGTTGACTGACGAGTGATGAGTGCTGATGACTGTGACCTTAAGTGCTGTGCTAATGAGCGAGCAACTGCATTGGAAGTTGAATGTTCTGCACAGGATCGAATCTCTGTATGATATCATACTTTCTACAGCAAGCCATAAATTATCTAATATTCGTTCTAACGACACTTAAACCAGTTTGGCAATTAAAAATAGATGCTGACTGTGCCTACCACTATGAAAAAGCACTGCAGGCAGTACAGGTTTTTGTGGTTTAAAAAGACGACAACGATGAAGTGAGTGCACTGCTTCCTGTGTTGTTTCTGCTCATAAAGCCGTTCCGTTGGTCCCTAACGATTGGTGCACGTGTGACGTAATGACATTAATCCCCTTCACCATACATTTAATAATTTTACGTTCTGTTGCAGTGGATCTTGCTTATTTTTGTGTTGTCTTTGAAAAGTCATAAATGTCATTCGTTATAAGGTTCACTTCGGTGTCACCCATTTGAAGGGTTATTGAACTCTTTGATTTGACAATTGGTATCAGTTTGAATGAATTTGACACTGACGTTCGAAAATCAACGACATCATGCTCACAAAACGTTCATTTCAAATCATGAAGTGAAATGATTTATGGACATAACACTATTTTCCTTCCTCGTGTAGTATTCACCAGGTACTCCTATATTTGCGACAACATTTTTTGACAGATGTCAAAGTAGTAAATAATCTAGTCAGACTGCGTTGTTGGTTTCAAGGTTATTGAAGTGGGAGGAATGTATTTTCCGAATCTCTTCTGCCGCAGACTATATTGCGCCCTGATGTGAATCAGAATGTGCATTATTCTCCAATTTGAACACAAGAATGGTTACATATGTTCGAAGTAGACACGAAGAGCGGCGGTTACCTCATGTGTTTCGTGCTGTGCACGTGATTCTAATTTTATTGAGTAATGTGAATTTAAAGTTCGAGGTCTGACGTGATGGAAAGTACTTAGGATTGTTAGATTTCTTTTGAGATATGTCCAGAAAAACTAAATGGGTAACCTTGTGAACACATCCCATACTAATTGCCATTGGATGAGAGTTGTCAGTTAGCAAGCATTGTTAATTGGATTTGTGGTATAATGGCTAAAGAATAACTGTCCGATTATTTGCATATTTCTGAGTATATATTCATTTCCGATTTGGTGTAGTGTGTGTGTGGCAACTGTCAAAATTCACTATTTTAACCGCTGAGAGTTTATATTTTCAAAGGAGACAATTCTTGAGACTGCAAAATCACGCAGGGTCTGGTTCTACTTTGTCATGTGTGCAAGTAGATGAAGATGAACAATAGGTTCGCGTTTCTTGATGTCGCATGTATTATATACAAAATGTTCAGACTTTATTCGTGATATGGTCCATCGCGACACAGAACAAGACCATTACACCTGAATAAAAACATAAACAAAACAAATATGTAATTGTAACTTCCTTCAGTAGGGTGTAACCATCGCCATATACAAGTGTGCGTAATTTTCATATTCGTAGTCATGAAAATTCCCCACATACCATCGTTGGAGCCGCTTACAAATTCATAAAAGAAAACCTTGGTGTCGCGTCCACAACCAGATATAAAATCTAAACAACACCCCACTTAATTTTGCGCAAAATTAAAATCCAGGCGCCATCACGCCGCCGTTGAGGCTTTCTATGAAAATTGACTGGTTCGCGTCTGTTGTCCATTTGCATATGTATCTCTGAACTGGTACCAGAGCAATGAATAGCTAAATTGAATGCTAATAAATGTTCTGTTCGTTATCATCGGTATCATTTGTGTATAAATCAGCGCGACTGCCTATAAATACATATTCTCCGCGGGTCGTAGATAATTCTTGACGATTTACATAAATCCATTTGTGATCTCGGGCCCAATCGGACTTCCATTGCAGCGCCATCTATACAAGCGGCGATACAGTCGACTTGGAGTAATCTTTATTTGTTTTAATTCATTCCACTCTAATGCTGAACTATTAATTAATAACAATTTTTTTTCGTTGTTGACTCGTTTCTGGCGCGATCCAGTGCCTTTTAACTCATATCTGAGAAACAATTAAGACCGAGCAGAGACGCGAGGCTAGAGGTGAACACAAGACTGAGACGCGCGAGCAGCACTCGGAAACGGGTTTGTAGATGACAGCGACGACTACTACGAATAGCTCCGTACGCATAAATTTAAATTAATTCGAAATCCGTTGGATAAATGCTTTTTTTTGTTTTTTTTTTTCATCAATTTTTGTCTTTGTTTCTGTTTAGTATATTCGGTCGGTTTCCCCAATGCGTATATGTGCGTCCGTGAGTATAGATGATAAACTTAATTTGGGTTAATTAAGAATTCGTTGAAGAATATTGATGCTCATGTTCGCATCGATGATTAGAGACAGGCGGTTAGTTGGTTGACGGCATACA
Organism: Eristalis arbustorum; assembly: GCA_916610145.1. Taxonomy (NCBI): domain Eukaryota; kingdom Metazoa; phylum Arthropoda; class Insecta; order Diptera; family Syrphidae; genus Eristalis; species Eristalis arbustorum. Next base: position 565,292 of record OU744320.1, read on the forward strand.
GCGCTCCTGATTAAGTGCGGAGCTTCGAAAATTGGTCCCTATTAAGAATTCTAATTGATAGATCACAAGAGGTTATTAATAATGAACGTTTCGAAAGTGCGTTATTATTCTCATTGCCTGGGCAATTGAGGAAGCTCTTGTCGTAGGCTCGACGCCGCAGCCACCGCAACTGCCACGACCGCCGCTGTCATTGCCACCATCGGCGACCTAATTAAAGTGGGTGAAAATAAAGCAATAAAGTGTCTTTAAGTGAAATGTAGGCCTTAAATGTTGTGTGTTTTAACTGATTACGACACCCGCCCAGTGTGTGTGCGCGACAGATGGAGTGTGACATAAGTTATTCGAACTTGCTGTTCGATGCTAATTTATAAATCGATTCTTCTTTGTTGGGTCGTCTGCTGTGTCAACTACCATAAGCTTACTGAAATTACATTTGAAATGCGTAAAATTATGTATGCGGTAGTGCCCGCCCGGATTAGGTTGAAAGATTCAATAAATTAAATTCTAATTGGATTCGAATTCGCATAAGAACAAATTCGTTTGAACAATAAACGCTTTTATGCAGCAACTGATAGCCGCTTGCTGAAGCAGGTGTTCCTGGAGTTGCAAAGATATCCACCTATCTCTGGTAAACCTGATTCTCTCTCTCTTGTGCTTTATGACTGCCAATACAAAAACCTAATTATTTAGCAGATAGACGTTGATCTGTTGGTCGGTCATCCACCTTCTTAAGCAGAAGAGGCAGTTAGAAGATGGATATAAATTCGGTAGATCATTCGTTTTTTTGAGAACGAATGCCTCAAATTACTTGGCTACCTATCACCGGCCTTCTTAGGTAGCTTCATTGACTCACTCAAAGATGATTCATCTGTGATTTGGTTTTTAAATCTAAGCTCAACGCTGTATCCGGGACGGGTGTGCTAGTTTTTGCTTGTGTTATCAGCACCATCCCACACCAATCCTTTAGCATTTACAAATTCATTGATCAACGAAGATAGGCAGAATCCAGACCTGGATTTACGTGTTTAGCGACAAGCAATTATCGTTGAATCACTAATTCTATTCAAAAATAAACATTTGCATGTGGCACGAGTTCAGGCGTACGGTTCGCTTATGTATATAAGTTCAAGTTGGTCTATGGAAGCGTATAGATGTCCCTCACGTCAGATGTGATGGTTCATTGTGAAAGAAAAAACATGCAACATACGACACCGAGAAACTGTAACACAGGTTAAACTACACAACGAAACTTAAAGGGAAAGTTGAAGCCACTCAACGCCTCACTCGTAAAGAGATCACAGTAAGAAACTCCTGACGAACTAAAAATACCCCCCTAATTGCTTCAAATACAAACGTTGCCTAGAGAGGCTTGGGAGCAGAGTGAGGAATTTGCTTGACTTCCTCTGCTGTAACTCGAAAATGTAACCTTATCCATTTGCGTGTGTGAACAACACAGAATTCTAGTTTCCTATGACTCCTCTAAGATTTACTTTCTAAGAACTAATGTACTCTGACTTAGCTGCCTTGTATCATCAACGAAAGTCGAGTACAATCCAAAAAAAAATGCTTCACTGTTCACAGTTCACTGGGGACATAATGCGGGAGTTCAACAGACAAACAGCGCTGTGTCGAATGTGTTCGATGTTCGAATTAACACAGAATTCTCATAAATAGGTGACTTACAATGGAACTGATGGTTACGCGATGTGTAACTGAGAGTGGGATGTAAGGGTATCGTCGATAAGTCAAACCAGAGATCCTTGACAACAATCCTTTTGACGTATTCAATTGTACATTCTGTCGTTTGTCATGGATACTCTCTGAAGTGGTGTCATGTGGTGGTGGGCGATATAAATGACGTTGTTCTTACAAAGAAACCTACGCAAATGTCTCATATTTCCTTTTTCACGTTGCTGCCACTAATTTTGTTACACAAATTCAATATATCCCCTCGCCAATTCAAGGATCATTGATGTCACACTTTTTCTCAGAGGAATCCTTGAATCATTCGTTATGATTTGTGATGGAGTGTCAGGTGTAACGGGACCTGCTTTTTCAACTCACTTCCGGTCAAACTTCAATCACTGACCCCAGGCAATAGAGCCCGTGAAGTGAAAACCACACAAAAGCCCAATCAACAGCAGTAGTCAGAGCATGGGGAACGATGTGTTCATCACTGATAATTACATACATATGTACTTCGGATGAGGAAGACAACGCGAAATTGTTCCATCAACGGAGGCGGCACAGATCCATGAAATATTAGTAGTTCCCCCGAATCACAGGATGAATCCGACTTAATGAACATCCTCATTGTGTGCTTTAATTGATTTTAATCGGCCATCCAGCATACCGCAACCAGCGGCGGAAAAGCGTTGCGTGTAGCCTGTTAATCTGTTGATTTGTTGATTCCAGATAAGGCCACATTATGTCGAAACAGCACTCGGTGGAGTGCTTAGATAAATTCTCCAATTTAGTGGTTGTTCTCGTTGGATTAACACCGACTTCCTTGGCATGTAACTTGATCGGACGTCGCCTAACCTTCCGTCGGTCGGAAACACGAGGCTTGTGTGGCGGTTCCACACCTCTCCCTAGATGGGCTGAATGTTAACCTCTTCCTGTAATAAAAATGAATTTCAAATCGACACTCATGTGCTGCACACACTGATGGCATGGCACAGAAGACGCGCCCTCAGTGTCGCATGTGTGTCCAACATGCGCACACCCGTACATTTAAATTAATTTCCAAAGTATCTGTCTGTCCCGGCGCCCATCACTGATTGATTAATCGGAAATGTTCGATGTCAAAACCAGCACTTCACCGTTTGTGGTCGACTTTGCCACGCCACCTCCAAACGACCGCACACTCGCAGACAGCTTCGGGCTAATGCTTATGAGCCACCAGGTAAAGGTTGCGGGAAGATTGTGTGCAACCTGGCGGTTGTGGGCTGCAGATCGCCTAAACGGCGCGGACCGGCGGATACTCCCTACAAAATAATTATGCTGTTTGCTTTGTTTTTCGTTTGCCGATGTAAAGTAAGTTTTGGAAGTTTCTCCTGTTTTTCCTCGACATTCGTGGTTCGAGGTTCGTTTGTTCTCCCTCTCGCTCATCCGCCCCTCCGGCTGTGTCTGTGCAGCTTTTACTAATTCAACAACAATCAGCCGAGCCGCTTACGAATGCATGTTATACTTATTATACTCGGCACTTCCCACAGTTTGTAGTCAAAATGAAAATTAAAACAAAAAAATATGCGGAACGTGGAAAGCGGTTCCAGAGACGACGAAACGAAAAAGTTTAACGAACAATTAATTACTTTAGTTCGGCTGTACGTTAATTTTTGTACATTTGCTGGTCCCCTCGTGTCTATCATCGCCCTTAGGCATACACATTTCTGAATAAAGCAATTATAGTAGTATACCATATTAACGATTTACGGCAGCGCATCTGCAGGGCATTTAGCAAGTGTTTTTCTGATTTCTATGGTTTATGTCCTCGTGCGCATTCACTAAACCCCGGGTGTCTACTGACATTTGGATTATTAAAAAAAAACGTATATTTTCTTTTGGGCGATATTGAGCTTAATGACTTTCGAGTTTGGACTATCCGCAGCTAAGGATGGCGAACGTATCTTTACTGTGTGCCTGGTACTTGGGGTTTAGTGCTTGGTCGTCTAAGTCCGGGCAATTACTAGTACCCTCCATATGTGCCTCATGGATATAATTAAATGTAGAACACAAGTATTTGGTCGCCTCTTTGGCCGGCTTTGTTTGTCTTACGGATCTGTGAACATAAACGTTTTAACGATTTCCTGGGGCGGGCATTTTTGATTAACGTTCACAAGTCGACTTGTTATTCAGCACTCCATTAGAGCATATTAAGGCCAAATAATGGCAAAGGTGTCAAAAAACTTGCTCTTTGCATTTGTTCTTAATTTCAAGCTATCTTCAAGTGTACATGCACAACCGCTTCCCTTAAGGGTTTCGGGTAACGAGAGCATGATATTTGTTTCCTGTGAATACACAGTCATTCGCCTTCGACCATCCTCAAGCAAAATAACACATTAATGCTGCAAGTAGCAGATATGAACATGATGCAGAGAAATCTCGGCCAACAGTTTTATCTTTGTCCGGAGAGATAAACCAGCAGTGGGGGGAATTCGCATCATGGTCTTAAAAATAACTGATCGCTTAATGAGGTGACTGGGAAATCATTAATTCAATTTTGTTGGCTGTTTGGTGACTCTTCTCTTCTTGGAAATGGTAATTATTTCGCAACAATTGAATACGTTTTGTAGAAAGTTTGGCTGAAGATAATAAATCAGGTTAATGTTGAATCATGTGGAATGTCTTCGTTAAAATTCAATGTAGTCTAGATTGTCGTATACCATTTGCTGTCCACTTCTGTGTCACAGAACGAACAAACGAAATAACTGCCCAAAGTGGCGTTTTTACTTTATTGTTGGTAAAGATACACCATACCAATTGGTGTTCATATTTCAGTCAACAGTAATTTTATTTTCAGTTTTTTTCCTCGTGTGTACCCTTTGGTTTAAAACAACACTCTGCACAGTGTTCTGAAGCTCTATTCTGCAGAGAATACTTCTGTTTCGTGACAAGTTGTGCATTTCTTTTAAACTCCAGCATTGAACGTAGTGCTAAGCAGGAGTATTTACCTTCTGAGCATCACTTTTCTCCCCATTCTTCACTGATAAATCACTTTCAACCATCAACACAAAACCTGAAAACATTATTCCACCGACGATGTGGGTGAAACTCATTCCGCCGATAGTTGTCACACAGTCAAATCATAGAATAAACCACCTCAACCAACTAATTATCAAAGTGACAATCGAACAAACCCACCGCTGACAGCCGTCAAACATGAATGATTTCAGATTAAGTGAATGGATGTACCCACTGCCTGGTCTCCTTGTCATGCTCAATTAAAGGGTTCAATGATTAATGATCGTTCGAGGGTGTAAGAGATTTCGAAAAGAAAAGAAACCGAAATTCGAATTTAAATGCAAGCTTTTGTGGTATCCAATTACGCCAGTAGACTGGCGCCACTTACATGCGGCATTTTTCTAATTTTCATCAAATTGAGGTTCAACCAACCAGTCGTAGATCTGGGAGCGATTCATAAAATTAAAAAAAAAAACACTACTGACACCCTACAATCAAATATAATTTAAATATCCAACTGAATCTGTGTCTCCCTCTCTGTATGTGTATGTGTAATGAACAGGCATAGTATCTCCCACCTGAGTTGTACCATTAATTTGCACTAAATTATCAGAGTTCACCGTTGCATTTCGACAGAAGGAGGAGTGTAACTAACGACACACAATGTCTTGCCTATTTGAACGCGCCCATATGTCGGTTGTCTCCTTGGTGGGTACTTGTTCCTTGAGTTTAACCTACTGCATTGTCCATGGCTGGCATTAATCTATAATATCAGAGCACGATAAACCTCAGTCCGGCGTCCATCGATGGGCGTTGAGGCGAAGTCTTCAGCATCATCAAGTTGAATGTCCAGAAATACTTGTTCGGGTCAAAACAATTTGAGAAAATTTATAGATCGTTGAGAATTTAGATAAAGTTTTACGGCAGATACACACAATGACGACGACGACGACGACATGAAATCGGAGATTTTGTTCCAGTGGAACGGGTTTTGGATGCTGCACCACCCGAGGAAATTGGGAAAAATTATCACACACAAGCGAGTCAGTGACTCGACTCAGCGCGAATGCTTAGTTCAGTTCAGTGATTATCACTCGAATCGAATGATTCTTGTAATTACTTTAATTCGTTCTCTTTTCTTTTTGGTTGTTTAAACTTAATGTTAACAGATTTTCTGGATTTATGGCTGGGCGGCAAATGCGATCGCAAGAGGTGTGAAAACGTGAAAGGATGTGTGGTAATGTGTTAATAATGAGTGTGGTTTATTAAGTCGCGTTAGCTGTGTGCTATACATGGCCTGATACAGGCAATAAAGTCTGTTTTTGAACCCAAATAATGTCTCTAATTAGCTGCGAACGCATCTGCCGGGTGGTTCGTTTAGGGACTTTTAAGTGGTTCGCATCAAAGCGTGACTGATGAATTTGTCCATCACAGTGAACATTTTATGGAGTGGCCTGGAACTGGCGAGGGAACCAGCAAAGCGGTTGTTAGACATAGTCTTGTAGTGTAGTAGATCTCAAAGGGGAAGGTTGCCCACTCAATAGACTTTGTGGGAAAGTATGACGCTGGTTGTGCTGCTTTTTGCAGAAATTGGCTGATTGTTCTACTAACAAACTGGAGATGTCACCAACAATCTGCGAACCGAGACAAGTACTTTTTCACAATCCCAAATAAAATAAATCAGTTGTTGACTAACACTGCATGACACATGCCAAAACGATGTTAAAAAACTTGGGAGGTCTGACATATCGCATACCTGTCAAAAACTCTGACAAGCAGCTAATGCAAATCACTCCCAGAGCTTCCCTGTCATTCGTGAATTCGCTTCTGTTTGGGCGCTCTTGTCAGATCGCTTTATAAACGCCGCTCTCACAAGCTTGGGATTAAGTTAATTAAAAGACATCCACTCGTTTGTCGTTTTATCATCAATATGAAATTTTCATAATATTTCTGGACAGATCGGCTGCTGCCCCCCGGACTAATTTATTCTGTTGTTTGTCTCAATTTACATGTCGGGTCGTTTTTCAAAAATATGTCACATTTCCCCAAAACACAAACTACATATGTGCAAACGAAGGCGCGTATAAAACGATCGTTATCATGGTTCAAAGCCATGCGGATTTAACACCACAAACAAAGAGGAGCCACAGCCACAGAGAGCGAAGGCGAATTCCATCGATTGTGGTCTATTAGACAGGGCCCATCACGATGGTACATGGTAAATTCAACAGCAACACCAACAATTCACGGCATAATCTCTCGATTGTGATTTGAATAACTTTGGTGAATCATTAAGTCTCAAATTTATGGCACCCGATCACGAGCCGAATGATCAAAGTCCCTCGAAAAATGAACGTGGTTTATGGGGCACCGTCGCTGTGGAAACTAGACCAGTCTTGCGAAAGCACCACCATGTGGCACCCCCGCAAATACACTGGCAAGTGTCAAATTTAACACGTATTTCGAGCCCCACTTTAATCGTTTATAAATATTTAATTTTTATAAAATTGCCAGAAATTTCGTTTTAATACATTTTCAAATAAAATTTGAATACGGACATAAAAAGCAACTGCTCTTCCCTGCCCCCATCAGAGTGTTTTTTGTGGAGACTCTGCGGTTAACCGAACCTCCGTTGCTCCGCCCATCTGCGCAACGCAGGGATGTACATTAATATGAGAGTAAAATGAAAAAATATGTATATGTGCATATATCCACACCGAACGTGCATCCGTAGTACATATCTTTGCGTTGTAAACATGACAATAAAGTAAAGGCTTCGCATGATCTCGTCCCGCTTGGAGCAGAACGTGGTGTGGATTTGAGGATTCTGACTGGTGGTGCTGCCGTTGTTACTTGCGAAACGCATAAATAAGCATGCTTCCATAAAATTGCAAACGCTTCGTCGTCGCTGAGTTAAGGTATGCGTGTGCCGCCTGATTGGCCTGGACTGGCTTTATTGCAATTTAATTGAAGCCAAGACGACTGAATTTGCATGTGAATCTATGCGCCACCACCCCACCACCAGGAAATCACTTGCGACGGTCGCAAGTCGAGACACAAAAAGCTTATCTGCGGAATCATCACCGAATTTTGTGCTATGTGCACATCCCCCGTTTATGTATCTGCATCTGATTCGGTATAAATTTTATTTCGATTTTTAATTTTATGGCACATCTTCAGTCTTTTCGGGCTTTGTAACCGTCAATCCACAATCAAGTCTTTTATTTCTTTGAAATTAAATGAATCGAATAAATTGAAATCGCATTAAAATCTCAATAGGAGATAGCAGATACTAGATACACAAAAGATACGCAAAAATTCCAAATCCAAATCGTCTTTGGGATTAGAGAGACGCCGTTTCTGTCACTGTCGTCGTTCCCGTCGACGCCATCGTTGTGTCAGCGGTCGTGCGAGTTGTGTTGTTATGAAACTGGTACAAGAATCATGGATCTGGTTTTGGGCGAAGCGCGAGGTGTAGGCGTTAGTTTAATTTCTGTTGGCATCATTTGATTTCAACACGAAACATCGTCAAACGCTGCTTGACTCTTTGCGGTTGGAAAAGTGTGTATGCTTGTGTGCTCGGATGAGTGTTGAGCCACACAATAGAGGAATGTTGTAGCAACAAGTGCTCTTAACTGGCCAAACGGAGCAGGTGGGGTGCGGGTAAGCGGGAAGACCTACATTGATGGGCCTTACAAACACACGTAGTCCCCATGCTCTAACAGATTGGGAGCAGATAATTGGTAACTCATTCAATCATTTCACACAAGGAGATCAGGTCGTTGTCGTCGCTGGTAGCATGGCGTTTTGCTTTGATTTTAATTCCCATGGTGTGGTGCATGCGGACGGCATCGGCAAGTGGATGGAAATGTTCGTTTAACCTTTTGCCGCGGGACATGCAATTGAATGGCCGTACCCTCCTTGTAGACACCCAGATACCAGGCCAAACTGAGCGTCGCCTTCGTTGTCGTCGGCGGCGAAACAAATTCAATTCGATGTCACATGCGAGAGGTTTGGTTGTTTGTTTGCTTCGGAGAGAGAAAGAAAGAAAAAACACACGAGGTCACTGAGCACAGATGGTGGACGTGTAGGGGACACCTTAGGAGACTGGACGTTGTTACCGCGAACTGGAGCAGTTGCCATTGTTCGTGATTTTACAAAAAAATCGGTTGAAAACCTGCACAATATCTTCAGTAATTGGCTTCCTATCTGACAGACAAAATTCTTCTGACCAACTGTCACTATTGACGGCCGATGGTGTAATCTTTAGACCACAACGGTTGTCAAATCGACAGCAGCAGAGCTGAAAATAGTCTTTATGATTTGACGTTAGCTTAAAAATAGTCTAGCGGAAATGATCCATTGGTTGAGACATTTTTTAATGTAAAAAATACTGTGTTTCCAAATGACAATAAAATTCACATTAAGGTTGATGACAATTGTGTGGAAATGATTGTCTCGAACGAATGTCCTAATTTGACGTGACATCAAGGATAGGAGTGATATTTAGCCGCGGGTGAGGACCGTTCGGCTGACGTTTTCCCATCAAAGTAATGGCATGCCTTGATGAGATGATGACAGGAAGGATGAAATTGACATTCATGCTGACAGCGTGCAGTCTGATACCTCTCCACACTCTCTGCCGTGCAATCGGACAGGGCAAATGTGGATCTGTTGCGATCAGTGACAATTGTAGATATTTTGATTCTGAAAAGAAGACTGCCGTTGACAGGCGTGGTGTCGCATCACGAAGTTATGGTATGGTTGACATTTTTATGATTCTCTGTGCATCCTGTCAAATCCTTGTACTCTATTCGATGGTGTTTGCCGAGGTTCGACTGCTGTGTCTTCATTAGAAACATGATGAAACATCTTTGCGCAGACCTCAACAATGTCATTGCGAACTCGATTTGGACCCATTTCATGTTCAATAATGATGTCTAGAAGTTTGAAACCAGAATGCGAGCATAACTCTTCAATTCTAAGAGCTCCGCGTCAAATGCCCACTCACGAGCATGTTGTGTGTCAAACAAACGAGACGCACCCTATAAACTCTGGCAAAATATTAATGTACTTGTCTATGGGGGATTTTCTTTATGGCTCTCAAGATCTCGATTTCGTTTTTTTTTTTTTTTTGCGCACTACCATTGAATTCAGCATCGGCAACCAGCCAGCCAGCCATCATCTCTAAGCCGATTGAGTTGGGTGTTGTGCTCGAGAGCACTAGTGCTAGAAACTGGTAAACTGGCAGACCGAAGTGGGCTTACCAGTTTCTAATCGCCCCGGCCATGTTGGGTAATCGAACGGCGCCGGCGCGTACGTATCCAACAACATTCAGGTCATTTTCAAATCAATGTATAGCAGTAGCAGCGGCAATGGCAGCGCATACATGTCTCGATTGGGACAGAGAGAGAGAGAGCGAATAAGATCTCAAGGTGTTGCTGATTGAAGTCCTCCCGCAGCCTTCCTCTTCGTCACCCCGTTGCAGCACGATTTTAAATTGTAATTCGCTCGTTTTCTCAGGCATAATAGATTTGTAGTCGTTTGCGAGCATATTCGGTTGTAGCGATTGTTGCAACGCATTTGTGTCGGACGCTACCGTATAGGTCGTGGGCAGAGCGGACCGCAGAGTGAGAAGGTGGAAGAGGTTGGTTGCACCCATTCACCATTCGCCATTTGGTGACATGTAGACGTGAATGACTTGTCGCATTCCTTGCGAGGATAAGAGGAAACCACACAAAACCGATTGCGGTGTGACTGGATCATTTTCAATGCCACGCCACAAACTGCTCCTCGAATGTCGCGCCGCACAAAGTATCTGGCCCTTGGCTGCCAGTCTATGCCTGGTTTATGAATATTAAATGTAAATTAACGTTTGAGTGTGATGCAGAAACAAAGCATTCCTTTGGGGTGCTCCGCCGGCTGAGTATGGCTTACGAAAACCGCTGCTGCGACATGCTTGCTGTCGTCGGGAAGCCCCCCAGTCGCAGTCAGCAGCTGGATGTGTCGATGACTGCGACTTGGTGGCGACGTCGTTGTGGATGCTGACGCCTTTCAGCCAAAACACTGATGTAGATCTATCCACTAAGCGAACACACACTACATCCCAGTACACATGTATCTGCGGAAATGTATGCTCGTAGACAGAGATTTGTATACTTTTTCGATGAAGATGAACGCTCTTCCACGTGCTCGAAAGCTGGTCGTGCGGCACAGCGCAGCGGTGGCTTTATGCAGAATATGCTAAATTGTGGCAAGACAGAGGAGCTGGGGGCATGTGCTGCTGTTCACTTATGCGGTCGACTCGAATTTATATAAAGTTTCCTGTGTACAGGGGGGCAACCCAGCGGATGGGAGGGATGCTGCATTAAATTGTGTCCCAATGCGGTTCATCGGATGCTCGCCTTGTCCCTCCCCGGAATGGCTGGCTTCCATTGTGAGTGAAAATATGTAAATGAATTGACTGCAGTCGGTCCCTGGGTGAATTTGAATTTATAAACACCAACCACACGCAGAGAGACGCACGCACCGGCCGACAGGCCAACAATGCAATTGTCATACGACGATTTTGTCCGGACGCTGGAGTTGGGGCTGATGGGTTTTCGTTTTGGACACATTTGAGGCAGTTCCATATGAGCATTAGTCTTAAGATAATACTCGTAAACCCAATGGGCATTGGTCATCTGTGTTTCGGATTCGATTTGGCTGATTGGCTGTCTGTGTGAGCTTGAGATATGCATGAGAATCTTTGATTTCCACTCGCGCCAGACAGTGTACAGGTCGGTTAATGCGCTGCGCGATGGGCAGCAAAAGAAATCTCCATCGCGGCTAATTGCGATGCAATGAGACGGCGGGTTTATTAGTTATACCGCCTGGTGGCAGGAGCTAAATTCTCATCTTTTTTGCTCTCGCTCAGTGAGTGGAAATAAATTAAAATTGCTACTCGCATACACACGCCGATTCAGGTGGGGACTGCGGGCGGTGGGATAATTACACACCTCAGTGCATTTCCCGTATGGTTTTTGTTGTTTGAATCAAACCAACCACTGATTGCATGGCTTGCCAATCGCCGCACATAAACACCTGAGAACAGGTGGTGACGGTAATGAGATGAGCTGGCTGCGTCATTAGGCGGGAGCCCTTGATGCTTGCATCGTGGTCGGGCGCATCCAACGCCGCTTGAGTGGGGTGTGTCTGTCAGTATAACAAATATAAAATTGTTTTCTTTTTATTCATTAATTTTATTCGCATTGCCTGCGCATGCTGTGCGCCATCGTTGGCGACGTAGCGGACGGTCGCCTTTGATTTTTTTTTACCGGGCGTATACCGTTGAGCAGGGTGTCCTGTGATTTCGAGTACGGCAGCTTCATTTGGGTATGGACTTGGGCTGGATCTTGGAGTCTGCTCTACGCGAACATTACTGCACGCAGCTGATGTTGTGATTAACCGACTCCGCGGGTTGTAGGACAAGGCTCATCAAGAGAAATCAGTTAAGGATGCATGCTGGGCATTAAATTTCAATGAATTTCTGTGCCAGATACGAGAGGCCAATGCCACGACGATCTGATAGTCGGTTGCATTAGATATTTAATTAACTGCTGACAGATCCCTACTCATCGCGGTGCCAGTGATTTACACAAGCAATGCTCTTTTGGAAACCTCCTTTGGTTGAATCACGAACGAGGTCCGCTAGACCGGTTCCGCGAAGGATGTTGCCTGTGCACAAAATCTCGCCGCCAGTGGTGTCATCTAGGAATGCATGCGCCGTAGAGGAGGGGGACAAGAAACCACTTTGCATGAGAACGAAACCTGTCTTTGGGGCGGCCCTTTTGCTGAAATAAGAGAGCAATTCCAGGTATTTACTGTCAGCTTGTATCGATGTTGCCATGTGCAATAGTTCTGGTTTCGAAGTGGAGCTGCAACCTGCTCAAGGAATGTGCGCAAATACGTTGCTTCGATTCGGGATCAACAACGTGCTTGTTTGCTGAGAAGTTTTTGAATGTTTCGTAAAGTAGTCTGTCCTTGCGAACCCTGCAATCAAATCTGACCGCGAAAAGAACAGCTGCAAAGTGATTGGAGGTATTCGTTGCAGGTAAGATGGGGCTTCTCTGCATAATTTTCGTAGTTAAATATTGGACAAGTGCGGAGATCAAACATCAGCGACACTCTTTAAACTGTTTATTGCAGCATTAATAGAGAGAGCTAGCGTGCTGTGAATGTTACTCTCTCCATTTTTTGCAATCACGAAATGCGTGCTTGCTTCACAAAGATTCTGATACAATCACATCAAACTTCTGGCTTACCTAATAATTTTTCTTGAAAAAAATATGAACTAATTATGAATGTTTTAAGAATTGTTTTTAAAGACCATTAAACTCCAACCTGATCTATTAACTTCAAACAGCAATTCTGGGAAACGCATTTTTATGTACTCATGAATGAGCTTTTCCAGAACTGAAATCGTCATATGGTAAATTGGAACGAACATAACAAAAGATTGTAAGAAATACCTGATAAAAAATAAACCGACGGTTTGGCGTGAACACAACAATTACGTGCTAGTAGGCCTTCGCCTGCTAATGTCCCCAGCGTTTTCAAGCAATCTCCTTCCCTCATCGGTACAGCTGATGCTAATCACCAATGAATTACATTGGTTCATCCTGCACGTCTCCACGGTTTCACGGATCACATTCAAAATTTGTATCCCACCGTCTTGCGTGAGCCTCAATAATGTCATTCCCATGCCTAAAGAGAAACAACAAAAGTCCTCCTGCGAGATCAGCATCAATCACAATCGATGTTCTTGCGTTATTTTCCCACCAAACCAAGAGGATAACTGATTTAGTGCAGAGAAATGCCAACACCCGCACCGAACGCCCCCAGTAGAGACACACCGAAATAGAGCAACTCATAATTCAATCTCCGATGCCTCCCTCAACATCCCTGCGCATCAGGGCGGCGCGCAGTCCAGGTCCCGAAAGTGTCAACTCGAACCAAGCATCATACAGGCCGCGCACCTAGAACAGTGTCGGGACATTACAGTCGGTGATATTTACCGATTCCCAAAATCCAACACTTGAAAGTCAAACCCCCGCAGGATTAGGGCGGTTTCTCTCTCCCGTACATCACCCATTCCCGCTGAAGAGTCAAACAATAGTCTGTTATTTATCGCCTGACGGATTCAGTGCGGCTGCTGTCTCCTGTGCAACACTTCGTAAATATGTTAGTGATTGTAATATGGAATTTTCGAATCTATAAATGTACCAGGCGTTTACCTCCCCTAGGTCAGGCTGGCGGCTTGGGTGGAAGACAGGCGCTGGCTGGCTGGCAACAGAGAAGAAGGGAGCCCATTAATTTGTGTTTCTGGGGAGGCGATAATAAAACACATACGACGAATGTATGTGGAACTGACGAACAGCGCGCACATCCAACATTACACCGGATGCGAGTTAGTCTCCTTTGTATGGCAATAGCGTCGGCTCCAGTTTGGTTTTCCTCAGAAAACGAAAACGGTCCCGCGCTCTTAAAAAAAACAACAGAAATTCTAAAAATACACCGCCATCGACTCGTATGTCTTCCACGTTTTCTGTGTGTGCACGTTGTCAGCAACACAGGAACAGTGTGAGATCTCCAAGGACAAAGCAGTCAAAAAGAGGAACACTGCGGTCGTCTTCACTGCCATCGTTGTTGCCGCTCTTTTCCCCCAGACAGCGCGAGCGGGGAGAACGACCCAGCGCGGCAAGACCAAAACCGAAAACCGAGCATGGTAATGCACAGCCGACTTATTTACTCTGAAAGGTTCCAAAAATATCAACAAACCGAAATTGTATCTATGACCGAAAATAGAAAATCGCTGCACTGTGTTTAACTTGGGGGACTTGGTGGTCTGGAAATAGAGTTGGCGGAATTGCACGAACATTGTTGTGTGTGCTTGGTGGCCGCGTGCCGACCATGCACAGACTGTCGAGATTTCGGTTTTCGGAGTGCACTGGCTGGTCTTGACGGTCCCAAATTGTCTCGATTTTGCAAAGGGGCGACATCTGAACTTTGGTACGGCCGAGTAATTATAGTCGCAGCATCTCCATTGCAGCGGCACGGCACAGCACACAGTGCTGCACAGATGCCACTGCGCCATATGGTACGTTCAAGGGAAAATTACACTTAAGTGACCCTTGGATTTCCACTTACGAGAACAGACACTGTCTGCACGAAACTTGAAACCACTCCAGCTGAGAAGGAGTCCACAGAGGCAACCGTCCGGCGCTGCGCACAGGCAACCGAATTTCTACTACATATTCACCGAATTCGTCCAATTCACGTAGCCCGAAGAAGGATCCACCTATTTATAGCTGCACTTTGCAGTACCCTATTTACACCCTCACCCTGCTCAATCCACAGTGTCTGAGTCGAGGATGTCATAAATACTAAGTGAGACAATCGATTGAATGAATTAAGATGTAAAGCAGAAGGCATTGCAATGAGGCGGCGATGAGGAAGAGGATGAGGAAGAACTCCAACGCTCTCGCATCGTCGCTGACAGACACGGAACAACATTCTCTCCCTGTTGTCTGTCCAAACAGCCAGCCGGCACGACGGAGATTTATCTGTGTGAACTCTAATGGAGCAGGTGGGAGTTCGGAGCAATGCCATCGCACAATCGATAGAAAAATCTGCACTCTCGTGGAAAAATCACTCTCGGTGGAGAAACCGCATCAGCAAAACAGGTGCACTCGGTAATTATCGTCAGCGAGGACGATGAGGATGGCGACGCACGGTTGAGAGACGGCGGCTATCGACGGCGGTGGTGTTGGTGGCTGTGGCTTCAAGTTGGCATCCATTATTCGCATTGCTAAATGCCTCACCGCAGCATTGTCCAGCTGCGGAATCAATTTGATTAATCTCTTATACGCAATGAATCCTCCACATCCGACGATCCAGCAAGCCAACGATCCAACGATTCGATGGATGGATGGATATAGAGTCGAACGCAAACGCAAACGCAGACGTGTGCACAGCGTGGAGTGGGTACTTAGGGCGCTTTTTCCTCCTAAACACACACAAGCGCGCGCGCCCAACGCAAACACAGGCACACTCGAGGAAACCGATCAAGGGAACAGATGACGCTCAACGATGGTGTTGGATGCTGCTGCCGTTGTGACTTCAGCCTCAGATGCGATGCGATGGGGAACAGGTTCGGAATGTTTTCGCGGCTTATTACTCGTACTACTCCCCGTTGTGTTGTGGTGCGTACGACCGTGGCACAAGATTGTACACCGCCGAGCCGAACCCCAAGAACAACGAATCCCACAAAATAAAGATTGAAAACGAGCGTGTGGCCACCTGGACCATTTGACCAATCACAGCGCAGCTACGAGCAAATTAAAATCTGTTCTTTTTTCTCCGCTTCATTCTTCTGTGGTACACCTTCCCTTGCCACCGACTTGAGCTTCGCCTGATATGTAGTAATACTGGATCCCGTCGTCGTCATCATCATCATCATCGAACTGGACACTGTTTCCAGTCGTGTAATTTAATTCCAGTAAATCGGTGCTCTCCTTACCTCTCGATCTTTCACCAGCCACCAGGAACAGCATCACCAGCAGCAGCAACCGCCGCATGCACGGGGGTTCCTTGTTCGACTCGAACTCTTGAAGAGATTTCATTTTTTTTTTCTTGTCGTCGTCGTTCATCTTTTGTTGTAAGTCAGACTTTTTCTTCTCGTCTCTGGGCTGGGGTCCAGTTGATTTTTTTCCATGCTTTTCGTGTTCCCCTTCTTCGTTTTGAGATTTTTTTTCATTCTCGCCTCTTTCTCGGCCGGACTGTGTCCACTCCGATTGTACACATGCCTACATATATCACTTGTGTTTCTGTATTTTTTGTTTGCCATTTGGTTCTAACCTGTTATCTACCTACCTGGCAGACGCTGTCAGGCTGCCTAGGGTCTTGGGCTGATGATGATACTTAAAACCCGTTGGTTAGCTTCTTGTTGATCTCATAATTTGATACCTCGTCGTTATTCGATTTCATCTTGCTCGGTGTATGCACAAATTTCCCCTTTTTCGGTTTATTTCGTGCATTCGTTTTCTTTTTTTTTCACCCGAAAACAATCAGAAAAGGATTAACGTTCCTGGATTTTATATCGTTTCAATAAACCGAAGGGCGACGCATCACAAGGGCTTTTTTAGTTTTTTTTCTCTTGTGCCTCGAGGGGTGTAGGGTTTCAGATTTTTCGGTTAAAAAACAGATGCACATGCCAGCGTTTTTTTTTTTGTTCCTATAGCCCCCTCAAGTCAACAAGTGTCTGCTTTGAAACGTCAAAATGTGGTTTTTGTTTATCAGGGAGTAGGGCCTTGTCAAGCACTACAAGATGTCAAACAGTACAAACTTCAGGGACGCACTTGAGGCTGTCGGCCGCGCCTGTGGAACGGCAGCTTCTCGCTTTGACAAGGCACTTTTAAATGCAAGCATTGGTTGTTCTCCTCGCAGATCGTTGGGCAGCATCATTTGCTCTGGACAATCGTTTAGCAGCATCAGACGATGCTGTCAGATTGAATTGTTGCAGTGGCATTACTAATTCATTTTTCACATTCTACTACATTCATTAGGTGGCTGTGACATGCATCCCGATCTAGTCTGTCCATCAGGCGGCACGCAATGTGAGAAGAGACCGAGACTCCTTGCGCCAGCATTCCTTGGCACCACTTCTGTGGGAATGAGAACCCAGCATGTGGATAATTGTAAATCTCCGTATCCTCTAGTCATCATAAGATGAAGATTGCGCCTGACGGTGAAGTAGGCATATTGTGACGGCTTCATGGTCAATGTTGATCACAGATGAGATTAGACAACCGATTTGCTTTGGGTCGGGTTTTACAGGTACATTCTCGTTAAGATCAAAGGTTGCCTTGACAATGATATCTGTTTATCTGATCAGACGTAACTGTGGGAATGGTGATTTGATCTACTGATTTTGCCGTGTCTCTTTTGGGCCTTTTGGACCAACCATTCACATTGGTAGATGTTTTTTCTTGGGCATTTATTTTCAAAATATTAGTGTTTAACTTTCAGAGTCGTATGTGGTATGTTTTCTGTTCTTTAAATGAAGGCGAACAGTTGCTGTATTTGGAGACCAACAAATTGTGTCTGTCATAAGTTCTTGCAAACATGACTAATTTGATGGTCGGGCCTACAGTCAAGAAGTCCCAACCAATCACTAGCTCTGGCCAGATGTACATGATCCTATCGGAACACACAAAAAGTATTTCAGAGGTCTTCTGTCCTCCGCTTCCATAAATAGTTCCACAGAATAGTGACTACCAATGCTTCAATCAGATCTTCAATTCCAAGTATTACTCTAAGAAAAGTGCTTAAAAATGTGTCGTTCGCTGTGCTATCAATCACCGAAATTATCTTCTCGGTAGGAGCAGCTGTCAAGTCATAATCTCGGCAGACGATGAGCACCAACATCAAAGTCCTTTCGGCCATATACGCTTTTAATTGTTTGGCCTTCAGTATCTCATCGATAAGGTCACCAAACTTCCGCTAGCGGAACTCACAAGAAGAAACACAAAGTAACATAAAAGAAAAAAAAAAATAAACAAAGAAAAAAATTAAATTTGATTAGTAAACGACAACATCATAGATTCCCTATTTGAAGTCGTAAATTCGACATGAAAACCTCCATTCGTGAATTATAGTACCTTTAAAATGACATTTCCTAGATCATGCCGTCATAAAACGAACGTTTTTCTGTGCGGCGCCCTAACAAAGACACGCCAGACCTCTTAATTCATACATGCTCCTGGTGCCAGACGATGTTTAATCTCCCGACTCCCTCGGACAGGGCAACCCAAAAGGAGTCCATAGACAAGATGTCATCTTTATGCCCGTCATTAATCACTGCTGCGATGATGTCGAGCTTAAGAGCGATTGCTTCTGTATTCCGTCCGTTGTCTGTCTCCAGTCCACGTACATATCTGTATCGTAGGTCGTTGGGGTGTTGGTGTAAAAATCGAAATCGATGATACGGCACGATATGACTGCATTGATGCACTGTAACACTGGAGCACTGGGCACTGCGACACAACCTTGGTTTACAACCCTGTCAAATGCGTTTATTATGGATAATGGTCCGGCCGTTTTGTAAACATTACAACCAACAAATTATATCGAGCCCCATAACGCCACAGGAACATGCTGCTGGGAAGCTAAAAACACGCTCAAACGATTTATGTTGATTTTTTTATTTTTATTTTTTTTTTCAACAACAAAAAAAAATGTAAATGTCACCAAATGGTTTGAAAATTATTTAAATACGCTTAAATGAAATATTCGATCATAAAAATGTCCACTTAAATGCCACAGATCTCTTCGGAAAGACAAAGAAACACATGCCCACGAGTCCATGGGTCTGAAGAACTCGTTCTGTTTGGGGTCTTTCGGAAATTTGTGTCCGAAACATTTGAATATCGAGAGCACATATCTCAAAGAAATCGTCGGTGGACCTGGAATTCCAGAATTTCGACCAACATGCCAACATGGGTTCTGGTACTTTCACCTTTCCTGGTGCTATCTGTCTCGGTGGATTAAAAAACAGGTATGCGTCGTGGCCTCACACCCACGCATGCGAACTGGGTTTTTCAAGCGACAAGAACTGGTCCCTGTCGGTGGTTATTGTAAATTCGCAAAGAAGAACGTGGATGTGGATTACTCAACTGAACAGTGAGAACATGTCTACCTGACTAGTAGTTACACACCGCAAGACTAGGTTATGCGAAGCCATGAGAAGAACAACGCGTAAGATTGAGGCTGGGAGGCAAACATTTTCAAGGCAAGTGAAAGTTGATTAATTAGCGCCACAAGCATGTTCTCACCGAAGTGTATCTAAGTGCCCCGGAGTGTGAGATAAGATTCGATTTTCATAAACGGCCACACGCTGATAAGCGAATGGGAGACAAGCCAAAAGCAGAGAAAGAGGCGGTCCTGGGAGCTGAACCACAGCGCATCGCCTCTTTAAGATCATCCCTTGACAAGGAGCACTTAAGACGAACCGGCGACCCAATCACATGGAAAGTCGTAAAAAATAAAAGAATCCAAGAATCCCGGTCCGAAGACACCATTCTCTGTGGTCTCTCCTCCAAACCACGAAAAGAAAAATCCGAAAATCCGAAAAAATGGTTCACAGACACAGGCGGTGAGTGGTGAGGTTCTTGGGAACGAAGTCAGAGAACAGAAGAGATATCTTTTCATTCAAACGCAGCGACTCAAACAATGACGAGTGTTTATGGTTCATAATTATGCTTAATGGGCATCGTATTATTTGGGTAATGACGGAGTCCCCAAGCAAGCACTACAGAATCATGTGTATTCTCTTCGGATAAACACTCGCTATGATGTCCGATTTCCGAATTTCCTAGCCTCTTCCTGGGTCTGACTGGCCGGTGGTGGCAATCATTATTCTCGTGATTCGGTGGGAAGGTCATACGTAGCTTTGCGTAGGCACCACACACATCCACACACCTGAGATTTGATGCCGCTTCCGCGGAATGGTGCATGAGTGGCATTAGGTAGTCATGCAGGCGGTTGAAGTGTCTATGAGAGTCTCTCCGTTTATTTGTTTTTCTTGGCTTATTTGGAAATTGTCGACTTCCTTTACGTGCAACTATTCATTAGGTCGTCCGGCTCGGCTCCAGTGGGTCACCTCTTTGAGTCCACTCGTTTGCCGACGTATCCCGGGATAATCGGAAAATCACCAGCACACCGGTTCGCAGTGCAAGTGTGAGAAAATATAGAAGCAGAAACAGCAGGACGGCACTGTCGCCTTCAGCGTCAGGACGGTCGTCCGCCTGCATCTCCCCGATTGATGGCATTCAAAGTAACGGAAATGCATGACATATTGCTGCCATTAAATGGAGGAATTATATAATTATGCGATACATGGAATGCTCTCGATTTTTTTTCTGTCATTCTCGTCGTGTTTGCTGTGCGTTTTTCTTTTTCTCTCAGACGATTGACGTTTGCGATTTCAACTGTCAGCGATCGTCGAGTGACAAGCGGGCGGGTGGTGCGAAGATTCAAAGAGAAACCATTATCGCCCTTGGAGAAGGTTGCCACTAGCGATGCAGTAGCACAGCACACCATCAATGGTGAGAAAGAGTGTTTTTGTTGGCGTTTTTTTTTTTTTTTTTTTCAAACATTTTCCCATCCCTGCTCGGGTATTGTAGACAAGAAGGATTCGACGACGACGGCGACGACGAAGAAGATCTATGAAGCTGACAGATGGAGTTATCCAGTGGGGATCGGGAGTACAACCATTGGAATGTATCCGTGTCGGGCCGCTCAGCTCGAAGGGAACATGGGGTGAGCAAACTGAATTGTGCGTCTGGCTCTGCCTTTGTCATGACTTCAATAATGCGAATTCAATTCGCAGACGAAAGATGAACTCTAGGTCACATCTGCACTACAGATGGGGAAAATTATTTGTGGAATTCGTCCGGAGAGGGGACGGTGCGAGGCAGCGCCCCACACCAAATGAAAAGCGTATCCTGTCGATTGTGTGTTCTCCGGTTTTTCGTATTTTTTTTCCTCCTCTCTTGTCTTGTCTTTTATAAAATCAATTTCAAAGTTACCGAACATGATGTCATTGAAATGCATTTACACAACGCAGCAGCACGAATCGATGGGGCGATTTGAACAAGTGTAAAGTGGTGTGTACTCTCTCAGGAGGAAGTTTGTGTTGTGTCTCGCCTTGAGTGGGGTGCAAATGTCCTGACTGGAATGTGCGATTTTTGCGATAAAATTAGAGACAAACGATTTGAGAGAGAGAATGACGAATGAGGTGAGGTTGAATTGATTGGATTCTGAGCATGAGTATGCATCCACAATTGGCACATTCCTCATTACGATTAAAGACAATGAGAACCAAACAAGAAAGCATAGCTATCAGTCGTGAATCAGAACGCGGACAAAAAAACAAATCCAACCGCACGATACATGTCGTACCCCTTCCGTGTTCGTTGTGTATTTTGAGTACAAATGGCAATGTCCTCCCCAGTTGGGAAACATTTGTCGCCTGCCTATGTGAACGTGGTTTCGGGGACTTATCAGTTAAACCCAACAAAACACATTCAAAGGCATTTTCGTTTTTATTTATTTGTCAAATTTATTTTGTGTACCTTTTTCCTAAATGAGACTTTCAATCTTCCCTCAGTCCTCCTCCTCTCTGCTGCGCCTCCCACACCAGATAACTCAACTGTTCAAAATTCATAGAGCCGAGTCACGTGACTGTCGTCAATCCTTTTGTCAACCAGCACAAGTATCTCATCATTTCGAGACATCCTCGAGCAACAGAAGCATCGGCAGTAGCAGCAGCCGTCGCACTTGAATCCGAATGTGAATGCTGTGTACATGTACAACAACAGTGCTTGTTTTTTTCCCTTCTGCTCTGAGAAAAAGAGGAATCTTTGGACATGTGTCAGTGTCAAATAATACAACAGACATCGGTAAAAAGGATGCTTAAGGCCAATCAGCAAGGAGTTTTTTTCCTTTGGCACCAAATGTACTATGTGCGTGTGAATGGAGAGGAATAAGAAGAGAGAAACGGTAAATAGATCTGAAAATTATACCCTAGGGGTTACAAGACGTGAACTTTAAGTGCCGCTTCCTGTTAACTCCCGATAAGACTATGAGCCGCCGACAAATTACAAGCACGCAAATCAATAGGTTCTCCAAAGGACGCACTAAGGACCCAGAAAATTATATGATAATTGCACGAATTTTACTGAGGGGCCCGTATCGGGGCGAAGGTCTTTAATATTCATCAAACAAAGGACCAGAGCAGGGACCCGAAATGTAGCCCTTTTAATGACACACATAAAAATATCAGGTGTTCAATTCGTGATTGGATTTCAGCCGGACCTACAAACCAGTTCTCCTTCTCCCCTTTCTTTCGCTTGCGTTTTTTTTTGTGCCTGTGTTATTTGAAGTCAAAGAAAGAAATCCTACAACTGATCCGCACGCATGCGACGGACGGGCGGCAGAGCAGCGATTACAGCGACCATCAACCGTCAACCGGCGACCGTCGACGTCGTGAGCAAAACACGTTTGCATGGAGAAACCTCACGTTGAAATCAGAGATTCATCCGAATTCGTTGCCTCTAAATCGCTGCGGACCACCATCACCTCTACCGAACGCCAAGGAAAGGATACCCTCAAGCCGAAATCAAAAGGACTCACCGAATGGATTCGGTAAACTTGAGAACAGGTGTTCTGCGCGTGTAATGCACGTCCCCGATGCCAGAGAGATAAATCAATACTTGCAACTTCAACCACCTGGGCGCGATGTTGATGGATCGAATCGAATCGAATCGAGTCGAAGGAGACTTGGTGGCACAAAAACTGAAATAAACTGACAGAAAAACCCGTCGAAACAGTGGAATGGAGAGTGGCAGACCTTGTTGTGCGGCCGGGGGAGAACGTGATTTCGCTATTGACAAGTGTCAAAGCTCGTATCTCATGCGAATTTCAAAGCAAACCATACCCCTCAGTCGAGACGCGGCACCGAACGTCTTGGTGGTGTACGTGTACGTAAGCCTTTTTTGTTGTTGGCCGTTTGCCTCGTTTCCACGTTATTTGGTTATAATCGGATTTGGTTTGTCATTTGGCAGCAAGCAACCTGCTTTCGTGGCATGGAGGCGGATACGTCCTCGTCATTAGTGCGGCGTGGAAGGGTAATACGTTCTGCTTGTCGTCCACCGCCACCCCCACCCACACTCTCCGACTGTTGGTTATCGATAAGTTTTTATCGATATTTCATTTTGTTATTTTGTTTTTGTTCTTCTGTACTTTCATTTCGTTTTATTGCTTCGACTTTTTGGAAGGGTCTGCGCGACATCTGTATGCACCGTTATGTGGGGCATAATATCGTAATTAAGCTATAGACTCAGCATACATATGAATGTACATGGCAACCCGCCACCCGCGTCAGCTTCCTTAGCGCAGGATTTGATGATGAATTTGCTTTGTATCCCCGTCTGGTTGCTGCTGGTTAAAGCGCCTTTCCGGCGTCATCGCCGCCGGTGATGTCTGAGTGGGGAGAGGATGACGAAGGACGACGATGCCTGGAAGGTGGTAGATTGCTTGGGAAAGCAGCCACCTTCTTCAGTTGGTTCTGCTATGAGTCATCTTTTCATCCTTTTTCTGTGTGTCATTTCTCTTGGGTTAGGGCAAAAGTGTCTCGCTTTCTCGTTCTCTTTCACTTTTCTTCTAGCTCCCTCTGTGTATACACGAGAATGAGTGTGTGTGTGTTGTTGGGGGTTGACAGTTTAGAATGAGTAGGAAGTGAGTTCGATTTATATGCGAACTATCGGGGAGGAAAAACCGAACGACCGACCCCTCGAATGGGGTGGAATACGGAAAGGGGAAAACAAAATATTATGAAACGTGCACTATAAAACTTTTGTCATCGTATGGGTTCTCACAAAATGCCGCCCTCCACCCAGCGCCTTGTTCCTCTTCCCCGTCAGTCTTACATAATCACATAGAGTGAGAACGGTTTTGTGGTGTCGGGGGTGTGTAGGAGGAAAAATACAACAAGGAAAAGAACTGATGGCTATAAAAGTAGAAAAAATACGGTTGTTAAAAGATTCGAATCTAGTGGTATCTCTAATAGCATTGAATACATTATGTAAGCCACCCTCTCTCTGGGTCGGAACTCGGCGCAGAGAACTGAGAACTGAGAACTGGGAACTTTTCCATCAATAACGAGCAGCGTTTGCGTCTACAAATCTTATTTCGAAACGACCAGGACTGGATTGGGGGCAGAAGTAGTTTACTCTAAACGTTATGTCAGTGCATTGAGCATCAGACTGGCTTGGGGTTGAACGTCGGGATGGTGGGCGAACTAAGCACACATACACTGATACGAGCACGGACATAGTATTTCTAAGGGAATGCACTTTCGGCAGAAGTCGTCGTTTGTGTTTTTCGCCGCCGAACAGTACCCACCATCGTGCCAGCTGACTAAACAGGCACAATGGACATCGGCATGCGAAAGGGTTGCTGCTGCTCTGCTGTGTGTACTCTCACAATGGAAGTCATTCAATTCACTTATTAAAGACAATCCTCGACGCAAACAGGATGGGGGTTGTTCGATTTGGCCCGACTGCATTTAACCCGAGCGATGGGAGTGCGTTAATTGAAGTGAACGACTAAGTGAGGTAAACTCCCTCTAATTAGGCATGCCTGATTCAACTAAAGAGAGGGCAACGGCTTGATGGTTGGGTGCGGCTAAAACAGCAGCAGCAGACCAAAGGACCAAGAAGAAGATGAGGGTGTTCCGCTTTACAATTTCGAAGCAGCGGGCACGGACTGGAACTAGGAAATGAAAAACAGACGGGAGTCATTTAAATTAGGAAGCTTACGAATCTTTGTGTGGGAGTCGAGAGCAAATTAGGGTGGCTGTGCGGCTTACAACCCCACTGGCTCATTCGCAGCGCACCCTTTGTTGAAAGTCCTACGCCACCCACACACGTACGTGTACCTGGTGGCAATTAAAATGTCTCCTCAAGCCAAACACATACATCTCTTGATATTTTTTTCATCCTCGCCGCTTGTGTCCCTTTGTCTCCCCCTCGCTTGTACGCTTTGACTGGGTTCTCGGGAGAAGGTTCCGCAATAAAAGCCAGTCATCAATTGCAAACGGGCGTGTAATTTGCCGAGCTCTAAATAAGTGAGTCATACTTATTTCTGTCATTTTTCTCTCTCTCTCTCTCGTTCTTCTTTGCATTCGCTTTCGCCTCCCTCGCAGCAGCAAGCAGAAGCAAATAAAGTGGAAAAAGTATGGAGTCAGAAGCGGTACCACCAACAATGTCCCGTCCTAGCCACTTGGACTCATTTAAGCGGACGACAAGGGTAGCGGCTGTAATTAAGTGACACATGCTTTGATTTCGAGGGTGCAATATTAGATTTTTTGCTGTTCTTGCTTTGGGCTTTACCTGCTTCTGGCACGTATCAAAATTCAGAAGGCACACAACCCTTCGGAGAGAGAGTGGATCCTGTTTCGGTTTTAAGTTTGGGGTTCGTTGTTGGGTACGAGTACGACGTAATCGACACCATTCCTATATTTTTTGTAATTAGTGCTAATTTGATACGTGCCGTGCTGGAATGGTTACTTGCCCCCGTGTCTAGGGGAGAGAATGCAAAGGTGGATGGTTGTTTATTAAAAGCGATGAAATGGAAGTGGAGATGGGAGAGATTTCTTGTGGTCGTGACTGGGCCTTCAAGCGGTGCCCGTTTTTTTTACAGAAAATGTGGTTTTCTGACCAGATATGTGCATTTTTCTACTGCAACCGGATTCCACATACGAGACTTTTTTTCCGATAAGACTCTTAAATCAGAGTCGCGTGTAACGCGCATCACAAAAAAAACTTGAACATATTGATCCTTATAACTATGGTCCATGAATCGAGAGTTACACACGAGCTCAGACACTTGTGCACACATTTTATGATGGGCCCAACTGTTAATTCCACGATTTTGGTGCTTCGAGCCGGATGCGAACCAACGAATTAGGAAATTTCATTTTATATTTGCGGAATCTTGCACCTGGCCTACTTTTCTCTGAACAAAAACCCGAACAAGCAACTTTTGTTATTTTGAAGAACTGGATCGATTTATAATAACACAAACGAACAGTATAAGTAAATTCCTTAAAGACGTCTAAGAAAGTACTTCTTCTCAGCGAAACCCCATTCCCTGTGCCACAAGAAAACTCAAATTGTTCTGAATGTAACAAAATAACGACGTTTATGTCGTTTTCTTAACAAACTCTTGAGCATTCCTTGGAATGAAGTATGCGCATTCCGCACGAAAGGATACATGTGAATCAAATTCAAGTCAAAATTGAGTCTAAAGTTTCTGCTTTAATGAATCACTGAATCAGTGCGCTCCTGTTTCTGAAATTGGATGCCGACACGCTCGGTTGGCTGTCGCTCATTTACTTCATAAACTTCTTCTCAGAACCTCTGGATACCAACTTTATCCTAACATCTCCTAGCAGAGCACCCTCTGTGCGGAAGTTATCCCTCCCGAAAGCAGTCCTGACAATAATTACAAATACTGAAATGGAATGCTATGCGGTTTCTCGGTTTAAAGATCCAGACTAGGTGCGTGTGTTCTGGCCCAAAACGTTCTAAGTGAACGCAATCGATTCACAGAAACTGTGTAATTTTGTGTTATCACAAGCAAATGCTGTTCCTACGCAACCACAACCGACCATGTGCTACATTGCAAAACTTGAATGGCACATGAAAACCCACCCACACGATGTATCTAAGGCATCCCGACGTCAAATGGAAACAGAAACTATGATCTTCAGTTTGAAACTTTCCTCCATTGTCTTCGGCAAGCATTTTCGACGATTTTCTGCGTAATTGTCACTGCAGGAGCTCATTGTCCACCACCACCATCACTACTAGCAGCAGCAGCAGCAATCCTCATCACCCAAATGAGGGGGTAATCTCTTTCAGTCCAAGAAGATTTCCCACAATACGATGTGTAATGTTCGCCTCCTAAGCGCATCTGACCGTGCCACCGTGGGGCGGCCTAAGCATTTTAGGTCGTTAAAATGAGGCGAGCAAAGCGAGAAAAAAGTGAAACTAATTTGAAGCGCAAACTATTTTGTAATGAGAATTTAATTCACACCGGGGACCGGTTTAGGTTCTAGTCTCGCAAAATTATTATCAG
This sequence comes from Eristalis arbustorum, assembly GCA_916610145.1. Classification (NCBI taxonomy): domain Eukaryota; kingdom Metazoa; phylum Arthropoda; class Insecta; order Diptera; family Syrphidae; genus Eristalis; species Eristalis arbustorum. The sequence continues at coordinate 592,718 of OU744320.1, forward strand.
AAACGTAATAAAAAGGAATGAGCCACGCCATTCTGGTTTTCGCTAGAAGTGGAAGCGAGGCCAGAAGCGGATGGAACACCTTGCAACAAGCCAGTGAAAATGAAAAGTCTTATTTTAATTTCCTAATTGCAGGTCCTTGGTGTAGAACTTCCCGAGAAAGGGCAGCAGAAGGACGTAGCCACCCACAGAGAGGATTCTTCACATTTTCCATTGAATTCATTCAAAGCAGACGGTGCATTGTGTGCAGCCGCACACACCGTCACACACACAAAGCAGCGCAATGCGAGGAACTAGCGTGCCAAAACTAAGGAAACCCGAGGTGAGATGTACAGCCCTCACTCTGGCCGTCATTGTGGCGGCCGTGGTGGCTGTGCTGCCACCTGGAGTAGTGGGGAAGCACATCACCTACGGCCAAGGGAGCTATACCAACTTGAATAATCAGCGATTCGCCATGGAGCCACAGGATCAGACGGCCGTTGTTGGGTCCCGTGTCACACTACCTTGCCGGGTCATCAACAAACAGGGCACACTGCAGTGGACGAAGGACGACTTTGGTCTGGGTACGTCGCGTAATTTAAGCGGCTTCGAGCGGTATTCCATGGTGGGGAGCGACGAGGAGGGCGACTACTCCCTCGACATTTATCCAGTGATGCTGGACGACGACGCAAAGTATCAGTGCCAAGTGAGCCCTGGTCCCGAGGGTCAAGCCGCTATTCGGTCAACATTTGCCACCCTGACGGTGCTGGTGCCACCGGAGCCGCCTAAAATCTCTCAGGGTGACTTCATTCAGACAACGGAGGACCGCAAAGTGGAGATTGAATGCATTTCGGCAGGCGGCAAACCTGCCTCTGAGGTGAGTGCACCACGATGAGGGCGCAATTGTAGCTGGTGTGGATGCAAAATTTGACTCTTTTCACTCGCAGATAACTTGGATTGATGGTCTGGGGAACGTAATCAATGACAACATCGAGAATACGGTGATTCCGATGCCGGATACGCGTCGCTTCACCGCCAAATCGGTGCTTAAGCTCACACCGCGAAAGGAGCACCACAACACGAACTTCACCTGCCAGGCGCAGAACACCGCCGACCGGACATATCGATCGACGAAAATACGCGTTGAGGTAGGTAGTGCTTCGGTTTGAGTACATTCCCTCCTCCTGACAGGCATTTTCCTCTTTCCTATCTTTTTTTAGGTGAAATACGCGCCCAAAGTCAAAGTGAGCGTGATTGGTGGAGCGCTGTCGGGCGGCAGGATCCCCGAGTTCGCACAGGTGCGGTTGGAGTGCAAAGCGGATGCTAATCCCACTGAAGTCCGCTACCGATGGTTCATCAATGACGAGCCAATCGTCGGAGGCCAGAAGACTGAAATGGTAATTCTCACTTTCGATTCGCATTTGCGAGTGCTCACCGGCGCCCGTTTGGGTTTCCGCACCGCAACCAAGATGAAGTTGGTACTTTAATACATTCTCTCCATTCTTCGCAGGTCATTCGGAATGTAACACGCAAGTTCCACGATGCCATCGTGAAGTGTGAAGTGCAGAACACGGTGGGAAAGAGCGAGGATAGCGAAACCCTGGACATAAGCTGTGAGAAAATACCGCTGTTTGTGTGCTTCGGACGGTCAAGATAATAGTTCCTTTGTTGTTTGCTTATTTCAGATGGACCACAGTTTCGTCAGCGCCCACAGTCCATGGAGGTCGATATCGGAAGCGTGGTTTCGCTGAACTGCGAGGTCGACGGCAATCCCACCCCAGACATTGTGTGGATCCAGCACCCGATCGATAGAGTAAGTGTATCCTACGTTCTCGAATCAAGAATATTTTTGACGAAGATTTTGTGTCTTGCAGGTTGTGGGAGGGAGTTCAAATTTGACATTCAGTGTGACAAATGAGACCGCAGGGCGCTACTATTGCAAGGCCAACGTTCCGGGATACCCGGAAATCTCTTCCGATGCGTACGTCTACCTCAAGGGGTCGCCAGTGATTACATCATCTCGCTACCAGTACGGACTGGTTGGAGACACTGCGCGGATAGAGTGCTACGCCACCTCAGTGCCGCGCGCCAGACACGTATCATGGACATTCAACGGACATGAGATTAGCTCCGAATCAGGTCACGACTACTCAATTCTCGTGGATGCAGTGCCGGGAGGAGTGAAGTCAACGCTAATCATCAGAGACAGTCAGTCCTACCACTACGGCAAGTACAACTGCACGGTGGTCAACGACTATGGCAACGATGTCGTCGAAATCAACCTTCAAGCGCAAAGTAAGTTCCACCCCATTCAACACAGCCCCGTGTACACAATTCACATAGGCCTTCCTCTTTACAGAAAGTGTGCCACTCCTCATGACAATCGTTGGCGGGATCTCATCAGTAGCCATCCTCATGATCCTCACCATCCTGGTCATCATCTACTTCAAGTGCAAGAAACGGAAGCTGCCCCCAGCGGACGTAATCAGCGAGCATCAGATTTCAAAGATCGCTGCCAAGGAGGCCGGTGACCGGACATCCAACTACAGTGACCTCAAGGTAGACATCTCCGCCGGGTATGTGCCTTACGCCGACTACACCACCCACTACAGTCCACCGCCGCAATATCTGACGACATGCTCCACCAAATCCGGTAGTCACATGCAGCAGCAGCAAGCCATCAATGTGCCAATGACCTTCATCAACGGCGGGGGAAGTCTCACCGGCAGCATCATCGGGTCCAGAGACATCCGCCAGGACAATGGTCTTCCAAGCCTACAGAGCACCGCCACCACTGGCAGTGTGGTAAGTTCATCCCCCAACGGTAGCTGTAGCAACAACAGCACCGCCACTCATGTGGCACAAAACTCGCTCAGCATCGATCCGAGGTACAGCGCCATCTACGGCAACCCCTATCTACGGAATTCGAACTCATCGTTACTGCCGCCACCCACCGCCGTCTAGGAGCAAGTCGCAGAGGTATACCTAAGAAACAGAATTGCTGCTTTCGAATTTAACCGCATTAGGCTAATCATAATAAGGAGAAGAAAAAGAAGAAAAATACTCGTGCATGGACTAACCATCTTAAGACTGATCTCAACGATTTAGCAGACAAAAATGGGTTTTCGCCCCACATTCATATGATTTTCTCGAACAACTACTCAAAACTACGTGATGCAGGGTGGTCGGTGAGCTCCATACTCCTTGGCTCCTTTGGTTCGTTGTTTCTCTGCTCGGTTCCACCAACCCTCCCGATTGGGGTGTACTTAAAGACTACTGAATATTTAACGCAGAGAGAGGGAATACTGAAGTAGTCAGGCTGGGTTAAGTCAGGTGAAGGTGGCCAGCTATCCCTCGCTTAAAAGCATTCCTTTGCAATTCATTAGGAAAAGGGTCGTCGTAGTCGTAGTGGTAGTCGCCGACGTCGAGTTGGTACGTTGGTACGCAAGTAGGAAAAATTAAATCATCGTCCTGTGCGCGGGGAAGGTCAATCGATAAACATGCTTTGGGGAGGGTGGGTGCACCTCTTTTGACGGGAAACGACTGCCTGTACATACAAGCATACATACGATTCGCGTACACGTACGAGATTCTTGAACTCACCCTTTGTTGCTTGTTTGTCCGCACTCCGCACACACAAAATCGATGAGAGTTTACGATGTTTTGATGTTTCCTGGAAGTCTCAGTCAGGATGGGGTCGTGCTGGCGACGACGACTGTCTGCCGGCATCGGCATTCGGTAAAATCTGGAATTTTGGTTTTTCTTCTGATTTTTTTTCTCCGCTGGCCTGGAGTGTGCTTATTGAGATTTCCAACGATGTCAGAAGTTTGGAATGCTGACCAGGATGTGTGTGCATACCAAGCTGAATGTCCTTCCGGGATGGATGCGGTGGGGGTGTTACATCATCTGCAGTGAAGTGCCTATTCATCACCATTCAGCCAATATTGTGGTTTGATTGGAGCTCGCAGACACGATTGTTGAAGTGCTGGCGACACGTCCACTTGATTACCATAATCAACGAGTCATCCGGTCGGGGAAACTTTGCAGTTCATTGATAGCTAGAAGCGTGATTTGGTCATTAGGTATTAATATTCGTGCAATGCACTCAGAGAAAGAGGAATCTGTCAGTTTATGGGTGGGCACTAACATCGTTAAAAACATTGCGAGTATCGATTGGCAAACTCGACCCCCACAAGCTTTACAGCTGCTTTCATATTTGAAACATTTCTAATGGAGAATCCATGTCGACAGGGGGAATGTGTGTTTTGGGTTTTTGTCGAGTTGTCTGCGATATCGGTCGACCCAACGCGTTAGTAGTTGAATGACATTCAATGAACCCCCTTACACGCACACATGACGTATTTTTTTGTGGATGAATTGACACGGATTGATTTTCTTTAACGAACCACTCATCCACAAAATCGACAGTAATTCCCTTTGAAAACGGTTCGAACAATTGCCAACTCTGGACTGGAAAGCTGTGCTTATGTGACGTATACAGGTCAGCAAAGCAGTGAAGAAGGAGATTTGAATAATTATCTTCTCTTCATCAGATTTTGTGTATCAATTCGGAATGTTGGTCCTTTTACATATCTGGACATTTCACTACTCTAAACCTGAGCCTGCGTAAACGTGAGATTTCTTCAAAATAAGTCACCCAACCCTTGAATCAATATTCACCCTAAAGCATAATAACACTTTTGGTACCTAGTTCGAATATCCTAAAAACCATTACTGTCTTCATTAAATTGGGGTGGAAATGTCATTCAGTCCTACTACTTAAAGGTGAATCTTTCATTTTTCATTCTGAATCATTCAAATCCTGTCTAGCCTTCAATTAGGAGTCTTGAAACCCTTTTCAATTTGCCCTGAAAGCCCATCCCATCAAAGTGGACAAGTTTCTGCTGCTCCACTGTTAACTTTTATTTCATTTTGAATGGACGACACTGTCTTCCCAAACCAGTCCCCTCATAAAATAAAGTGTCCTGGGCAGAAACAGTGTCGACATTTTATTGGCTTTGTACCCGTTTTGGTGGTGGTTTTTAGACCCTTTTATTGAAAACAAATAATTCTCTCTAATAACACTTTATTGTGGATTTGTGAGTATATACTTGGGAGAGAAAAAAAAAGGAAAGAAGTCATGTTTGTCTTCCTCTCGTATGAACCAGAGACGAGAAGTTGACTACACTCTTGGGCGAGGTTTTGTTTCCTTCGATTTGGCCCAGCTGAATTTTCGCGGCTAGTAGCTGTCTTTCATACATTCTGATAATGCAATTGGATGTGTGCTTTGATTTTGATTTCTCGCACTATACTGGCACGCAATGTGCTACATAGCAAAAAAAAAAAAAAAACAAACAAACATGCATTCGTATTCTTCTGTCTACATGGCCTTTGGTCGATGTGCGTGCTATTGCTATTCTATCACGAGCCCTTGAGCGATGTCATTCCGCAATGAATTGAGTTTATTTTTGCAGTTTATCGCTGAGCGGCTCTGAATTGTTTTTAATATTTACGTGGTAACGTTTACGACTTGAACCGGTGGAAACGGTCTTAATAAATATACATATTTCGTGCTGGAATCAGATATTCGCTCAAGCGATGACGCTCAGTAAACGGAAACCAATTGTCGCCCATCGCTCAGTCACTCATTACGTGTCAGTCTTAGGCGGGCAATGAGGTTGACAAAATGCCGGGCAAAGTAGAAGAGGTTGTTAATTGAAGCCAAACCTCGCCCCTGAAATCAGTACCCGTCTCTGCCAATACACCAGCAGCTGTCAGCGAGATTGAGTTATTAATTTATTATTTTACCTTGAATACTTTGACTCCTCTAAGACGCCCCCTTCTTTCTGTTTCTGAATTTTCAAGAAAATACCAATTCATATTCTTCGCCATTTACCATAAGGAGTAAGGAGGTAGGTAACCGCCCCCATCTCTGCGTCACAGCGTTCCTTTTCACCCATATTAACCGCATCTATCGAATCGCATTGCGTGTCACTAGTAAACATCGAATAAAATAAATCGCTGTGCAACTAACTATGCTTCATTTTTTACAATATGTACAATTAATAAAAACAAACTAAAGAATTAATCCTAGTGTAAATCGAAACAAACGAAATTCTAACACAAAAACGTATTGCGTCCCACACACCAAGTCTCTTGTACTCTAAGCATTACAACCAAAATTCGCTATAATATTAAAGTAAAACGAACAAAACAAAGCAAAGAAAGTCTACATTTTCTAAAGAATTTTTTGACATGTAATAGCATACATAACGGTATTAATGGTAGAATATAGCAAATGCAGCAAAAAATACATAGAATAGCAATTAATTGTTAAGGAAACCACTAGCTTCAAGTGAAAGGTGAGCAATTCCTCCTAAATGTGTGTTAAAACTAATGTAACCGATCAATCAATTCGAATAGCTTTCTTTGACTAATTAGAAAATAACAAAATATTTAAAAGAAAATAAAAATTATAAAATTTACGAAAAATATAAGAAAAGTAAAAAAAACAGATATATGTATATTATATAGCTTAAGATGCAGATGACTACTCTGCTGCCAGTACCTGATTAGTTCGTAAGCGATAGCCGATAGATATATTAACTTTAGTTAGTGCTTCTTAGTGTCTTATTCAGAAGAGCGAAATGAAAAAAATAACGAAACTAAATATATAAGTAAAAAAATGTCTCTAAATTTAAGAGTAGATACAATATTGTTGTTTTGTAAGCAAATTAAAGGAAATTTTTTCTAAGATAAATATATGTAATTGTTTTCGCTACTATTTGTCGGTTAAGATTCAAACGAAGGGAGATACTACATGTCCAAAGGAGTTATTCAATTAAACGACTTCAGAGTGCTTTCATATAAATATATATATTTATAGCTTATAGTTTCCCATGCATATGTATTATGATGTAGGTGTATATTTTTCTAGAATAATTATTTTTTATAAAAATAACCTGTATGTGTGTGTACTGCTTATATAAATGTATATGTTTTATTTTTTGTTTCTTCTTACTAATTGCATGGCAAAGCATCACCCTTTCACTGTTGTTTGTTACCCCCATTTGGAGGGGAGGCGATAAAATTTAACAACTTTTGGTTGATGGCATTTGTGCTGACTCTTTGAAAGTGAGTAAAAAAGCCCTCAGTCATGAGTGTCTCGATCCATCACTTGGGCGGTGGAGGAGGTACAGGCGAAGGACGATGTTTTGCTGCTTCGTTAGTTGATGGTTCTTTCACAGAGAAAGGAATCGTTTTTTTCTTTCTTTATTTTAAATACAAACAAACATACATACAAGTATATATATATTCAATTGATATACAACACTGTTATGTAGGGAATTCAATTTAGTTTTGTATCTCGCGTGTGTGTGTTTTTTTTTTATTTTTTGGTTCTCATTAAGCTGTAGAGCGTAAGTTTTAGACTGTGTTATTCTCTAAAGATTTACGAAGATATTAAGATACATACAACATGATTATACCTATACATACATACATTATATACATATATATTTTTCACATTGTAATTTAGAAATTAAGGACAGACGTCGGTGTGCCGGCCGTTTGGTAGGTCGGTCGCTGACGGTGGAAAATAAAAGAGAAAAACATTTTTAAACAAAAAAAAAACAGAGTTATTGTAGTTATTTGTCTTGTTGCTGCTTATGGATGATGCCTGATGGCGCTGTTGGTGAGGAGGAGGAAGCATGAATGGGGTGTATGCCGTCGTATTCACCCATCGTTGGTCTTTGCCCGCTCCAAGGAGTGAGAGTGGGTCAGGTTCCTTTACTTTGTTTACCCTCCCGCGGAAGGGTGTGGTTTGTGCATGTGTGCTGTGTGAAGCCAAACAACAACACGCCACCGTCATCGTCAACGTCATCGCCATTGCGAGCGGCTGGGGGTTGTTCTATTCGTTGCGTTGTGTTTCATTTCATGAAAATCCCTGTTGGCCGCCGCCGCCGGTTTGTGCTTTTGTTGCTGGAAAATCGATATAATACAACAGGAGAAGCAGGAAAAAATGAAAATGAAAGAGAAACAAAGCAGCAAAAACCGAAAAAGAGAAGAAGAAAACGAACGTGGTTGAACGCGGGTGAAGGCGAGGAGGAGGAAAAAAATATGGAAAGAAGGTGAAGTGAGTCAGTCAAAAATGACATTGAATTTATTTAGTGTGTGAGGGTCTATAAAACGGTTTTGCGTTACAGCACGCAAAAGAAGGTGAATCCCAGTTCCAGTCTGCCAACCCTTGCCACTATGTTTTGGGTCCGTTCCACGGTACACAGCGGAATGATTTACATTTACTACGTGCTTTGTATGATCTACAGTCGCGCGGGGTGGATTCAGGTGTGTGCGACTGTGTATGCATGCCGTTCGAGAGCCAAAACAAAAGGACAATTTGTGAGTTTTATTTAATTTTTTTCCTTTTCTGTCACAGATATCGAATTGCAGGGAATAGAGTTTCGTCTGGTTGACAAACTAATACTAATTAGGGATAAGTCCCTTAGTCTTGGCAACACCCTGGCAACAAATGTTGGCTGTTGGGAATCAAATTGGCCCTATGGGGTGGATTTTGTTGGTTTTGGGGTTGGGTTTTATTGTTTACCTTGCGCTCGTTCCACAGAAGAGCTTTCTAGTGGCACGGGAAGGGGTCGCTGTTGCAGTTGTTTACATTTTTGCCCACTTCGATGGTGCAGCGCAGAGTGGAACGACCGCCAGACGGTACACAGACATTGACACCTGCTGCCAATATGTTACTTTTTTTCTTCGCTTCGTGAAAGATTAATTTTTCCTTTTCTGTTGAATTGTGTTTTTTAGGGGAGGTGTTGACACTTTTTAAACAATGTAGCGTCATGAAGCTACGCAACGTGAAAATGTAGACGTATAGGGGTCGAATGGATATTTGGGAAAATTGAATGTACTTATTTTTTGAGTTGACTATTCTGAGAGTTGATGTCTGGCATTTGAATGAGACGATTTCACTTCGAACTTATACCAGCGATCAGGCATAGAACATGAGGCAAAGCACATCGTAAGGTTGCGAGGTGCCTGTGCCAATAATGTAAATACATTTTTAGTTTTTTGATCATTTGTGAATCCACTGGATCCGTACTGCCTATGTTTCTCGGCTAATCTCAACGCAATCAAAGAATTTGTAGCTTGGATTCCAACGCAAATTAGCTGAAAAGTGCAAATACGTACAGACGGCTCGAAAGGAAGTTTACCTCGGTTGTTGGAAACCCAGTTTAAGCGAATATTTGAAAATGAAAAAAAAAAAAAAAACAGAAACGAACAACTTAGCTTAGCAACCAAGTCAAACTTGCAGCCGGGGTAACACTCGATCTATATACGGAAGACACAGTACACACGAATTTTATTCGCCCAATGGAGTCACCGGAAGCCGAGTTATCAAATTCAAAGTGAACGAGCGACGTTGCTCCAAGTGCTGTTGAGGAAGGATATGCTTACAAGGTACTCTACAAGGTAAAATGGTAAGTCGGGGCAACAAAGTCTTCATCAAGCTTTGCGGACCAAGTCCAATGATACTAACGATCTGATTGTCGTTTGAGAGCCATTATATGCAAGGCAGCCATTTCCATTCCGCACTAAAGAGAGGAAGACTTTGTATTTATTAGCACACTTTATTAGACGAGACAGTTTAAAAAAAAACAACGTAGAAGTCGTCGGACATGTATGTATGTATGTATGTAAATGCAAGGTTATAACATTTCAGACTTTGAATGCTGCTGAATTCGAGAACATCCCTCTACCGTTTAAGACAGTCCCCCGGTGACTTCAATTGATGCGCCATTAATATACGAAGCCTTCGACGATGCCAGGAACGCAACAACTTCAGCAATTTCCTCAGGGCGACCCAATCTGCCCAACGGACATCTGCCCTTAACTTGTTCCTTGATGTGCGGGGGAACAACAGCAACCATTGGAGTGTCAATGTAACCTGGCAGAATAGCATTCACTCGAATGTTGAACTTGCCGAATTCCTTGGCTGCTACTTCCGTGAGTGAGATTACTCCAGACTTTGAGGCCGCATAGTTCGCCTGGCCGATGTTGTTCAATTTTGCCACAATACTTGAGAGGTTCACAATGGCGCCGCTAATTTTGTACTGCACCATAACTTTGGCGAACTGCTGTGTGACCATAAACGTGCCCTTTAGATTCACACTGTAGACGTCATCGTAATCACGCTCGCTCATCTTCAGCAAGTAGCCATCACGGGTGATCCCAGCTGAGTTGACGATAATCGACGGTGGCTGCTTGTATTTATCTATGCATGTGTTGACACCTTTCAAAATGCTATCAATTGATGTGACCTCGAGATCAATGGCGCTGGATTCTGTAAGGAAGAGTGGAACAAGTGGTTTAGCAGTGTTTCGAACGAGATATATGCGAAACGATGTTTTAAGCAAACGTTGCCTCGTGGTTTGCAACTTACACATGGTCAAAGGAAAATTAATATAATTTGTTTTGTTCGAATGTGTTACAGAAATAAATGAAAATAATGCAGAATCAAACCGAAGATAAAAATTCAAAAATCGAAATCTATATTCATCTATATTTTGCCATCCCTGTACAGAGGTGTTCAAATCTACGCTGCATACTCTCAGGCTGCAAACTACAGAACACTATAAATAAACTTGACACTTATGTACGTCTTTTCGACTGTCATCTGATGAAAACCACTCAGCACTGCGAATAAACATTGAAAAACTCACCTGAACCCAGATCGGCGATGGTTTCTTGTGCGGCTTGCAGGTTCCTATCGGCAGCAACAACACGGGCCCCCTCACGAGCGAAGACCTTGCACACGGCCCTTCCTATTCCCGATCCAGCACCTGCAAATGAACAAGTTATGTATGCACACTCTGAGGCAACCAGCCTGTGATGGGCGTTTGTTTTCTCATTTCACTTACCAGTGACGATGGCCAATTTTCCAAACAGAGCTCCAGGCATCCTGACTTCTTGACGAATTTTAATAAATGAATGAGTTTACGAGCTGACAAAACAAATAATGTCCAACAGCGGGCGACCTGTGCGTGCCAACAAATTCGTGTGAAAGCCTCGTGCGTTAGATAACCACCACCGTCTGGAAAGACTTTATCGCGCAACTGATCCTCGCCTCGGTTGCTTTGGTTCCGGGGGTGGAGAACGCTGCGTGTATACGTTTCTCCAACTCTCCAATCACCGGTTTTCCATTTAACCAGTGCACGCACACAGACACACCGCCACGGGTTCAGCTGATTTCTCCACACACTGATAGGAGTGGGGACAGATTGAGTTATTTTTGTTTTTGTTCTCCATTGGTGGCGACTGGCAAGTGGCAAGCGCTCGTTGTGGTCTGATGTCAACAGAGCGATGAGAACTTGACCTTGGTTGTGTTTTTATGGCTTTATGCCCAAATGCGCATCTTATCGTTTGGTCTTTGGTGTCGGTTGGACGATAAGTGGACGTTATTGTGTGCGGGAACAACGCCAAAGCGACGCAGATGTCCGCTAGTACGTATGTCAGCTTGTCTTCAACTGGCTACACACTGGTGATCGGCGGCGCCGTACAATCGGTTTACTTTGGAAGTTCTTAGAAAGTTGGGTATACTTTGTGGCGAAATTATAATTGTTTTTGGGAATCGATTCAGGTGTACAGGGTGCTCAGGTAATATGTGTTTGCAGTAGCTGTGACTTTTGGAGTAGCCACCATTATTGCCGATTTTTGGTAGACACCGTTGGTTAACGAAAACTGATTTTTTCCATCGAGTGGTCTCCATGCACCCGTGAATTATTATACATCCACTATCCCGTGCGTGAAACGAAGAAGGCTAACATGTTGGTCACTAACAACATTTTGAGTCAAAATAAATTACTCTGTCTGTCTACTGTTCATCAGTATAGTCAGAAGTTAGAATGTTGACTTACGATCCGCTGCAATGATGACCATGGGACCTGTACGTCGCACACTCAAGACGATAATTTGAGACTCAGTATTTTCCTCTTTGATTATCGTCCCTACTCACAAATAAACTTCATCCGGTCTCGCAGGAAAAGCACTTACTTGCCCTCAAGTTTGTGTCACTCATGTGCGCCCAACTGCGACAAAACTTGAAGAACTTCTCATCTTTCAAATCCACCTTATCCAGGTCACAGCATGCGAATCGTTAAAGAAACATTTCCCAAGTGCACATAGATTTCAGCAGTGCCTTACGATAGGCGCCTAACTTTCAGACGCTAACTGACCGTTGACAAGGTTCCGCCCAACTGCATGTTACACACTCGTCCATTCCCAGTAGTTATGGAAAGCAGTTGTATCCTGACCAAATGTACACTCGTTGCCGAACAGCAACGTCAAACTTATGCATAAAAGATGCAGAGTCCATTAAACTTTCTCTCGAAGTTTATCGCTCGCACTCACAATTCGTGAACTATACCATTTTTTGTAAGTGCATTCGTATCATTTACAAGCGTTCGAGGATCCCTTTAATAAATGAACAGCTTTTTTTTCTGGTACATCAATCCGTTAATTAATGAACAGGACGATAAATATACTAAAGCCGAACCGGAGTAGAAGCTGCTGGCGTTGGCCGTGGCATTTTTGTGTGAAAATCGATGCTCGTTTCAGCAAGGGGAAAACAATTCACCAGAGAATGAGATGCTACCAAATTTAAATCGAAATAAAAACACCGAACACCCGTGGGAGCTGTGAGCCTGCACGGAGGACCCATTGCAAATAGGGCAATCGTATCTATGGGCAACGAATGTATCCCATATATTCGCCATTTCAATTACCCATTCAACTCAGGCATGATTCAGCGTCACACTGGTGCTGGAACGCTGAGAATATGATATCTGTATGCTCGCCAACCGCCAACCGGGCCAGACAGACAGGCGACACAAAGCCCAGCAAACGACCCGCCCCAGTCGCTCACTCTCATCTGGTTGGGGTATGAAGAAAAGCTATTTCCTGCAGGAGACCCACAGACGCCCGCAAAATGGAGCCGGAAATTATAACGATTATTACTATTATTATGTCTCGGGATACGACAGATTCGGATTCAGATTCAGATTCGGAGCCAGCACAGCGGGCAAAGATGTGCCTTCAAGTGGCACGTAAATCTGTCAATTATGGGCGGAAGGGGCTGAGCGCGTCAGCAAGTGAATGTCGTCTTCGCCTGGTGTTGCTTTCACTGAATGAGTGTGGTGGGTCGTGTGTGTGGCGCCGCTTCTTGTTCCCCCGGCCAAGCGGTGAAAGGGTGGCAACAGCAAGAAAAACCACTACGAAGGAGAGCGAGAGAGAGAAGTGCGTTTACTTTAACCTATTTCCTTCGACTGGTTACGAGGCGATGGTGAGACGATTATGCCAAGTCGAGTACGTCGCCGTCACTGTAGTCGACGACTTCAGGCGAAGTGTACTCTTTCTCCACGTGTTGTGCTGCTGATGCCGGAGGCATTCATTACTCGCCACTTCAAAGTACGTTGTGCCTATTCGGCGCGCTTGGTTGGGGAACAATGTAATTCGCGCGGTGCGGTGTTTGCCGTCCAATGGTACCTCGACCGACGAGACGACACATGCCATTATGAATTCAGTAAGATTTCTGGCCGGAGGGCCATCGCCATGGTTCATATAAGAAGCCGCCCTAATGTTTACATTTTCAATTAATCGTGTTCCCTGGAGAGCACATTGTGGGTTCAATGAGCTTCGCTTAGACAACCACGACGCATAGAATAGTGTGTGATGCTGTCGCTTGTTGGATTTGTTAGTTATACGCTGGTGCTTAGCACTACGCTGGGAGTTGGTAGGTTCATTTGTGTCCGTCACACTGTTACTTCTAATGGCACTTTTGTAAAATAGTGAAGCCGCTTGCACTTGGCAGAGCAGATGATGGCAGCAGGGCTCTGTGCGCGCGTGCTGGAGCAGATCAAGATCTGTACGGAAGGATTGTGATAGAGGACAACAGTTATGTCGATGAGGATTTCGATTATGAGGAGGATTCTTCCGCGGATCGAGCCCTGGACGAGGAACGTGAGGAGCTTTTCGACGATGACGAGCTGTTTGATGATGTTGGCAATGATCGCACGGACATGGAGTGGAAGAAAATTGGGCGCTACATTAAGCGCCAGCTGAAGGTGCCCCGGCGATACTTGAAGAAGATTGTGAGAACTTTGAATAAGGTGACAAAGTTACGCTCGTTAGATGGAAGCGAAAGAACAATTTCCATTATGTCACCGAGTGAAGAGGATCAGCTAGAGACAGGTGAAAATGTGGAGATGCAGCAGAGACAGTTTCTGTTCTTGGATGAGTCACTACCCATGCGCTACTTGGCTGTCATTTCTGATGGCGGGAAAGAGTTTTACAAATAAATTAATGAAAATGTAAAGATAAAATTCTGCCTGTATTTTTTGGGAAAGTGGGAGTGAAATGGTGGTGGCAGTATGTTCCACTAAGAATCAAGTGTTTGTAGTTCTCCTTGATCCACGATAGAAGAATTGTAGACATCCTCGCCTCGTTGTCAGGCAAGACATGTTTAAGTGCTCTAAGAAGGGCACCGCTCTGAAATGCTTGGTTTGACGATGCAGTCTATTAATCTTTGAAAATCAGTATGTTTGAAGTGGTGGCTCGTGGCGTTGTAGATATGTGTGCCGACCCCTACGCCATTGAATCTTGACGTCTAGGTTCGATCCCGAGTCTGTACGAGATAAAAATAATTTTCACAAACGAACAACGACTTACTGGTTTTTGGTTGTTTATAAGTCTTCTAAGGGCAGCAGTCTGTTGAGTCCCATTCGCGCGAAGATGAACTTAAACACGGTACGATAGACGAAATCTTCGATTACCTTAAAAGGACGTGTAAGTATCTACCTAGCTGAATTGTCGATGATGTGAAAACAGTATTTACGCATTTACTAATCATTCAATTTCTACATTCTCTAGCACGAAACTACAAAAAAAATTCGTTCAATAATTAGAAAATTAAATTTATCGTTTTCCTTCCATTGTACATAATATTGAAGCAAAGTTTTTACGAATAAGATGTTAAGTAATATTTTATGGACCATACACATACCATACATATTTCGTTTTGCCCACACTCAACGCTAAGTCACCCCAACACAGTGGTTGATTTTACACATCAGCAGCTGGTCATAGGTCCAGAAATAACATTTTTTCCACATCTCTCTATATAATAAAGCGCTATGACTTACGTGCATAAATATGTAAATGAAAAAAAAAGAAAGCTTGTCGAGTCCGTTGGCGGGATGGGCGCTGTTAACACTGTGTTCGAATCTGACACGCACAACACGAGTGGTTGCTGAGAAGCTAGGCCCTGGCCCCCCTACGTTTTGTAGCGCCACAAAATATTTGTCCAAAAGTTGGTACGAAATGCCTGTGAGCGTCCATAAAATACTTTTGCATGTTGCTGACGTAACGACCATAAATCGATCAGTGAACTCCCCGCACTGATAAGGATCTATCATATTTGTGATTGTTTCCAGCGAGGTATAAAATTGTAGGCTGAGCGGTAAAAAACCAATAAAAATGGTTATTTATTTATTAAATATTGACTTTTCAATATTCTATTAATTACCATACACCATCTGTTATTTACACATCTTATCAATAAAACATTTTGGTATTAATGTAATCATTCGTTTTTTTGTAGAACCGGCACAAGTCACATAGTCTAACTTATCTAAATTAATTTTTAACTTTCTGAGCCTAACTGTGTCAATGAAAAAAAGGGAATCAGAACTTCCTTAAATTAAGGAAATAATATGTCCAACGCACGGCTGAAAAAGACTTTAAGTGATCACGAGACTAATCCGTAGTAACACCGTAACTTAACACATTGTCCACGTCTTCGGAGCATCCACGCGCACATGTGATCTCATTCCAAGACGATTCAGCAACGATTCAGAGAATGTGTGCACCTCCTTTCAATTTGTTCCGTGCGTTGGTTCGCGTTTAAGGGGAGAATATACGATCTGTCGTTAGTAGCCAAATTTACCTAAGAAACATCGTTCGACATACAATTTTGCATACTATGGCAGTTGGGTAACTCATGCAACTAACTAGTTGCATTTGCTTTTTGAAGCTTGGTATTCTTTCCACCAATCCGTTTAGAATTGCTTAAGAGAAACACAAATGAAGCCAATTCGAGGATACAGTACCAAACTACACTATTGATTGAATGAAAAATATGAGTGAAAGGTGTGACAAATTGCCACCTGCATCGAATCTTCTGTAAAGCACCGCATGGTGGTCGGCCGAGCAAAGGAGAACGCTTTTGCCTTGCCCACCGTCCACTGCTGCAGGCTTGTTTTTAAAGATAAAAGATGACTGATTCTGTTTATAAAATTTCTGAATTTATTTGACACCCGAAAGTACATTTAGAGGTCGTGTCTGAATTCTGAAGTCTGGAGGAGGAGGTCTGTTTTCCTGTGGCGGCTGCTCTCAACTGCCCGACTGTCTGTTTGCCTGACTTACTGCTGGGAAACGAACCGGCGAACGGGGGTGTTCTTGGAGCGCTTCCTCTTCACGTTGCCGTTGTTGTTCAAGCGAAGCTTTCGCAATTTGTTGGCGCCGTTGTTGAAAGTAGCTGGGTTCATCACGAGGGTATTGGGATTGTTTTGGAAGTAACGAACGTAGTTTGGAGGAACGACAAATCCGAGTCCTTGCTGATTGTTGCCCTTGCCTTGCTTCAACTTGATGATCTTCTGACGGTTGGCGTTGATCTTTCCGCTGGCGATTTGATCGTCCATGATGTCCTCTTCGCCGATTAAGTAGTCGTCAGTCTCGATACCGCCGGCCCTGCTCTGTGGACTGGTTGTGATGGTGCCTGTTCCGGTGATGGTTCCTGATGTGGTAACGGCGTTGGTGCTTGAGGTGGTGCCGGTGCCGGTGATGATAATTGGAATGATAGGCTGGGTGTTTGAATTGCCGAACATGTTGCTGAAGAGAAGGAACTTCTTCAAGAAGAGCCTGCCGTTGGATGTGTCGGGCTTGAGTCCGTCGACTGAAAGGGTGGATGGTTGGGCTTCAATGGCAGCTTGTCTGAGCTCTCCGGCCACGGGTTCTACGTCAGCGTCTTCGTAGTCACTCTGCATGCGAAGGAACTGCTCTGCATCCTCAGCCCTCAACTTTGTGTTGGCGGGCAAGTTGAAAATCGAAGCACGGCGACCTGAAAAATCAGAATGAATCCTTGTTAGTCACGTACAATCCGTGGCAAAAAGTGCACCTGCTTCACGTACCTTTAACTTTCTCGGCTGAGGTGCTAAGGGCTACCACTGCCAAAACGAACAGGATTGTGAATTTCATCGTGAGTGTGATCGCTGCTAATGTTCTCAACAAGCAATTGATGTGTAATGCATTGATATGATTGACCAAGCCCCTTTTTATACCCGATGAAGCCCATAACGCTTCCCTCCCACTTATCCCCGTGGCCCTACAATGGCGTAGAAGAAACGCGAACAAGAATCAATCATCTGTGTTATTTGCGCTTTGGCAAGTCTCAAGTACGGCTGTCCCTCTTGAGGTGGTATTGAATGAAAATCGTGGAAAGCGAGAACATTAGGTGGCCTCCTCCCCGAGGGGATTCTTCGTCTTCGGCTAATGAGATTGCCAGTGAGAATTGTTCTTGTAAGTGAGATGTGGAGACGATTCGGATGATTGGGGGATCGGTGAATCGATTGGGGTTTTGTTTGATTTTCTTGTCTTCTTGCGGTTTCTTACCATTCGTTTCTTTTCTATTCTGCCTTAGGGGGTATGCCGATGAGATGTGTGGGTCAATTGTGTCAGGCTGTTGATCGCACTTGACGGGTGCTGATGATGCTAGTAACTATTGAGTAACCATTCGCTTGGGGTTGATCTTCGAAAGCTAGATCTGATTGACAAAAGCAAAAATTGACGGGACAAAATTGGAGCAACGTTTTTTGCCGGACACTGAAACTGTAAATGAAAGGGATTTAAGGGCTGACTCAAAGTGGAAGCAGTTGAATCCTTGTATTTTTGCTCTCGTCAGTTAAGATATTTCTTTCAGTCGTCGAACTGCTGACGTCATATGTAGTACTAAAATGTATGGCAATTATCATGGAACACAAAAATACGAAGCCTAGCTGGACAAAAAACAATACCGCGTCATGTTCGTTGCTCCGTTAAAAGTGTTTAGGACAAATTTAATCATTGCACTTGCTAAGGATAAGGAGATGCGTGGTTTCAACAGGATGGCACAAGCCACAAGCCACACAGCATATATAGCGTGTTATCTCATGAAATGGGTCAGTCGATTGGACGCCTCGTTCGTGGGATTTAACGCCGCTGTACTATTTTCTGTGGGTGACGTTAAGTCATTGGTTTATCCCAACTGGCTGACGACATTGGAAGAGATTCGAGCCAACATTGAACGTGCAATAGCTATGGGTATAACGACTCGACTACAGTAGACGTGTCCTCCGTCGCCATATGAACGAAGTCGTGTTCCATTCCTAAATGATTTGATTGTATAATACTTCAAGCCGAAATAAAGTTTTTGAAATACCTCCAATGGTTTGCGTTTCATTTAGAAAAAAAGTTCAAGTAATTAGTTGATTCAATTCAACAAACGCCTTTTAATTTATGAAAGAGAATCCTGCCTCAGATTAAATTAAGGACACTCAAAAGGACTATGGCTTGAGAGTGGTCACCTCGAATGTGAGAACAATTTACGCTTCGGAGGCCGCTCATCAACTGGAAGGGATCCTCACGCAGTACTAGACGGACATTAATGTGATCCAGAAAATTCGCTGGATAGGACAAGGGACAATTTGTTAAAAAGAGTGCGACATTTAGTACAGCCGTCACAAAGGGCTGAACATATTGGGATGCGGATTCGTTGTGGGAAAACAGCTTAAATCAAAGGTCATCTTTTTAAGACGATAAGTGACCTACGACCGACATCTTAGCTCAAGGACTGCAAAGCCTAGGGACAATCAAAAAATACAAATTACAAAAAAGCCAAAAGGTTTTAGGAAAGGCCACCAGGCACTTCCACCACCACTTCCAACATCTGCTTAGCAGGCCTGACCAGAAGAAAGTGATAGGGAATCAGGAGCTTTCCAAAGCTGGTGCCAATGTTCTGGTAGGGAGCATGCACTAGATCATTTTCCGAATTTGGGAAGAACAACCGCAGTACACATTTTTTTTAAGATTTTAACCTAGATTTTACCCTTATGAATGAAATCCGTCAACTGCGTCGTACAATGAGAACGCAAAGCATTTTTTGGACATTGCGACATTGCTCGATTTGATAGTTCAAAATTGATTAGACATATATATATATAAGATCTATGAGCCCTATCTGTTGATATATCTGCTTGCAGGCTGTGAACTTAGAAAAATGAATAGACAAGCTCATCATCCCTATAACCCTCAAACCAGAAGGCAGGTGGTATTGAGGTAGCCGTGTTTACAGCTGAGAGTTGTCGGTTTTTTTTTTCAATTATTCGCGATATCATGTGAAGTGAAGGCTCTCATCAGACCAAACAGGCTATCTCAATAGTATTTGATTCCTGAAGATCAAACATAAATACATCTGTCAATTGCAACAGAGTTTCTTAATACGATACAGGGAATGTGTTTTCTTTTCGTTAGAGGACGATCCCATCGACCTAAGCGCACAAGTAAAACAACAAGCAAATTTCTATTCAATTTCGATTTAGTTTTTGTTCCGTTACAATATGTTGATCTGCTTTGCCTAAAAGAGACATGTGCCTTCTAACGTTAGACGCGTATAATTCGGCGTCTGCGTGATGGGCTCCTGCGAAGGCGGTTCCTGGTGACTTGGTTGCGAATGCGGCGTCTCCTGTTAATCTTGCGACGTCTTTGACGAAGTTGCTTTCGGTTCTTGTTCTGCTTTCGCTTGCGGATTTGATTTCGGCGTTTTCGCTGCCTACGTCTTCTGGTCAAGCGCTTCCGTTGATTTTTACGCTTGCGCATTGCATTCTTGCGTTTTTTCTGGTTAATTTTCTGAATCTGTTTCTTGCGCCTGACTTGATTTCGAAGTTTGATATTATTCTGACGTATGATTTCAGTTCTAATTCTTCTTCGCTCTGCGTCGGCGATTTCACTGGCTCGAGTGTCGTCATAATCTTCTTCATCGTCGTCCTCATCGTCGTACTTGCGAACGCCAACTTGTGCCCTGGCATTAGGGCCAACGGGACGCGTTGCACTCATTGCCGTTGAAGCATCTTCTTCGTCATTCTCATCTTCGTAATCACCCTCGTCATCTTCTAATTCTTCTCCATCACAGTCGTCTTCGTCATCATCGGCGTATCTTAGTACTTCAACATCTTCGTAATCATCTTCGTCCACGTCGCGACTTCGGAAACTTGAGTGCAGTCGTTTATTGGCGACTTGTCCTGCATCTCTGAGCTCAAAATCTGCTTTTGTTCTTCTTGCTGGAACTGTTGGAACTGTTGGAACTGTTGGAACTGTTGGAGTTGTTGGAGTTGTTGGAGTTGTTGGAGTTGTTGGAGTTGTTGGAGTTGTTGGAGTTGTTGGCGTTGTTGGAGTTGTTGGAGTTGTTGGAGTTGTTGGAGTTGTTGGAGTTGTTGGAGTTGTTGGAGTTGTTGGAGTTGTTATTGTTGTGGTAGGTGCCACGGTTGTAGTCGTCCACATAGAGACAATTTTATTCTTTATCGCTTGGGTTATCCTTCCCTGTGCCTGAACATCCTCCGTTTTTCCAACCGATGATAAACGTTTCTTGTAGAGGCGATACCGAGGACCATCATCCCTCAAATCTGGAAAGGATAAAATAAAAATATGTGAGTAGAGTTCTAATCGACCATGGATCGAACATACCTTTTGCTTCAATCACGGCTGCTGTGACCAGCAGGAGTACAAAACAAATATTCAGGATCCTCATGTTAGTGGTTTCCTTTCATCCAAGAACAAGCGCTGGATGACACTGAATTCTACGAATTTGCCGAGTCTTTTATATACTGAGAACTTTGTTCGGAGAATTTGCATTTTTGTCTCAAAAAGAAGGCTCTGATAACCCTTTGCATATTTAATGGATCGCCCAAAGGCTTAGAATGCCCAATGATAGCTGTCTGATAACCGAGCAACAGGTCGACAGATAAATCAATGAAACATTTCGTTATGAATGCTAATGCCGTTGTATTGTTGGTCGGTGACCAGCGGTGACCCTATGAACTGTGAACGATCGGAGACAAAACAACGCCGTGAGTTTGGCATATTGTAAAAAATGAATGGCCTGCTGCCGCCTATTGGAAACAACAAGGCGCTGTCTGAAGTGCTCGCGGCAAAACCGTATTCTTTTGTGCTCTGAAGATGCGTAGATATTGCCAACAATCACTCATGCTACAGATCTGTCTTCTTACACTCAGTCACTAATCCCTATACATCAATGTTTTCCTCATCGACATGTTGCCGTTCTTTGGCAGACTATCTCCTGTCTCGAGCAGATATCGCTCTACTGAACAGGAGGAGATCCTTGTGTTCATATTGAAGTCGCATGTCCACTGATCGCCGTACGACGAAGATTACAGGACTTCCGTGTGGATCCTGTATTTGGCCAACTGTGTCAAGGTAGAAGAACGCCTCGGGAGGCATAAAGCCGGTAAGGCGCAGTCGCTCATGGTACACATCTTTGCACGACTCTGAAAGACTATTGCAATTTTTTTTAATCTCTTTGATGCAGATCCTGCATAATTAATCTAAGACCCACTCTTGGCCTGCCTTTCTTGTAGTCCATCAATCCGCCACATCTTTAGCATCCATCTGGCAAAGTTCAAATGATTGGCTTTCATTTAAAATTCAAATGACCCCGGCACCATACCGCGTGCCCACTCCGACGGCAGTCAGTCTGTCTAACTCACTAAGGGTCACCGTCTCGAATCTGTGGAAGAATGTATAATATTTTTCTAGGCCCGCAGGCCATCCGATCAGCATAAATTATGCGTTCATGCTAGATTTGTCCCTACTTTCTATGTGATTGAGAAAAATTCGAAGATAAAAGCTTCGCAGTCAAGCGCAGTTGACGCATTTAATTCTAGCGTGCAAACGAGCATAGGTCAAGGGCTTGAGATGAGGTTGTATCTTATAGTCGCAGTGTTGGGCTGTGCACTTATTTCATCAGCAGTCTGCAAAGTCGCAGAGACAGGTTAGTGTGGGAAGCTCTGTGAGTGCGTAATTCAGTGCTTAAAAGAGTAATTTTTGTAGAACACAGTCTAGTTAAAGCGAAAGAAGTACCACAAAATGTGGATCAACAAGCCCCCATTGCTGCGGAGCCCTTAAGTGAGGCAACTTCTCCCCAGCTTCAGAAGATCCTTTCACAAATTCCCGAAATCATTCAGGAGGTTACTGATGAGGGCCAGATGAGGAGCAAAGAGACAATAGAGATTGTAAACAACAATCCGGATGCTGTCGATGCACTCCCACAACATGTTTCTCCTCAAAGCGTAAGTATGCGCGTCGATTCAACTTTTTCGAGCTCTATCGTCTATCGTGCAATTGTGTTTTTCTTTGCAGAACCGTGAAGCTAGGCAATTGATTGGGTTCATCCCCACTTATATGCTACGCCAGGCAATGCTCTTGGGCCAGAACGACCAGGATGACGAGGTCTATAATGCATCTGATGAAATCGAAGAAGAGCGGGCCATTCGTCGGCGCAAACGCTTTCGCAGACGGAATACTCGGGGTAACGTGAAGAAGACACGGCGCCACAAGAACATCAACAAGCGCAAGCACAATAATCGCAGGAAGGTAAATACCAAGAGAAGATCTCCAAACCGATATAGCTCCCTGCGCAAGAGGAAGGTGCCAAGGACCAAGAACAGGAAAACCAAAAATAAGAACAAGAGTCAGACCAAGCCAAAACGGAGCTATTAAATAAAACTTATTTTGTCAAGAGCATTTAGAAATACAATAAATTTCCTCAAATTGTAACATTGTACGTTTTCATATGAACGCTTGGTGCACGCTGACATACGTATACCATAAGCAGCCATCTCCGCCGAGAGCTTTTCGTCGTTAATCCTGGTACATATGCCATGAAATTTTAAATTTTGCGCTTGACCAAACTTTGACAAGTCAAGTATCTCAAGGGTCTCAAAGGGTGCTAACAAAATTCGGTTACGAGTACCGGCTGAGTCAGCCTGACGAAAATGTGCGCCACTCCCTGCAAACATTTTAGTTTCAATAGGTGCAACAAATAGCCAATTCTGATATACTTCTGAAAGTCGTGGTTTAGTTCCACATATTTTGCATTTAATCTCAACAAACTGCAAAACTTTAGATGGCAAGAAAATCACAATCAAAACTTCTGACACAACTTGTCCGCTGCCCTATCCCCCCTCAAAACTAATAACTTTTGTTAGAACATTCAATATTTATTTCCAAAAATCATCAGAGTCTTTAGCCTAAATTCGGATCACGTTAGCGTTGTTGACGCGACGTCTGCGGTTGCCATTGTTCGCTCCGGCAGCAATGCGGACGGGTTTTCCACGGATGACGCGAACTGCGTTTTGTTTCCTCCTATTGCCGCCACGACGACGACGGCGGTTGCGGTTCTTGTTGCCACCACGGCCGCCCTTGCGTCTGCGGCGGATAACGACCCTATTGGCCTTTCCAGTGCCATCAGTATCGTCCATCAAAGCGACCACACTGCCATCGGGAATGTTGGCTAGAGCCTCTCGGGGCACGAACAGAGCAGTCTCTCCAGTCTCTTCGTCAACGAGTGCTTGCCCCTCGAGTTCAATGATGCCATCGGGGACCATGAGAGACCCAGCATTGCCTCCGTTCTTGGCCAGCAAAGCTTGCAGGTAGTTCCTGTTCATGGCGTTGCTTCCAACTAGTGGCACGATGCCAATAATGTTACCTCCACCGACAGAAAGTTCTGGCTCATCATCATCATCAGAGGAATTCGCGTCGTCCTCGACATCGTCCTCGTAGACGCTCTCGTCATCCTCGTCGTCATTTACCAAGGTGGAGGCTTCATCTTGGTCGTAGTCGTCCTCATCATCGACCAAGTCGGCTGCGGAAATGGGCAGTTTGATGGTCTGGAGTCCATTTGTACGGGTACGCGGGGCGTTCAGCAACCAGTACGGTTGGTTGGCCGCAGCCTGGCGGCCAATGTAGGTCCTCTGGACCACTCTTCCATCTGTAATGGCAAAAGGGTTAGTAAACGATGCTTATGGCGCCGGACAAATAGTCAGTACCTGTGCAAACAGCTGCCACGCAGAGCAACACTACTACGGCAACAACAGTCTTCATGGTTGGATTGATTCTAACTTAATTTATTTGCCGACTCAGGCAATTAGCATAATACGTATATGGCAAAAGACCTAATTGTACGCCCAGTCCTGTCGAACTGTATGCCTCGGTTGTGGACTCCGTCGTTTTTATTCAAAAATTCCAGTTCGCCGTTCAATGACCGCCGCCATCCACACGGTGATCATTGGATTCCACTTTACACACGAATCGCTGGAGGGGGGATAGATTCTTCTTCTCTGGACTCTCATTCTAATTCGGGACCATTGTGCGCGCGCTCGCTTTTGCAGATGATTATAATGATGATGATGGTGTCTATGTTGATGAAAGGCAAGACACTCTGTGTTATTATTTGACGATTGGTGAATCGTTTCTCGCGGAGCTTTGAACTCTCGATTGTGGGAAGGGATAAGTGCAGGCGGTCCAGGTTGTCATCTAAAATTTCTTTATGTCAAGTCAGGTGAAGGCGAATTTCGTCACCTTCGCGTAGCTGGTCATGCCCGCTTGGCCTACTTGAGCTGGACAAATGTATTCTGGTGTAGCGTATCTCCGCCTGCTTTGCATAAAGTTACTGTTGCTTCACCTGTTTGAGCGACAGCTTCATTAAATCAGCACTACCGCTTAAGCGTGCATCCGATCATGGTGATCTATGCGCGACTCATCTCGCGTGTATTTCTCTTTAAATTCGCATGTTCAAAGATTTCATTCCGTTCACGAAAGCGCTAGTGGTTCGAAGAGTTCGTCCTGCGGAAAGTGCTTCACGGCGGCCGCAGCGGCGTCACGCCGACACGAGAGGTCAACATATTGGCCGCGGGCTGTTGGTAATTAATCTCCCATTCTGGTCGCTTCTTGCAGAGCAAAGACCTTTGGCTCCCTTTATGTGAAGCATCGCAAAGTTGCGGAGTTCTACAGACAGATCAACGATCGTGATAACTTAACTGATCGTTCACCCTGCTTGCTATTTGCGATGTTTGTACGATTTTCTTGTTGTGCTTTTGACCATTTACCTGTAGCGCTGGAGGGCTGGAAGCCATGGGTGTTTATTCATCTTCACGTCGGTCGTTGAAGAGCGTGACCCCGGCGATCGATTGTCTCGGCCCGAGTTGCCGAACGCTGAGTTATTGAGGGCTCAATGATTAACAACCGTTCTTAGGCATGTTGCGCCCCGGGTCAAACCGACCTCAGCCAAGCCTCGAGTGGGTGCAGGGAGTTGTTTTTTTCTCCCCTATCCCCCCGGCAATTTATGATTATGTTAATTAAGATCGTATTATGGTGCGTCTTCTATGAATCGCCATCAGAAGGTATGAGTGCGAAGTTCTTTTGAGGGCACGACGACATGCTGTACAGTGTTCAATGAACTTCGCTGCGGAACTTAGTTGGGTGGGACTTAATCGTGGTGTACATTCAACTTTACACATCTGATGGGTAGTGTGCTTTTTGCATGCAAAATTTCAATTGCGGTTAATACGTACTGTCGCGTTATTTATCATTATTTTTGAGCAATATCATTCGTGAACCCATCATGAACTATGTCTGAGCATATGCTGGTCATACAAGGCCGCGACTATGGCGCGTTCGATCTCTTCGGGTTCATGAATGAAATTCTAATGGCAAAAGGATTATCAGTTTGAGGAATGTACTGGGTGTGACTTCATTGAATGACTCCGGTAGCGAATAGGCACCCTCATGAATTTTGAAAATTCGGATCTTTGCTAAGAGCAAGTGTAAAACTTGGATCCTCTTGTTGAAAAATTGCAATTGGGCATCACTTCTTGACGTTGAGTGATACAGTATGCAACGTGATAGAGAAGGCCTACAAACTTAAACTGGTACACGGGTAATATCGTCGTCTCTAATGCCGAAGTACTGGGTTCGATTATAAAAGGAAGAGTTTAATTTCGTCACTTCTTACTTATTTATCAGGCTAGCGATCCGTAAAGTGTCTGAGCTGGTTATGTCTTCTCCTCCATTCTACTTCCTTGGCGACGGGACCATATATGTGACGAAGAACTTTACTTTCGAAGACACCAAGAATCAGCTCTGCTGTTTTGATGTTCGTTCAGGTTTAGGCTATATTGGGCCGACTTGCAAAATAAGTGTCCTTCGAGTCAGGAGTTTTAGAGTTTCGAGGCCGCAGTATAAAAAAAGACAAACAATGAAACCTCATTCTCAAAAACGTATATAACGATTTTGTGTGAGTGACGACGCGCCCATTTTTACTTATGCGAGTTCAACCATTTCAGCCTTTTTTTCTTTTGCTGTATGTCGCCGGCTTATGCAAGCACGCCTCAGGCAATTGCAGTCCTTAAGGAGAATATTTGATAGCGATACGAACAGTTTTCACCGGAAATTTTGCATGGAAAGT
Source organism: Eristalis arbustorum (assembly GCA_916610145.1). Classification (NCBI taxonomy): domain Eukaryota; kingdom Metazoa; phylum Arthropoda; class Insecta; order Diptera; family Syrphidae; genus Eristalis; species Eristalis arbustorum. The sequence goes on from OU744320.1 coordinate 619,329, forward strand.
CATTAAAAATGCGTCAAAACAAGCGCATGTGTGTACCAGTACTGACGGATATCATCTTTTCCTCTTAAGAGAAAATATTGTAAATGTCCAAAGAAAGATTTTTATTATTTTTGTTTGTATTTAGTAAATAGGTATTTCAAAATCGAAATTGGAACATTCATTTTGGGTAAACTTGTCCTTTGGTCCAACTCGACTCGACAACCGTCAACTCTTTCGCCAGTTCCTAGATCTCCGTGAGCCTCTCCCTACGACACTTGTAGAAAATAGTGACATCCGTTTTTACAGCAGCCGACCGCACTATATTCATCGCTACAAAATTGATGCAATCACAAGATAGCGCATCTCCTTGCCGAAATCCAGTACAGGTTAGGGCCAAACTACACTGTGAATCGAGTGTGGTGCGACATAGCCGGATAAACATTTTCCTGCGATCCCCAAATTCGGGCATCACTTCGAATAGTTCCTTGCGATGAATGCCGCGCCTCTAAGCTCAGTAATATGGTGGTCTCTATCGATGTAAAAACTGGCTGATCTTCTAAAGTATATGTCTGTGGTCTATGGTCGCAGGGCTTTGCCGGGCTCAAAGCCATATAGGTACATGTCAGATCTGACATATGGAGATGATATTTCTATAATAATAACATGAGTGGCGCTACAGCCCGTATAGGGCCAGGGCCTAGCTTCTCAGCAACCACTAACGTTGTGCTGGCTATTGTTCTTTCACGAGTGGAAGGGACCTACAGTTTTATGCCGACTCCGAACGGCCAAGTTTGGGAAGCTTTCTTGTAGACAGGAAATACTTTTTGAGCATTGTCAGTGACTCGAAAGAGGTTGGCCGTGAAAATTATTTTCGTCGCTCTGAGCTGCATCGAATTTAGGACGTCGAGGTTGGGATCGACGCACATACCCACAACGCCACGAGCCAACACAGATGATATTTCTGCCGTTTGGTAAAACCATATAAGCCTTAATGACAGTGCCGGATTCTTGAAAGCTAGGTGGGAGGGCTACTTCATCGACTGACTGATTCCTTATCACTTACTTGTAGTCACTTTTAATTTAAATCAGTCCGTCTACTTATGGTGTCGACTGTATATTAGATAATATATTTACTTTATAAATCCGTTTGCTATAATAATTGCTATTGGCCTAAATGATCGAATGATCCATCCGCAATTCCTACTGTGCACTCGCACCGTTTTCCTGACCAATATGTAAAAGAAAAGCGAAATGTAAAAGCAGTCAATAAAGAACCTTCGAAACAGCCTGGTGTTTTATTTGCCATCCCTCCCGAATTTCCCTACAATTAATCAGAAGTGGGATACCTCGCGAAAGTGAAAAAAAGGACAAACGGGAAATAGAATATTGTTCTTGTTGTTTGAATCGTAGAAAGTCTAATTATCTCTCAAGTGTACGTAATTAATAAATTTCAATTTTGTATTCAACGTTATTTGCGAAAGTCAAAAAAAATGTTTGATGCGTGGTTTGTATTTTTGGATTCAGCGACTGTACTCGTTCTTAAAGCAGTGTTAAGATCTTTGAAGCAACACACTAGTGGTACAAAAACGGAATTAAAACTTCGTGTGCAAGAAAGTGTCGAGGGCTTTACAAAAGAAGATCTGCAAAAAATTATACGCGAAAATTCGAATCAACCAGCTCCGGAGTACATCGATCAACAGGTTTCTGAAACTGAAGAGGATGAAGAAGAAGAACAGCGTACGGAAGAGGAACTTTTGGACGAGGAATTAGAAAAACTACGTAGGATTCACAAAAAGAAAGAAGAAATAGCTAAACTGAGAAGACAAATTCAAGAAATTCAGTTGGAGGATGCAGCATCCAGTGCTAAAACGACTGCTTGTTTCAAGGACATTGAGGACTCCATACCAGCTTTTAGTGGCGATGACAATCTGCCTATACAACGTTGGATAGAACAATTTGAGGAATACTCTGAAATACTGAATTTGGACCAAAGGAACAAATTTCTTTATGGAAAAAGGATGTTAACAGGTACAGCAAAAATATATATACGAACTACAATCCCTAAAAGTTGGCATGAATTAAAAAAGTGTTTGATGTGCGAATTTAAAAGAAATGTTACCAAGGCGGATGTCTATAATGACCTTCAAAATAGAAAGAAACGTCGTGATGAGACATTCCAACAATATGTTCTCTCTATGCAAGAAATTGCTTCACAATGTTCCGTTGAAGAAGAAGACGTGATTCAGTTCATTATTAGAGGTATCACAGATATTGAAATAAATAAAACGATTTTGTACAGTGCAAATAGCATAAGCGAGTTAAAGTCAGCCTTACGTAAATATGAGAAGTTAAAAAGCAATTGTCGCAATGTGTACTCTGATAACGGAGAAAGAAGAACACAACATAGTGCTCAGCCTAGGAGAGCAGATATAAATTCTCACGCTTTCAATCGAAGCAGTGTTCGACCCGGGCCTGAGAGGAGAGAAGTATCGTCTTTTAAGTGCGGAAAGCTTGGCCACATTTCGCCAAACTGTGCTGCTAGCAATTCAGTAATGACTTTGAATGTGATTGAACGAGCTGACATTCGAGCGGATTTGAAAACCAAAGTGTGCAGCAATGTATTCGAGAGGAATATCAGCTACAAATTTGTCAGTGACCAAATGGAAACATCGACTACCTTCTTGACGCTGTTGGATACAGGGAGTCCAATCAGTTTTATCCAGGTTGGATTCTTACCACCGTTTTTAATATCAACATTGGACTTAATGGACAACAGTTATGTTGGAGTAAACAACAGACCGCTGGACGTACTGGGAAGTATAAGCAGTATCATTTGTTATGAAAATTCAATTATAAATTTGAAAATATTAGTTGTTAAAAATCATTCAATGAAATATCCTGTGATTTTAGGCAGAGATTTCCTGGGGAAAAATGGTCTGGTACTTCTACAACGAAAGGCTAATTATTCATCGTTTAAATCTGATCGGGATCTCCACTTTCCATCTGATGTTCATGATGCATCAGCTACAAGTGAGGATATACAACGGATGGATACAAGCGATGACAACATACTTGTCCATAACTTTTTAAATATCGATGTGAGTTGTAATGAATCAATAGAAGATCAAACAAATTGTGTAGATTTTAAAAAAGATGTAAATATACTTACATCAGCTTTTTCTTTTTCAAGTAATCATAAAGCAGCTAGTAATGATTTAAAAACGCGGATTAATTTATCCAAGGAAATATCTTTGCAAAATCCCCCTGAGAGTTTGTTATATGTGCCAAAGCTCCAAAATATTATAAACAATTTATTGATAACAGGGATCATTCGTGAATCGATACCCTCGTTTTCGTCGCCCATTATTCTTGTGCAGAAAAATAATGAGCTGAGGCTTTATATTAATTACTGCAAGGTTAGTGAAATAACCATAAGTGACAATTATTCCATACAACGAATAGACCGACTCAATGACAAAATGTTTTTCATAGTCCGTGATTTGAATGATAACTTTATATACGGTACAATTAAAGACAAGGTTCTGTTTTATGTTCCTTCAAACGTTTCACTCATTAGAACGAATCAAAAAGTTTGTGATCGCATAATGAAATATTTGATTTTAAGCTTGTTAGCCAAAATAATACGGTTTGGTAAAAGTCGAAATAAATCTAACAATAACATAGAGCAGTATGAAACATCAAATAAAAAGTATTATAGTAGTTGTCATATAATACCCAAGGTTTACAAAGGTGTTATATTCAAAATATATATTATATTCAAAACAATGGTATTAAAGAAACTGTTCGCCATGTATAAAGGACATTATGAATTAATACGAAGAGATATGCCTAGCAATATTTATTTTAGAAATGGACAACAGATTGCGCGTTTATCATCAAGAGAATGTCTTCGTCAGCGACCAAGACAACATTTTTGAACGAGTTGTCCGACTTGAAGCATTTTGAAGACGACGATGAGAGTGGAGATCCTGATTTATTTGACTTTGAAAATAAAAAAATGATTGATTATATTTATGTTAATAGCCAAACCATTTATCTCAGTATATCTCTTTTCAAAATTCGTTTTGTTAAATTTTAATGTATTTTTGACTAATTGAAATGCCTATTCATTCATTTGCATACATCTTTTTATCTGCATTCTGTGCACTTCACCAATTTATTGAATATATTCGTATTTTGTTTTCTAATATTAAAAACATCAATGAAATGTAGTAATCTATCAATGAAATTGTAATCGGGGCGATTTTTCGATCAGGCTGGCCGAACTGTAGTCACTTTTAATTTAAATCAGTCCGTCTACTTATGGTGTCGACTGTATATTAGATAATATATTTACTTTATAAATCCGTTTGCTATAATAATTGCTATTGGCCTAAATGATCGAATGATCCATCCGCAATTCCTACTGTGCACTCGCACCGTTTTCCTGACCAATATGTAAAAGAAAAGCGAAATGTAAAAGCAGTCAATAAAGAACCTTCGAAACAGCCTGGTGTTTTATTTGCCATCCCTCCCGAATTTCCCTACATACTTTTGGTCAGGCCTGATAAGCAGCGGTAGGAAATGATGGCCTCCGAAATTTTGAAGAACTTGGCTGCCGTTATTATGCCTGAGGTCAGGCTACATTTAAGAGGTTGACGTAGTCATCAGCCTCTCAGCATTAACAGGCTTTTCGTCACTACTGATGAACAAACTTTACCTTTCGGATACTCCAATAGCCAAGCACAATCTAGCAGTGCATTACAGTGTAGTCACTTTTAATTTAAATCAGTCCGTCTACTTATGGTGTCGACTGTATATTAGATAATATATTTACTTTATAAATCCGTTTGCTATAATAATTGCTATTGGCCTAAATGATCGAATGATCCATCCGCAATTCCTACTGTGCACTCGCACCGTTTTCCTGACCAATATGTAAAAGAAAAGCGAAATGTAAAAGCAGTCATTAAAGAACCTTCGAAACAGCCTGGTGTTTTATTTGCCATCCCTCCCGAATTTCCCTACAATTAATCAGAAGTGGGATACCTCGCGAAAGTGAAAAAGGACAAACGGGAAATAGAATATTGTTCTTGTTGTTTAAATCGTAGAAAGTCTAATTATCTCTCAAGTGTACGTAATTAATTAACTTCAATTTTGTGTTCAACGTTATTCGCGAAAGTTAAAGAAATGTTTGATGCGTGGTTTGTATTTTTGGATTCAGCGACTGTACTCGTTCTTAAAGCAGTGTTAAGATCTTTGAAGCAACACACTAGTGGTACAAAAACGGAATTAAAACTTCGTGTGCAAGAAAGTGTCGAGGGCTTTACAAAAGAAGATCTGCAAAAAATTATACGCGAAAATTCGAATCAACCAGCTCCGGAGTACATCGATCAACAGGTTTCTGAAACTGAAGAGGATGAAGAAGAAGAACAGCGTACGGAAGAGGAACTTTTGGACGAGGAACTAGAGAAACTACGTAGGATTCACAAAAAGAAAGAAGAAATAGCTAAACTGAGAAGACAAATTCAAGAAATTCAGTTGGAGGATGCAGCATTCAGTGCTAAAACGACTGCTTGTTTCAAGGACATTGAGGACTCCATACCAGCTTTTAGTGGCGATGACAATCTGCCTATACAACGTTGGATAGAACAATTTGAGGAATACTCTGAAATACTGAATTTGGACCAAAGGAACAAATTTCTTTATGGAAAAAGGATGTTAACAGGTACAGCAAAAATATATATACGAACTACAATCCCTAAAAGTTGGCATGAATTAAAAAAGTGTTTGATGTGCGAATTTAAAAGAAATGTTACGAAGGCGGATGTCTATAATGACCTTCAAAATAGAAAGAAACGTCGTGATGAGACATTCCAACAATATGTTCTCTCTATGCAAGAAATTGCTTCACAATGTTCCGTTGAAGAAGAAGACGTGATTCAGTTCATTATTAGAGGTATCACAGATATTGAAATAAATAAAACGATTTTGTACAGTGCAAATAGCATAAGCGAGTTAAAGTCAGCCTTACGTAAATATGAGAAGTTAAAAAGCAATTGTCGCAATGTGTACTCTGATAACGGAGCAAGAAGAACACAACATAGTGCTCAGCCTAGGAGAGCAGATATAAATTCTCACGCTTTCAATCGAAGCAGTGTTCGACCCGGGCCTGAGAGGAGAGAAGTATCGTGTTTTAAGTGCGGAAAGCTTGGCCACATTTCGCCAAACTGTGCTGCTAGCAATTCAGTAATGACTTTGAATGTGATTGAACGAGCTGACATTCGAGCGGATTTGAAAACCAAAGTGTGCAGCAATGTATTCGAGAGGAATATCAGCTACAAATTTGTCAGTGACCAAATGGAAACATCGACTACCTTTTTGACGCTGTTGGATACAGGGAGTCCAATCAGTTTTATCCAGGTTGGATTCTTACCACCGTTTTTAATATCAACCTTGGACTTAATGGACAACAGTTATGTTGGAGTAAACAACAGACCGCTGGACGTACTGGGAAGTATAAGCAGTATCATTTGTTATGAAAATTCAATTATAAATTTGAAAATATTAGTTGTTAAAAATCATTCAATGAAATATCCTGTGATTTTAGGCAGAGATTTCCTGGGGAAAAATGGTCTGGTACTTCTACAACGAAAGGCTAATTATTCATCGTTTAAATCTGATCGGGATCTCCACTTTCCATCTGATGTTCATGATGCATCAGCTACAAGTGAGGATATACAACGGATGGATACAAGCGATGACAACATACTTGTCCATAACTTTTTAAATATCGATGTGAGTTGTAATGAATCAATAGAAGATCAAACAAATTGTGTAGATTCACCTAAGTGTTTTAAAAAAGATGTAAATATACTTACATCAGCTTTTTCTTTTTCAAGTAATCATAAAGCAGCTAGTAATGATTTAAAAACGCGGATTAATTTATCCAAGGAAATATCTTTGCAAAATCCCCCTGAGAGTTTGTTATATGTGCCAAAGCTCCAAAATATTATAAACAATTTATTGATAACAGGGATCATTCGTGAATCGATACCCTCGTTTTCGTCGCCCATTATTCTTGTGCAGAAAAATAATGAGCTGAGGCTTTATATTAATTACTGCAAGGTTAGTGAAATAACCATAAGTGACAATTATTCCATACAACGAATAGACCGACTCAATGACAAAATGTTTTTCATAGTCCGTGATTTGAATGATAACTTTATATACGGTACAATTAAAGACAAGGTTCTGTTTTATGTTCCTTCAAACGTTTCACTCATTAGAACGAATCAAAAAGTTTGTGATCGCATAATGAAATATTTGATTTTAAGCTTGTTAGCCAAAATAATACGGTTTGGTAAAAGTCGAAATAAATCTAACAATAACATAGAGCAGTATGAAACATCAAATAAAAAGTATTATAGTAGTTGTCATATAATACCCAAGGTTTACAAAGGTGTTATATTCAAAATATATATTATATTCAAAACAATGGTATTAAAGAAACTGTTCGCCATGTATAAAGGACATTATGAATTAATACGAAGAGATATGCCTAGCAATATTTATTTTAGAAATGGACAACAGATTGCGCGTTTATCATCAAGAGAATGTCTTCGTCAGCGACCAAGACAACATTTTTGAACGAGTTGTCCGACTTGAAGCATTTTGAAGACGACGATGAGAGTGGAGATCCTGATTTATTTGACTTTGAAAATAAAAAAAAAGTGATAGATTATATTTATGTTAAAATAGCCAAACCATTTATCTCAGTATATCTCTTTTCAAAATTCGTTTTGTTAAATTTTAATGTATTTTTGACTGATTGAAATGCCTATTCATTCATTTGCATACATCTTTTTATCTGCATTCTGTGCACTTCACCAATTTATTGAATATGTTCGTATTTTGTTTTCTAATATTAAAAACATGAATGAAATGTAGTAATCTATCAATGAAATTGTAATCGGGGCGATTACTCGATCAGGCTGGCCGAACTGTAGTCACTTTTAATTTAAATCAGTCCGTCTACTTATGGTGTCGACTGTATATTAGATAATATATTTACTTTATAAATCCGTTTGCTATAATAATTGCTATTGGCCTAAATGATCGAATGATCCATCCGCAATTCCTACTGTGCACTCGCACCGTTTTCCTGACCAATATGTAAAAGAAAAGCGAAATGTAAAAGCAGTCATTAAAGAACCTTCGAAACAGCCTGGTGTTTTATTTGCCATCCCTCCCGAATTTCCCTACAACAGTTTACTACGTACTACGACAATAGCTCTCCAAAGCCGTGCTCTCCATGCTTACGTATAACATAGCAAAAAAAAAAAACACATGTAAACGGAATGTTATATGTCCTTAAATAGAAAGCTTAAAACAATTTAAAATAAAATCCTCCTTGAATTTGAAAAATGTTTATTTACCATCTTAGCCCAATCTGACCGGTCCTTCATTAAACCACTAAATGCCAATCATCCCTAACTTTGATCACCCGCAAGTGGTTAGCTCACCAGACGAATCAAGTCCAAGCAAACTACAAAACAAGCACAACAGAAAACCCTCTGTAACCTTCCCTCTTGAGGGCAACCCTATTCTCCCACAAACAACTCGTTTACATCGAACTCTTAATCTTTATTTGAGATGGAGACTTAGTATTTACAATCTTAGGGTGCCTAGGGTACTTGAACAAACGCTCAATATTGTTGTGGCGGCGGCAGTGAATTGCCCGGAGTGGAGGCGTCCTCTGGTCCCAAGATGAACAGCGGTGGTGAGTCTTTCGGCTTTGCCCCCGATGAGGTTTCCGTAGTAAGTTCCTGCGAGCTGATGACATCCTTATCGGCTTCATCGACGGACTCTGGATTTATAGCGGTCGTCTGTGGCATGCTGTCGGTCTGGGGCAGCAGTTCCCTACTCCTTCGGATTTCCCTTCCCGGCTTGAGGTAAAACCTGCCCACGTTGAGCACATCAACGAATGGTTTCATACCGCCGACATGTGCTAATCTTGAGGCGGATGCATGTCTGGACATGGGAGTGTCATTGCTGTCATCTTCGCCGACGACAATGTACGGATCCTGGCTCTCGTCCTGGCTTTCGTCGTCATCGTCGTCTTCCATGCTCACAACCTCTGTTTCCGGATTGATGGCAAGAGGTTTGCTGGTGGAGTCATCGTCGACCGGCACTTCAAGAGGCTTCATGGGCTTGCCTGGCTTCAGTGGCATCCGTGACGGTGGTATTTCTGGGGCCCTGAAAATGTCTCTGATGTTCTGGTCTGACAGCAGGGAGATCACTTGGCCCTTTTGGTTCTTCAACGGCCGCTTGAGGCGCTTCCTTTGTGGGTTTGACACCGCGTTGACCGGCATTTGAGCGCTTGGACGGCGGCGTTTTGGGCCTTGGAGTTGCGGGATGTTTACGATGACTGGTGCCGCTTGTTGTCCGTTTTGGGAGTAGTCCTGCTGGTTATTGGTGATTCCAAGCTTCGACCACGGGATGGTTATGTACTGGCCCGGTCCCTTGTTGGTGTCTGATGTGCCTTGGGGCAGTGGGATGTAGATGTTGCTTGCATTGTCGGGCTGGGGGACTCGCCTTTTCTTCTGTTGCTGTCCTGTAGCACCTCCGCCACCGGCCATCTGGCTGGTTTGGATCGGGATGAGCTGGTAGTTTGGTTGGTTGGCCGATGGACGCCTCTGCCGCTTGATCTTCTGCTGAGTCGGTCTGTCTTCAACCAACTGAAGGACTTGACCGTTCTGAATTATTCTCACTGGTCGGTAACCCTTGTTGGGCTGGTTAGCGGGCTGCTTCTTATTGCTGGAGGAGTACGGCATCTGGGTTAACTGGCGGAACCGATTGAACAGGCTCTGTTGTTGCTGTTGCCGTGCTGAGTGTGGCTTGGACGGTACGTAGTCTTCGAAATCATCGTCATCTTCGTAGTCCTCTGCGTACTCGTCATTATCCTCGTTGTTGTACCCGCGACGTTGATAGCGTTTAGGGGGAGTCTTTACGAATTTCGTGCGCTTCTTGATGGGTTCCGGCTCGTCTTCCTCATCATCGAGCTCCTCGTCGTCGTTCGACTCTTCATCGTCGTCTTCTTCATCTTCATCGCCGGAGTATCGATTTGGAGTTGTTTCATCGTCGTCAGCTAGTTCCTCTTCCCCATCAGTGTCATAGTCCTCATCGTCATCGACGCCGTCGTCGTCCTCATCATCCTCATCATCGTCCGCGTTGCCCGGACTTATACGATTGCCCTGCTGATTGCGATTGGGTTGGATTGAAATGAGAGGCTTTCGCTTTCCTTTCTGACTCTGGACTCTGACAATCACTTCTGGGGGGTTAGTGGTTGTGGTCGTGGTGGTAGTAGACTGAGCGCCCAGTCGACTGTTGAGCCATCCCGTCAGGGAATTGGCTGCCGATCCCAGACTCTGTCCAGCGTTAAACCAAAGGTTTGAGAAGGGCGGCTGAGTGGAGCTGTCTGTGCCGTTTTCTGCCTTTCCCAATGGCAAGCCAATCAGTTCAGTCTCCTCATCGGTAGCAGGGGGCACGGGTACCTTGAACGAGGCCAGCGGTGCAGCAAATATATCTGTGACTGCTTCTCTCGGTGGCGGCGCATCTGTTATCAGCTGTCCAGCCAGACTAGACGATTCTTGAAAGATGAAGAAGCATTAGCCCAGACTAAGGTTATGGTCAGTCGATTAATTAGTTAGCATACCACTAGAAGCTGCGTTCATTTCGATTTCTCCCATAGCCAGCGTCACCAGGCCAGTAAGTACTGCGAACCAAAACATTTTGTGCGGCGTCGTAGTCGTACTCATTGTTTGCCGCTTTTCTATTATATCTAAAGCCACACGTCCAAGCGAATCTTCTGTGATGATGTGACTTCTGACATTCGAAACCGTCTGCGAACTGGTTGGTCGATGGCGGCATCAAGAGCTTTTTATCGCGCAGGGAACAGAGTTGACTCAACAGGTCAACGCATGGTTAATTATGTTGCTTTTGCTCTCCAGGGCACAACCAGCCACCGTAAGTGAGATATAACCGAAGAGGTAGCAATCGTTTCATTCTCAAGCAGCCACGACGTCGATTGATTGGATTGGACGCTATTGATTTGAGGTTTCGTGCGTTGCTCCCGCTCGGTCACCACTGTCGCAAGCACCAGCAATTTGATTTCTGAGTTGCTGCTGAAGCTGCCGCGTCGATGGCTGGGATGGGAGAGTAAGATTTATTGCATGACATATTCCCGGAAGGTTGACACCGTTGCTGGCCAAATAAATCATGGTGACACAGCGAGCGTATTATCTCCGTCTACCCGCGGGCCTACGTGAATCAAATTTGAATTATTTTCTATTCGCAGAAAGGTTCGGAGGTGTTCTCCATTCAGCCCCAGAACTGTGTCAGGTGAAAGGGCTGTCTGCGAAAATCTCTCCTGAATGGGAAACTTGGTCCGCCCTAGATTTTTAGGCATTTTAGGCCTTGGGCGGGAGCTAAGAATTTTTGTACTTTGGTACTCCAAGGCAAGTCAGGTGAATCTCAATACAGTTAATCCTTGGTCGCAGCCAACAAAGAGGAAGATATGAAGGCCCGATCAAGTTACACTGAGGTGTTGCTGGTGATATTCCCAAACTTATAGTCGATCGGTGATCGCAGAGAAACAGTTAGCGAACAAAACTATATCAGAAGCTTAATGCCGAATGAATAAATATGAGATCAGAATGGTTTTAAGAATATGGAAAATAATTCAAGAAAAAAATACCATAAATTAAACTATATTCGGTCAATATGTGATCACCTTTGCTCCGCTTAAAAACTGTTGCGGCGAAATATCTTATCTTGCGTGCAGATCTTCGGTGAGAACTCTGTCGTTTTTTCAGACAGAAATGTTACGTTCCTGCTTTGATTGCCTCGGTGACTGTCGTACATGGTCTTTAGAAAGAAGATCTTTGTTTTGCCCAGAAGTTAGTGTTTGTTTTCAGTCTGATGTACGTTGGTGCTTGAAGAAGCAGTGTGCTTGCGCCCACTGTTTAGACTTTCAGAAAGCTTTCCCTGGGAGCTACGGTAAGCGCAAAGCTGATTCAGCTTTAATAACAGCGAAGACTCGTCAGGTTGTGCAGGATGACGATGCAGCACTCTCGGAGCTTCATCAAGGTCGGTAACAAACTCACCGAGACGTTCAATGTCAAACAAAGTTTTAGACTGGGCGACGCGCTGTCATGTGGTTTCTTGAACATCGTCCAGGAGAAAATCGGGCAAAACGCACACGCCAATAATAGAGACACGATCTTCCAGAGGCCTGGCAGAACTCAGCGAGCCGTCAATTAGGCTTTTGCTAACATTGAGACGGAAGCGGCTTTATTGGGTCTTGCGGTGAATTAGGGCAAAACGAAGTATATGCTGTCCTGAAGAAAGGACATGTAACATCGAAGTCTTGGACAGAGCGTCACAATGGGCAGCTATAACTTCGAGGTTGTCAAAGACCTCGGCTCCGAAGTAAATTGTACAACCAACATCAGTACCGAGATCATGCGTAGGAGAACTTTTGCCAACCGCTGTCTCTATAAAGGAAAGTTCTGCTTGCGATCTTTGGTTCTGTTTGTGTCGACGGGTCGAGGTGGTGCACCCAAGTGGAAACAACACATATTGTTTATTTGCGAGCTATATGTCAAAAATCAAGAAATACTCCAAATCGTCCGTGGACTCCAATATAGTTGCTCTTATGGGGGTTTTTATATTCGCTTACTCAGCATTATAGTTGCGTTAAAAATGGTTATTTTGATGTGTTTTCTGGCAACAGTTTGTTCTATATAAGCTTACATAACCCATGACCTCAGCCTCGTGCAGAGCTTCCACTAAAAAGTCGAACTTAGTTGATGTAAACTAGTCAAAAAGGAAGGTTTATATATATAGTCAGTAAAAATATATTGTCTGATGTCAGATTCCAGCGCTAACCTCAGTCGTGGTCGCTGGACTACAATACTAATACCCGTACATTGTGAAATCATATGACTGCTGGAAGCTTATTGCATACTGACACAGATCAATGATACCAATTGATTTGAATGCAACCCGACCTCGATATAATCGTTTTCCAATATTTCGAACACGCGCAGCATTCACAAACTTTCGGCCAACTGAATTCCTTCAAATTGAGGAACATTTCCATTGAAATATTTCATCAAATACCAACGAAACACCCTCTGCGTTTCTTCCAAACAAATGTACTTCCAATAAATTCAATCCAAAATATCTCGTTCGCAGTGGCTCAAATCGAAGAGCTTGCCAAAAGAGCGAGAAACGAGTTCGTTTATTGGAAATAATTAAACTTGTCAAAATCCCGCACGTGCTCACCCGTCCCTCAAGCAGGACCGCACAGAATCCAACCACACACACGCACACACCTCAGATGGTTAGCTGCCAATGAATGCGTATTCCATTAGCGTTGAGTATACCAATCTAATTCGATCTACGGTTCCGTCATTTGCAGCCATTGATTGTGGAAACTGTACAAACGTATAAATTCTTCAACCGAAGGAATTTCCTAATTAAATTTAGGACTTCTCCATCCGCAGTCAGGTGCTGGCTGCGAGAGAAATCGCAGCTGTATGGTCCTGCAAGACGTCCAAATGAGGACGGCCAGTGCAAAAAAGACACAACACACGCCAATATTTCGCAAGATTTCGACAGACCTACTCAGAGTCCGGGATTCCAATCCAGCGGTGTATTTTTTCGCCTTTCTCATGAGTGTGTTTGTGTCAGGTAAAATCGATGTGGTACGCTACCCCATCACCGGAATGCTTGCTCCACGAAAGCGGCAAAGTGCGACCACTATGTGAAGGCGAAAAGATTTTAGCTAACGAGCTGACTTCCGATTGAGGACTCTGTCGGCGTATCCTTGAATGCGAATAATTTTCAAAATGTTGATGTAAAATCTGCGAGATGTTGTCTCGGGCTACGTCTAATTAGGACAACGATGCGCTTTTCTGTCGAGAGCCATATGTCGGAGTGGAAATACGGTTTCCTGAACACAGGTGGCATTGCTCGTGCAATTATGTTGAACGCAATTGAGGGGCTTACCACGTAATCTTTCGCGAAATTCACTTTTGCCGTGGAAGTGAACAACACACAACACAACACACTTTGTGGAAGTTTCGCTCCCAGTTACGTAATCATTAGCAACTGGCAGCTCTAGACAAAGACTCGCAATTAGGGATTGTTACTAGCCGAGGCGTGGATTGTGTGCTCTGAGACTAGTGGGAAGTGCTGCAAAATTAACCCGAACTGCTGTGGAACAATACTGACAAATTCTTGCTAAAATTGGTTAGCTTTTTTATTGGACTCGTTACTGCCCAAGCTAAGAGAGTCCTTGTAAATAGTAGTGCTTCTGGGAGTGGTAAATCCCTACATAAATAAGCTAAAATGAAAGAAACTTAACGAAACCGAGCGAACAAATATTACTATCTTGGTTCAAATTTTGCTATGAGGCTCTACACCTTTATAGATTTCGACTTCGATTCGATGCTACCCCCGATGCTTAGTTTCGTATATGAAAAACAAACTAAAGTGTACTCTGTACCATTATGACAGTAAAGAAGGTTATTCTTTGAGTAGTTTTAGACTATAGCTCCCTGACTGATTGACTTGAACTATCGCTGCGCGCTGCTTTTAAATATATTAACATAAGTTTATCCAGTAACTGAAGTGTAGCACCTCCAAGTGCTAAACTGCAACCGTTTAACTTCTCGATTAGCCTTCTTCGATTCACACCACCTCGTGCGTCGGTTCAAAAGCAAGCAGTAATTGCAGACTCATTGCCCCATTCCCAAGCACCGAGAATCAATTTAATTACACTCAAATTAATTTACAGATCCGGCCGATATTTAGCACGCATACACACCCATAAACACATCCTTTCATTTCTGGTTAAGGCCGTAATCCTCTTCTGATAGGACGCGGACACGCCTTACGGCACAGAGCACATATCCGTTGTGTATGCCAACACTGAGCACACACAAAGAATTTCCACGCGAAACTTCGACAGGTACGTGTTCCGTAGCAGATGCCGGCGAGAGCTCCTTTCCGCAGAAACCTCAAAACCGTATCCGCACATAATGAAAATTCATCCCTCCGCTCTTCATATAATACATACGTGTTCCTTGTGCAGCAGCGCCACCACCCCAACACGCACCCACTGTAGTCGCCCTCCTACTTTTGTTAGGGGTGGTGACGTGAAAACACCCGAAAAGCAATATGTATCCACGCCCTGCCCCAACGCCGTTCGAGAATGCCGTTTACGTGGCGTCGTCCTGTTTTACTTTTAACCGTGCGTAATCCGTAATTCGTAATTCGTTGCCAGCTTTTAATTAAGTTTTTACACAGATGATGGCGATCCGAACCTCAAAAGGATGCCTCTCCAGCGTGCCCCAGCTGCTCGGGTTGGCGGTGGTGGTGGTTAACAGTTTTGGGAAAGTTTTGCGTTATCCTTATGCTCGCTGTCACCGTGGCTGAACTGAAACAAACGGAATAGCATTGCGCTACGCAGGCTGGCACCTCACATTGAATATAAGTCTCGAGGCAATTGTTTAAAAGATTCACCACCCACTCACCATTCCACTGGCAATGCGATTGGGATCTGGAATGATTCTCTCTGGAATTGGAATCTTTGAAGCGTGAGGGCTCTGCTCTGCAGAGGAATTATCAAATGATTCGAAATCAGGTAGATAAGGGGAAAAGTTTTAATTGTTTTCTTTTATTGCCTTTGCTCTCGACGTCGTGACGGGTGGAGGTATGGAGAGTTGGCAGCGCCACAGCAACAGCAACCGCCAAAGCCGACGGAGAACAGGCGGACACCTGCAATGACGTCGTTTGGGGGCAAATTGTGTGGCGGTTCGATAACAATGCGGCACCCATAAGTCCGGGTCACCACAAATGAATTCTAACAATTATATTGTTCGGAGGCTACATTGTTACATTGTTGTCCCTCTCGTTGGCTGTGCCGTGCGTGGTTATAAATAAGGCCTGCACCATAAATCGGAAGGGCATGACATGAAAATATTGTCCACAGTTGAGAGGTCTCACCCTCTGGGGGATGACTGCGACTGGGATTAAATCTGCCAGCGGAAGTGGAGTTTTGAAAAAGATTTCCGCATCTGATTGGAGTCCGGGGAGTGGAAATGCAGTCTGATTCAAAGTTGTTTTTAGATGAGATTTTTGCAGTGGTTTGAGGACGGCAGACTAAGGGGTGTGAGCTGTCGTGTGGGCAGTGACAGTGTATGGCGTCGTATTATTGGCCTTTGAGTCTATTTTGTGTGCACTAACTCGAATCAGAACTTGTGGACATTCAAAAGATCAAGTTTGACTTACATTGAATCCAGTCATCCTGTTTTCAATCGTTTTATTTTTGAATCTATGTCCAGGTATTACAATTTAGTTCTAAGCTCACTTCTACGTAAATAGAACTTAAGATGAGGGCAGCTCAGGCAGACTTTTTTTCTTATGAAGCCGCTGCTAATGATCATCTCGATGACAGCAAAGAAGCAGAGAATGCATCGCATCGAGTAGCCATCGTTCTAACAGACGGAGTTCCTACAGTCATTCTCTTCCTTGTCTCTTTAAACCAACACTTATTTTTTTCCCGCTCACATTCCCACCGCCTAATGAGCTATCCATCCTCTCTCCTGCGCTGCAAGTATTCTTTTTTACAGACGCGGACACTAACTCCCGATATGATTAGTTTTGCAAATAACATACGCCTTCACTTCCCATGAATTCGCTCACATGTCCCATGAGTCTTGATGTGCTGTCACTCCCCGGCAGCACCATCAGACCAGTCACCTCATAAGAATCCCGATCATAGCAGCGCACACAAAACACCCATTTCGGTGATGTCGTCCCGCACCCACTACATGTTGCATTTGAAATATTCAGGCGGCTGCAGCTCCATTACCAGCTTACATCCGTGCCAACAGCGCACAGCACCCAAGTGTGGGTTCTCTCGACGATGTCGTGTGACGTGCTATAATGCTTAACTTGACACATGGCGACATCCATCGCGTGACGGCCGTCGCCGAGCCGTGGATGGATGGTGCACGATAAACCGGAAGCACTGGCGCAGCTTCAGCTATCGGCTCATCCTTGCAATCTGCATGAATGCATTGGTTTCCGTTGTAACCCGTCCCCACACGATCCGGCGGCGGGCGCTCTGCCAAATCCGGCGGGAGTGTCTCCATCAATTTTTAACGCTTTCATTCAAAATCGCTGAGTGATGTGCCTTCGTCGCGTCGGTGTGCGAGAAGGGATGCCATATGTCGTCAAGGTGACCACTGTCCAGAGAGAAACCGAGAATCGAACCAGCATCTCTTAACGGTGACATTCTGTCGGTTGGAATCTTCCACCATCATCCTAAGTAGACGAAACGTTGACTCCGGGCTATTAAAGCGGTTGGCGACCCGAGGTGCGAGATTTGCATAATCGACCGTTGTGCCGGGTTAATGGAGTTATCAGTATGCGCGATTTTATTGGCGACTGGCAAAAATTTGCGCGCTTGTTCCCATTTCGCCGGTGGCTTTATTCTAATGCAGTTCCGAGCTGCACATATAAAACGTCTAAGCCGGCGCTTGGAGCAGACATTCGGTTTATTTGCTCCACAGTGGTCAGTTGAATAGAAAATGAGGTCGTATAGCTGCTTTGTTCTTTGCTGCGTGCTTGCTTTGGCCTCTCAGGGTAGGTCTAGCGCCTAACGGGCCCCTTTGTGAGCACAAATTGTTACCCAGAGTTTTTGTTTGTTTCAGCCTATTGCCGTAGTGTACAGTCGGCCTTTGTTGAACGCGACTCGGATGAAGACTTACTTGCGCAGCCATCGAAGGGCAAGCTCAGGATTGATGGCATTCCACAGGCGCGTGTGTTCCCCAGTCCAATTGTGGCAAAGAAGCTTCTGCTGTTGAAGTTCAAGAAGTTGGTACCTATTTCACTGATCCTCCTGAGGTCCGAGAACGGCGGTGAGCCAGAACTGGTCCCAGTCTATCAGAGTTCATTAATTCCATCGAACGTTGAGTTTGTCAACACTCCCGGTGGTCTTACTGGCCACGAGGACGTGCAAGCCATCGCCATTCCATCAGATTTGTCCAACAAGAACGACATCGCTCAAGCACTCCAGGTGGTTTCCGCTTCTGGGGTCAAGGAGTCGCAAAACAACAAGGCACCCTCTGACGACGACGAGCCTCTCGAGATGAACGAAGACGATGAGGGACAGATTTTGAAGGATATGACCAAGCAACCGGGTCTTCGTTCATCACTCGTATCCAGAGACAACGTGCCCTTCGAGGAGAGTTCCATGTACCTCTACCCATATCAGGAGAACCGTGGCACAAAGTTTACCCGCAAAAATAACAATCGCTACCACAACTAAGATAATTTTGTAAGGGCATTCAATAAAAAAAATATTTATAACATCATTTCTTGATGTTTCATTGAGATTCGAGTTGGTAAAGAACTCGCCGAGACCTCAAAAGTCAAAAACGATTTAGAGAAGTCAAGCTCACACGGGACATCATCTAATTCAGCTCCGCAGTAAACAAAACGAACAAAATCAGTCCCGAGATCAAATGCAGAATAACTCTTGCCAATCGCTGACTCAATATATCTAACACACTGTTCATCTCAAGACCTGACGATTAATTCCTTAATATATTTCTCATCCTGTTTGCATCGACCCTGTTTGGAGGCTATACATCCATTAGGTCAGTCAGTATTTCGATATTTCCAAACTCTATCACGTGCAATATTACTGGTGTTGTGATTGGCACTACATCACATGACTTAATCCTAACCTACGCCGTTGTAGGCAGTTTTCCTCTTCAATGTTGCACCACTGTAGAGAAATACATGATAAGCGTGAGGGTATCAATATTTCCAGTACTGTAGCCTAATCACTTTAGAGTACTTATTCGTCTCCAGTCAGAACATCTGATCGGCAGTTTAAGTAAGTATCAGTACCACAGTACTTAGTAACACTTCGATAGGAGGAACAAATGGAAAAAAGAAAATTTATGAAGTTACCTTCTATTGGTAACACTGAGAATATTCAAAGAGTCGCTGACTCTAGAAAATAGTTCGCAATTCGGAGCTGGCATAAAGGTGTATTCCCAATATCAAGCAGAACAAAAGTGGTTTCAGTAAAAGACATGCCTCTCTCCACCTCAGGTTGTTGCGTCATTCATTAAACAACGCACAGATTAAGTGTCTGATCTTTCATCGCTTCCTATTTAGTAGTAAACTATCTACTTTCGTACAGCTGCATGGCGCAGGTGGTTGAGTGACTGCCTTCGATTATATTGATCTCCTGTTCGAATCCCAGTGAAAACGATGTTAATACGCTTTTATCTAGTTTCCAAAAGTAGTCCACTCACCATTTCCCGGTGGTACCAAATTAACGCCACTACCAATGAAGTTGTCGATCAGTGATACTAGTCTGACTATCGGTATTACAATGGACAAGCAATTAACCTAACCTGACCACACGTGAAATTCACGTGAAATCGAGCTTTCAGGCATCTACCAACCATCACTATTTACTCAGCGGCTCATTTACGCTACAGTTCTTTATTAATGAACACTGAGAAGATCAACATCCTTCATTGTGTCTGCAGATGTTTAAACGGAGAATTTACAAGGACCAGAGACTGTGGGTACTTGCAACCAAAGTGTTCTCTTGTGAAAAAAAGTATTAGTTTAAGATAAAGCTGTAGTTTTGGCGAAGCACGATCTCGGCTTGGGTATTGCATAATATCTCTTTGTTTAATTTTTCGACTAGGTAACAGGCTTCCATAAAATCAGAACAACAATCAGTTCTATTTTGCGTGTCATTACAGGATACGGTGACTTCCCTTGAATAACTTTAGCAGCATCTACCTGAATCAGAAACTGAAGTCGTTTCTTTCTTTCCAGGGGCTTACTCTATCGTCTTTCAGACGGTGCCATGTGGACGACTCCTTAATTGACAAGTTATGTCACTGGGGCGAAGTATCAACTGACAGTCCACTACGATCCATCGTTAGCCACTTCAACCTACCTACCTTGAATCCAAATGTTCGTCATTCAACGCGTGAATTTCGGGCGCCAAAGTGTGGAATGTCTGCATCTGCAAGGTCAACCCTTCGCGTCAAGGTCAAAGAAAGACAACCACGATGAACCAGGGTCAACAACTGACAACCGTGCCCTTCGCAGAAAAAAAGAAATTCAATAGGGTTCATTCACTGAACTGCGGTGAGTATAATTTGGAAACAAGAACTCCATCCACCCAGATACTTACGCTGCTCCCCAAAAGTATGTGACGATTAATTGCACTCCATTCGGTTCGGAGTTCGTTCAGTCTAAACTTTGACAGAGCGTTCCATCATCATCATCATCAGCATCCCCAACCTCAAATTCAAATTTTCTGCAAACCAACATCAAAGTCTCGTATTACAAGTCAATTATCCTTCCAGGGGCTTAGTGTCGAACAACACCCCGACAGCGACCGCGCCCGACCTCGCATTCCCCCGAAGGACCGGCACAGATCCTTCTCATCGGTTTCGCACACTTTTTCCTTTATTCAGACAAATTAATATTAATTACATGCACACGAGAACCATCCCGTAGATTTTCATTTGTGGATCGGCGGACTGACGTTCCGCTCCGGCTGCGAGTCGGTTTCACCTCTGTCAGTGGTAAATAACATTCCTATATGTGCTAGACTGGCGGGGTTATGTTTTGCGAAAACTCTGCTAATTTTCCTTGTAGAGCAGTGCCCAGGTGCAATGCTCGCAAGGATGTTACTCGTAGTCCTACAAGACGTAACAGGGATCTGGGCATGAGGACGAGAATGAGATGCATGAGCGGGAGGTGAGACACGGATGAGCGTGGATTTCGGTTAACTTGGCCGAAGACAGATGGGCGGGATGTGGGCGAGTGTCGGGTTTTCGGGAGATTGCTGCGATTGAGGCATCTTGTTGCATGTCAGCCGTAGTAGTTGTACGGCGGGGGATACGGCCGACCACCACCGCCGCCATAGCCACAAGGGAACGCGCCAATTTGCTGCGAACATGTCGAACAGCACGGTCGCATGGGAAAGTACCACGGGGTGAATACGGCCGACGTGATCTGCACTGTTGGCACCTGGGGGCGTGGAAGTGGTTGAGGAAGTGGAGGGGGTGGTGGTGGGAGAGGAGGCCTTGGCGGTAGCATTGGAGGTCGTGGCAGAGGCTGTACGTTGGTGCTCGGTGGCACATTGGTGCTCGGTGGGTAGAAGCAGCACTGCGGGCAGCAGGGCGAGCAGCACTTGGTGCAGCAGTTGTTCTGATTGGTGGCCACCATGTACGGCGAGCACTGATTGCAGTCCGTGCCGAACAGCCCCTGAACCATGCTGAGTATTGTGTCGAATGTCCGCGGCTCTACATCCCGTCGCGGACGTCTTCCGTGCGAACCTGAAAATAAATTAGTGAATCTCTGGGGGGAAGGCAGGTGTGGTCAAACACGGGGTGCAGGAGTGCAATTAAACTCGTGAAATGTGCGTGAAGTGGAAGTTTATTGTGTATGATTTAGAACCTAACCGAAGGCGTGGGCCTGGCCACCGGCGAAGTTATGCTGTCCCCGCTGGGCGCCAGTGAAGGCGTTGCTAGCCGCTCCATTGGTGAAGCCTTGTGAGTTCGCAAAGGAGCCATTGGGTCCAGTTCCTGATGAGGAGGAGGCTGATGCTGATGCTGGCCCCCCATTGTTCGAAAAGCTAGACGCCTGACTGGAAGCTGTGTTGCTTACAGAGCCGTTGGGGCCCTGCACCGTACCCGCTGTTGCGCCGGTGTTAGAGGAACTTAGGCCCCCGTTAATTCCCTGTAAGATCGACTGGCTGTTCGCGTTGCTCTGCGAACTCTCTCGACCGTTCTCATTGGACGTGACCGTGTTGGCTTGGGCCGTGTTGGTCGCTGTGCCAGATTGTGTTTGTTGATGGACCGTGGCGCCACTGTTGGCTTCGTCACGCTCCCCGGTGGCGGTCTTAACTTTGCTTGTGTCAGCGTTGGATGAGGCGGCATGAATATTGTTCTTGTCGAAGTTGAGGGATTGACTCTGAGCAGCGTTCTTCGTTCCGGAACCGTTCGCTGTGTTGAAGGTCTGCTGCCCAGTGTTGGCTGCACTCACCTGCCCAGAGGAACCATCGTTGGCAAGGTTCGACGCAATGCTGGAGCCTGTGTTGCCCGTGAAATGACCCTGCTCGTTGATCACGTTTTGGCTGTTGGTGTTGGCTCCGGCTTGCTGCTCGAAGCCGGCGTTTTGATTTATGGCCTGTCCTTGGGCATTGGCGTTGTTGTTAACTGTCGGTAGTTTTGTGAGAGAGGCTGGAGCACCAGGAATTAGCTGGCCACCGGGGACTCTCTGACCACCGTTGAGCCCCAGGCCACCATTGAACACTTGACTGTTGGCATTGCTGTTGGCATTGCTGTTGGAGAATCCTCCTTGTTGTAAGTTGGGAAAACCGAATCCAGCTTGGGGCCGTTGGCCATGTTGTGGACGTCGTGGAGGTTGGGGGGGTTTTGGGTGGCGGTTGCGTTGTGGTCCATATTGTCTCCCGAACTCATCTGGGAAGACAAAGTCAGTGTGGCGTCGTTGACGGAAGAGCCCTGATAAAGCACCAGATGATGCACCACCTGCTACACCCCTCGCACTTCCACCTGTAAGGCCCCTCAACACCGAGCCGATGCCGCTGGACTTCGAGTGCGTTCCAGTGGTTGTGATATGGCCCAAAGTGTCGGTTTGAGTGTCAGTGTTGCTGACAGTGTTCGCGTTGGCGCCTTCACCCACCGCCTGTATGTCTACATTGGTGCCAGTAGTTGCTGGTTGCTGCTTCTTCTTCTTGGACAGATCCACATCGAGTAGTCCGAGATCTAGCTTCAGACCTCCATCATCTTTTCGACGAATGCCAATTCCGTTCTTGAGGTTGTCCTTGGAGAGGCTGCTGTCGATTCCAATATCTCCAATGTTCACATTTCTAGAGAGTTCCCTTGAAACCTTTCCATTTTCGACGGTCTTTTTGCCAGTCAGTGTACTCGAGAGATCTAAATCGCCGATCTTTACTCCCTTCGTCAGAGATGCGCTCTTCTCGGCGTTGCTAATGCCGTTTGCATTTTGCGTCACCGATTGCGATTTGGTAAGACCTCCATTGATGCCAACAAGCCTTCCCACCTGCACGTCACGGCTGTACGCCTCACTGTCTGCTGTGGTTACAGAGGGTCCTGCAGGTGCTGGTTCTGCGATCGATCGCTGATATTGGCGTCTGCCCAAATTTCCCAATAATTGAGGGAAGAACTGTGAGTCACCTGAAAGTGAAAGAAGATCAGTTGAGTATGTCAAACGGAAAATAGAAATGAAATGCTCGGATGGACTTAGTCCGACAATGAGTTGATGGTGAAAATGCGGCTTTAATTGGATTGATCATAACCTTGAATGCTTTAAATAACATTTTTCTACATATTAAATATATGATCCATCGTAACGATTTTGTGGCTCAACATTGTCCCATGGTGAACAGCAGAATAGACTTATATCTCGTTTGATAAATTTTCGAATTTTAGGCAACTGCGACCCTTTCTTGAAGACATTTTAGATGCTTTTAATATCGATATCGCCATCTTAGTCTCGTCTTAGACAACGCTGGAACGGTGGGACGGATTAGTTATCTTAAAGCGGAACATAGTGTTTGGCTTTCAAAGAAGGCAGTCGAAGTATATGCCGCATTCGAAAATAAATACATGGGAGGACCGAGTGCTTTCAAAGCCGCAATTCATAGAAATCAAGATTACTCACCTGGAAATGATAAATCTTAAAACCAGAACTTGTGCTTTGTGAAGTCTGTCGAACAAAGACTTGATTGGGGAGCGGTTCCCAATGAGCACGACTTTCTTAATTTGGTGAACGCACAGACTCCGTTTGCCACAAGAGAGTTCTAAAAGATCACATATATATTCAGGCTACCTAATTAGACAACAACAAGCAATAACAAGTTTCAGTTTACCGAATAATAAATGTGTGAACAAATTGCACTAAAAGTGAATTGTCAAACCGGTTGTTGGCATGTGCTGGTGATAGAGTCTCGCAGATTGAGAGATGTGCATAATTTTTGAGTGCCAGCCTGCGCTATTCCTGGATCTCAATATGGGTCGTCCATACATCTCGCTTCCCAGTGCTCACCATCTTCCAAAAGCAAGCTGCCTTGAACACCGAATTCAAGTCTGATCACAAAAGTAACAGCAAAAGGTAAACAATATGCAAATGTTTATTTGGCTGCTTTGTAGGAAATTTCAGTTCTATTAAGCAAGTTACGGTTTACAGTCAGTTAACCAGAATTTGTTGTTATCTAATAAATCGCTTTTGTTGTTCTGGCTGGCAGTCATTTGGTAAACTTGTTTCGGCATAAATCGCATGACGCCACTAACCATGCAAATTGGACTGTCCACATTGGGGCGGGTTACGACGCTGAGCTTCTGGGACCAGTTTTCTAATCCCTTGGACAGGGAAGAGAAAAAACACACTTATACTCGCTAATTGTTTTGATTTACAGCTATGCCAATAGAGAAGCTGCTGCCTTTGCGCCAAGCCACGAATATTATATGTGTTCTAATAGTGAACTGCTTTGTGGAATATCTTAGAGTTGCTCAGAGTTGGTTGGGAGAATAGTGACAACATAAAGTGGTGAAAGAGAGATCCCATGTATACAAGAATAAGATAAAACGTTGAGTTCAGTTTTAGGACGTTCGCACGGACATATCGTCATCCTTTCTAAAGAAGAAGGACAACTGTTGGACTATTTAGTCATTAAAAAGGCGTTTGTTGGGACGATACATAAACCTTCGAAAAGTGAGGTGCATTTCACTGACAAATCACCATATCCCCCATTGCAAGCAACAATGAGACACATAAGTTGCAGGAAAAATCCTGCCGTTCGTTGAGTTATGGCTTCAACGGAGAATTGTGTATTAGAGTCCGACGTTTTGCTCCAAGTGGGGACAGAATCAGCCACATTTGTTGGAAAAGACCCACGCATGGCCTTTATTCTTAATTGTCTTGTCTGCGGGGCAACTGGAGGAAATAATTCAATTAAGAACAACGTTGTTTATGTCCACATCGGAAGAAGATGACAAAGCCTTTGTTTAATGTATTTTAGAGAAAAGAAAGTAGAAGATATGTGTTTTCGACACGATTCCGATCTTCTACTGGCCCCCTGCCTTAAGCAGCTGGGACGTGCAAAGCCCACGGCCGAGTTGGCTAGGTCCCAAAAGCTTGAACCCAAATGGCATTGCTTGAAGAAACTCCTGAAAATTCATCAAACAGATCGATTCTTGATAGGAATCAACCCCATGGACTGTGGATTGCAGATATTTGACATAAATCCAAACCAAAAGAAGTGATTTCTGTCCCTTCCGTGGCACACGAGAGTGTCTCTAACGATTGAAAGATGGCGAAATAAAAAACTTAGCAAGAAAATTGGCAACAAACAGAGGAATATTTTAAAACACTCAGCCATTGTTGAGTGAGCAGCTTTAAGTCAAAACCGGTTGCTTTTTCCGTAGAATCGCAATAAATTTGATTAACCGCAGTCAAACAATGTCATAATTGCTGCCGTGGCTCCACCAGTTAGCAGAACCTGTCTTCACATTTGATTGAGTTAGACATAGCGAATCTAATTGAATCCAAAGATGAACCAACTGAACACGACACAAGTAATTCACAAATCACACTAGAACTAAATGCTACTGCTTTAAGCTCGAAACTACACGATATTTACCTTCATGGATTGATCCCACCAGCAGAATGAACACACAAAGTAATCCAACTCCGGAAGAGCTCATTGTAGTTGAGGAGCGTCGTCGCGGTTTGTGTGTTGCTCACAACGATCGGTTATTCTTATTCGCGAAGTCTGATACTAACTTTGAGTACGCGTCCTTTTACTTTCGCGTCTAGACTCATTCTAGTTGTTGGCACAGCCCGAGGTGTTGGTTTTTAACACAATCCCTCGAGTATCGATCGTTAATAGCCGATCAAACGAGTTTGTTTGCTTTTGTTTCCACTTCGTCATCAGGGGACGACAGTGTTGACGTGCAGATGGGCTTACACGTAAAACGCGACACAAACAAGCAAACCTGGGTACATATTTAGTCGCATATTGATTTTAAATTCATGATAAGCATCTGTTAGATACATGCTCGGTTGAACGTATGAACGCATATTTGTGTGATATATGAGCGTCGTTTGGCCATGACTTTGGGTGGAGGTCTTTGGTGGTCAGGTATTGTTGACGCTAGCCACACTTGTAAAATTTATTTGGTGATGTTACTTTGGGGGATTTATTTTGCACATTTCTGTGGGGATTCCCTTCTTTGAAATAATTGCCAACCAGCGATTAGAGGGAAATGAGAATATTTTATGTTGGAAAAAGATGACAAAATTAAACGCTCTCAGTTCCCTCTGCGGACTGGTGAATAATGAGTTGATAGACTAGATGCCAAGTCTTTGCGTAGAACTGTGTACATACATTTCTTCTATAATATACTAAGAGTCATCGCCTTGTTCACTTCTCTTTACTCTGCTAGTTAGCTATTCCGTTCTGACCGGAAGTCTCTGGAACCACACAAGATCCATTGCTGTTCCGTCGTTTTTAAGTCTATTCTGTTTGTGGTTCCTGGGAGTACACCAAGAGTACTAAGCTAGTCCGTTTATTTTTAACCCGCAAGTTTCAGCAATGATGGATGACAACCAACAAGTTTCTCACCTTGATCAGATTCGGTAGGAGGCGAATCGAAATTCCGCCAAATGTGTGAACTCACTCTCGAGCTTGTGGCAATCTGTTTACTTTAGTTCGGCAAGAAAATCGAACTCTCGAAAATCCACACAAACGATGTCTAAGCTCCAATGCCCCATTGTGTGGCAGTAAGCCACCCTAAAATTGGTTAACTGATACCTCTGTTCACGCGCCTTCATTCACCGATCGCAGCGAACATTTCGTTCCGTGTACGAAAAACCCCCTTCTGCAGCCAATCGTGTTAATCACCCGTTCGATCATTGATGGGTTTGTTTGATTTCGCATTTAGCAGTGCTATTGGGAATTTGTTTTGTTTTTTACGCCGCGACGCGCCGTCCGTCATCGAGGATTCTACTGTTGTTCCGGTTGGGTATTTCCCGCGTGTTAGATCGGTCGGTAATTGCTGGCTCAATCAGGGCGTGCCTGCCGATCTGGATGTGGGAAAGTAGGAAAGTAGGTCATCAGCCGAGGCTTACAAGATTCCGTCCAAATAGACCTCCCGCGACCCTTTCGGCTGTGAACTGTGTTCCGTTGCCAGACACGAGGGTGGAGTGATATATGAACCATTAATATTTTTCACTCGCTCGGCCTCAATCGAAAGCGAAGGTAATTGCCAGCAGCAGCGATGGCTTGAATGCATAAACATACACTCGTTTGCGCTGTGAAAACAGTGTGTCTTGCATTTGTTGTTGTAGCTTGCCATTAGATCACGTAGATGGAGGTCGGCATGACAAACATGGATATTCCCAGAGCATGCCGACTGCTTCCTTCCTTTCGATGAGTATCACCGACCCCAGCTCGGGGATGAATAATTGAGCGGAATCAAATTGTGTACTGGTTGGAGTCGAGCTAGAAGCACTCGTATCTGTTCGATTTGTTTTGTGTTTGTTTGCGGATTGGGTAGTTCCACTGGGTTCGTTCCGGAGTGCTGCAATAGAGTAAAGCTAATTATTTCGGTTATTGAATTACTGCCAAGGGGGAGAGTCTTGATTGGGAGGTGTTTGGATGTTTGGAAACTGCATAGATTTCGATTAAGTCAATATTTGGTACATTTTGAAAACGAATTGGGTCGTAGATGGAAGCTCACAGATGGGAGCGATTTCGAAACTGGTCGTGGTACGAACTGGTCACCGGCAGTAGACCGGGGTGCCGTCGTTGGTGGTCTTATGGATATTCGTTAATTCTAACTCGATATATCTTCATCAGAAGTATCCATCCATGTTGCACATCATCGTGTTCTTATTTTCCTTTCCCTTACCAAAAACTAGGAACTACTTGATTTACGTTATTGACGCTCCATTGTAAATTCATTTGTACTCTTAGTTGCAGGGTGCACTGTAGTGGCACACTTGAACACTGAGGGTTTTTGAAAGAACCGACATGAGTGAAAATGTCGAAAGTGTTTGAAGAGCTGCAGCTTCTCTGAGGATGCAGCGGTTTCTGGTCCTGAAGAGAGTTTCCCATAGTATTAAATCTTCAATAATCTATCATAACCAAAGTGTCAGCTATCTATTGCTTTGTCGAAAATGATTTACGGAGTATGGACGAGTAAGATTCGATTGGTAAACTGCATGCTGGCCCGACCTACCTTACACTGAGTGTGTGGACTGATTCTAACCTGAATCTATACTTGATAAATAAAATTGCAAAAGCTGGGTGACCCCATTAAGTTGACTTGTAGAAAGTTTTTGCCCGCTTTCTGCTTGTTGTGCTTGGCTATTCGCCGATATATGAATAATTCTGTGTTGGTGTTGGAAAGAAACCGGCGGACCAACTATCTGGGTTCATTGTGCCATACCAGTTTAGTTTCCGGAAAAAAATACATATAAACAGGTTAAATGGTGACTTTATAAAAAGATACGATTCTTGACAAAGACCACAGTCTAGCAGCATCTTTTCAATGATTTTACATCACATCATAAAGAAACCAGGGAACATGCATAAGAATAGAGAATTTAATGTGGTACGAGTGAAGACGAATATATTGTTCCTCAAGGTTCGAAGCAGGGTCCCTTCCTACTCCTTGATTACGGGAAAATGAGTAGTCCTGAAACAAAGCAAAGTGTAGTGGCGTACAGTTGATTTTTTTTGATCAACTTTCCAGAAACTTGAGTTAATGGGTCGTGCAACAGTCCGATGTGGATTTCAAACTACGATATTTTATTCTCTCGTGAGTGGAGGGGCTAATATTTCTATCACAAGTCCTTACGCAAGGCTCGAGCAGATTTTCTATGCAGATACATATAATCTTTGAACATTGTCAGTGATTTCAGAGAGTTAGGTGGAAGTTGGTCGTAACAAGAATTTAACTTAGACACCCAGCGTAGGTGGCTATCGCTACGTGCACGTTTCAAAGAGTCTGTTTTTCGGTAGACGCCATATATCAAGACTGACGAAATAAGGCTAAGGTACCTAGGTACATACTTCTATAGCTAACATCAGTGACAAACTAATGTTGGAACAGTCGCCGATCTCGATCCTTCTTCAGATTTGCATTAAGATGTCATTTGTGGAGTTTTCATTGGACACGAGGTACACAAACTCTTTAACAACCTCAAAAGTGTAATTTGAGGATGGTGTATTTACGTCTTGATTGCTAATAAAATGAATTTAATCGATTCCACTCACCAAAGTCTTAAAATCCAAAAATGGACCACCACGACATCAGGCAAGGCCCTCAATAACCGAACATTTTTATGACTTGTACAAGGCACAAGTCCGTACGATACTTGCCAAATCATGGAAGTGCATTGCACTACGCGCCTCATTAAAATTGTGTTGACATCGCATACGGGGGCATCAAAATCGATTTCCCGACAAACTGGTCTGACTAGCTATTGAAAGGCATGATGCTGATGACCGAGTGGATTTTCTTCGAAGTTGATTCGTCGGGAGAAAAAGACCACAGGCGGGAGAGAAAGAAGAAGTACTTGGAGCAATTGGGGCTGTTAACCGCAGTTGTGGAGCTCAGTAGTTTTGGCAGATTTCCGATAATGTTCATCGTGAGCTCTGAGATGAGTTGCTGTGTGGGGATTAGTTTATAGTTGAACTAGTCTTCTGGTGGTGTGGCTCGGAGGTGTATCTGGAGCCACATATTTCGTATCAGCTGAGCAAGTTAAATGTAAAAGAATGGGTCTTAAGGTGGAACCCTGTGGAAGTTCTGCTCCTATTTTGATAGTCGATGAGTATATGCAATGAATGATTACGACGGTATTCCAATTCCTGTAAAGTGATTTTTCTTAAATTGAATCAATTTTTGGCATATTATCGTATGCGTTTCTGGAAAACATTTATCTGATGCCAACAGCACATAACAACACCAGTGTGGTCGAACATTCCGAAATTTGCAGAACTTTATCACATATCCGTTGAACTCTCTCTATGGGCGTCTTTTTTTTAATCTTAGCTTTTTATTCAGACCTCCTAGGTGGTCATGATGAAAGAAATTAAATTTGTTCATTCAGTACGAGTGTCCGAACGAAGGATGTCGTCTACAGTCGTGGTTCCTCTTTTGCTTAAAGCTTGATTCAGTAGTGCTCTGTAGAGTTCGTTGAAAAGACTATTTTTACTATTTTTTTTATCAATTCACCGACTTTCCATTTCGCAGCACAAAAGAAGTCAGGGTGCTCCGGCAGATTAATCAATGTCCCAAACAAACTGTGCATAGAACAGGCGATATCAAACAGAAGAGCGCTTCAACAACGCTTGGGTAGTGGACTTAAGTGCAGAGTTCCTACACCTTCACACAGAGGTTGGCCGGTGCACGTTTCTATGTCGTCGCTGGTTTATATGCATGCAAAATAACATCCAGATACCCGAAGCCTTTGAGTAATGAATTCAAGATAACGATTGTCTATCTCCGTCTCTCTCAACCTCACATACACTCTTCACGTTCTCAAAGCATTCAGAGTAGAGCTAGCTAAATTCTCGATATCATTCCTCTTTACAGGCGCTCAAGGATGGCTATCGGCCATCGGATGGCTACGAAGGTCCTTGCACAGGGCTACACACGATATGAGCCACCCCACACTGTCGGCCATTGCAACTGCAATTCGAACCACAACCCGGCACATCCCCAGATACAATTCAATGAGAACAGAAAACAGAAAACAAAAAAAAAAACGAAAACAACTTCATGTAAGCTCACATATCCTCGCATTCGTCGATACCATCGGGATGCTTCCCAGCACGGCATCACTGCAGTAGATAGCTTTTGTTGAAGCATCCCTCCTCCCATCACCCATCAGATATTGCGAATTCAAGACATGTATGTCCTTTCTGGTTAATTTAAGTTAATTGGGAAAAAACTCCGCACACTCCGGTGTTCGGGCTCCACACTCGACTGGGTAATTACTCACTGAAGTGGATAGACAAATCGTCCGAGGCTGTTGCCAGCGTTATCTGGGATGCATGCCGAACGGAAATTACAGGTATTTGCGATATATTTGGACAAAATTGCGTATTCCGTATTCGGAATTGTCGATTTTGAATGCAAGAATTCCCAAATATCTCCCTGAATGTACGCCTCACAAGCGGATCGATGTTGGATTAGATACTGCTAATTGAATCCTTCCTCTCCTGCTCCACATCGCTGCTGTCAATGAGCGCTGCGGCATTCGGGCGTGTGTCTATTAAACGGAAATCAAGCTTCAAATGGGAGGCTGGCTAGGAGGTAGAACGCTGTGCTGTTATACCACACGCGCGAGCACATACGGCGATGAGGACGGATGGTGTTTGAAGTGAAATATGAATAAACAGGAGTTATGGGCTAAAATGAAGAAGCATCTCATTAATGGAGTCGTAAATGCCTTACTACCCGCACACTATTGCAGCACATACTACAGATACGTCA
Source organism: Eristalis arbustorum (assembly GCA_916610145.1). NCBI lineage: Eukaryota > Metazoa > Arthropoda > Insecta > Diptera > Syrphidae > Eristalis > Eristalis arbustorum. Next base: position 650,984 of record OU744320.1, read on the forward strand.
CGACGAGTACACTGCGGATTACTGCTCAAAAGGATATGGTAATTGCGCCAGAAGAACATGGGATTTCCATTATGTATCCGCAGCGCAAACCTAATCCTGGCGAAAGCTTTTAGTATCCTTTTTGTAGGGAGCACATAATGGCGACAAAATAGACGACACCCAGTGCCAGATGAGACTTGTCGCCCATCCTGCCGCCATCGGCTTCTGGCTCATTACTCCCCAGTCCGCATGAGTGTGCAGCGCCCAAATGAGTTAATCAGCTATCGCCCGCACATGAGCGAGGATAATTGAATTGAAATCCTGGGGAATTATGCTCAATGCATTGATTTCGATCAAAGACCGCTTCGCTGCGAAGGTGTGTGCCTGATCCGAAACCCGATGCCGATGCCGACGCCGACGCCGAACCGTAGTCCGACCGCGATCCCCGTCTGCAGGCGCTTGTATGACGACGATCATAAATGTCATGTCGATAGTGAAATTTATTACAGTGGCGCGAGTAATTTAATGCGACATGCAACAATTATGGGAACAAGGGACCGACATGCAAGCCCTTGCCTTTCCTGAGTGCCAGACCGTGCAGTGCTGCTTGTTTGTCGGTTCGGTGTGTGCACGGGCGGCGTTAGGCAGTGCAAGTACTTCTGTCCCGACCGAAAGACCAGCACCGAGAGGGAGTGGATTCGATGGGTGTGTGGCTCTCACGGTAGTGGCGGTGCACCCCCACATCCTCGTGTAACCAATTACTGTCTGCAGTCTCGAAAGCCTTGAATATTTTCCATCCGCTTGGCGGTGGTTGAGGCAGACCCTGTATCGGGCGAAAAAGGATCAACAGCGGCACACAGCCCGCGTACGTTCCACGTGTCGAGAGTAATTGCTCGTGCACCGGTTTATGTAGTTGGTATTTGTGAGCGCAAGAGCCGCGCTGCGCCGCGCCGTCCTTATTGATTGCTTAACGTCCTTACGTCCGTTACTATTTGAAAACAAATTCCATGCCGGTGGAGTGGGAGGCAATCCTAAGTTTTTGAAATGTACGTCAGTGGTTGCAGTAGTTGGGGAAGAGTGTCTTGTAATTTGGCTTTCCCTAAAGAGGAATTCAATTTAAAGACGACGTGTGTTTCGGAAACAATGGCATGCAATCAAATCACCGGTCTTGGTGAATTATGATTGAGTAAGGTTGGCGTACGGGCAACAGGAAGCTTTTTAAGAATGAAACATTTCTGGCTGCTCGTCGAGTGTAAGATTGAGTGTAACCTTTGTTGGGAAGATCTGCACTAGGATGCTATTTTAAGTGTTCTCCTTTGTCCCGATGAAAGCAATCGGATCAATTCTTGCTCGGTAATCACAAGTGAGTAATATGTGGTTCCCTCATTCATCCAAGGATCCTAGGATCTTCAGAGCAGACTTATTTTTTCCAACTGGGAAGGACTTACATTGAACCATACAACGGCCAAGCGTTCGGCGTACGCCAAAACTGGCTATGTAGCAGATTTCACTTATTATTATTTCTGGAGTTGACGGAGCTATGGAGGCTGGCTAGGAGGTGCAAGCTATCGTATGTTGTTTTGAAATCTCAAAGCAGCAGGAATATGTCTTATTAACTGACTTCATAAGTTTCTGGTCACGAGAAACTTTTTTCTCCCCACCCAATTAAGTCTGACAACCACAGATGTAACCTGTGTCAATTACCATAAACCTTTCACTGCTGCATTCATTAAGGCCACCAAAGGTTCACTTGTTTGATGAAGCGTCAACCATGATTCATCCCTGTACCAGTACATCCAGCCCACGTTCGGTGCCACACGGCTAATTTGGTCTAAATTAAATTCAAAATCAAATACCATTCTCACCTCCATCTCGTCACTGACATCAAAGCCGTAACAAATTAGTTTAAGCAACACAAACAACAGTCGACAAGGCCCTTAGATATGGAAATATCTTAAAGCTAAACACACACAACAAGCTCTGCTATCTGTCACAACTCAGAAGATACTCAGTTTTTTTTTAGATCGGCTGATACTTGTAATCACAAGTGAGTTTCCAGGAAAAACGCAAAATAGAAATTGGGGGGAATCTCTTTGGCGCTTGTGGGCGGAGGCAGACGGGGGACATCGACAACGTTTGATGTGACTAATTGCGAAACATGACAGAGCCTTACTAATTCAAAATACGACACAGTGATTGGAATTTAATCACTTTCTGCCTGATAAGACCACTGACTCTGCTTATCGGGCTGCGTGAACCGTTGGGGTAACAGACAGAGGAAGGGGTATAACGAAATTTTGGTATTTTCTGTCGGTTGACTTGACCAAGTGTTGGCACGCGTGCTGATCCCGAGTGAGTCACTGTGTGTGTTGCTGAATAAGAGTCGCAGTTTAAGCACCCGAATGATGCTCAGCTTGGGGACAGTGAATTGGCTGCAAGCTCGTCAACATGTTCTCGACGCTGATAATTAGTTGCGTGCAGGCTGTCGCCGTTCTCGACGCTGGCAATTAGTGCGATCGAATCGAACCACAAAATATTCACCACTGGAGTGTCGAATCGTTTGAACTCATTCAAACACCGTTCCGGGATGGAACTTGAATTCGCACAAATGATTAAATTGTCACGAGCACTGCGACAAACCGACAGTTCGTGTGTGACAGTGCCGGAAGCCACACGGCTCACCCGCCATCCATCACATCGAAAACAGAAACACTTTCGCTTCCCCGACCAAGACAGAACTTTTTGTTTTCGATGTTCGTCGCATTTGAATCCACTCAGGCCCACTGCGGCAAGCAAGTCGTACATCAAATTGTACACAACGTCATCGAGAGTCATCCGCAAGCGAACGTAAAGCAAACAAATCAAACATCAGAGCGGAAGAACGAAAGAACGGAAGCCTAGAGCGTCACCGAATAATGAAAAAAGAAAACAAAATTCACCGTTCTGACAGCGCATGGTATTCGTGGCACGCACACCCACCACCCGGAAGTCCGATGGAGGAAATCAATGTCATCTCCGAACCTGCACATGAGAGCCGCTTGAAATTATTTCTGCAACGACGACGACGCCGTCTGGTTGGAGGCATGTCGTAAGTGGCCAACTCTGTGACGCCTATCTCACTCCGCAATGGATTCAATCAGACAAACGCCAGCGGGTAGATAAACGGAAGCACAGGCCGATTGAGCACGAAGGACATGCTGCAAGAAATTGCCAATAAATACTTCACTGCCGCCCGTGGCATGTGACAACACCGTTTCAAATGGCCTGGATAAGGCATCAACCGGGATCACAGAACCAGCAGAAAGAAGAGACAGAAAGGGAGAGAGAGAAAGAGAGAAAAACGGAAGAGAAGAAGGAAAGGAACAAAAAACGCGCCATTATCTGGTTCAGTCATCTTCATCCATCGCACATCCATCTATCGACCTAGAATGGGCTCTTGACGTCTCACAAAGGATCTACAGGCATCCTCCTAATTGGACCGCTCCAATTAAGGTGAACTGATCCAATGAATCAGGACGAAGATAAGGAACGGAGCGCGCCATCAGCCGGCAGTCGCCAGTCGATGCGACGACACATCAGAGAACAGCGCTACCCTTTCAATTTTGTTATTTCAACTAAATCCATTGTAAAGTGAAATTAAATAACAAAGGGCCCGGTCTCCAATGAACAGAAGAGGGGGGGCCGTATAAAAAGGGAGACAAATCCGAGGAAGAGCAGGACACGGAACATAATAAAAGGACGAAAGGGTACACAACGAGATGATATTGGAACGAAGAAGATTATTTTTCAAATGACTGAGTTGCTCGCTCCTCCTGGTCACACCGAGGCACAGTGAGCTGTAACGGGCACGTAGCACTGGTGTATCAATCTAATTAGGATTCGGGCCGGTATCGCTGGTGGATTTTGTGATACGCTGCAGCCTGTTAGTATGGACGGCATCCTGGTCCATTACTGATTATGGGTTTCCGTTGGGGGTTTTTGCAGGCACAAGGAGATTTTTAATGACTTTCCTGGCATGGTTGGGTCCTCTCCCAGTTTGATGATGGGAGGGAGGTTGAAGCGAGAGGTAGACGGTATTTAATTGGCCGTTTCTCATCAAAGGACACGTTTTGTGGGCGCGACATGTGCCGTCCGGACGAGCTGATGGATGTCATTTGGGTGACAGATCCGGCATCTGGGACGACTGACAAATGCGTTTCATGTGCTCTCATGTGAGCACTGGCCTGATGGTGATTCATTGTGCGGAGTCACTTTTGATCCATCAAACGGAATGCGAATTGATCTTAATGGCGGCGTATTAGAGAGCAGTGATGTGGTTTCCTGGGAAGAGGAATGGCCACGTGCGGAGACTCATTTGGGACGTGATGGAAAAGTCGTGTACGGTGTAACGCGAGCGGATGATTCACTGCTGCCAAGGGGTATTTTAACAATTTTTCCACGAACTGCTTCGTGACGAATTGCCTTCGTTGTGAAGTCCTTCGATGGGCCGTTTCTTGATTTTCTAACTGGGTCCACGTTCATGCACTGAGCGAGTTTTTTTTTCTTTGTCAGAAAAGCGTCAACGAACATACACATGTACATATCTGCGCATTTGTTAGGTCATTGAAGTGCACCGTTGTTCTGGTTCTCTGCAGCAACATTTCACTGCCCACTTAGAAGCTGGTTTGACAAAACTAATTCTTAACCAGGAAAATGAAAACACACTCAAACACCTCGCCCAACATTTCTCCCCCATTCAATTCAAAGCACTGATAGTTTCCCTTCTCCATTATTGGCACCGCACCCATTGTTTCGCACCATTAAGGCGCTCGCAACCCCTTCACAGGAGGACCCGAGTACCTAGCGTTCATTTCGAGGACCCCATTGAATCAGCCCATGATTCTTGTTCAAACTCTGAGTACATCTCTGGCATTCGGTCGTCGCCAGCCGTGAAAGTTTCACAGTATTTCACCACACTGGCAATTCGAAGATGGAGGTTCGCACAATCCTCCTGACACACCGCAACCCAGAAAAGCCATACAAAACCCATCACCGACGCCTGTCCGTCGGCAGCAACCAAGTTATGCAAGAACCGAGAGTACCACTACCACGGGCCCATGCCATGTCAGATTAGACCGGCCAACCGCATGCACAGCCATCCGACAACTCGAACAAATTCCATTTTCATATTTGCATTGCTGGGGGCTGCTGCCTTCCTCCGCTCCGATTCCCGCTGCAACTCCTGTGATTTCCATGAACCGAAACTTTTTGGCTTCGCAACCGAATTCAATTCCCCGCTCAGATTTGAAGTAGTCTTTAAGGATTTGAACACACCCATGCTTGTCTTTCCGTCTAGTGGGGTACACCTGGATGCGTAGGTGCCGCGGAGTGTCGAGGTTGCTGCGGGTATTCGCGGCTGTTTATGACATTTCCAAGGGCGATGTGCAGCTGTAAGGACTCCCAGTAACACAGCCGTTTTCATCTCATTACGACGTCGGAAATCTCCCCGCATGAACATACACATGAAGTCAGACAACGAACGGAGACGCCAGCGGGGTGCTAATTAAACGTCAGTGGATTTGGAAATTTTGAGTACCCAGTTGGCACACAATGCGCCAACAGAGCTAGTCCTGCCGCTGCGGCTTATGGCGCATCAATTAATTAACACTTGACTGTCTCGCTGAATTTTGATGTCTTGTGCGGAGGATTAAGGTATAATTTGCATTCAAGATGACTGCGATAAACATCTTCCCGTGGATGGGGAAACCCGGGCGCCGTCCTCAATGTCTGCCTCCTCGAAGCGTTGCGTTTTTGCCTCTGCCTTTGTGTTTTATGAGCCGATAGGGAGGGAGTAGGTGAAATGGATTAATTAACTTTAGTCCTTGGCACATATTTCGGATCCGTATCTGTTTTATTCGCCACCGTCGCAACAGCGCGCTGCGATGTAGTGTCACTGAAGCGTGGAAGTCGTGAATACGGCCCGGTCTGAGGTGGGCGGGGAATGATTCGCTCGGCTGGAGCACGTACTTGTTACATTCGCTTTCATAATTTTTAGTCTCATTAAGTTTTGTGGTGGGCCTGGAGAGGGTTAACGAGCACTGCTTGTCACGATGCCCACCGCCAGAAGGAGAGCAATTGGCCTCATCCTCATCCTCATCCTCATCTCATCCTCATCCTCATCCTCATCCTCATCCTCATCCTCATCCTCATCCTCATCCTCTCCTCATCCTCATCCTCATCCTCATCCTCATCCTCATCCTCATCCTCATCCTCATCCTCATCCTCATCCTCATCCTCATCCTCATCCTCATCCTCATCCTCATCCTCATCCTCATCCTCATCCTCATCTCATCCTCATCCTCATCCTCATCCTCATCCTCATCCTCATCCTCATCCTCATCCTCATCCTCATCCTCATCCTCATCCTCATCCTCATCCTCATCCTCATCCTCATCCTCATCCTCATCCTCATCCTCATCCTCATCCTCATCCTCATCCTCATCCTCATCCTCATCCTCATCCTCATCCTCATCCTCATCCTCATCCTCATCCTCATCCTCATCCTCATCCTCATCCTCATCCTCATCCTCATCCTCATCCTCATCTCATCCTCATCCTCATCCTCATCCTCATCCTCATCCTCATCCTCATCCTCATCCTCATCCTCATCCTCATCCTCATCCTCATCCTCATCCTCATCCTCATCCTCATCCTCATCCTCATCCTCATCCTCATCCTCATCCTCATCCTCATCCTCATCCTCATCCTCATCCTCATCCTCATCCTCATCCTCATCCTCATCCTCATCCTCATCCTCTCTCCTCATCCTCATCCTCATCCTCATCCTCATCCTCATCCTCATCCTCATCCTCATCCTCATCCTCATCCTCATCCTCATCCTCATCTCATCCTCATCCTCATCCTCATCCTCATCCTCATCCTCATCCTCATCCTCATCCTCATCCTCATCCTCATCCTCATCCTCATCCTCATCCTCATCCTCATCCTCATCCTCATCCTCATCTCATCCTCATCCTCATCCTCATCCTCATCCTCATCCTCATCCTCATCCTCATCCTCATCCTCATCCTCATCCTCATCCTCATCCTCATCCTCATCCTCATCCTCATCCTCATCCTCATCCTCATCCTCATCCTCATCCTCATCCTCATCCTCATCCTCATCCTCATCCTCATCCTCATCCTCATCCTCATCCTCATCTCATCCTCATCCTCATCTTCATCCTCATCCTCATCCTCATCCTCATCCTCATCCTCATCCTCATCCTCATCCTCATCCTCATCCTCATCCTCATCCTCATCCTCATCCTCATCCTCATCCTCATCCTCATCCTCATCCTCATCCTCATCCTCATCCTCATCCTCATCCTCATCCTCATCCTCATCCTCATCCTCATCCTCATCCTCATCCTCATCCTCATCCTCATCCTCATCCTCATCCTCATCCTCATCCTCATCCTCATCCTCATCCTCATCCTCATCCTCATCCTCATCCTCATCCTCATCCTCATCCTCATCCTCATCCTCATCCTCATCCTCATCCTCATCCTCATCCTCATCCTCATCCTCATCCTCATCCTCATCCTCATCCTCATCCTCATCCTCATCCTCATCCTCATCCTCATCTCATCCTCATCCTCATCCTCATCCTCATCCTCATCCTCATCCTCATCCTCATCCTCATCCTCATCCTCATCCTCATCCTCATCCTCATCCTCATCCTCATCCTCATCCTCATCCTCATCCTCATCCTCATCCTCATCCTCATCCTCATCCTCATCCTCATCCTCATCCTCATCCTCATCCTCATCCTCATCCTCATCCTCATCCTCATCCTCATCCTCATCCTCATCCTCATCCTCATCCTCATCCTCATCCTCATCCTCATCCTCATCCTCATCCTCATCCTCATCCTCATCCTCATCCTCATCCTCATCCTCATCCTCATCCTCATCCTCATCCTCATCCTCATCCTCATCCTCATCCTCATCCTCATCCTCATCCTCATCCTCATCCTCATCCTCATCCTCATCCTCATCCTCATCCTCATCCTCATCCTCATCCTCATCCTCATCCTCATCCTCATCCTCATCCTCATCCCTCATCCTCATCCTCATCCTCATCCTCATCCTCATCCTCATCCTCATCCTCATCCTCATCCTCATCCTCATCCTCATCCTCATCCTCATCCTCATCCTCATCTACAACCAATTGTTTGACATCACACTCAATTTCATGTCCCACGCAATGGACTCGAATATCCATCAAATTATTAGACACAATTACCGTTATTGCATCTCTATGCACACGACAGTCCCCTCACCAAGAGTACGTCGGCCGCCAACAACGCAGACTATCTCAAACTCACCACTCCACTTAAAGTGAAGCCGATGCAAATCCGCCTGGAAATCACGTAATGAGGTCAAGTTGCAGCTCTGTTTTCCCATAACGCGATCCGTCCCGCCACGGCGCCAGACCAAGTGCAGGTGATTTAGTGTCTTCATTGTTGTGCGAGCACAAGCCAAGCGCGAATATCGAGGACGCCGCATTCGTACGCAGCCCCCACAAGTGGGAATCTCACTTTCGCAACACATGGCCGATGTTTAGGGTAACACACCCGTAGGAAAGTGGTGCAGGTGAAGGTGACGATTCCGCCGATGCTGCACATCTGTGTGCTGAGCCCTCTTCCTACCTGCTCTCCAATCAGCTTGGTGCGACTCGATTTCATTGAATTAATGGCGCTCATATGTGGCGGTATGAGTAAGTGGGCGCAACGTAGAGCGTTGTGTGCAGAGACTACAACCCCATCCCCAGCGTAGGACTGCTGACTGCGATGAGGATAACTCACTTGGCGGGTTTATTCATCGCGCACGGCCCAGCCGCGCCAAGGAAAAGTTCGTTTCTGTAAAATTTACTGCCTGCGAGGCAAACATGCTCCTAATTACTTTATAAGGTCTTCCCTTCCTTAAGCATGCTACGTTACAATTGTAGCAGGTTTAATAAGATTTGTTTTTCTGCATGTATCCATCCCTTTTGGGTCCTTCCGCTCCTCGACGTGGTCGGGATTTGTTTGCTGTGCCCTCGGTTCTTAAGTGGTTAGTGCTCCGGCACGGGGAGAGGCAGGAGGACGTGAGACTCTGTGTGTATGCGGTCTGGCGGTGGGCTAGAAAAAGTTCCATGTCCCAGTCCCGAACTGTTTCTTTGTGTGTGGTGTTCGAGACGCAGGCAAAGCTTGTGCGACGAGCGACACAAACGATTTCTTTCCCCTAATTGCCTGGAAAAAATCAGATACAGCTTGAAGACACTCAGAAGGAGAGTTGGAGAAATGGAGAGCCATCCACTTCTGCAGCTTCAAGGTACGACATCACATTGAACTGAACTTTGGCAAGGTTCCCCGCAGGGAAAGTTTTCTCATTCGATGCTGATGGTACTGTGGCGAGGAACCATGGCACAGGCGTGGTCTGAGAAGGGGGATGAGAAGAAGTCTGTTGTCTGTTTGAAGTAGGTTACTTGGCTGCTCCTTTGGGACAGCGAGGGGAGACGCGTCCTAATTTCGTATGTCCCGACAGGACCACTGAATCAACAGCAAGTGATGGCTCGTCTCTTACGAAAGTAATTCGTGGCCAGTTCCTTGGACAAGCTCGAGGTGAGTCCGGGGAGTGCGATAGATAGGCATTTGTTCAAATGCCCCATGCAAACACGCAGATGGAGTAAATCAAGTTGTTTGCCACTTACGCCGGTTTGCTCGATGAGATTTTGTTTTCCCGAGTAATGGGCTTCTGCTGCTTGCATTCAACGTACGGGGATGGGGTGGACTTAGGAAATCTGCGAATTATGTTCTCCATCACAGCAGCAGAGAGATGTAAGTGGAAGACCGAACTGACGGATGAAGGCTTTCGAGAAACAAGGTGATCAACACCTCGATAAAGTCGAACCTCGAAGACATCATTCAGAACGAATTAACCATGTGTGAAGTTTTTACGAGATCTTAGGTGTTATTTAAGTCGTTCTGAGATGGAAGGGCTGCTCCGTCAATCACATTCACAATGAGGTTCATTGTGAATCACACTCAATGCAAGGTTCAAGGAATATCCAATATTGACATGAATCGATAAGAAAAATATGATCCCTTTTAGAAATTAAATTTTTATTTTAACATCACGCACTTAAACCGGCCTCCCTCGGCGCCTTTGATACTGCCTCGGAGAGTGCCTTCGTCTCCGTCGCCCCTCCATGCCCAAAGACAGCCTTCTCCAAAACGAGAACTGGCGACTCAAAAGCTAGCACCATTGCAATAGCAATCACCAGTGACATCCCGAAAGTGCCCCAAAAGTAGAGGATCTACAGAGGAGAGAGAGAGAGAGAGAGAGCATAGATTTAAATTCGCCTCTAATCCAATTCCAAGTCATACCCCTTGGTAGTCGGAGAAGTAAAACGGGCTACGCATCATGCCGAAGTTGATGCCCAAGATTGCCAAGTGCACCAGGTAGAGCGAGTATGTGAGTCGTCCCAGTGGTTGCCAGAAGGGATGCGACAAGAACCCATCTACAACCCCACCAAATCCGAACTGACAAGCGAATGTTATCCACGCCAAAGCAACAGCCCAGGAAAGCCGTTTAAGGCTTTCGTACATTGCCGCTTCGAAGACTGTGGCCGTTCCACGGTTATGCAGCGTGAAGTACGGGCCGAACATAACTGACACAAGGATCATAAAGCAAACCAGCCAGCCAATCAGTTGCACGATCTACGTATACCATACAAGAAAAACATTCGATTCAAATGAACTTCTTAAGGAGGGCAGAACTTATGTACCTTGGACGGGCGGAAGACCCTGTGTCGGTTAACATGCATGAAGTATCCAAGTGTAAAGCCTACTATCCACGGCGAGTATCTGGTGTGCATAGGAGTATAAACCTTCTCCCATTCTCCGACGTTGGTTCAATACTCACCCCTTAATGTCGGTGTAACCCTCGGTGATGTAGGTTCCCATGACACATCCGATGGAAAGCAGAATCAGAACCACGAGCACGGGGGCGAACTTCTTCCCCCATTTCCACATCGGGATCAGGAGCAGCGGCGATAGAATGTACAGCTGGAAATCAATGGCAAGGTACCAGGTTTGCGGGTAGCACTGCGAGGGAGAGAGTCATTAAGCACGGTCAAGCTCAAGTCTGAGGCTTGCCTTACCGTAGTCTCCTGGACGTAGTAATTCTGAATGTACAGCAGCACTGGCCACCAATTGTACCCGTTGCATGGCTCCACTTCAAGCATGGCCGCCTTAAAGGGTCCCATTCCGACGAATCGATAAATGGTAAAGATGAATAGAATTCCAGCGGCCACAGGTGGAGTGAGCCTGATGTACCGGTGGACATACATCATGACTATGTCCAGTTTCCCCTTTCTGCAAAGATTCGGAAGGACTTGAAGTACGGCATTAGGTGACGATGGGGATCGAACTTATATACCTCTTGTCTAACTCTCTGAATCCCAACCACGCCACTAGCACGCCACTGATGAAGAAGAACGAGTCCACCGATACGGTGGCGTTTATGAGGTGCATTGTCCATGGAGCTTTGAACCACTGGGCAGAGAAAAACAGTTCAATCAAGCCGTGAGTTGTGTGTGGTCACCAGTCAGCACTTACCCGTAAAACTTCAATTGTGTTGAGCATTGGCACCACTGGCATGATGGCGAAAGTATGACCGTACATGACCCACACCATAGAGAGGACTCGGATCCCAGTTAGACAGGAGATTGTATAAGGCGACTTCTGTGTGTTGATCGCGAAAAGCTTTCTCCCGTTCGTTAGCATGGAGAAGGCCAGCAGCACTGGGACTGTTTTTTCTGAAACAAAACTCGAATATATACACACTCATACTCCGCGGGGGCGAAATACCTACTCTCAAAGTACCCCATGAGGAAATCGTATATAGTACTGGCGACCATCAACCCCGCGAATGTCGAGAAGACTGAGCTACAAAGGACGCAACAGATTAACATGCCCCAACACTTCCTCTACGACTTACATGCCGACAATGTCGAGGGTGTCAAAATCGCTTCTCCTCCCATTTGTGCACTGAGAAACGGAGACTTTTGAGAGTGGGCCGTTGGTGAAGTTGCTTACAGCTACTTGGAATATGCTGTTTAGCATATCTGCTGTGCAGCTGTCTGGCACACATATCCCAATGGAGATCTTGAGCAAATCAGCCAATCCGGCTCTGGTCTCGACAACAGGCGCATCCCTGAGGTCGGGCACTTCGAGTGCATCCTGGTTGATGAGGGGTATCGTGGCGAAGCAAAACTGACCCGACACCAGTCCTGTGAAGCCGGTCAGATTGGCTGAGTGCTGGACGCACTGGTCGAAGTTGCCGACGTCGTATAGGTTGCCGTAGAGTACGCCGGACGGGAACCTGCCCCAGGAGTCGAAGACTGGAAGAGGGAAAGCAGACCAACACGAATGAGAATATTTACCAGGGGACAAGGGAAAAAGTTTCACTTTTGGCACACTCACACGGTAGCACTTTTCTATTCGGCAGCTGATTCACAATTGCCCTCAAGCTCAAAAAGCACTGCATGTACTCCACTTTGGTCTTGAAAGAACTCTGCACCAGATCATTGTTTCGTATCGCTTCGAAGAACAGATCACTCAGGACCTCACTGGACACCGTGACGTTATTCACAATCGAGTATGACTGACTGCCACTAACTCCCAATCCAACAATTACAAGCAACGAGAGCCAGAATTTGGCCATGACCACAATATTCGCGGACGTAAGAACCCGTTCACACTAAGCAGTTGGCCACATTTGGCGAACCTTTTATGAGCGCCTTCGGGCGGTCTACTGTCTTGATACATGTGGTAACGGAGATAATCTAATGGCGATTAGTCCGAAGCACTAGTGCTTGCTTCTGTCGAATTGGGGGAGTTTTCTTAATCGCGATCGGTCTGGTGTTGGTGTGTTGGACGCTTGACGCGTTTCAGATCCCTATCCGAAGAAATAGGTTCGTAATCGCTAACAGACTGATTTCGGAGACCTTGCTGTGGAACACGGACCCGGACGGTAGCCTCAAATACGTTGTCACAAATTGTGATATCTGATAAATGCCTTGCACAACTGAAAGATAGTGATCAGCATGTATCTTGTCAACATAGTCCAGTAGTTCCAGTAGTTTTCAGATATCTAATCTAAACAAAGACGTAAATGATAATAGCAGCTCCATTCTGTCGGTTAATGACCGACTTCGTGTAGTGATTATTTATAAACGACAGGATTTGATTCCGGAAACAGCGAAATTAATATGTCTCACAGTAAACGTATCTGGATTCATCGACAATACTGTGTGTGACAATGATTCTGATGCACTTTCAATTAGCGCCCTTTGCATGCCGTTTCTCATCTCGCATTGCATGGCATGGCTGTAGCTTCCAGTTTTAACTGCTTATGTGAATACAAGGGTAACTTCCAACAGTCCAAGGTATAGGTATTCCCTTTCCAACCACAAGTCAAATTGCAAAAGCGAATTCATAAAAGGATTATAAAATATTTCCCCTTAATTGAGGTCGACAGAATTGCACAGCTCGCCATGTCCACTTCCAATTCCTTTTTCTGGCAACAGCTTCTATTCGTTTTACGCCAAGTTTTGACACAATGAGTACAGGAACCACCAAGGACATGTGCATAAAGAAAACTCTTATGCCAGATTTCACAGTGCGATTAATGATAACTAATTTAATGATTAAAATCCGTTTTCTGAATTCAATATGTTGAGGAGTGAATTAAAAAATATTAAAATATTCAAGGGCCATGTATAGAACCCTGAGGAACACCCATGTAAACCCTTTCTTACCCGATTTATAACCCATCAAAAATTGAATGTATGAAGGTAAAAAAAATTGCAGATATCTGAAAGATTCTAAAACTAAGGTCCTTGAGTATAAGTCGAAATCATCATTTTAAAATCAACCACGAGCTTTTGCGCTGTGCATATACATCAGTCACGTCGTATAGTAGTGGCATTGGCTTTAGCCTGATAACCTAGTCGATCATTAGCGACGATCGTCCTCTTCAGTAACATCAAGCTCATCTACATCTACATATATCGACCAATTAATCCACTTTCTTCCAGAGAGCACAGTGCTTTAATGCGTGCTCTAATGCTACGGTCCATTTGGCATACTACTCAGCAATTACCGGCAATCCACTAGTGGGTCAAAACGAAACAACCTAATTTGCCGAATCAAATCCAGAGTATGCCATGCCAGTCCAGTCCATCACTCACTTGAAACTCCCACCAATCGAAACCAATGCGTCACGGCGCGGCCAGGCGAAATCGAAAATGAAGTCGAACTCGTATCCGAAAACGAAACTCTGTCCGGGAGTGCAATAGCACACCCGAACCTCAACGAACGTTGCGAACATGATTAATTGCCTCAACCAGGCCAAGGAAACAATCAATCAAACTCATCTAATTAATAATCCACCGTTATGAATAGAGCATTTTCCTGCCTGTGGGCAACGGCACAGCAGCGCCAAGCGATTCCTCTCTCTCTCTCTCACACAAAGCAGGACAAGTGTGCAGCAAAGCACAGGCCCTCGAGTGGTGGATGCAATTCAGCCGACCAACTACAAAGTCCAATAGGGCGCCACTTGAGCGTCCTTAAGCCGAGTGGATATTGTATTGACCATCTCCGACCTCAAGGGCTGTTGCGACTGATATTTCGTGTTCGAATGACTTTCCGGTCATATACCGTTGGCCGCTGCGTTGTATGTTAGCCATATCCAGGGGGAGTGACTGGGCGGAGTGCAATTCACCTGCAGCAGGCCCCCGTCCTTCTGGATTTTTTTCTCCTGCACTTAGTCATGTACAACATCAATGACCGAAGTCACTTGTCGCTGGCTGCGTACATTTTCCCACAATAACCAATGGTCCGACCGACGTGGACGTCCCGCAATAGCAATGGTATCCTTGCTCGCCACCACAACTTGGCCAAGATTCGATGGGACACCCAACGTCCTCGTCTGCAGGTCACCCGCCCACTGGCGGAGGAAGGAAATTTTCATGCAATAAAGGACGGAGGAGGCTAGTGTAATATGCGCTTTTATCGGGTATTTATCCTGACAAATGTCCTCACCCGCAATCCCTTTCTCCATTCACCGGGAGAAGATGTGCCAGTGGAAGAGGTTGCGGTTGAATCCCTGGGATAATTCCGATTAAGGGAGAATGCCGATCGGGGAAAAGGAACTTGTGTGTGGAGGCTATTAGGAGATTGTGATCCACAATGGGGATGACCGCAAGTGCATGCAGCTCCTTGGGCATTTGGAAACGGTGTTCTTGATTCGCATTTAGGTCAGACTGCGTTCAATGCAACGAAATGTAATCGGTTTTCAATTGAAAGCGCCCCAAATTAGGTTTCTTGTAAAGTGGCCGACGGGCGACTGGGTTCGTTTTGTATGCTGAATGGTGGAATTGATGATTGTGCTTATCTCCCGGTGACAACAAATAAAGGCACAGGGGCAAATACACATCTCAGAGGTGCTTCAGCTACGCCACACCACACTCAAGGAAGCATTGTGTACAATTAATGTTTCTGCGACTCCCTTGCACGGTCCTTGGACCATCAGGACACTTCAAGTGCTTTTCACAGGGACAGCGAACATTTTCCCAAGCACTTCCACTGCCCAAGTGGCTGATACGAAGTAAGTAACTAAATTCACTGATAGCTAAGTGGACTTATTCCTACACAGCCTCATATCCATAAGTTAAAGTCTCTGCCATCAGCTTCCCTCAGTAACACTGGAGCCTCTTCAAAACCTAATTGAATACTCGATCAACAGCAGGCTCGACTCAATGCCTCTCTGTTACTAATCCCCACCCACCATCACCGTTACAAAATGGTGGGCCTTATGACTAATCGGAGGCACATTCTCTTTTCAGTAATTTATTCGTGCCATTAGAATAATCAACAAAGTTCCACTGTGGTGTACACCGCATTTGCCTTAAGCAATGCGGCCGATGAACTACAGTCCACAGACGACACCACCCCGCCCTCATCAGCACGCTGAGGTTAATATCCTTCACCCGATTGAGGAAGCAAGGTGACAGAGCCCGAAAACGAAAGGGAACTGGGCCCATGCCGATGTCGATGCCCAGCCAACCACACCGACCGGATGTTGGCTTGCCATTAACTAAGGGATAATTGTAACGGCTTCAGTGTGAGCCCACCCTCTTAGTCTCGGCGTTGCCCGTTACACGTTGCGCGTTGCGTCCGTGTTTGACTTAATCCCGCGCAAATAAATTCGTTGTGATTTCTCTCAGAACAGCGCGCCTCGAAAGTGAGACTGCAGTCCTGCTCTTGGTCGCCAGTGGATGGCGTTTGGGGCGAGCTCATTTCCATGCTAAGATAAAATTCTGTTTGGCAAATTGAAAAAGTACAAATTTTAAAGTTAATTCCCTTTGGACATTATTTTTGTGTCTAATTTGTATAATAAGATGGGAACCATCCGTCTATCGGATTGCTGGATGCTGGGCGCTGAGTTTTGGGTGGGCCTGCGGGCATGGAACGGCCGATGGAGTCGAAGGCCGTCCGAAGCCACACGCCTTGCCGTTACCGTGCTGAGTGAACTGGGAAATTATGCAAGCACTCGACGAGGTATGATGGGATGACTTGCTGATGAGCCTGTCGTCGGTCGTCGCCAGTTGCTGTCAGTGTGGTCGAATAGCGGCCACTGTTCCTTCACTCGCTCCCACTATTTGGCTCTCTTCAGTGTTCATGACGTCCTGTAAACTTTTTAATTGAGTTCTCTTATCTCTCTGCATTCGTGGATTAAAGCGTTTTAATTTCGCCTCCTTCCTGGTCTGCGTCGTGCTGCCTGCTCGTCAGGCTCGCTATGCTGTCATGTTGTCAGCACTGTCACTATCTGCTGGATCCAAGGATCGGAGTCTACGATTTAATTAAGAGAGACAGATAACACGTTGGCTGTGTAGTAGAGCGGGGAAGGCGTTTGACTTGAAGGCTCAGGTATCGATTTGCATGGTCCTGCGGGGAGTGGGTCGCACCGAGTTCGAGTTATGTTCGATAATTTATGCTTCCTTCGGGCAAGGCGGGGGATTCAGGAGCCGATGAATAATTTACAGCTTCGTGCATCGAGTATGTCATTAACTCCGCGTTGCCGTTCCTCCCGTCCTCTAGTGCGACCGCGGGCCAGGCACACACCTTATCATTTGGAACGCGAAAATCCCTAAGAGCAGCATACGTGGCAAGAATGACTTAGTCCGCGGGCTCCGGCAGACCGAATTACTCTGTGCAGTCCTCATGTTAGCCGACACTGCCTGCCCAGCCGAGGTGCCCCGAAGCAGTGTGCTCGTAATTGTTATTTAATTTAAACGGGAGCTGAAACTTCGAATCGGTGCGGGTGCTGTTGTTTTCGGGGGTGGGCCATGCCTCGGGGCCAAGGTCGGCGACTTTGGGCTTGCATGAGTATGTGTGTTATTAAAGAGTGTTCGTGTGAATGGCGGTATTTACATAACTCACGCAAGACTGTAATTTGGGGCAGCGTGGTATTACGTCGGTCTTCAAACGCCATCAATGCTCTCATCATTGCAGCTTAGGACTCGCCTTTTACTGCCCCCTGCCCACATTTGATGGCGCGGGAAAATTTGACAGTTAAAGTGGAATGCGGTTGAGAAGGAGCTATTTTGGAAACGAAATTACATGGCATTTGATGGCGACGGCGACGACCGGCGAGCGCATGCAACACGTGAGAGCCGTCGTTTTACGAGGAATTAAGTGAATGTTTGGGGATATCGAGCTGAGCATTATTAAACCGAAACGAAGGATGGTGCACGAATTTGACGGTCAATAAACGCCGAATTCTGAGCCGAAAGAAAGATCGCCAATAAACGTGCCATTGTTTGGAATTTTTGAAAAGGATTCACTCTCGCTTTGGGTATTCGCATATGTCCGTGAACAATTTGACGTGTCATTCCGAGTGATGTCAAGGATACGCCGTGGTACTTGTGAAGAAGGAGGACAGTATTACGACTGGATGGAAAGACGTGTCCTTATTTATGTCAGCAAGGTGGCATTTGTGTACGAAATGGGTTATTACGTTTTGATGCTGCAGTTCTGAGGTTAGAAATTTTACTTGGACTTGGCCTTTGCTGGAGACACATTCATTCGTTCGGCCAGATTACAATGTGCTCCACGAACCAAATATGCCTTAAATCAAAACTACTTCGTGTTGAAATGATCTTAATGTTTATTGCCTGAAACCCTCCCATCATACATTTTTCAACACAACGCCTTGACGTGGCGCAGCCGGCTGCACTAAAGCATCCTTTTTCGTTTTGCCCCTCCCGAAGACAGCCTTCTCCAGAACCAGCACAGGTGACTCAAACGCCAAGGCAAACACAATCGCAAAGCAAAGTGATACACCGAAAGTGCCCCAAAAGCGAAGAATTTCTGTGTAGTCCGAGAAAAACAGCTCACTGCGACTCATGCCGAGATTGATGAGGAGAACGAACATGTGCACGAGGTACAAGGAGTAGGTCAGACGGCCCAGAGGCTGCCAGAATGGATGCGACAGGAATGTGTTCACGACACCACCGAACCCGAACTGACACGCAAAGGTGATCCAAGCCAACGCAATGGCCCATGCAACACGTTTCAGTCCCTCGTACATTGCCGCCTCGAAAACAGTGGCAGTTCCTCGGTCGTGCAGCGTGAAGTACGGCGCAAATAGAATGGAGACGATGGTGATGAAGCACACAATCCAGCCGATCGTTTGGACGAGCTGCAATGAGATAGACGCTTAGTGTGGGCGAACAGCCTTGGGCGATGTGAGGTTACCTTTGATAGACGGAAGTTTGACAGACGATTGACGTACATGAAGTACCCCAAGCCGAGGCCTACCAACCACGGCGAGTACCTGGTATGGGTTGGGGTCGACACCTTTGTCCATTCGTTCGGATTGTCCATCCTGAAAGAATGGAGTACAAGTCTTAGAAAGAAGGCTTAATTGGAGACGATTGAAACTCACCCTTTGAGGTCTGTGTAGCTCTCAGTGACATAAGTAGCAATGACGCAGCCTATCGAGAGCAACGACAAGATGAGTAAAACCGGTGCAAACCTCCTCCTCCACTTCCACATCGGAATCAGCAGCAGCGGCGATAAAATGTACAGCTGAAAGTCGATGGCAAGATACCAAGTCTGTGGGTAGCACTGTAAACGGAAAGGTTACTCCTCGTACAGCGAGTGGGAGTTGATCGATGCCTCACCGCAGTATCCTTGACGTAGTAGTTCTGAATGTAGAGAAGGACTGGCCACCAGTTGTTTCCGTCACACTGCTCGATAGCCATAACAGCTTGCTTGAACGGCCCATTGCCAAGGTACTTGTACACAGTGAATGTGAAGAGGATCCCTGCGGCCACTGGTGGCGTCAACCTGATATATCGATGCAGGTACATCATGACAATGTTTAGCTTTCCATTCCTGGAGAAAATCATTCCCAATAAATGTAAAATGCGGTAAGGCAGTAAGTTGGCTTACCTTCTGTCCAGTTCACGAAATCCCAGCCAAGTCACAAGAACGCCACTGATGAAGAAGAACGAATCGACCGCTACAGTCGCGTTGATGACATGGAGTGACCATGCAGCCTTGAACCACTAGACCGGTGAAAAAAAACTAGTGTGACATGGACTTGGACCCCTGTTTCAACGCAAGACTTACAGAAAAAATGTTAATAGTGTTTATGAGGGGAACTGTGGTGGTGAAGCCATACGTGTGGGCGTACATGACCCATATCATCGAGAACACCCGGATCCCCGTCAGACAGTCTATTGTATTTGCCGACTTAGTGGTGTTGATTGCGAACAGCTTCTTTCCATTCGTGAGGACCGAGAAGGCCAGCAATAGGGGCACAGGAGTCTCTAGTGAAAGGAGTCAAGAAAGCGGACCATTTTAACTCATGGAACTTACGTTCATAGTATCCCATGAGGAAATCGTAAACCGTACTGGCAACCATGAGGCCGGCGAATATCGAGAAAACAGTTCTGAAAAAGTACCAATATTCGATCGCTTAACACTAACAGACTACACTTGCTACTCACATGCCAACAATGTCCAACGCATCAAAATCTGATATTTTTCCAGTCGTGCACTGCCCCACCGTCACTCCAGACAGTACCCCATTATATGCACTGTTCACGGCTTCGTGCAGAATATTGGACAGGTATTCCGGCTGACAGCTGTCGGGTACACAGATGCCAATGGAAACTTGCAAGAAATCGAGCAGACCATCCCTGGCTAGAGAGCCGGCCGAAAATCGCCCCATCTGCCGCTTCCCCGGCTGAGTAAAGGGAATCGTTGCAAAACAGAATTGTCCAGATACTAGCCCCGTGAGATTGGTCAGAGTCGCTGAGGTCGCAACACACTGATCGTAATTGCCGACATCGTAGAAGCTGCCGTAGAGTATCCCCGAAGGGAACTTGCCCCATGAATCGAAGACTGGAAGGAAAATCAAACCGATTATACATTGCCAGCAGATTTGCTTACTATAACGCATTGCACGCTGATAAGGCCTTTTTATCAGATATTGCGGGTGATCCTGTGATCTCAGGAACTTGGGAGTCAAGGCGGTGACGCATCACAAAAAGCAAAGGTCTTCGAAGAAGGCATTTGACGTAGGCCAAGGCCAGAACTTGCTTATATTTCAGTCGAATGCCCGACCAAAAGGAATCACGCCGAGTACTCAACGTTGTCAGATAAGATTGGCCGACATATAGTGGCTATCGAACTAAGAAGCCTATCAGGAGATTATCGACGCGTTTATAGACTGAGCGATATGCTGAATTCGGCGAAAAGTATCTCGACCGATTGTGCGATGTAATTTGCTGTGCGCCGAGCATCTGACGTCCCACAGCGAAGGCTTTTTTTCCCCATCAGTGAACACATATTTAAACTTACAAGGTAGAACATTCTGATTCGGGAACTGTGCCACTATTTGCTGTAAGCCGAGCACGCAAAGTGTGGAATTATACCCCTTCGTATTGTGGTGGGATACAGTCAGGAGATCTTCTCGGCTTCGAATGGCATCGAAAAAGACATCACTTAAAAAATCACTTGACACTGTAACGTTATTTACAACCGACACCGAATGGGATACACCAACGGCCATCGCAAAGATCACGAGTAGTGAGGGAAGCTTGTACATTTTACGCCCAGTGGCAACCATAAATTCGTTTTACACTGGCCGACCGCCGGTCGCTGACACAGCTTTTATGACGGCCTCGCTGGCCCCATCGATTGAGATAATAATAAAAAAAAAAATAATCTCTGGCTGATTACCACTGCGAGTACTTTGCGTGTCTTCACTGACTCTCTGAGTCACCTAAGCCATGTTGGAAATCGAAGTTCTGATATGTGAGATGATTGCGATGAGTCAGCTTTTGAAATCTAATCTCTGAAATACATCCTGTTTAAAAACAACAATATCTTAAAGGCTATGCTTACCATCCGTCAAAAATGGTCTGAGACGAACGTTGATATCCATTCAATACATTGTGATGTGGAACATCCTCCTCGACCTTTCCTTTTTAAGGTCAACTGACGAAAAATCTTGAATTGTGAAAGCTCTGGTGCCCCACAACTGTTTTCCCGGTTTACAGAGCCAATAAGGAAGTAGATCTGTCCTATGGCGCCACTCGGCTACAGTCCTACGGCTCCATGACCTATCCCCCCTCCAATTCTCCCATGAATCACTCGTCTCTCCACTCACCTCAGATTTCTACTTAATCTTCAGTGTCCACCCAAAAACCTTTTACTTTGTCCATCAGGCTCCACAAAATGATTTCCAAATTAAAATGGACGCGCAACTGCCACTGC
The DNA here is from genome assembly GCA_916610145.1 of Eristalis arbustorum. Lineage (NCBI taxonomy): Eukaryota > Metazoa > Arthropoda > Insecta > Diptera > Syrphidae > Eristalis > Eristalis arbustorum. Next base: position 672,845 of record OU744320.1, read on the forward strand.
TGCTGCTGCTTCCGCTCCCGCTCCAGGCGCTGTTGGTCCCATTGCAATACGTCGAAGCACCGATGATTTATCAACGGAACGCTCTGGCCATTTATCACAGCAACGACAAGTTACGAACCCTAACCAGATGGGACTCCTCATCAAATTCTGTTTAGTCGTCGCTGGGGCACCGTGTTTGTCCACGTGAAGGCACATAAATCCACTGTCACTGGGCCAATGCCGAATGACACTGGAATACCTGAGTGAACGCAACCCGGTCTTCGGTGTTTGGACGCCGCCAAGCGCTGCCACTGCGACGGCAGATAGTCGGAGCAGAAAATCAATTTGGAGCGAAGCTGGCGCTGTTGTCCTTGTCTTTGGTTTACGAGCATTCACGTCCTTTTGGCCGTGGAACGGTGCAGGTCGAGTTCCTTTCGCCTCCGACGCGTTCCACATTTTAAACGCCCTGTCATGACATAATTCAATTTGGGAGCACAAGCCATCATCTATCTGGCAGGAGTCAGTAGCGGTGTCCTTTCATGACACTCGCACATTAAGCCGCATGCCTGTCAATAGTCCATTATGTGCGCAAAATATGTCCGCTTTCTAGGCGATGTCCTCACGGTGTGGCGGTGTGGCTCCCGCCATTTTCGACTTCCAGTGTGTGTGTGTGTGTGTGTGTCAATTGTGCGGACGACGGGAATGGAGCTGTTGACCGTGAAAATGTTCTTTTGGCCGAGCCTTTGTTTTTCTCTCTGAGACCACCCGACAGATTGAGGTGGGGTAGCAATTTTGCACTCATTTAAGACCTCAGCGTGGCAATGTGGGACTAGCTACGGGCACTTGAAGACTTTTCGGTGAGGCTTCTCGTGCTACACGCAAGTGATGCCATGCTGTGTTGGAGGTGAAAGCGGGAACAGCTGCATGCGGAAGAAGGGATTTTTTTGTTTTTTGACATTTCCCAGTTTGAAGTTGAACGTTGCATGCTTCAGTTTGATACCTAAAGACCAGATGGGAGTCTCTTAACGATATCCGCATGGCAGGCATGTAGCCCAGCGCCTAGGTGGGCTAAGAGCATTTCCAGAATGCAATCAGTTGTGAGTTCCTCTTTTGAGGTTCTTCATTAGCATTATGTTTCATGTTGCTTGTGATTTATGAAGCCGACGTGCATAACAGGGCTGGGAACTTGGAAACAACACGAATGACAGCAAACGAGGTGACCGACCCAACATTGACTTACTAGGTTTTACCTATCCACTGCTGGTTTGAAAACTGGAATCTAAGACTGAAAGAAAAACACACTTTAGATACATCCACCCCTATTTTCAGTAGGCATGATGGCGAACGCGTGAACTGCGTCTCCATGTAGCTTGTCAACTAAGTATGAAAATGAGAGATTCACCAGATATAATGAATAATGGACCTTTCTTCGTATGGCCTTTATTTGATGTAACTGGATATCCATTCCGTCTTAACGACTGCATCAGACACTTCCATCTCAGCGGACACTCTCTCTCTCTCTCCTCTCCGACATGGATATCCGAGATGTACAAGCTCTCAGCAGAAGCTTACACCTCTTAGTCATACACAACCGGAGTCTGAATACAAATTAGATCCGACAGTGTCATTCCTCAATCACGAACAAACGATTAGAAGCTTCCTCGTGAATCTGCCTCGGTAATCTGTTCCCTAATCACATTCATCTTCATCGGCGCTAAGTAGTTCTATCAATCAAAGTGCCGCTGCTCCACTGACAGATGAACACGAACACTTGGACACATGGACACACGAACACATGGGCACAATGATACATCGACGCATAGCCACACGTTCCTTGGGAATCATTCTTTCAGAGTCATCCCCCGGTTCGTCACGTCTCCCCATCCGGTTGATTTGAGCAGCGGGGATGGACTCACATTCACACATAGGCTGCCCGACAGATGCGACATGCGAGTGTGAACCTATCCGGCCGAGACAATGGCGGGCAACACCTCCCTCGACCCAGAATAGCCGACCGACTCTGGTCTCATTTGTGGTCACGAATAACCAAAACGCTGTGATTTCACCAACACCTCTCTTAATCTATCCTCCTTTATCCCACAACCGCCCGCCGATATTTGTTTCTTTGTGCCACTTATGGAAGCACACATACGCGTCCACACACACAATCAAAACATTTGCACGGTTCCGTGCTTTTGGGAGCACATACCGCAGCCACACGGTCCCAAACCCTGAAGTAAAAAAAGCACGCAGATACGGCATCGATTTGTCCCCCTGTGATGGATTATGATTCCACTGCATACACACTCACACACAGCATGCCGTTCAACCCTTTGCCGCCCAATTTAATATTTATAAGGCTCCACGATGCATCTACCGGCC